>CM076576.1:853397769-854043908 GCA_034641835.2 Pinus albicaulis
CAGGCAGACTGTGCCATAGTGATCGGTGAAGACCTTGGATTGCATCAACATTTTCTGCCCACTCATGATGCTTCTCTCTGGGGCCGCTGTTGCCGTCCACCCCATATGTTGCGCTTCAGCACAGCAAAGATCTTATATGTCGATCCCTCGAGTTGCGTGATTGTACCTTTTGGATCCGCTCTTATGATCCCACACGAGATTCGCCATTTGATCGTGGCAGAGGTCGACATTATTCGAATGCCTTTCTATATGTGATACTTGGACATTACTTTTACGTACTGTCTTTCCTGCCCTGATTCGATGATTCACTATGTACTTTCAGTTCAGTTATACTAGATACATGTTGATCTATTCGCATTTTCTATATATGATATCACTTTTTGATCGAGCATGGGTATGCCCGCCACATATGTTGTGACTCTCGGTTTCTTTCATTGGTTTTTGGCAGTCAAATCGTGAAGTCCTCTCTTGTCCTCAAGGGTTCTCTTTTCTATGTGCATAATACATTTCGGCCATCATGTACCCCTTCTGACCTCATATATTAGGGGGCATCTGTTATAGCATCATTTCTCACCTCGACATGATTCATGATTGCTTCATGGCTTTATGGGCACCCATTCCTACAGACTTGGACAAATTCACTTAAAAACAGTGGAAAATCCTCCATACGCGACTATGCCCGTGTTTTTCCGCGTGTATACGCGAGTACAACTAGACTTTTCCACGTATGCCATTTTAATGATTAAAAAATATATAAAAATCCCTAATTTCGCGCTGGGTTGATGGTTACTCAGGTAGTTCAACCACCCCAGCCCGTGGCCAACTGTTTCCAACTGCTGAAACTACTTGGAAGGACTATAAAAAGACCTCATATGTATGGCCTAAGGGAGAGAGAGAATTATTATTATTATACTCTCTTGGTTCCCTATCCAAGTCTGATTCCCCGTGCCTCCTGCACTTTCCCAGTTCATTTCAGGAAACCCTTGTTTCCTTGAGATACACATCCCTTTATATATGTTATCTCGTATGCACTTATTTGGAAGGAGTCTTAGCGAGGCAAGGGCTGGACGGATCCGGACGACGGTCTGCGAAGGCCTTGGAAGGATCAGGTGATCTCTCCACTTACTTTTGTACGTACTATTTTTATAATACAGAAGTATCATGCTGTTCCTCAAGTAAACGTGTTAGTGTATGCTTTAATGTATGAAGAATATTTGTTATACAAGCATTCATGATGATTTATTTAATGTTTTATATGAATCTCACTAACATATAGAGTAGAGATATACTGTACAACTTGTCCTTTGTGCTGGTTTCTTCTTGTATTTTAGGTGAAAGAGGAAGGACGGTTGCAGGGAGTTTGAACTCCACGTGGATCTACTTCAAACGTAGGACCAACGGGTAAACCTCTCATTCTGCTCTATTTCGTTTTCATGACTGTGCATGATCGTGTGAGTCTCTGTTAAGTAGTACGCCCTTGCTCTGTGGAGGTTGAATCCCAACCAACCTCTAGGGTGTTAAATCCCCGAAACACTCTTTGGTCTTGTAATCATTTTTTCAAGACTTTCATTGATGTAATGAGACTATATTTCTGAAATGAAATGAGTATTCAAACTTTGCCTTACTAATCTAGTTCTAGAGAGCTTGGCTTGTGTGTTAGGGCCCAATCCATGTTCCTCGACCTCTCTTGTGTAATAATTATTTCCTTTTATGTCATTTAGTTAGTTTGTATTATGAATAATTGGCTAGATTTTTGACATTTTCATTTATTATTTTAGTTTTATTCCATTTTTCTTTTGTTTTAGATTTAGTATGCTTACATGAATGATATATTAGGTGATAAACTCCATAAATATATGAGTCAAGCCTCCCCCTCTCACCTTTTTCAATAGAGATTAGGAGGGTGGACCTTACCCACATACAGAAAATGATTTTTAGTTTATGATTTATTGGAATATATGATTTTTTAGTTTATGATTTTTAGCTGATGTAATTCCATGAAAATGATCAGTATGCTATGGTATATCTCTGTTTCTAGATTAGGATAGATTTTATTTACAAATTCGAGTCATCTTTTCCACTATCTTTATCATGAATTTTTCCATATTTAGTGCACGAATAGGTAGTTTTATTGCAAGAACAAGTAGCACATCCAAGGAGAATTTCAATAGCACCTCTAGATTCATCTCTCATCTCCCTTCAGCTTTCTGTTCAACAAAATTACCATCATCCCTGTTTTTAGATTTTTCATCCCTACACTGTGAGCAAATCCTAGGGGTGCAAGGCAGGCCTCCCAAGAGGCTGTGATCTTGGCCAAGGGGTGGGCCACCTCATATTCATCCTCATCCACCTTCACACCACATTTCTTACGCTTTTTCGAACTCTTTTTTTCCTCGGATTTCCCTCGGCCTGTTTCCTATAGCAATTCAGGACTTTCCTGTAACACTATAGGAAACCTGTAGCAGAACTTGGAAAAACACCTATGTCCCCCTCCTTAAGTGCAGAAACCTCCATGAACACCTTCTAAACCTGTAGGAACCACTCATACACCTCCAGCCTTTCCCCCATGTGTTCAAGCCTTCCATCAGCCACTTTAGCACTTTCTTCTCCTAGCTGTAAAACAACACATTTTCAAGCATAGTTAGGTCATGAATACTTGCATGAATAAAAGCATGATGGATAGATAATAGGGTAAGAATAATGTGTTTAGCCATTTGGCCCAACTAATTGTGATTAGAATAATTTCCTTCATGCCATTTCAATTCAGAAATTTACTTCATCCAAGGTACCTAGGTTGCTTTTACAATTCTTATCATAGTTCAATTAGTAGATTTATTTTATTGCAGAATAGTTAGATGTACTTCGTTACTATGGCATAATTCTATACTTACTGATAGTGACATGGATTTAAATCATTTGTAGCCCTAGGCATGATACTATAAGTGTGACAAACTTCACCTAGAAACCCTAGAAGTAACACCCTTTCGTAGAGATCAGAAGAGGATGAAATTAGTAGAATGCATATGTTGTGTATATATCAATGCCACCTCAAATTTTGTACGACCCCTGGGTTGATCAAAGAAAGTAGGGCAGCCTCTGGGAGTTACATCATTCTTGGTGCAATACCAAGGCTCACCAATTATATCCTTATTTCACTCCAGATTCTACTATCAACAAATCGTTTTCATCAGGAGACAAAAAACATATATTGAATTTCACCTTCCCCATTGCATATTTACTATCATGAAGAGTTGGAGCTCCTTAAAGGTCCATTCTAAAAATAAATAAAATTTTGTTTGATCTTCCTAGATATAATCCTCATCGATTAAGCTACAAACAAGAGCCTCGCTCTCATACCATTTTTTTGAAACATTATCAATACTTTGGGGTGGGGGGATCATTATTATGCCATATGATCACTACTTTCGGTTTCTTTCACAATAACTATATTCATTCACTTATTACCAACGCATAACATAACCATTATGATATGAGTAGAATATCTAAGAACATAACCCTGAGAACCTACAAGTAAATAAACATAGGAGAAACCATTGATAGAATCACACGTGAGACACAAGATATAAGGTGGAAAGCCGAAGTGTAAAAATCACCATTGGAAAATAGTTTTTGCATTCATATTTCTGTTAATATTCAATTCTTATTTTTTATATAATTACTAGCTACCACCAGTGTGCAAGCCAAAACTTTCCAATCACACAAGTTTCCACTTAATTTGGGCCACAAACTATATGAACTTTGCATGACACTGCCTACTGGAAGCCATAACTCCCTCACCTTTCCAGGCCACTAATGAACTATCTAGTCATCACTGGATGGAAGTCACCACTCCCAAGTTCTTAGGCCACTACCTAAAGGATGATACTACACCCTATCACAAAAAGCCTCTACTTGCTTCTCTAAAGGCCTCAACCTTTAAGCTCCTCAGTGGACCAGATCTCATAATTTTTCATACTAAATCCATAATCTCTACATACAAAGTCATCTGAGCCACATTTCATCCATTTTCATACTCGACTCACAATAATTTTTTTTATCATATATCAAACTCCGAATACATTCCCTCCAAACACAATCTCTGAAATACAAACTCAATCAATACACCATATCACAAAATCACTCTTCTTATGAAACTCAACCTTGGAACAACATACAATAACAATCTCAACATCACACTCAAACATCACTAACATAATATAGAAGCCATTTAGAGCACATATAAATATGCTACAACAATGAATTCTCCAATAAAGCCCTTGCAACACAAACACATCAACAAATTTCACTCTCATCTAAAGTATCTACGACACAACTACAAAACTAATATAATCTCCATATCAGCACCAAACAACAACAATAGAATCTAAAAAACAAGGATTTTATACATAAGATACACTACATCTCCATCATCCTCTCACATTTACTTTTAATATGATAGTCAATCTACATACTATCTTTGCATTGTTGTAGCTCACATTCTCATACTCTCTAACCCCATATATTGCACACTCAAACCTTTTTGTCATTTATGAAGGAAAAAATCAATACAAATCACTAATCCTAATTATTTTTTACTTGATCAACTTATAAAATGGATGCTAACTCAAGTTGACTCTATTCAGAAAATACCATGTGCAAAAACCAGAGCAAATGCCCCTAGAATTCACTGGAGTGAGCACACATTGTGGGAAATTCATTGTATAGGGTATTTAATGGACCTTTTCCGCTCAGGAAATATGTTATAGAGGAGGCAATAGGAACACTAGATAGTGTTATAATGCATGATATCCTCCTATAAACCATATTACCCCATATGCACCTCCTGTATGCTCGAACCTTACCTCAACACTTCTAGAAACTTCCAATCCTCCTTTGAAAGCATCCGCAGAACATGTAGAGTCTTTGTAAAAAACTAAAGCACTCAATAGCTTGTCATCACGGCTATAATATTCATGAAAAAAGCTCCAATTTTTTGACATTAATGCCAACAAAATCGACTCCTCAACTCACTCCTCACGTAGACATCCTAGGCATACATTAATGCCAACACCATGAGGCCAACATGTCCAACACAAGAGTATAGAAAAATAATATTTTTTTTTGGTCTAATTCAATACATAAGGCTTTCTATGAACTAAAACACCACCTTTTCTATGCACTAGTCCTCACACTATTATATTTGTATTCAACATTTGACATTGAGACAAATTCTTCTGAATATGTTATTATTGTAGTTCTCATTTAGCAAGGACATATGGTGGCATAAAACAATGTAACATTCTTTGAGACTATCTGGAGACACCCCACCTATGATAAGGGGGTATATTCCATAATGTAGGAATATGGGAATGGAAACATCATGTTCCAGGGAAGGAAAAAATCAATCACATAAGTTAGAGACCTCTTCAATTTAAGGATACACAAGGGGTGTTACAAAATGATCACCATAAAAAATTATCCAAATACCTACGACAATTCCATTTGAACATAAAATATAAGAAAGGTAGCACCAATCATGTTTTATATTTACTGAGTCGACCCTTGGTTATGACACCAACCACATTTGTCGAGTCTTTTGGGAAATATACCTTTATATGGCCATAGATATACAAAAATGACTCAAAATTCACTACCATATATCAAATGTTGATGGGAAGAAATACATTTCTAGAATTCCACCTCCAACATAGGTTGTTGTGTTACCTCGGTTAGCTTTTGTTCCTTCAAGCATGCATGCCAATAAAATCTGGGAGGAACATTAAAATTGGGAAGTGAGGCACTTTGGAGTGGAGAAAATAGTTCTAATAAAACCTAAGTATTTTTGTTCGTTGAAAATTTGACAATATCTTTGTTGAGATTCAACAAGATGATGAGCTTAGTGAAAATTAAGCACCTTCACTAAGTGGGGCCCGTAGGCTATTTTTAGGTGTATGTCTATTTTTAGACATGGTGAGCATATTATATAAGTTGCAGGATGCTAGTTGTAGATGGTTGGTCAAATGTGAAAAATATATGAAATTATATTTTTAGAATATTGGGCGAAGTCTATTGATAGATCGTCAATCTAAAAATAGATGCATGTCGATTATTATTAGCCCTTAATAATAATCTGAAAATAAATATCAACTTATTCTCTTGGAGCACTTTATTTCAGTGAACAGATTTGGAAAGTCAGTGGGCTGAAGGAATTATGCAATTCCTAGAGTGGTTGGTGACTCATGCATGGAGGTCTCAGTTAGAACTAAAGTGGCAGAGTTTTGACAGAGTTGGAAGAGTAGTTATAGGAGTTGTTATTTAGTTTAACTCAGCTAAGTGAGTTAAAATCAGTTGTGCTAGTTGTATGTAGTTCTAACTGAAGGTACACTAGTGAGAGTGTAGTGAATTAATTACTTGATTAATTCACAACTAATAACTCACTTGCAACTAAACAAATATAGCAGTTAACTACTTGCATGTCATTTCCAGTGGAGATCCAGTGGAGAGATAGGTGAAAGGGTGAGATGGACTATCCCTTGTGACTATAGTGATGCATTAAATGCATATGACACACATTGGATATGCCAGTGAGGATTTAAAAGTCAAGGCAAGGCCAATTCAAACTCATTCAGGGGTCTTCTTCAGCAGGGATTGTGCAGTGGAGGCAGGTAGTCAGGAGGCAAGAAATTGGTGCATAGATATGCAAATTTCTGCATGATAGTGTGTAACTATTGTTGATTGTACTGAGAGCTTGATGTACTAAGATTTTTATGATATTATTACATGATTCCATTTATATAAATAATATATGATATTTGGGGTTTTTATCTTTAAGCTTTCCCGTTAAACAACTATGTTTATGTGTGATTGATTTTCTTCATGTGTTTTGCAATTGGCGATTTAATTTCCGCAAAGAATTAAGTGGAAGGATTTTGTATTTAACATATTAATTTGTTATATAAGGAGAATCCAATAATACTATCAGTATTAATATATTTATACATGGTATCGAAGAAGTGCTAATCACTGGAGATTGCAATAGTGAAGCAGTGCTGAGTTTTGCGTTGGTGGACAATTCGAATTTGTTGCAGAAATTTCTTGGTGCGATAATTGAGTATTCATTGAAATGGCTTTCAATGGGTTGCAGTTGGAGTATGACCTTGAGGGTAGCTCAAACTACATAGCCTAGAAGGACAGGATGGAGATGATGCTTGAAGATAATGGATTGAAGGAGTTCATTGATAGAGATGTTCCTAAGCCTACTTCTAGTGATGTTGCATTACTTAACGTATGGAAAAAGAAGGTAGCGAAGACAAGAATAATTCTATTTGGAAGGTGTGAAAGACCATATTGTGTCAAGCCTTCACAGGAAATCGACTCCATTTTCAATGTGGAAGGCTTTGACAGATATTTTCCAAAGCAGCAGCGACCATAGGAAGTTGGCACTGAAAGATAAGTTGAGAAAATTCAAAATGGAGAAGGGCGACAGTATTCCAAAATATGTCACGAAGTTTTTCCAATGCAAGTATGAGCTGGGAAGTGTGGGAATTATAGTTCTGGATGATGACTTGGTGAAATTGGCTCTCCTTGGGCTTTTGAATAGTTGGCACAATTACGAAGACTTTGTCAATGGACGGGAGAAACTGCCAGATTGCGAGTGACTTTGGTTGGATCTTGTGCAGGATCAGATAAGGAAGAATACCAAGGATGGCTCTTCATCAAATAATGACGATGAAAAAAATTGTACTTTGGCTGCCAAAGCAAGGAAAGGGAAGGGTAAGAAATCCCATCCAAAATCTAAGGCTAAAGGAAAGAATATGGATTTGTCCAAGGTGAATTATTTTCACTGTCACAAATATGGGCATCTCACCACTAACTACCCATAGAAAAATGTAATATCCCAAAAATGGAAAATAAGCAATATTGGGAATATCTTAAAATATTCCAAAAATGGGCTGCTCAACAATGCATTCACAGAAAAAATCATTTGTAGAAATGTAAGCCATAAAAATAAAAATCATCACTTGGATCCCATAGATACATCCATCTAGCATCTAAGTCCAAGATGAGATCAGAAACAAAAGAAACTAGGTGAGGTAAATAGACCTCCCACACTAGTGTAGCTGAAAATGACCAAAAACCCCAGACATTGCTACTTAGAAATTATGCACAAAAGAGACAAAGTAGTCTTAAGAGGGTTTCAACTCAAAAATTAATTAAACAAATATATCTTCTCATATATTAGACATTCATGTTGAAAAAATGAGATCTAGTCTCCTTATTACAATTACAAGAAAACCCGGGAAGGGTTTCTTGTCATACACTCTACATACAAATGTGATCTTGAGAAAATTACTGAATAATAATAGAAAAAATGAAGCATAAGAGTGTAGAAGGCTTAAATATGTCTTATCTGATGTAGATACCTCAAGGGCTTCCTCCCATGAAAGGTTGGACCTCTCAATCACAAGAAAACACTACAACGGAGCCACTAGACCATCTACTGAAGCTGCCTAAAAAAAAATGCATTCCCTAGTTGGAAAAACGCTGGGAATGTTGGGGAAATGTTTGTTCTTCTACCATGGATCTGAAATGAGCTCTAAACCTCTCCAAACTGATCTCCCGATAGAAATAAACCTTCCTCCTATGAGAAACTAGCTCAGAAAGGTGGGATTCCAATCCCTTCCATTGCTGCACCCTGTAACATTGTACAATAACCTGCAGAAAATATGCTACTGAAGTAGGCTGAAGCTTGGCCTGAAAACCTGATGTGGAAAATTAATGCAAAATCCTCCAAGAGGCTCCTTAGGGAAAGAGGTGGTATTCATGCTCAGGAACACCCGGTGCTAAACAACACAACAACCCTCCTAAACAGCAAGAAGAAGAAAAAGTATGAGAAGACAAAATAATAATATAAAACATGAAGAATAATGATGCCATCCTCTTCATTAAATAAAATATGATTTTTCTTGCCCTTGGCCCCACTCAATTAGGTCATCTCTATCAAAATATTCATCTCCCTCCAAAACTGCGTTATTCCTTCTTTGATTCCTGGTCCTCCACAACTGCGATGTTGAATTAGTCAAAGTGGATCGAATCAACTTGATATTATCCCTGTTCACACATGGTGGTGTTTTATTAAGCTACAAAGAGTGCCTCTTTTCACACTTGAAGTATTTTTATTCCTCCTTAGAAGACTTATGGGCTTTTCCTCCCATTTATTCACCGATTAGAGAGACTGCTAACTCTAATGCTCCATTTAGCTTTGAGGCTAAAATTTGGGAACATTATAGTCCTCCCCTCCAAAATATTTTCTTGTCCTCAAGAAAATGTATAGGGAGAGAAAAATTTCTCCCCTCCTCCTCTTGTGGCCTCCCATCAATGGCCTTCATCACTGCATCAAGATAATCTGCAATAAAAATGTCATCCAATGTTTCCTCCCAAGAGTGTAAAACCGAATGGCCCACATCAAAAAAAGGTGGAAAGTGTAAATGGAAACCTTCTTATTGTCTCATGGCTTCCACAAAGTAGTAGTGATGACAAACATGTTGAATGAGTGAGTCCCTAACCCATGCTATCATCCAAATGAAATGAGCCATCCTAGGTAGCTCATCAAAAGAGTCATCAACCTCGGTTCTATAAAATGTGTTGGGGCTGCATGGAGAGATTGGATTCTGCCATCCAAAGGGTTTATCCCTCCATTTATGGTAAACATGGGGTTGCCTCTGTCCTTGGGCTGAAATAACATGGCCTCCAACAATGCCCAAGATCTCCCATCAAAAAATTCAACCATGAAGTGCCTCCTCAAGTTCTTGAAGTGGTTCCTCCCACAAGAAGGGAAAAAGTGTGATGTGGCAATCATGGTTTTCCCATGGTTTCTCCAGAAATGTACTACATCTAAAATGGGGAGAATCATGCTCCCAATGGGAATCTCTAATACCTTTGGCACTCTCCAAACAATTCTCCCCATGAATATAAAAATATCAGTAGTAAATGGAATCAAAATGCAATAAAAACAAGTTGCCATATGACAACCAGAGAGTGGTTCATAGTTCCACCAATGGAACCAGCGCAGTGCATTATTTCGGGAAATAACTCCCTAAAGGTTTTTGGGTCGGAAAAATTCACAGATTAGGGGCATACCATTCAATAAGGACTCACTTAACCTATCTTTTATGCTGAAAAATAGATTTAATCAGTTGCAGAAATTACCCAAAAGTCCTACGTTTTATGTAGATCCCACGGGGTGCAAACCCCCAGTAACTCCTCGTGCTTCGTAACCTGGAAATCAAGAAAGAACAAACATGAAACACTACTTGCACAACATATATTGTTCCTGTATTTCAGTGTAACTCATGTATAATATCATATAAACAATACTGGATGTGCAATTAATGATCTTTACACATATATAAAGAGATATAAACACGTGAATTTCGGGAACAAGATGGTTCTTCTCATTATAAATGGCATGTACAATAATATAAAGTGGAGAGATCACCTGAATCCTTCCATGGCCTTCGAGCAGACCGTCCTCTGGATCCGTCCAGCCCTCACCTCGTTAGGATTCTTCCAAGATGTGTGCACACAAGATGTCATATAGGATGATGATCATCTCAAGGAAACGAGGGTTTCCTGAATATACCTAGGAAGTGTAGGAGGCACGGGAATATCAGACTTGAAATAGTTCTCCAACAGAGTATAATATCTATAATTTTCTCTCTCCCTTAGGCCATCCACATGAGGGGATTTTATACTCCCTCAAAGTAGTTTTAGAAGTTGGAAATAGTTGGGCCACGGGCTGGGGTGGTTGAATTATAGGAATAACCATCACCCTGCCTCAAAAATAAGGATTTTATATATTTTTTAATGATTTAAATGGCATACGTGGAAAATTATGAACAGACTCGCGTATATATGCAGAAAAGTCTAGGCATAATCGCGTATGGGATTTTAGACACTGTTTTTTATGAATTTGTTCAAGTCTAGGGGGAAAGGGTGCCCAAGGCCAAAGAGACAATCATTATTCACATGAGGGTAAAAAATGATGCTATAACAGATGCCCCTAATATATGAGGTCAGAGGGGGTACATGATGGCCGAAATATATTATGTGCATAGAAAGAACCTTGCGAAGACAAGAGAGGACTTCACCAGATTTCAGCCTACCAAAAAACCAATGAAAGAAGTCAGAAAGTTAGCTCATCTCTGAGGTGGGCATACCCATGCTCAGTGAAAGAAAGGCATGTCTATAGATCCAAAACGTCTACAAGTATAGCTGAACTGGAAAGTACATAGTGAATCATCTGATCACTGCCCGGAAGTATAAGTCGAAATAGTGTCCAAGTATCACATACAGAAGACTGATCAATGATGCTGTAATAGATATGTGATCTCACAAGTAACTGAATATCCAAGTACAAAATCATAAGAGGTGGAATACATGGTAAAATCATGCAACTCGGAAGCCAACATATAAGATGCTGCTATACTGACACTGCAACATATAAGGGTGGACAATGTCACTGGCAGAAACTGGATGAACTGTCAAAATTGAACTGAAGCATGCTAATGCAAACCCGAGCTCTTCACAAATCACTATGTCACAATTCTACACTATGGGAATAAATGAGCTGAAGTCGACCATGTGAGAAATCGTTTGATTATTGGTCGATAATGTAAACCGTTAACAAACACGAGACAACCCACCGATAATGATAATGAGTGTCAAGGTGCCCCAGTACAATTTAACAAGTGTGAATGAATGAGTTGAAGTCGAACACTTGTAAGAATCTATCAATCAGGAGGCAATAATGAATCCTCACTGTCTACAGTGAAGAGTCTACCACTAATGACTACAAACCCTAAGGTACTGACAAAAATACTCTAGACCTTATTCCCAGAGCAATGAGTCGGAGTCTATGGGAGAATATCTGCTGGAAGGAAGGCATTGAGGCATCCCACATCAGTCCAGTGTGAGTGTAACCTGCAGGCCAAGATTGGGAAGGAATCGAACGAAGTAGAGTGAAGGAACCAACTGGAAGTATGTTTCCTACATGCACAAGATGAAGCTAGCACATAGAAGAAACCCTCTGAACCAACCAATGATGAAAGCTGATAAAGAGGCAAGATATCCACCAATAGGGTCAAATGGAAATCAAGGTACTACATGAATCCCAAGTGTGATAATGTATGCTACCATTGAACACAATGAAAACCACTCAGTCAAAGACCCATAATGATGATCAAATGTTGAGCATGAGGTCACCTATCAATGTTTTAAATAGGGTGAGGGTGTGGCTCTAGGTTTAATCTCAGAGCAATATGTCGTATTCGATAAGAGACAAACCCGCCAGCAAGAAGTCAATGGAGACCTTCTCAAACCAGCACGAGCATAGGACCAAACATATGATGTTATAGTACAAGATACAGAAAAGACCAGGAAGGCTTGAAAAAATAAGTCAAGAGACATCGCAGAATGGTCGACTCAAGGTTAACTTCCCTTGAACAAAAGCACGACTCACGATGACCATGGAAGCAAATAGTGACACTGTGTAAGTCTGTTATGCAGGAGGAAAAAAAAAACTCTACATATGATTGGAAGAGATAACCAACTGGGGGAGGACTAACTCGTGAAACAAGGTTATCGCATCACCTATGCCAAAACTAAAACCATCCCAAATGAGGAAAATACATAGTGGTATGTGCTTTGTTCAAGGGCAACAAACTGATACTGTAATTGCCATCAAAATATGAAGTAACATCCCGTTCTCGCTCTTTTTAAAATATTTGATTTTTTTGTCTTTTTCATATAGTAAGCCTAAAAAAAATAAAAGAATGCTATGGTACAATGGATAGAACAAGTATCATAAAATAGATTCACTAATTCGTGGGATAGGAACAATCCTATGCTCAATGCAAGGTGACAGAAACTGGTAAGCGATAGTCAAAGTAATGTTGCATCCATGGGTAATAAGGGTGTCAAGTCGTGATAGCTAAGTGCTTTGCAATGGTTAAATTTGTACAGAGAGTCAAGGTCAAAATATGGCTTAAACATCGAGTCCAAATGAAGCCGGCTAAAGGCTAAGATAAAAAAGTATTCAATATGCAATGTAGTGATGCAACTCAACAACACTAGGGAGCCTCTAGGGTAATAGCTAGAAAAATGATAATGAAGAAGAAGAAGAATTAAGCTTCAACATATAATTCATGGCAAGACTAGAGAGGACTCTCGAGCCTACATAAAGTGCAGCATGGGTGACAAGTGCTAGCGAGGAACTAACTAGGAAGCCCATGTAAAGGAAGGCTCTACCAGCAAGTCATGATGAAATAATCGACGAGTGAAATGGGTTAAGTACTCATGACATGATGGGATCAACCCTATGGAAAGTGATCAAAATGGAGGATAGAATGCAGAATGCAACAGAAAGTGGATTCCCTAACCTATATGCTAGTTAAGATCATATACCTGCCATGATAGGTCAGCGGTCATGGATTCAAAAATTGGAAAAAATCTCAAAGTCAACAAAATGTACTTGAAAATATACCTATCCCAACACTTACAAGAAATAGGGTTATGCATCTTAATACAGATTTGAAAAATAAGCATGATGAAATTTTGCAAAAAAATTTCAATTTCTGCGCATTAATACACATTTTACCTCATATTTGGTTCATTGTTACTTTGCTGAATTGGAGAAAAGAGATTTGGAGAAAAAACTTGTTTCCTCAAAACAGGAGAAATCAGCCATCAAACTTTGTCGGATTAGTTAGGTAAGCCTTAAATTCATCATTTTTATTACTTTCATCCATTAATAGGTTAAAAATTTTGATTTTTCACCGTAGAACAGATTTATTTTGATTTAGAATTCTGCGCATACATGGGTTCATGTGGACGAACCCGCATATGATACATGACTGTTCACAAGGGAAGTTGCGTATGCACAGACCGTGTTTGGAAAAAATGAACCTAATGAGAAATTAAATGATTTTTTGTAGGATGACCATTTTTTGGAGGGAACGTGAGCATAGTGCCATTGACCAAGAAGTCATGGGGGATCAAAATTCACTCAATATCCTCCGAAACTGTGGATTGATCATCTTCAAAATGCCAAATATGAAAAGTAACATCCAGTTACTTGAAATGCTGGTGAATCATTGGGAACCGGAGGAAGATTGCTTCATGATTGACCAAATACCCATATAGAGGTGGAAGACATTTACTTTATTACTATACTCTCCTGAAGAGGAGACCCAGTAGATTTTCATGGCAGGCCTTTGGGAGGGTTTACAGTGGATGATTATGTCCACATCTATTGTGTAGAGGGATCTCAAAAAGTAGGGACTCAAATTTCAATCAAAGATTTATTAGAGCTGCATATGAAAATTCTCCTTTTCACCATCAGCAAGGTGGCATGATCTTCTTCCTTGCACTAGGCGTCGAGAACATAGATGAGTATAACTATGGAATGCTTAGTTCACCTCTTTGATTGGTGTACAACTCTACTGAAAAACATGAAAAAACAACTATCCTCCATCTGGAAAGCTAAAATAAATCATTTCAGGTATGGAACCATTTTGATGACATTCTTCTTTGAGAAGATTCCAAGGTTTCGACCCAAAGTGATCTTATCCATCAACAGCCATAGAGATCCAAGAATAGCCCAGTGGGCTGATCTGATGAAGAGACTGTGGGGAAGCGAAGTTCCCCAAACTACATGGGATGACAAGTTCTTCCAAGGGTGGGAAGAATAGATTATTGCAGTGGATGATTATCCCTATGCTGGGATGGATTTTCGCGGTGATCCAGACCTAGTCCTTCCACCTGGTGCAGCATGGGGTGTTATTGATAACACTACAATATTTGTTTTTTGATTTTTTGATTTTTTAAATATATGTGAAAAATGAAAAACAAACATGTTTTTGATTGGATTCCGAATGAATTACAAAATTATATGATTACCATGATACAGATATGGGACCAGTTCATCCTGAAGGATACTCAAGGCACACACGTCATAGAGGTGAAGCGGATGTTGAAAACCCTGGTAGAATGCTACTTGCCCGTCAGAGAAAATTGGAGAGTTTAACTCACCACGTGCCTATGTCTGCAGTAGAATACCTACCAGAGGTTATCCAGAGATGGGTAGTCGGGGTACCATGAGACTGGGTGCAGTTATTCCATCGTGTGGCTACTACGATCGTGTTCTATAGGAACACGAATGTTGGGCAGGGACCATAGATTTTATCGAATGACTGTATTATATTTTTGATACTAAACATGATCGGGCATAAGCCCTAATTTTGTAGGACATATGGGTCCAAATTTTTGTATATTTTTTTGTACATTCTAATGATATATACATATATACAACAGTTTATGAGGCGATAAAACAAATGTGTGAAAATATATGATGATTTTAATGATTTGATTTAAAGTATTGAATGATTAATATGCCATTCAATTTCTTGATTAGCTAAATTATGAGTCTGCCATTTTATTGTTAGCTTGAGGAATATGAATAAATGTTATAAATTTAAATTATCTTTGTAATAAACGTACCCTAGAAAACGATCGAAAAAAAAGGGATTCCGGACCTGATATGTATTGTTCAATTGCGACACCACCAGCTAGGAGTCCAATAATACTACCAACGAATCAACACCCGAAGATATTGCTTCTAAGGCTAGATAAATGACTACAGTGTATTCTGCTATGTTATTGGAAGCAGGACCAATGCAGACCCCTCTTGAAACTAACAGCTGACCAGATGGATAATAAAGTACCCAAGTCGTGTAAGCTAAGTTCCGAGTGTGTCTACTAGCACCATCGGTGAAACCATAATGAATCATGATATCCAACACAACCTGCCAAAGCAGACCAAAAAGCATCACCATCACCTCATAGACCGAAAACTCAAATATGTACAAAAATATATACAAAAAGCAAGATGCCAGGTCGAGGCCTAGGAATAATACCTTTTTCGATAGAGCCCATTTCTGGGCTCCGCCAACTCGTTTCCCTCAAAATCAACCAATGTATAAGCTCCTTTTTTTAGGACCTTTTTAACAATGAAAGGGCCATACCACATAGACTTGAACTTACTTGCCCCTAGGGCATCCTTTTCTTGGGCATAATCCAGAGCAAGGTCGCCTTCCGAGAAAACCCTAGGTTTGACCACTTTATCGTACTGAAATTTTACCCATTTCTTATGTGCTTCGTTCATCGTGGCAGCATCTCGATGCTTCTCATCAAGATTTTCTAGATGAAGGAGGTGTTCTCCAAGACAAGAAGTGTCAAGAAGAAGTTCTACAACTAACTTAAGAGAAGGAATCTCACACTCGATGTTAAATATTGATTCCAACCCGTAAGCTAGTTGAAACGGAGTAAAACCAGTTGCATTTTTTACTAACATCTGGTATGCCCAAAGCATAGGATATAGCATGATATGCTAGTTAGATCTAGCTTTATCAATTGTCCGTTGAAGAATGGTCTTCAAGGATTTGTTCACGGCTTCCACTTGCACATTGCTTGAGGATAGTGAGGAGATGAATTCTCTTGTCGAAAACCAAATTTTAGAGCCAACTCAGCCATCATGCTATTTTGAAAATGACTACCATGATCAGTGAAAATCTCTTTAGGAATACCAAAACGAGAAATAACTTGATTGAAGAGAAAAAGTGTTTTTGTCTCACCATCATTCCCAAAAGTAGGCATAGCCTTCACCCACTTCGTGAAGTAGTCGACTACTACAATAATGTATTTGTGACCTTTAACCGAAGGCAGGTTACAAGTAGTATAATCAATACCCCATTTTTTCAAAGGACCGACAGTGACAAATGGGAAGAGTGGAGCTGGATGAGTGCACATATTTCGAGTATACACTTGACATGGATGACACTATTTGACAGACTCTATACAATATTTAAAAATTGAAGGCCAAAATTATCTAGCACGCAGGATTTTTTGGGCAGTAGCAAGCTCATATAAATGACCACCACAAGCTCCACTGTGGCAATCAACCCCTCAAAGGTATAAAGTATCACCAATGATCAAGTAATTTTTAGCTAGGTGACGTAACTTACGACGATCATATTTTGAAAAAGTTGAAGGAAACTTCACAGTCTGAAGATATACAATGAGATCCCCATACCAAGGATCCTGTGAAGAAATGAGAAAAATATGCTCATCCAAAAAGGATTCATCATAAAGTATTTCCTCTGCACAGGGTAACTCAGAAATTAATTCTGCAAAAAGCAATGATTTCTTGGACTTGGTAGACATAAACTCAAGATCAAATTCCTGCAAAATCACAATCCATTGATTGTATTTTCCCCCAATCACTCGCCTGCTTAGAACAAACTGAAATCGATTGACTGCTGACAAAACATAAGTTTTTCAAAGGAGAATATAATGTCTGAGCCATTGTACAGCATGGAAAGCTTCTAAAGCAAGCTTTTCTATCGGAGAATACCAGAGTTCAGGTCCTACCAAGCCTCGAATAAGGTAGTATATAACATGCTCTACAAGAGCATCATCCTCCTGAACTAGAACCATACCAATAGTAGATTCTGCTGCTACAAGATACAAGAGGAAATCCCAGCTACAATCAGGTGGACTCAGTATAGGAGCAGAGGTCAATGGTTTTTTCAAAGCATCAAATGAACGTTGAGAAAATTCATCCCACAAAAATGGTACTCCCTTCTTTAATAATCTCATGAATCCTCTTGTAATTTCAGCATAATTTACGATAAATCTCCGCAGAAAAATAGCTTTTTCTTGTAAACTTTGAAGTTGATGAATATACGACGGGGGAGGCAATAGAAGTATTGCCTCAACCTTGAAGGGATCTACCCAAATCCCTTCTGTAGACATAATAAACCCCAACAACCAACTGGATGTGACTGCGAAAACACTTGTTCAGATTCAACCTGATTTTGTAAAAATGACATCTTTCAAATACTTGACGGAGGTGAGAAAGATCATCAATTCTCTTGCGAGAATGAGCAACTAAATCATGCAATTATTCCTTGATAATATGTTTGATGTCATGGAAGGCATATGACATGGCCCGCTGAAAAGTGGCTCCAGCATTTTTAAGGCGGAATGGCATTTTCTTGTAAACAAAGGTAGCCCAAGGACAAATAAAAGTAGTCTTATGCTAATCTTTAGGACAGATAGTAATTTAATTATTCCAGAAAAACCGTCCATGAAGGAGAAAATGTCATTACCAGCACACTCATCAATAATTTGATCTATGAATGGTGTAGGGTAATTGTCTTTCGGACATGCTTTATTAAGGTCTCTGAAATCAATGCAAACATGAATTGTCCCTTGTTTCTTATCCATTGGAACTGGATTCGAAACCCATTCAGTCAAAGAAACAGGGAAAATAAATCTTGCCTTGAGCAACTTCTCTACCTCAGCTTTGATAGCTGCAACCTTCCTAGGGTTGACCAGATGAAGTTTTTTCCTCACAGGCTTAACATTTTCGTAGATATTGATCTCATGCTCGACGATAGATGGTTCTATACCAGGAATTTATTCATAAGACCAAGCGAACACATCCCTAAACTCTTTAAAAATATCAGTGTAAATTTGAATCTCTTCAAGGGAACATTCAGCTCCGATGAAAACATTCTCGATAACGTTGGGATTCCTACAAATGTTCACCGGGATAGTCGGAGAAATCACAACCATGTTCGCTTCAGCAAATACCTGTGCTAGTGTGTTCAGGACTGGGTGGACAGGGCCAGAAGACTGAGAACTTGGAAAACCTGACTGAACATGACTCAAGTCTGGTAGAAAGTAAGACCGATGATGCAAATCATCCCACAGTCTATCTATACCAGTCATAGCTTCCAGGATAGCCTCTTCAGATGGAAGAGTAGTATCTACACAATCGTAGGTGGAAGAAGAAATAAGTTTCCAAACTAGGTCCACGTTGCCATCCAATTCCTCTTTTGAGAGAGAAACTAGAATGGATTCTGCAGAGTCAACAATAGATCTATAAGTGATCCCAACTACAGACATCGGAAATGCCATTCCACCCACTTGACCTTCTGCTAATGTGGAGGTAGGAGAAGGTAAGTTCCAAGGGTCCGAAAAATAATGAGTTCTAAAGAAATCTCGTCGAATAGGAGCCCTGGAGGATGAAATTTCATTTATATGAACGAAAGGAGGTGGAATATCGAAAGTACCCATCAGAGAAGAATACATTCCAACCCCAAGATTCTCAACAGGTGGTTTGACATTATCCACCAAAGGGATAGTTGAGTCAGTAGATGCATTTGGGTCTACAGGAGAATAATCTAGTTGGTCAACTATGACAATCCTCCCTTCGTGAGGGAAAGAAATAATATGAAACAAGGAGGATGCAATAGCATCCATCTCATAAATCTAGTTTCGCCCCAATAGAAGATTGTAATCCAAGCTTGCATCAACTATCTCAACCTCTATATTTACAGTTTTTTCCCCAACATAGATGAGCAAAGCCAGGAAAATACCATGCGGCCTGTGAGAATGACCATCAAATGCAGTCAGAAGAGTGGCTAATGGAACAGCTGCGGGAGATCCGATTCCCTTCCAACATGTGAGAGACATCACACACGTGGAATGACCCTCATCAATGACTATTCGAAACATAGTGAATTTTTGAAACGACGATCTAATATCAAAATCCATATGATGTGGGAGTCTCTTTTTAAAATTCAACATATAAAATGTTATCATAAGAGAGTTCTTCGGATCAACAACCCCAATAGCAGTGAGAAGAGCACTTCGCTGAGTTGGGCAAGACTGGAGCACCTCAAGAGTAGACATAGCAAAAGGACTATGCGCCAGATCTTCTACAACAGTGTAGTTCTGGGGAGCCATGGCATTTGGATTAATCGTCATATGCTTTGTAGATGCTTTTGGTATCCAAGGTATGGGCTCAACAGCGGGCCTCGTAATGTGAAGCGGTTCAACACTATCAGGAGCACCCTTATCTTTTGAAGACTCAACTATGCCATAATCACGATATCTCGTAGCGATATCTGCGTGAGTACTTATCATATATATATTTGATGGGGTTTCCCCTTCCTAGGTGCCTCTAGAGGAAGCCCGAGTATTTTGATTCGCGCTAACAACTAACTGTTTCCCTTGGGGAAAAGGGTTTGCTAACACAGCCTGGGAACTTGAAGATCCTTGTTGAGCTAACAAGAACTGCACATCCTGAATTTTAGGGCAAAGGTGAGTAAGATGATCTCCAATACATAGCTTGCATGGAAACTTCACTTTCTTTTTATCCTTCTGTCCCTCACCAACATGCTCATTGGATTTATTTGCATCGACCTTCACATCTTTGCCCTTTTTCCTATTATTATTTCGTCCTTTCTTCTTCGCTTCAGATTGTTGATTTCCTTTCGGGTTTTAAGTCTAGACAATATTTATTGACAAATATTGGGAAGAGGTTGGCACTAAAGATACAACCTGACCTGAAGAAGCAGATTGTATGGACAACTGCTGCAATTGGCTAAGCAGGTTAGTTGCACCGCTATCGATTGACCCAATAAGTCCATCACCATGAGGACCGGGTTTAGCTTTGGACAAGTCCAATTTCGAGTCAGGAGCATTAGGAAAATTTTTATTGAGGACTCCAAACTGAGAATAAATCAGTTCTAATTGTTGGGCCCTAAAAATAGCCTGTTCCTGAGAAAATACCCCTGACAGGGATACATCCTTCGAAATATCTGGCTACAAAGATTTAAAAAATCATTCCGAAAGGAATTTGTTTGGAATATAGGCTTGAATGAGCCTCTTCCTTCTATGCCATTCCTAGATATGATTAGAAATGTGGGTTTGCTTGTCCTGCTTAAAATTAGCCAAGATTTCAGTCTCGTCATCATACTGAATAGGCAACTGAAAATGATTTAAAAACATAATAGCCAGATCTCCAAAAGTGGAAAAACTACCCCCAGTTAACTCAATATACCACTTAGCTGCATTTCTAGTCAAGGTGTGCTGAAATAACCTCAACCTAATTGAATGATCGATCAGGGAGTTTGATGAACACCATAGATGAAAAGTGGTGAATCTGTGATCTACCAGATCCTCTCCATTATTTCCTTCAAACTTTGGAATGTCTGAAGGTAGTTTGGTGGGGACCAGAGGCCACCCCGGACTCTATTGGATTGGATCATTAGTCAATTTCAAAAAATCTGGCAAATTTAACGTTGCCAGAAATGATAAACGAGGAGGAGCTTGGGAATTCCATACCTGATAGGATGGATTCCCCACATTCTGAAAAGAATAACCTAGATTTGATGAGGCACCAGGTTGCTAGATAGAGTTCGTAGAAAATGTTGGGCCATAGGAAAATCCTTGTGACCAACATTTGGAGAAGGACCCCCTCCCAACATAGAGTTACTATAAACCGGACCATTTCCCCCCACTGAAGTAGTGAACGAAGAAGAAACCCCCTGATAGAGATTCCAAGCATTTGAAAAATGATAAAAATCCTGATAGGCACTTGACGTAGGGAAATGAACATTCCCTTGGTGACCAATGAGAAACTGATTCCTTGCCCCAACTACTATAAAGATAGGGTTCCAACCTGTAAAGGTAGTATAAATCTGACCTCCAGACCATGGATTAAAACTCTGAGTCTGGGAAGTAAAATGAAAAGACCCTAAGGAAGGATTTGAACTAGGAATATGCCCGCTTCCAAAGGGAAACCCTTGAAAAGAAGTCGATCCACTAGCCATAGAAGATATGGGTGCAGATTCAGTTGCAGCAGTAGAAAAATAAAAATGAGGAATCCCAATAATAGGCATTCCAAAACAAAAGGGACCAGATTGAGAAGCTTGTGCTTGGGTGTGACCAGAGCCAAACACAAAAATACTAGAAGCAATTGAAGATATAGCAATAGTGCCTCCTCCTTCAACTTTAGAAGGAGTCTGAATACTTGCAGCACTCACAGCTGAAGCTGTGTTCCCAGTCGTAGCCATCAAAAGGTAAGAATGTGATGGATAAGGACTCTCTAGTCTCTCAGACTCAGGTCCTATGTATTCGATGATAAACGGAGAACTAGGAGAAAGAGGAGATGGAAGCGATTTAGGAGGTTGAGGTACTTCCTCTACTTCTACTTCTTCCTCTGGAAAAAAAAATCTCGAGGTGAGTGGAGTTCTCCTCTTGATACTGACACCAACACAAGAACCAGTTGTAGAAACTTCAAGCCCTAACGGAGGATCTCTCTCCATTGCGTCTGATAACACCAGGTGATAATCACCTTCTGAATTACTCCTACGCCTTCTTGAAGAAGTCTTGTCACTTGCGGGAGACAACCCACGAAGCCGTCTCGACCGACGAAGCGATCGATCAGCCACTTTAAAATATTTATTAGACTCAAAAAATTATAAAGCTAAGCAAGCTAGGATTAAAGAGCACTCACTAGAAAGTCCCTAAGATACAACCAATAAAGAAATTTTCAGGTATTTCCGCTTCGGGTGATTAGGACCAGACACCAAAATAGAAGAAAGTGAAAAATAGGACCTCTTGAAAGTATTTTGGGGTAATTACGACCCAGATATACTAGCGAAGGTAACAAAAGTAGTTACGCTGACCTCCTAACAACATCCTTTGTCGATGCAAATACCAAAGCTTCACAAGGGAACCCTCCAGAAGTATTGTTGGAAGTGATGCAACTTCTACCTTAGGTACCATAGGTATTCCCCCCCGAAGTCACTTATGTGATACCTAGGATGGGAAACTAAGGACACCAATCCGTATTAGCAGCCGGGCGAAACGGTCTTAGGTTAAGATTCAACAAATTGGAGAGGGGGTATCTCTCTTCTGTGCCTGTACTTTCCCTCGTACTTGACTCTCTAGAGGAGAGCTTTCTCGGTCCACCTAATGGTGTTGGATTTTGCTCATTAATAAACTTCTATGTTTCAAAATTTGAGCGTCCTTGGAGAGTTAACTCTCCACTCACCTAATCCAAGGCCCTACAACCTAGCTAGTTGATGTATGACACTTAATACAAAATTTGCTATTTGTTTCTAAATTATATCGCTTATTTTAATTGGTTGTTATTTTATGTCAAGGGAATATGGAAGTGAAACCGATGATGTTTGTATGACACAACAAGAAACCAATGAAAACCAAACTATATGCAAATGCATTGATTTCCTTTCGATGAAGATTCATTTCTACACAGGTTCTATGAGAATATATTTTTTTACTTTTCTTTTCAGATAACTAGACTTCACACGCCTCAAAAAGTTGCGAAAAATACCAAAAATGCTTATGTGCACCTAATGAAAATTACTAATGGCATGCAAATCCTAAGATGCTAGATCTAGAAAAGCAAAGAGAAATCTCAAATGATACCAAGGTTCAATCACCTTTTGGTAGTCAACAAATCTAGTTCCAAATCCGAAACTCAATGTATAAAGATGCCAAAAATGTACTTGACATAATGGAACGAAATCAAAAGAAGACTCCCTTCCTAATCAAGTCAAGAATCGAAGAATAAATATTTCAAAAAAGCTTCAAAGATGAAAATAAATCGTTAAAAAAACCAAAAGCAATGGGAAACAAAAAAAAAAAAATTGGCTTTTGAGTTTTATGAAGAAAAGAGACTTCAAAGAGACCAAGAAACTATCCAGTTACTCAGTCAAGTAAACTTCGAATTTCAAGAAAAGATTCAACGAAATTCCCTAAGCCAACTGTGCTACTCTCGTAGCAGGACTTGTATGAGGAAAAGGAAGACAAGAAACCCAATAAATAAACTCAGCACAATAGCATAAAATTGCAGCAAACTCAAACTCCAAAGAATCAAAAAGAGACTCTTTGAAAATTGCAACAAGACCTAGTCAATGAAATCAAGAAAAAAAAATGCAAAAATAGGTAAAAAACAAGATGAAAATCAACCCATAAATTTAGGAAAGAGAAAATTAGCAAAAGCTCTCTATCCTGAATACTCAGAACAACCAAGAATCTTCAGAAAAATATCTTGGTGCTCGGACCAGAATTGCAAGCACAACAAACAAAGATTTATCCTAATGAGTTGGTCTTCAGACAATTAAGAGAGAAACAAGCATGAAACAACCTTAGACATAGTATAGAGACTTTAAAGATATCACAGGAACAAGTCACCATAGGCAGAGAAGACCAAAAAAGTTCAAAACCAAAAATTTCAAATTTCACTCAAGCATATGTGCTCTAGCTGCTTTGCAACAAGCATGCATACACAACTATGGTAAAGGAAAATCGCGTATACGTAGGTTCCCTTACAAAAAATAGTGTATATACACGACTATGCAAAAGAAAAAACGTGTATGGAAAATTAAATAAGGAAAAATAAAAAAGGTTAAGCCTGATCAAGAGAACAGGTGTTTAGTCTAACTGGAAAAAGTTTTATTGAATTGGAAAAAGCGATTGAAACTATTGGAAACCTTCAAGACAGATGAAACAACCCAAAAGGGAAATCACAAGAATGTGATCCCCAGTGGAGTCACCATTTCCATTTCAGGAAATAACTCCCTCAATTTTTTTGGGTCGGCAACCTTCACAGATCAGGGGCATACCATTCAAGAATGTAATGTTCCAAATTTTTCAATAAAGTATTTGGAACATTAATTTTTCTTTTATTTTAATAAAAGGAATAAAATGGGTAAGGGAGCCCATGTAGCAGAAAAATAAACTCTCCTAAGGTGAAAAGAGTCACTTAAGTGGCTAAAATTAGCATGCCCTAGTGTGAAAAGGGCCAAAAGCAAGTTAAGTAGACCATGGTTGACCAAGTCAACAACGTGGCTTAAAGGAGAAGCTTTCTCATGAAGACTGCACAGTTGAAAAGGAGGGAAATTTGAAATGAGTGAAACCCTAATGTGAGAGGGGTCCATGGCAAGGAGGCATTCCTTGCATAAAAAGGTGAAGGAGATCCATTGTTCATTTCATGTTTGACAATTCGATTTTACAGCTCTCTTCAGTTGTTCAATTGAGATAGCTTGTGTTGCTTAGCACAAGGGAGATTTATGTTTAGAAGTCTTCTCTTCTTCCTTGGGAGGCCTTGGAGAAGCTGTTCTTCATCTTCCTCACATCCAGGTTGGAGGCCAAAGCCATCTCTTTTAGCTATAATGTTTCTGTTGGGTAGATTCATTGGAGTTGCTGGAGGTAGCAGTGAGGGATCATCATCCCACCATTTCCTAAGCTAGTTTTGAAGAGGAGGAGTTCTTCTTTCTCTAAGAAATCAGTAAAAGACATTTCCACAGCTTTATTGCAGATTTTGGCATAGGGCCAAGTGTTTCATCTCAGCCCCAGCACAGTCACTCTCTCTTATAGAGTTATTTTCAGAGGGAATTTGCAGGATGATTCACCATGGGGATTGGAGAGTGTAATCTTTAGTGAAAGGGGCAGCCTTTCACTTAGAAGATCATTGGAGGAGGTTGCTATATTTTTTGTAGCATCTTTTCCCTTCTCCATTCATTTATTATTATTGAGCTGTAGTAGCTGCCCAGCTACTCCGACATTTTTGTATTTTATCATTTTGTGCATGTATTGCAGCCAATCCTTCTAGGGATTGTGTATCAGCCTTAGTTAGATATTTTCAGGGGCTTAGAGCTTTCTCCCCCTAATTTCTTGAGCTGATAATGATATATCATCATATTTCCATATTATTTGTTGCAGTCTCCTCATGTAACTGCGCATTCATGGCTAGGGCAGCAACTTGTAGCAGTGTAGTCTTGAGCTTTAATGCATATTCTTGATTAAGGCTACCTTGAGAGGCTCCTTCCTCAAGATTTTTATATTATTTTCTGTTGCTACTTTATATATCATCCATGCACTCTTCTCATCCACTATGATGTATTATTTCACTGATGTTCATTGTTAAATTTTAGATGTTGCTATACCTCATTCTTTGAGCAAGATCTTCCTGAAGGAAGAAATATTTACATAGCCATAGGCTGAGTCTGAGTAAGGGCCAGGAAGCGTCTAGTTCTCATCCTCTCTTTAGAGGTGAAATAAATGGTAAAAGACCTCTCAGTCCATCTCTGAAATAGCCTTGTTCTTATTTATGAGAAAAGGATTGATTCAGCGGTGTAAAAGCTGCTGATTTCCATTTGGGGACATTACAGTGGTATCAGAGCTTCAAACTTGGCTCAGCTTGTGAAGTTCGAATTTTAGAGAAGAAGAGGCCAGAATGATGCAGAGGATTAGGTTTATCTCATCAATTTTTAGATCCAGCAACAACCCCTCCAAGGAGGTTGAGGAGACAGAAAAAGGAGAAGAGGAAGGACCATGCACATCCTATTCTCACAAAGAAGCAGTGCAGAAGCATGAAGATCACTTGGAATTCGAAGTTCTAAGTGGGTACCTTACTGAATACGGAACAAACCCTAGAGTATTCCAAGAGAATCTATATTTCCCTCACTATATTTAGCAGAAGGAAGAAATAATACCCTACAGTCATGAGATGATGAAGGGCAATAGATTTATGTTGTCTACATTCGATGGGTCACTCACATGTGCAGCAGAAGCTTGGGTGAAGAAGATAGAGGCTTTCTTCCTACTACATCCTGCAGTGGATAGAAAGGCTGTAGCAATTGCAGCGCTGCACCTGGAGGGAGAGGCAAAGGCTTGGTGGTTCAGCTATGGGAGGCATGCAAGGGTTTCCACTCTTACTGATTGTTCTCATATATTGATAAGATTATTTGGCCAAAGGAGGGAGGAACCCTCACCACCAGCAGAAGAGGCACATGCCTGCACTGTCACAATCATGGAGGAGCAGCCTCCATCTTTAGCAGTTGAGGCAACCAGTACAGTTGGGGAATAGATTCTTGCAGCCATACAAGACTCCCAAAATTTGCAAAGGTATCCATGAGTTTCCATTTTATGATGATCCAGCACATTCTATGAGGGATTGCATACTATTGCATGCTGACTGTCTTGAGCAGGAGACTTCAACAGCGCTATGCCACCTTGATTTGATCAAGGGAGGAAGAAAACCTCATTATCCTCATGCAACATTGATGAGTTATGTACCACATTTGAGGTTCGGGTTTAGAAATTTTTCTATGGAGGAGATTGCATTTCAATGTCCCATAAAATGCAAAAGGGAAAACTTGTTTTGGGATGATGGTAGCTCTTGTGGGAGAGGTACCAAGTTGCAGAAAGATGAGGAGCATCCACTAGGAGCTGAGTGGATGTGGATGGGAGGCAAGAGGATGGTGAGCCTCTTGCAGATCTATGATACATGGCAGCAAGAAGCCATGCTGCGTTGGTTGCTCTTGAGGGAGTTTGGCCAACATGTGACCTATCCCTTTTCATAGGGTTTGAAAGGGAGGAGGAGATGGAAGGATACTTACACCATGAAGCAGAATGGAGCATGGGTGCATTATGATGGGTTGTCATTCTTTTTACCATTCATCATGTTCCCATTTCATGTTTGGTATGGTGGGAGTATGGAGGAGCAACAAACATTCTTGTTGCTCAGATTTTGTTTGGATGTTGTGGGAGCAAGAGGAGGCACTAACATGGTGCAAGGGGATTTCTCTTTGACCTTGGATGCCCAAGAAGCACCTTATTCATGGGAGGGGCTCTACATTTGCAGCAACATGATGGGAAGAGTCTTTGACAAGATTCATGTCAAAGAGGGGAGCTTTGAGATGACAGTGGCCCTACTCCAAAGGCCAGTAGCCCTGTCACTTGAGAGATTGGATTACTTGCTAAAGTGTTATCAAAACCACTTCACAAGTGATGTGTCTTGGAGGAATGTAGGAGAGGATAATGAGGAAGTAATGGATGGTAGCATCCCTTTCTATGTTTTTATTATCTCGGCTTGGGCTCACAAGCACAAGAAGAGGCACCTACATGCAGCAACTTTGGATTCTTCTTCCATGCATTCTTATGCATACCATTTACTGATGGAGGATTCCACTTGGGAGGGATTTCTAATGGAAGCATATCAGCATTTGGCTAGATGTATAACCCAAGAGATGATGAGATGGTTTTCACAACCACTCCCCTACTATGTTGCAGTAAGGGGGACTTTTCACTTGAGCCATTTCAGCTCAAAGGCCAAAGTACATGATGAGGGAGGTAACCATTTTCTTTATGTTTGGCACTCTCTTATTCTTATGAGAATCATATTATATCAAGGAGGATCTTCCCTTCTTGCACACTATTTTTTGTCATGCTCATGGTATATTGCAACAATTATAATGGCTATTTTAGCAGTGGATTATGGGGGAAAGCCACATGATTTTCGGTGTACACCCATCACACCATTTTGTACTTTCATGCATACATGTTTTGAGATGATTGTGGTAGCTAACAAGTGGATGGGAGAGCACTTGTTAATTTCTATCTTGATTTAGGCAAGGAGTGCACTGCGCAGGTCCCATTGGTGGGACAATGATCCACTTTCCGGTTTTCATGTGACAACTTGCTTCTATTGGTTCTTGCTTCCATGTATTGCAGAATTTTCTTGGTGCATGGGGAGATTTTTCTGGAGAGTGGGACATGAGTTGAAAAGGCCCATTAGGAGTATGATTCTCCTCACTTTACATGGTGTATGTTTTAGGGGAAACAATGGGCAGCCCATGATTTCTAGGCTTCACCTCTTTCCTTCGTGTGGGAGAAGCTATTTAGAGAGTCTGAATTTTTGGAGGAGGCATTTCATGGTCTACATGTTTGATGGGGTGGCTTGGGTCTCTCTTGAAGACCATTTCATATAAGCCCTATATCAGCAGCATCCCCATGTGTATCATGAGGAGGGAGGAACTCATTGGGTGGATGTGCCCTTTGAGAGGGGAGACCTTCATTATTTTTGCAGCACATGCTCCAAGGGGAGTATGGGAGATGATATGGTCACCATGTTAAGACATTGGTTTATCTTGGAGGTGAGCCACATGATTTATTAGATTCCATATGATGATGAATTCCAACTCATCATATATGAGATGATTTTGGCCAGCATTATTTATAGCTTTGGAGGAGAGATCCTTGGAGATCTAGTCTTCATCTTGCCAGTTGAGGGAAAGTATTTTGCAGCCCAGGATCAACATAAAATATTCACTTATCCTAAGTGGAGAAGAGGAAAGAGTGGGGTAGGCTATTTTGTCTACCAGGATCAGAATTTCAGCCCACCTACATTGCCGGAGCCAAAGGTGGAGGACAGTTTCCAGGAGTTGCCTATTTGGAAGGTAGCTCATTTTGTATGGATAATTGCTTGGGGATGGAGGATATACATGAGGATATTTAAGACGCCATGCCTTGAGAGGAGGTATTTTTTATCTCATCCTTGCTCTTGCTTGAGGAAAAGCATGTTTTGGGAGGGGGGGACTGTAATGTTCCAAAATTTTCAATAAAGTATTTGGAACATTAATTTTTCTTTTATTTTAATAAAAGGAATAAAATGGGTAAGGGAGCCTACGTAGTAGCAAAATAAACTCTCCTAAGGTGCAAAGAGTCACTTAAGTGGCTAAAATTAGCATTACCTAGTGTAAAAAGGGCCAAAAGCAAGTTAACTAGACCATGGTTGACCAAGTCAACAACGTGGCTTAAAGGAGAAGCTTGCTCATGAAGACTGTGAAGTTGGAAAGGAGGGAAATTTGAAATGAGTGAAACCCTAATGTGAGTGGGGTCCATGGCAAGGAATCATTCCTTGCATAAAAAGGTGAAGGAGAGCCATTGTTCATTTCATGTTTGAGAATTCGATTTTGCAGCTCTCTTCAGTTGTTCAACTGAGATAGCTTTTGCTGCTTAGCACAAGGGAGATTTTTGTTTAGAAGTCTTCTCTTCTTCCTTGGGAGGCCTTGGAGGAGATTTTATTCATCTTCCTCACATCCAGGCTGGAGGCCAAAGCCATCTCTTTCAGCTACAACGTTTCTGTTGGGCAGATTCATTGGAGTTGTTGGAGGTAGCAGTCAAGGATCATTATCCGAGCATTTCCTGAGCTAGTTTTGAAGAGGAGGAGTTATTATTTCTCTAAGAAATCAGAAAAGGAAATTTCCAGAGCTTTATTGTAGATTTTGGCATAGGGCCAAGTGTTTCATCTCAGCCCCAGCGCAGTCACTCCCTCTTACAGCATTATTTTCAGAGGGCATTTGCAGGAGGGTTCACGATGGGGATTGGAGAGTGTAATATTCAGTGAAAGGGGTAGCATTTCACTTAGAAGATCATGTTTCTATATTTTTTGCAGCATATTTCCCCTTTTCCATTCATGTATTATTATTGAGCTGCAGTAGCTGCCCAACTACTCTGGCATTTTTGTATTTTATCATTTTTTACATGTATTGCAGCCAATCCTTCTAAGGATTATGTATCAGCGTTAGTTAGCTATTTTCAAGGGTTTAGAGATTTCTCCCCCTCCTTTCTTGAGCTGATAATGATATATCATCATATTTCCATATTATGTGTTGTAGTATCCTCATGTAATTGTGTAGTCATGGCTAGGGCAACAACTTGTAGCAATGTAGTCTTGAGCTTTAATGCATATTCTTGATTGAGGCTACCTTGAGAGGTTCCTTCCTCAAGATTTGTATATTATTTGTTGTTGCTACTTTATATATCATCCATGCACTCTTCTCATACACTATGATGTATTATTTCACTGCTGTTCATTGCTAAAGTTCAGATGTTGCTGTAGCTCATTCTTTGAGCAAGATCTTCCTGAAGGAATAAATATTTACATAACTATAGGCAGAGTCTGGGTAAGGGCCAGGAAGCCTCCAATTCTCATCCTCTCTTTAGAGGTGAAATAACTGGTAAAATCCCTCTCAGTCCATATTGGAAATAGCCTTGTTCTTATATCCAACAAAAGGATTGATTCAGTGGTGTAAAAGTTGTTGATTTCCATTTCGGGACATTACAAAGAAGGACTCACTTAACCTATATTTTATGCTGAAAACTAGATTTAATGAGTTGTGGAACTTAATCAAAAGTCCTACATTTGATGTAGATCCCACGGGGTGCAAACCCCCAGCAACTCCTCGTGCTTCGTAACTTGGAAATCAAGAAAGAATGAACACAAAACACTAGTTGTACAACATATATTGTTCATGTCTGTTAGTGTAACTCATGTATAATATCATATAAACAATATTGGATGTTCAATTAATGATATTTACACATATATAAAGAGATATAAACACGTGAATTTCGGGAACAAGATGGTTCTTCTCATTATAAATGGCATGTACAATAATAAAAAGTGGAGAGATCACCTAAATCCTTCCACGGCCTTCAAGCAGACTGTCCTTTGGATCCATCTAGCCCTCACCTCGCTATGATTCTTCCAAGAAGTGTGCACACAAGATGTCATATAGGATGATTATCATCTCAAGGAAACGAGGGTTTCCTGAATATACTTGGGAAGTGCAGGAGGCACGGGAATATCAGACTTGAAATAGGGCTCCAAACAGAGTATAATATCTATAGTTTTCTCTCTCCCTTAGGCCATACAAATGAGTGGATTTTAGAATCCCTCAAAGTAGTTTCAGTAGTTGGAAACAGTTGGGCCATGGGCTGGGGTAGTTGAATTACAGGAATAACCATCACCCTGCCTCAAAAATAAGGATTTTATATATTTTTTAATGATTTAAATGCCATACGTGAAAAAGTATGAACGGAATCGCGTATATACATGGAAAAGTATATTCATAATCACGTATGGGATTTTAGACACTATTTTTTATGAAGTTGTTCAAGTCTGGGGGGAAAGGGTTCCCAAGGCCAAAGAGACAATCATTATTCACATGAGGGTGAAAAATGATGCTATAACATGAATCCTTTGCCTGCATCAAAAAAGAAAATTAGCAAGTGCTTTCCCAGCCACTTGTTTTCTGCCACAGTCATCTCATAAGATGGAAACATGAAGATACAATGTGGTGTCAATGGTGCACACCAAGAATCATGTGGCTTCCCCCACAAACCACCAATATGGTAGCCAAAATCATTGCTACAAGTAGCTGCAAGTACATCATCATACAATATGCAAGAAGAGATAACTCTTCTTGATAAATCATGTTGGTCAAACAAGGAAAAGAAGTACAATAAAAAATGTGAAATTATACCTCCTCCATCATGTACTTGAGATCTTGAGCTGAAATGGCACAATTGGAATCTTTCCCTCACCTCCAATGAGTAGGGAAGTGGCTGTGATCTCCTATCTATCACCATCCAGGATATGCATCTATACATATGCTGAAATATGTCATGCTGGATGCCCTCCCAAGTGAAATCCTCTACCAAAGAAAGGTATGCATCATAATGCAGGGAAAGGAAGTCTGCATGTGCTACAAGTAGCAACCTCTCCTTGAGACTAGAAGCTCTAGTCAAGAAGACTCTTCCATGTGAATAGATGACCATATCATCCTCCATATACCCATCATCTATATCTGGGTCATTGAGAATCATGCATGCACCAAGATCCTTGGAGTACTCTACTAAGAGCTAAGATCTCCAATAAGGATCAATCCTCCTAAGAGAAAGCGTTGATGATTCGGCATGTGAAGCTCTCCTCATGTTTTTGCCTGCTACTTTGACATCCCCCATGCCAAGGTTCTCCTCAAAACCCTTCACCTCTCCAAAATCCAAGAGTGGTGAATCCAAAGACAAGATGTCTTTCATAAAATATAGATCTGGTGGCCTCGCAGGTGGAATTCCCCCATGTAGTGAGACATTAATGTCAAGAGTAAACTGTACATATGGTTGGGGAACCTTGCCCTTGCCCTCACAATGCAAATCAGTCTACCTCTTCCTTGCATTAGCTTTCTGAAATAGAGAAGGGTGTGTGCCTCTCATCAAGTGATGCTACTCTTCCTTTCTGCCTCCTCCTTTCATCTGCAATGCTTCACAATCATGCTTCTCACTGATTGTGCTTGGACCTCCATGTATGAGATCCTGGGGAACTTCTTGCAAGGATACAAGAATCCCTCCTATTGGAGTATGTGCTCCTCCTCCCTCTGCATGACGTACTAGATATGCTGTAGATTTGACAGCGTTGTTGCCCTTATCTTCATCAATGTGTATGGGCAACATCTCAACAGTTGGATCCTCTTGTGAAAAAGAGATCCCCATGCCCTCTTGTTTAGGAATATGAACTAGAGGTCTTGCCTCTAACAATGTGTAATGCAAGATGTCAGTTTCTCCCATGGTTTTTTGAAGTGGAGTCTCCTCCATCACATGCAAGTTTTTTTTTCTCTCAATTTTTTCTTTCTCATGTGTCCTAGGAAGTTTCCCATCAAACCTTCCCACCAATTTTTCAATGAATCTTGCATAAGAGGAAGTGCTTGCCTTTTTCAAAGAACCAGATTAAAAAATCCACCATGCATGGGCCTTACCTATGAAATGCAGCGCTGCAAATCTAATGGCTTCATCTTCAGAAATATGGTGCTGCCGAAAATAGGAGTCTAGCTCCTTTACCCAAGCTCTAGTTGAACATGTAGGTGAGCCTTCAAAAATAGATAGAAGAAATCTATCTACATCCTGTTGCTTGCTCTCCTCCACTTGGATGTTGAAAAACCGCTAGAAATAAATATGATCTCTAAACCTCTAAGCTTGAGATTCATACTCCTGCAAAAAATCACTAGGAGTCCTCCTCTTAGGCATTCTTCCCCCTTTCATCCATCTCAAGATAGATCTGGGTACTTGACTGCACTGTGCATCATGGTGTGTAGCTACATGCTCACCCTCACCATGTGAAAATCTAGATTCAGCTCTAGATTCAAACTCCTCTGGAGATCCCATCTCCATTCATATTTTCTTCAGTTCTCCTTGAAAACTCTGCATAGATCTTGGAAGGAGATTTGTAAGCTTGTCTTCCTTTCTCCCTTCACATAATGGAGACTTCTCTTTTCTATCCATCTCTCCTGAAAGTATAATGATCTGATATCCACAGGCTGAGCCAATATTTAAGCTTTGATACCACTATAATATCGCAAAAAGGGAAAATAAGTAGTATTGTGAATATCTTAAAATATTCCAAAAATGGACTTCTTAGCAATGCATTCACAGAAAAACGAATTTCTAGAAATTTAAGCCATAAAAATTCAAATCATCACTTGTATCCCATAGATACATCCATCTATCATCTAATTCCAAGAGGATATCAGAAACAAAAGAAACTAGGTGAGGTAAATAGACCTCCCACACTAGTGTAGCTGAAAATGACCAAAAACCCCAGACACTGCTACTCAGAAATTATGCACAAACGAGATAGCGGAGTTTTAAGAGGGTTTCAACTCAAAAATTGAGGAAACAAATAGATCGGGTCATATATTATACATTCATGCTTAAAAACTGAGATCTAGTCTCCTTATTACAATTACAAGAAAACCCTGGAAGGGTTTCTTGTCATACACTCTGCATACAAATGTAATCTTCAAAAAATTACTAAATAATCATTGCAAAACTGAAGCATAAGAGTGTATAAGGCTGAAATATTTCTTATATGATGTATATCCCTCAAGGGCTTCCTCCCATGAAATGTTGGACCTCTCAATCACAAGCAAACACTACAATGAAGCCACTGGACCATCTACTGAAGCTGCCTTCAAAAATAATGCATTCCCTAGCTGGAACAATCCTGGGAATATTGGGGAAATGCATGTTCTACTAAAACAGATCTGAAATGATCTCTAGACCTCTCCAAACAGATATCCCGATAGAAGGAAACCTTCCTCCTATGAGAAACTAGCTTAGAAAGGTGGGACTCCAATCCCTTCCACTGTTGGACCGTGCAACACTGCATAATAACCTGCAGAAACTATGATTTTGAAGTAAGCTGAAGCTTTTCCTGAAAACCTGATGTGGAAAATGAATGAAAAATCCTCCAAGAGGCTCCTCAAGGAAAGAGGTGGGATTCCCGCTCGGGAACACTCAGTGCTAAACATCACAAAAACCCTGCTAAACAACAAGAGGAATCAAAAGTCTGAGCAGACAAAATAATAATCTAAAAAATGAAGAATAATGTTGCCATCATCTTCCTTAAATAAAATATTATTTTTCTTGTCCTTTCCCCACTCAATTAGGTCATCTCTATCAAAAGATTCATCTCCCTCAAAAACTGCGTTATTCCTTCTTTGATTTCCGCTCCTCGACAACTGCGTTGTTGACTTAGTCAAAGTGGACTGAATCAAATTGATATCATCCATGTTCACACATGGAGGTGATTTATTAAGCTACAAAGAGTGTCTCCTTTCACACTTGAATTTTTTTATTTCTCCTTAGGAGACTTATGGGCTTTTCCTCCCATTTATTCACCGGTTAGAGAGACTGCTAACTCTAATGTTGCATTTAGCTTTGAGGCTAAAATTTGGGAACATTACAAAAAAAAGGAATAAGAAGGCTACGAGAGCTGCAGTGGGTGAGGCCTTAGCCTCACAATTTGAACTTGATTTCTACGTGATCGCATGCTTGGTTTCAAGCGCAATGGGATCGGTGTGGTATCTTGACAGTGGTGCTTCCTTCCATATGATGGGAGACAAGGAGTTGTTTAGTGACTTGGAGGAGAAGGATCTCCAAATGCATATAGAGATGGGTGACAATGGTATATATAATGTGACTGAAATTGGAACCATTACCTTTGAGAGGGAGTCAGGTAAACCATTTTTGTTGAAATATGTTATGCATGTTCCAGGTCTAAAGAAGAACTTGGTCTCAGTCACCATGTTGGAGGACAAAGGTTATGACGTTGGTTTCAATGACGGAAAATATTTTCTGTGACATAAAACAACGGTTCAAACCAAGAGGATAGGTATTTGAGTTAAGAATCTCTACAAGCTAGAGGTAGATGGATGTGCTGTAATGATGGGCAAAGCGGAAGAAGTGGTGAGCTAGGATAAGGGTGAATTATGGCACAGGAGATTGGGCTATCTTCACCATGGCTAGCACCTTGAAGATTTTGTAGTAGATTTATAATGGAATTCCCAATGGTACTCTTTCATAGTTAGATCAGTGCAAGGGATGCACTATGGGTAGGTTTGTGAAGACCACCTTTTAGGATAAGGAGAACCATGCTTCGGTGATCTCGAAGAGAATTCACACAGACGTGTGTGGACCTTTCTCGGTTGCTTCAACAGAAAAACACAGGTATTATGTTATTTTTGTTGATGAATATTCTCGTAGATACTGGATCTTCTTTATGTAGAAGAAGAGTGAAACATTCTCAAAGTTATGTGAGTTTAAAGCATTGGTGGAGAAGGAGTCGGGGAAGAAAGTGAAGGCTTTGTGGAGCAATAATGGTGGTGAATATATCTTGAACAAATTCAAAGACCTCTGTAGCAAAGAAGGAATTCCAAGAGAACTCATAGTTCCTCATGACCCATAGCAAAATGGGGTCACGGAGATGAATAATAGAACGATCGTGGGTGCTGCACAAGATATGCTACATGAACAGGGCCTACCGATGCACTTATGGGCGAAAGCATGAAGCACTATGGTTTATGTGCAAAACCATTGTCCTCATAGAGTACTTGGCATGACTACACCTGAAGATGATTTTACTAGTAAGAAGCCTGATATTTCTCATTTGAACATTTTTGGCTCATCTGTTTAGATTCATGTGACAAAGGATGCCAGGAAGAAGTTGGAGATGACTGCAAAATTTTGGATATTTGTGGGGTACACAGAAACACCCCATAATTATCGTTTGTATTTTCCAAATAGTTGAATAACTGTGGTGTGGCTATATATAAAATCTAATGAGGGGAAGGCCATGAAGTTGTTGCTTGAGAGGTAGCTACACTTGCATGCAAAATAAGAGCTACTTGCTCCCAAAGATGAGCCTCTAGATGTGGATCAGCCACAAGAGGATATTCATGGAGTGGAGGAGTCCACTCATGTAGAACCAAATGTCAGAATAGGCAGAAATCGTACCCTAGAATATGAGACACTGAAGCTTGATGCAACACAGAATGTAGGATTCCTTACATCACAGCGCAGACACACACAGTCACCTGGCTGATTTACTGGATACATGGATCTTATGAGAAACTGTATTGTGACAAATCCATCTTCTTTTGAAGAAGAAGCACAAGAGCCCACATGGGTAAATTCCATGGTGGAGGAGTATGACTCCATTGTTAGAAACAATGCTTGGGATATTGTTCCAAGGCTAGTGGGTAACAAAGTGATAGGTTCAAGATGGAAGTAAAAGTTAAAGCAAGCTGCTGATGGGAGCGTCAAGAAGTATAAGGCAAGATTTGTTGCCTGGGGCTTCTCACATATCGAGGGTATTGATTATGAAGAATACTTTGCACCTATCGCATGGTATTCTTCCATAAGGACCATCCTTGCTCTCTCAGTGTAGATGGGTTGGCACATTCATCATATGGATGTGAAGACTGTGTTCCTTAATGGGATCATTGACGAAGAGGTGTACATTGAGCAGCCTAAAGGATTTGATATCTTCAATATTGATTGGAATGTGTGCAGAATTCAAAGAGCGTTATATGGGCTGAAGCAAGCACCATGTTCTTGGTACACTCAGATCGACAGCTATTTCACTGGACTTGGCTTCACCAAGAGTGAGGTGGATGCAAACCTGTACGAAATTGTGGTGGACGGTAAGATTTTAATCATTGTTCTTTATGTTGATGCTTTAATACTAACAGGTGATGAGCAGTTGATACACTCATGCAAGGAAAATATTGCAAAGGAATTTGAGATGAAGGATTTGAGCCTCCTTCATTATTTCCTTGGATTGGAAATATGGCAGCGAGAAGGTGAACTATTTGTGTCTCAAGGCAAGTATGCTCAGGAGATACTTGGTAAGTTTCACATGGAGGACTGCAAGCCCATGGATACTCCTCTTCCAAGCAATTGGAGGAAAGAGGATGCTACATCGACAAAGGTAGTGGATGCCACTGTTTATTGACAGTTGGTGGGTTTGCTGATGTATTTAGTTACTTCAAGACCAAACATATTATATGCGGTCAACGAACTTAGTCAAGTGATGGTTAAGCCTACTAAGCTCTTTGGAAGGGAGGAAAGCATGTCCTGAGGTATCTCAGGGGAAAATATGAGTATGGCTTATGGTATAGACAAACGAATGAGGTGAAGTTGCATGGCTTCAAGGATGTAGATTGGGTAGGCAACCCAACGGACAGAAAGAGCACATCAAGAGGGGTTTTTTGTATCAGATCTACAACAATTTCTTGGTACAGCAGGAAACAAAGATCTGTGCCACTCAGTTCAGCAGAAGCAGAATACATGGCAGCAAGTCAAGCTACATGTAAGGCTATCTAGATGAAGAAGATCCTGTTCGGTTCTCGTTTAGACCCTACAGTGATAAATTGTGATAATCAGAGTTTCATTAAAATGTTGATTAATCCTTATTTTCATGATAGATCTAAGAATATAAATATCTGGTATCATCATATCAGAGATTGTGTGCAGTGGAAGAGCATGTTGCTTGAGTACATTCCTGTAGAATATCATGATGCAGATATTCTGACGAAGGCGCTCAGCAGGAGCAAATTCAAATACCATAGAGGCAGGATCGGGGTGAACGATAATACCTATCTTGTTGTGAGGGAGTGTTGAGATTCAACAAGATGATGAGCTTAGTGAAAATTAAGCACCTTCACTAAGTGGGGCCCATAGGCTATTTTTAGGTGTATGTCTATTTTTAGACATGGTGAGCATATTCTATAAGTTGCATGATGTTATTTTTATATTCCTGGTCAAATGTTAAAAATATATGAAATTCAATTTTTAGAATATTGGGCGAATTATATTTATAGATCGTCAATCTAAAATTAGATGCATGTCGATTATTATTAGCCCTTAATAATAATCCGACAATAAATATCAACTTATTCTCTTGGAGCACTTTATGTCAGTGAACAGATTTGGCAAATCAATGGGCTGAAGGAATTACACAATTCCTATGGTGGTTGGTGACTCATGCATGGAGGGCTCAGTTAGAACTGAAGTGGCAGAGTTGTGACAGAGTTGGAAGAGTAGTTATAGGATTTGTTATTTATTTTAACTCAGTTAAGTGAGTTAAACTCAGTTGTGCTAGTTGTATCTAGTTCTAATTGAAGATGTGACTAGTGAGAGTTTAGTGAATTAAATAGTTAATTAATTCTCAACTAATAACTCAGTTGCAACTGAAAAAATGCATCAGTTAACTACTTGCATGTTAGTTCCAGAGGAGAACCAGTGGAGAGATAGGTGAAAGAGTGAGATGGACTATCCGTGGTGACTATAGTGATGAATTCAATGCATATAACACACATTGGAGATGCCAATGAGGATTGCACAGTCAAGGAAAGGCCAATTCGAATTCATTCAGGGGTCTTCTTCAACATGGATTGCGCAGTGGAGGCAGGCAGTCAGGAGGCAAGAAATTGGTGCATAGATATGCAATTTTTTGCATGACAGTGTGTAATTATTGTTGATTATACTGAGAGCTTGATGTACTAAGCTTTTTATGAGATTGTTACATGATTTGATTGATATCCATAATATATGATAGTTGGAGTTTTTAGCATTAAGATTTCCTATTAAAAAATGGTGTTTATGTGCGATTTATTTTCTTCATGTGTTTTGCAATTGGCGATTTAATTTTCGCAAACAATTAAGTGGAAGGATTTTGTATTTAACATCAGATTAATTTGTTAGATCAGGAGAATCCGGTAATACTATTAGTATTAATAAATTTCTACAATCTTAGCAATTATATTAGTTCCTACACCACCTACGCCATTTAAAAATCATAAATTAAGAATAAAGGCCTATAAACCTCTCTTCTTATTCCTAATCGTCATTGAGAATCGATCTCGATGGACTATATTTATGGCCTTCCTTCTACAAAGAATGTTAATGACTATGTATTTATGGTCATTGATGTGTTTTCCAAGATGGTCATTTTAATTTCCTATAAGAAAAGTATCATAAAATAATCCAAATATATTCTTTGAATTGTCGTGGATACATTTTGGGATCCTTAGTGTACTATGGTTAAGATTCTAGTCATTATTTTTCACCAAGTTCACCAAATCAATTTCCTTCCACCCCTACAGAGAAGGACAAACAGAGGTCACTGATAAGATTTTTGTGCACATTTTTCACATGTACAACTCTAAGCATCGATGCACATTGCATTAGAATATTCCCTCTATCTAAAATAACTATAACAAAGTTGTCAATATATCAACTAGCCAAAATCCCTTTCAGGTCAACCTAAGATTTCAACTGTTGGTTCCCATTGATGTTGCACTACCCTTTACAACAACATTGGAAGAATATTCACATGTTCAATATCAAGCTAACAAAAATACCAATTTTATTGAAAAAATTCAACAGATCCTCCCATAGGTCATGATATCTTGCAAAAATAAAATACTAAGTACAAATAGCACCATGATCATGAGAGAGTGCCACACAAGTTGAAAGTGGGAGACAAGGTATGCCTACATTTGTAGAAGGAACACCTTTCAAGGGCCCATCAGAATATTTTTTCACTTTTCTATGGACCTTACCGTCACCAAGGTTGCGGGAAACATTTTTTTGGACTTAACTACCCCACCCTCCTTCCTTGGCCTACATCGAGTGTTCAATGCGGAGTGCCTTCAACCATAATTTCCACCATTAGTGGATACATCGGAAATTGTAGAGCAACTAAAATCGATATAGCTCAACAAAGATTGCATTGAACATACTATAATTGATTAAATTGTGTATACGTAATTTTAGGAAACTCACTTTCATATGATCCAACTATATTGGGTTGTTAAGGTGGGATAGCTCATGCACCAAGGAAAGTGGCTCACCAAGGCCAACTTTAGTAGAATTTTCCCCATATAATGAAGGCACTCAATTCAATGGTTACCATTGTTTCGTAATGAAGGAGGAATGATCTGGGTGTATATATGTGGCCACCCATCTATTCCATTATATCACAACACAATTTTCTAGTTTGACATTTTTTCTATACATTTTATAGACCCTATACTTTTGGAGACATTTTGAGCCCCTAAAGGGTTTTTTTTCAAAACATTGAAATATATTGTATATTTTCATCGATAGTCGAAATATGTACTTATCAGATATAAATTTCCAATGGGATATCATGCGTATCAAACAAATATCATATGCCATAGTTACAACACCTAGAATTTGACGTTCCAACATACCTCATTGGGGCCTAAAATATTTTGGTGCTTCATCTCCTAGGGTTAGATTTTTATATGTTTATGGTTTATTTTTTTCTTCTATATGATAACATGGCCTCCAAGCCTCATAGTAATATATTTAGATGAAGGCATGTATCCATCATATATATTCGCAAATATAAGCTACCATTGTTCAATCTAGTTTGTTTCCATTCTGCATGTATACAGTTTGCAAATTTTCTATTTATTAATAAAAGAAAAGTTTCACTGTACCTGAGTGATTTTAATATAAATACGTATATTATTTTTTTCCCTTCATAAATTTAGTTCATCTTTAGAAAATCCAACTATCCAACTAAAAAATAATATAAATTCATATAAATTTAAAATTAATAAAATGTAGCTAGTATAGATTTCACAAAATTTGAGCTAATTATTATCTTTTAATTTTAATTTTGTTACAAATAATTTGACCATGTAAAAATAGCATAAAATTACATTACATTACATAACACATTACACTACATAAATTTTTTAAAAAATTTGACATGCCTATATTACACTTTGACATATCCTCTACACTGGTTTGTAGAGAATCTCTCATTGCAATGAAAACAATGAGGAAATTGGTGTCCTTATGTTGATACATTTTAATGTAATATTAGTACCATATTATTCATAAAAAATTCTAAACCTATCCTAGGATATGCAACATCTTACAATATTCCAACCTATCATCGATGTATAGGAGAATGTCTAAATGTATGCTCTAAGAGTCCTCTTTTTGAAATTGAGAGGGAACACATACTTATACGAAAAAATAAGATAACCAATAATAAATTTAGATCTACATATATTTCCTATCGTTACGACCATTTTCTGAATATTACCTAAATTTATGAAGGGAACAAAATAATATACATATTTATATTCAAAACACTTAGATACATTGAAACTTGACTTTTATTGATAAATGGAAAATCTTGAAACTATATACATGCAAAATGGAAACAAACTAGCTTGAACAGTGGTAGCTTATATTTGAGAATAGATATGATGGCTACATGCCTTTATATAACTATATTACTATGAGGCTTGGAGGCCATGTTATCATATATAATCAATAATAAACAATAAACAGCTAAAATCCTAACCGTATGAGATGAAGCACCAAAATATTTTAGGCCCCAATGAGGTATGTTGGAACATCAAATTCTAAGGGTTGTAACTCTGGCATATGATATATTTTTGGTGCAAATGATATCCCATTCAAAATTTATATCTACGAATTACATATTTTGACTATTGATGACAATCTACAATTTCTTTCAGCATGTTATGCCAAAAAAACCCTTTAAGGGCTCAAAATGTCTCCAAAAGTCTAGGGTCTATAAAATGTATATAAAAACTGCCAAAATAGAAGATTTTGTTGTGATCTAATGGAATATATGGGTGTTCAAATATATCCACCTGTATCATTCCTCCCTCCTTAGGAAACAATAGTATCCATTGCATTGATTTCCTTTATTATATGTGTAAACTTATACTAAAGTTGGCCTTGGTGAGCCACTTTCCTTGGTGCATGAGCTAGCCTACCTTAACAACCTGAAATTGTTGGATTATGTGAGTTTCGTTAATTTCTGTATCCAAAATTTGATAAATCATGGTATGTTCAGTGCAATATGGGTTAATCTCTGTCAGTGTTGTTTTCTATACAATTTATGATGTGTCCACCAATGGTGAAAAGTATGGTTGAAGGCACCCCACATTGAACACTAGGTGCAGGCCAAGGAAGGGGGGCTACTTAGATCAAAATAAATGTTTCCTGCAACCTTGGTGATGGTGTAAGGTCCATATAAAATTGGAAAATGCCTCTTATGGCCCCCTATAATTTGTTCCTTCTACAAATGCAAGCATACCTTGTCTCCTGCTTTAAACTTGTGTGGCACTTTGTGATGATCATGGTGCTATTTTTACTTATTATTTTAGTTTTACAAGATATCATGAAATTTGGGAGGAAATGATGAATATGTTGAATGAAATTTCTAGATTTATTGGCTTCATATTGAACATGTGAATATTCTTTCAATGTTCTTGTAAGGGGTAGTGCAACATCAATGGGAACCCATGGTTGAAATATTAGGTTGACCTAAAAGGGTTTGTGGCTAATTAAGATATGGACAACTTTGTTATAGTTAATGTAAAAATAGGGAATATTTTCATCCCATGTGAATCTATGCTTCGAGTTTTACATGTTAAAAGTGTGCACACTCATCTTATCAACGACCTCTATCTATCAATATCTCTAGAGGTGTGTTGTGTTTTTAAACAACCCACATTGTTTTAGCATAGTTACCTTAGAAAATAATGGAATTTTTTTTTAATTTTTTAGATTAAGACAAATAAGACCCTTAGAGTGATTCATTTAGATAGAAACATGAATCAAAGGGGGTAAAAACCTTGAATTTTGGCTTTAAAATCACTCGAGTGGAGAAATATCGCAATATCGCAATCACAATACCTCAATGTAACACATATGGCTCCTAAAAGACACTAAACACATATTGTGATGAAATATATAAAAAAGTGCTTTTTATAAAGGGAAAAGTCATTTTTCAAACAAATTCTATAAGGAAAAGCTTATAGGACCCACTTCCATCATGTAGGCTATCACAAATCGCAAATTGCATTTGGCAAATATACCCCGATGGCCTTACTGTCATACTCCACATTTTCACGATGTGATACACTCTATTGTATCACATTTTTGCAATCATAACCATTCTTTCGTATCAACCATATTCACCAATGCGATATACTCTATCACATCTCATTTTCGCAATGCGACCATCCTCGTGCTTCGTCCATTTTCGTTGATATTGTGATTGCGATATCACAATCATAAAAACCAAGCCGACTAACATTTTATAAAGATTAACACACGAGAAAAATTGTGACGTGACATATCTGGTTTTAATGTTGGAATGATTACATGGGCACATCAACCCATACCAACCATTAATGCCATAAATTAACAGTTTGATTTCCCATGCATCCAAGATGATTCGACTACAAGAACCATTGAATTAATGTACTAGCAGCGTGACAAGCTTCATTTATTTAATTGTTTCCGTTACTATGGTACTTGTGCATTTGTAAAATAAATTTTTCCTCTTTCTACTTATCATTTCTCATTATTTATAGCTGAGCCAAAATAAACATAATTGTTTAGATATGTCGAAAGCTCTCAAGAAAGATAAGAATCTGATGGCCCCTATGAATCTTGCACTAGTTGAAATTGAAAGAACAAATATGCTTCCTCTATTTACAGACATGAAATGCAGACCGGAAAGTGGATCTTCCTCCTCGGAAGCCATGTACAAGCTGTTTGAGATGAGAAACCCCACAGGGTTCAAAATAAAGTCACTGCTGATGCTTCTGATTCCTCAGAAGCTACTACGGAAGAAATGACCAATTCTTTTATGCATCAAATTACTGTGTGCCATAAAATATTACCATACACTGATACGGTAATATTGATAATTGATAACCTCAACATTGGGGACAATAATTTTCTAACCAATAGAGGAATGATGATAAGTTCCTTTAAAGCTGAAGAGTTGAAGATGATGTACGACATCCTAGAACAAGAAAAGGTCCGCGATAAGGAATTTATGGTGAAATTTTCCTGTGAGAATGAGATGAATTCAAATCCAATCAAGCAATGGAGAATAAAACCCAATAAATACATGAATGATGACAAGGGTATGTATTCTATTGACTCCCTTTCTAGTCCCTACTACTATGTTGCTGCAATGATGTCTAGGCTCTTTGGTCCACCTGACACAAAAAAAAATTTAGTAGAATGGGTTCCCCTAATGGAAGCAGTCACATACTCTTATATTATGGATTGGGGAAACATTCTATCCAATAATATTGCTACTCAAATTTTGGAATACATGAAAAATAATTTTATTTCCTCCAAAATTGCCCCCACCCCCCCCGCGTTTTATATGAGTGCTTATATCATGGACGCTGTGTGCTTCACTTCATATTTTTTATCCATGGGCTAGAAATGGACTACCTGCGACCCTCTTCCCATTCATGTATCTCATAGCATGTTATGGGACTCAAAATTTGAGAACCATTTTTATAAAATCTACCATAGAGTTATCCTACCTTTGTTTCAAGCCGTATTTAACGAGAAAGCCCCCAAATTGTCAAAAGAAGTTGAAGATGATTTCTCCTCCATTGGAAAATGGTTTGGAGAATATTTGTTTAACTATGTCATAGTATTTTGGAGCCTAACTCGACCGTATGTTTTACCCTTGTATGTTCCTGATAAGCTTATTGAAAGAGAAGTAGCTTATCAAACTGTTGGCAACGAATTAACCATTTTTCTTAAGGAAGCTAAGAAATAATCATGTCCCTCCTTTCCAATTAATTGTGGTGTTTATGGTCTGGAAAATTACAAGCATGCATTTTTAGAAGTGAGCCAACTTGAATGTTTGAAAATGTTTACAAGTTCAAACAAACAATATTACCCGATTAAAGTTTCCAATGATTTTACTACCCAAGTTAAAATAAGATATTTTGTACATGAATATGATGAGTTCAATGACTTATCTGAGTCATTTGATCATTACTATAAAATTCAAATGTTGGCAGCCCTATGCCTCCATCCACAACAATTGCCAAATTTTAAACAATACATGAACAAGAGACTAGAAGGAATTTCATTGAAAATGTTGGAAGTCTCCCAACCCTTAACACAAAATGAAAAGGAAAAATAACTGACACCTAAGGATACTAAATTCCTTAGTAAAACTGAGAAAATTAAATATGTCAAAGTTCAAAACATGGAATTATATTTCCCAAGTAATTTGAATGATTTTTGGAAGGAGTTTAACCAAAAAATCCATGGAGAACAAGAAGTTATAATTGCTATTCATCAACGTACTTTGAAAACACCTCAAACTAAAATTTAGGAATCATTCACTCCTAGACCCTTTGACAAATTAGTAAGCACAGAACAAGTGGAATTCATCCTGACCTTCCACTACAGAAATTGTACCTAATATTGAGGAAATCCCTCCTCTAGATATATTCTACAGTCCTAAACATAAGAAGTTATGAGAAGAAAAATAAAATGAAGGAGAACAGAGAAATCTCAACTCCTTTTCAAAGTAGATGTCTCAATGGAGGTTGTATGGAAAGATTCACAAGCAGATCTTTCACAAGATCTAACTTGTCTGACCCAGTTCGCAGGAACTTATGCATCTGCAACTATAGATAAAGCTTATGAGGTTCAACAATTGATGAAAGAAAAGGATGAAATAATCATATAATTAGAACATGAGCTACAGGCAAAGAAGAAAACCGTCAACCAACAGCTATAGGTATAGGTAACACAACTCCAAGAGAGTATGGGCCAATTGAAGATTCAACACCAAAATAAAATAAGTTCAAAGGACACTCAAATTCATAAATTGTAGTTTTATTTAGAGAAATTGAAAGATAATCCAAAGATAGATGAAATTAGAAAAGAGGCCTTGGAACTAAATACCCCATTGGCACAACAACAAGTTCTTTTTTCCAAAAGTTGTCAAACATTCTTGAATTGTGTGAATAAAGTGATTCACTAATGAATCGAATACTAGACCAGAGGATCAGTTTTGATGAGATTGATGATAAGGTTTCATAGTATGTCACTTGTGAGGATTCTGCTGATGCCCGAAATGCCAACCTACCCAGGATTGAAGACTCTAAAAAGGAAATATTGTTTATTGACTAGGAAATACAGTTGAAACATGCTAAAAGAGCCATTTTCATAGAAAAATATGTGGCTACTAACATTGTGGAAACTATGAGTCAAAATATCATCGTTGCAAACCTTATTGATAGATTTCCTCCTAGTTTGCTTCCTCTTGTGAAAGACTTGATAAGACAATGGAAATAATTTTCAAAGGTCAAAGAGGAACAAATCATAAAGTTGGAAAAACTAGATTTGGATAAGTATTAGAGATACTTGGTAAAGCGACATATCCAATGGCTTATGCTGCAATGTCTTACACATACATCTTCCTACATGTTGCCTCCCTTTTCTGATGAATTTTTCACTGGCTAGTTGCACTTCAGGCCAGGAAAACCTCCCAAGGTTAAGCCTATGCTTAACATCCTTCAGCTGAAAGAACGAATGGGTGATGAGATAATAATGCAACCATGAAGCAAGTAACCCCTTTAAATTATTTGTATGTTTACTTTTCACTTAGTTTAAGGAGAGTTGTTTAAACCTCCTCAGTTTTTATTGTAATAAATATTTTAAGAATTTTTATTTTATTATATAAACCCCTTCATGTCTTCTAAGAAGGGGTCTTAAAATTTTGAAAGGAAGACTTTACAGAAGTCACACTTTTGTACTCTTGAATTTTTCTTAATAGAAAGGGTTGGACCAAGTACTTTTTCTCAAATGAGCAGAGTGAGCATATATATGGTACTTTTATCCTATATGTTATATATTTGTTCCAAATAAGAAATGGTAATTTTTTATGATGTTTTGTTCCATGTATCTATTTGAAAAATACTAGACATTAACTCACTTTTCAACATGTTAGATTGTTATCTTTTGGTAAATATTAAATACATGCATTAAACAGTTACAATACATCCTTTTCCAATTGATTTAATTAAATATTTAATTAAATCGATTATTTCAGATCATTTTCATATCTCTAAGTTTTTGTATAATCTTTATTTGCATCCTCAGAAAGATCATCTTTATAAATCGCACAGAGAATATATATTTCATCCCGGGATACATATATATAGATATATTATTTAATTCAAGGTTGCTATTACTCCCTATTAACAAGTTACAGATAGTTATAAATCCATCCATTCACCCAATTATATTTCACTGGGAAATTGGTCCCATAAATCTAGTCAGAGCTACCATTCCAAATGGAAAAGGATGGTTTTTAAGTCCCCGACCGGGTGGTTTTCCCCAATGTTGTTGCAGCGATTTTCGGGGCCTCCAAATATTTAGCACTAGAAGGAGGGCCATATGAATATGAATGTAACTAAAGCTTAATCCAAAAACAAAATACCATAAGAAGAGTCATTCTCCCTCCGAGTCCCCTATAACTTCCAGTCCTGGTTCAAGATATTATGTTCTTAGATCATAATTTGTTCAATCTCCCCCAAATATCCTAGTTATATTCATAAATAACTCTCTTTATATTATACTCCAGACTCACCCAAATTACATACCTTAATAAATAATTTGGAATAAATTTCTATTTCAGCAGAGAAACCTATACTTTCTAAAGCCTCAGAAGGAAGTTTTACTTAAATATTTGAGGGCACTGGTGTATTAACCTGTTCTAAGAGTGAAAATCTCGAAACAATCCCTATTTAATTTTCTCTCCATTCTCACCATAGGAAATCTATGATATCTGAAACTCAGCCATATACTAGTGAGATTCAATCCTCTTCTACCCCTCAAACAACATATTTTATCTCTCTTTCTCTTACATCTTCTTGACCAATTCCTTCATCAATTCATATTCCTTCTTTATCCTAGTCTACATATGCTCCCTCAAGTAGTATTCCCTCAAGCAGTATTAGTTCTATAGTTGTTTTTTCTACACCAACAACCACTACTGGAACTACTTCTTCCACTCCAAATCCTCCTTTAAGGAAAACTAATCCTCCACTTCACACAATGGCAGCTAGACCTTGGCAAAATCCTCGAGTTGTTCAGTTACTAGGTCCTCTTCATCGTTTACCTATGCATCCTGAAAGATGGTTGCCTAAGTATAACCTAGATGATGGTCTACCTACAGAAGAACATATCCATAATTTTATGCTTTCCATGAATCTTAATGATGTCACTGAAGAAGATTGTGTAGTTAGATTATTTCCCTATAATTTTCAAGGATTAACGGGATCATGGTATTTATCACTACCATTAGGCACTATTACTAGCTGGGATATTTTTTAAGAACAATTCCTTAATTAATTTGGTGATTATTTTAATACTGCTACGCTTATCAATGATCTTTCCAATCTTCAAGCAAATACTGGAGAAAATATCAAAGATTTCAACTCCATATTTAATAGGCAACTCAATAAAATCCCAAACACATCTAAGCCTGGAGTGTATGTAGAAATAGAATGGTACATATCCTCTCTTCCTTCTAATATTTATATTTTGTATATAGAGCCAATAAGGCTACAATGGTAGAGGATATTAAAGAATCTATTTTTGTTGAAAAATAAATCCTTACTTTAGAGAATAAAACTTCACAAGAAGATAGAAAAACTAAAAAGGTTTCATTTAAGGATGAATCCCAAAAAACAAACATCTAAAGATCATTATGATCTTGAGGTATTAAAAAAGTTTCTCAAAACTATGTCAAATGATATGGTCGAGATAAAGAAACAAGTAGTTGAGTCTTCTTCGAAGAAATTTTTTAGATATTTTAAGAAAAATCAAGCTTCCCCACCTCAAAATATAATCTTGAATGTTGAATCATATCAAGACGAAGATCAAGATGAAGCAATATCATCCATAGAAGAATCCCAAGAAGAATAATTAGTCGAAGTTCATGGACTATTGGGCTTTATCCTTCCAACATTTGATGATGAAGATGAACATGAGGCACTTCGAGTTAACACTATAAGTAAAAATTCTACTGACCTCCCTTAGTCTCCTCAAAAGAAAAATTCTTCGTCCTCTATTGCTAAGGACAAAGTGATTAACAAAAGAACTCCTACTCCTCAATTGAACCCAACTTCTTCTAATCTTCCATATACATCCAAGAAATTACTGGTATCTGATACTATTGAATATAATATAGTGGAATAAATGAAGAATATAAAGGCAAATATCTCCATACAGGAGTTGAGAAAATTAAAATAGCATCAGAAAATTTTACTCAAAGAGCTAAATGTAGTCCCTAATTTATCCTTACCTACCCCTATTACTTCTAAAGCTTAAAAAGGATTCGATAAACCGCCTAGCGATTCACTTGAAAAAATTCATGCAAGTGATGCTACTTTAATCAGAGATAGATCTAATCCCGATACTCCTGCCTTCCTTTTAAATTTGGCAGTATTCATAAAAAAATTGCATAACTTCCTAATTGACTCTGGAGCCTCTTCAAATAACATGCCATATTCTGTTTGTTTGAAGTTGAATATTTCTCCTTAAAAGTATGCATAATACATTGTACAATTAGACATAACTATGATTGAGGTATTGGGAGAAATGAATTCAATCCTTATCAAACTAGCATCCAATTCAAAAGTTCATCAAGTGATTGATATTTTATTTTATGATATTTCTAACTTTTACGCTTTAATCATAAGTAGATATTGGTCAGAAAAGCTTCATGGTTATTTTTTCACTGATTGGTCTCATATGTGGCTTCCCTACAATAGTAAGCCAAATAAAATCTAAGTAGACTGTGAAAAACACATGAAATACTCAGCGACCAAATTCAAAGATGAGAATGAAAACATGGATTTTAATAATAACATTCTTAGAAATTACTCTGCTGAATATTTCTTGGGGAATTTTAACTCTCAAAAATATCCATTTCTCACCAACTCAATTAATTCTTAGGTTGAAATTTTTCTCAGTTAGACTCTTCTAAGTGTATAAATATTATAGATAAACCTTGTATTAATAATTTGTTGTGGAAATTATACTTTTATGAATCTAAATATGGTGAAGGTGTAGGAGTTGGTTGTATACTAATAAATATGGAAGGTGAAAAGACAATGATGGCATGGAGGCTTGAATTTGAATGCACAAATAATACCGCAGAATATGCGGCACTAGTCCAAGGCTTATACAAAGCAATTGAGCTTGGTGTTAAATATCTCTAGGTATATGGTGATTCTGAAATAAATTTCAAACAGGTAAGAAATGCGATACACTATATTTTAGGTCATCTTAAAAATTACCAGTCATTAGTACAATCTCTTACCTCACATTTTCTAGCATTCAATATCTCGTTTTTCCCAAGAATTGAGAATGCAAGTGCATAAATTCTAGCTAACGTAGCATAGAGACTTATTCCTTCAGAATTTTATAGTCCAAATAGATTTTCTATAGAGTTTATTTTTCACCCATCTATTCCTGATAATGTCACTAATTGGAGAGTATTCAATGATGATGAAGATGTTATAACATTTCTTGCATCAGAAGGGTCATATGATGATCAAATAATTGATGAAAATGAACATGAAAGGAAATTGAAATATAAAGCTGAGGAAAATGCCATACCTAAGTCTGTGGTTAAGCTTGAAGATCTCTATGATCTCAAATATAGATTCAAAAAGGTTACTAATTCTAAGTTACAAAGTTCAACTTTGTGGTTTGAACTATTAAACCTTCGCACATATGTCAACCCTTAGAACATTAACTTAGGAATTGTTCCTTCATCCGATGAAAGATTAGCCTTCATTAATTTATTGAAGAAATGCAATAATGTGTTTGCATGGAAATATGGATATCTCAAAACTTATGATACCTCCATCATCTAGCATACTACCCCAATGACGTCCATTCAAAATCCTATATAACAAAAGTTAAGGAAAATTCACCTTCATCTTGAAAGTCAAATCAAAAGTGATCTCGAAAAACTCCTCAAGGCCAATATTATATTCCTTGCTATAAATTCAAAGTGGGTCTCAAAATTAGTTGCTATTAGGAAAAATAATGGCATTATTCATATTTGTATTGATTTTAGGAACTTAAACAAAGCTTTCTTAAAAGACAATTTCCCATTACCACCAATGGAATAAATTTTGCAATCAGTTGCTAGTTCTGAATTAATTTATTTCCTTGATTTATTTTTAGGCTACAATCAGGTTTTGGTTCATCCTGAAGATAGGTTAAGGACTAAATTTAGAAATAAATGGGGCACTTATGCCTACCATAAAATGCCCTTCGGTCTAATCAATGCAGGACAAATTTTTCAAACAGAAATGGACATTGCTTTTAGAGGTCTCATAAATAAAACTGTGGTTTTATATTTAGATGATATAACCATTTACTCCAAGAAAAAAGTGACCGCTATCATGATCTTAAGAAAATCCTTGAACGCTGTTTGAAATATGGAATTTCTTTATATCCCAAAAAGTTTTATTTCACTCCGAGTGAAGGTAAAGTATTAGGATTTATTGTCTCAAAAGAAGTCATTTCCATAGATCAAAAAAGGATAAAAGCAATTTCTGAACTCTCTCATACCCATAACAATAAATCCACGCAGTCATTTTTAGGACAGATAAATTTTGTTAAGATATTTGTTCCAATTTTCTCCCAAATTGTTTTACGATTGCAAGCAATGATTAAGAAAAATGCACTCTTCAAATGGGGACATAACGAAAGAGAATATTTTGATCTAATCAACCAAGGCATCATCAATACTCCTTCTATGACTACCCCAAATGTTTATAACCATTTCATTTTACTACTTTTGCATCTGAAAAATCTTATGCTGCTACCTAACACAAATCAATAATCAAAATATTGAAGCACCCAAAGTTTCTTTAGTTAAAACATTCAAGGTGCTGAACTAAATTATCTAGAAGTGGAAAAACAATCTTTTGTTGTTTACAAATATTTAAGGCACTTTAGACCTTTTCTCCTGAAAAGACACACCAATGTAATATCTCCATTTTCAACAGTAAGGAAAATACTTATTCAAAAGGAACTGGGAGAAAAGAGAGAGAATTAGGTAACTTCTATGTAGGAATATGACATTGAAATAACACAAGACAAAATTATTAGAGGGCAAGGTCTCTGCAGATTACTATATGGAGAATCCAACATATCAAATGATGAAGTGTGAGGTAACACTATACACATTGTTTAGGTAAGCATGAATGAATATGAATCACCATATACTGATCTTATATTTTATTGGAAAAATGGATATGCTCCTACAGAACTCAATTACAAAAGAAAAATGGATTCAAGATTGAAATCTAGTCAATATCAAATCATAGAAACTATTTTATTTAGAAAGAACTATGATTTTGTACTACTAATATGCCTTGAGAAATCTGAATCACAGAGGGTTTTGCAGGAACTCCATGATGGACCTGTAGGTGGAAATTTCGGAGGAGATACCACCACACATAAGATCCTTCATGTAGGATATTACTTTCCCACACTTTTTAAATATGCTCATGCATATGTGAGAAAATGAAAAACATGTCAAAATGTTGCTCGAAGAGAAAGAAAAGCATCCTTACCCTTGCAGCCAGTCAACAATGAGAAAACTTTTGAGAAATGGGGATTGGATATCATAGGTGAGATTGTTCCTCACTCATCTAAACAACATAAATATATTCTCACTGCAACAGATTATTTTACTAAGTCGATGTAAGTTGTTCCACTAAAGGTAGCTAACTCTGCAACCATTATGGAATTTTTTGATTAATTCATTATTACCACGTTTGGCTTACCCAGTGCACTTATGTTTTATAATGCATCTTATTTTCTGGGAAGTAGTATGAATGAATTTTCTCTCAAAAGAGGTTTTAAGCTTAAATACTCTGCTAACTACTATCCCCAAGTGAATGGTTTAGAAAAATAAACAAATAGAAATCTCATAAGAATCATAAAAAGGACTATTGATCAGATCCAGAAAAATTGGCACATGTCTTTAACATTTTCACTATGGGAAGACAGTATCACTCAGAAGGCCTATGTTAACACTAAAAAATCATACAAGAAAAAGACATTAGAGAATCTCAAGAAGAAGGTACAAATCAAGATTTATAGGGAAGAAATTCATTACAAGAGCTAAAAAAATTAATCTTTCCTAAGGTTAACAAGCAAAATTTTGGACTGCACACAAGAAGCACTGACCCTGGGCAACCATTGCGGTTTTTTCTTTGATAGCCACAAAGAAAAAAATTCTCACTCAAGCTAATGAAGTACAGTAGACTTGGAGGCACCTTGAGGCTTTAGTGCAACACACAAAGGAATCATACCCCCATTCCTATGTCAACATCAATCTTGTACTAAGAGGAGGGAAAATTTGAAATTTTTCTATAAAAGCCAACCATTCGAAGAGAAATGGGAGACACATTGTTATGTTGGCCAAATTTATCCTCATCAAACTAGCTTGTGTTGTCCAGCAACAAGAGGATTAGAAGGATTTAGTTGTTGGCTATCCAACACCTCAATCCAAGAGAGAATATTTCACCATGTTTCCATCAGAGGGAAGAGAGGCTTGCTAAAAACTTGAATAGGAGAGAACCCCTTGTCCTGAATATTGGAGCTCCGTAGCTCGAAGGATCCATTACAAGAGATTTAGCATTCTATCATCTACTACCACCAGCTCCTAACAAAGCAAGAGAGCTCTCCATTATTGAGTTATTAGTACGTTTTCTCTATTGAGCATGTTTCTTGTGCATGTTGTTTTGTTTTTGTTTCGGTGTTTATGTAGTATGTTATGTTTCCATTTAAATTAGCTTATTACATGTTCAAATTGTTCCACTAAAATTTGACAAACCTCTTTGACTTGTGATTTTCTTGTAGGAAAGTAGCCTCCCTATTAAGCATAGTGTATTTCGTCCACCCATGCGGAAAATACACTACAACAGGAATGGTGACTCCACTAGATTATTTCTTTTGAGTTAATGGTTGTTGATGCAGGTCCTCTCTCCTACTCAGATTTGCTGCAAAACCACTCTTGCTTCCTCTCAGCACTTTCAGTCACCCTCAGTGAGGAGTTTTTCTCAGATAAGGCATATTTTTTGACCCTTTTCCATCTGCGCACATTTTGTTTAAACAAATGTGTGGTTTTCACGCCTTTGGGAAGATAAGCTGCGTGATAGGTAGTAAACCCAATTTTCACTGGTTTTTCTTAGTTTTTTACAGTTGTAATGTGTTGGAAACCCATAAGAAAATTTCAATCATTGTGTTCTAGTATTTCATGACTGGTTAGGACACTTATTTTCAAGAGTTTAGCCTAGCAACTAAGTATTTTTAATTTTAGTTTTTTATTTTTGCAAATCACAAATAGTTTAAGGGAAATTAAGTGGTCTTCAATCCACATATGTTGTCTGAACAAATGATTTTCCATAAAATATACAAAAAAACATAGAGTAATTAGCAGAAAATTAAGTGGCCCATACATCCACATCTTTAGATAATTCTTGTTTTTCAATTTTTGCATTAGATTAGTTCAATTTTTGCATTAGGAATCAAGACCGGGAACAAACTGTCGAAAAGAAAGAAAGTAATATTTGCCACCCTTGCACCTCACGGGGAGCCTGGGTATGCATATGAATGATTTCTTAAGACAATTTTCCATCTCCCTAGAGTGAAAAACTTAGTCTAACTAGGCAAGGTGTAAGTGGCCCATATTCCGCACATCATTTATTTTTGCACGGAACAATCACACATAGTGTAATTATAAAAGGATTGTAAAGGATCAGCACATATCCACATCTCATAACACTTGTGATTGTGCACTCCAAAGCACACACAAAGCATCGGTAAGCAGTGGAACAAAAGCCACCTAGTGTGTTGGGACATTTTTCCTCTTCTTACAGTTACTTCACCAAGGCACACCCTAAGAAAATTGAGACTCTAAAAATAATCACTAATCGAATTCACTAAATTCTTCCCACAGGGGCCACAAAAGAAATTATAGTTCAGGTTAGGACCATCGAGGGTAGGCATCCAATAAGTCGTCATGGTCATTCTACATTATGAAACATAGATGTTGAATTTTTAAGGAGCTTCAAATCCATCTATCCGCCGACAGAAAAAATACCCGAGCGTTACCAGAGACCCATTTCAGAGGGGGTTAATCTTAGGCCAAGTGCATGCGGTACTTTTCAGGGCTACCTGACCCATCTATTTCTCAGTACTAGTAGCTGAATACTAAGAATCTCGAGACTTGAATGCTCACATGGGACGATGGTACTTTAGTGGCCAAAACTAGGGCATCCTTCCCTATAAGTGTCAGTGCATACAACACTAGATCCTCTTACCATTACCTTGGTTGATTCTTCGACTATTGGAAGGCGTCACCAGTTATTTCGAGGCATTAGCCCAAATACCCATTAGAATACATCTTCACAAGGCCCAATTACATTTGAGAGTGTAAGGATGATTAGTTCTATTTGGGATTTTGAGTATCATATGAAAAACAACCAAATCATATTTTTTTCTTACTTGATCACAGAGCGTTAATCTAAAGGAAAACTTACCTCGAAAATCTAGGTGTTTCTTGGACCTACCCCCATTAGAGGGAGGAGTGCTACGTCTTTTTCCATTTAGGCATCAAAATCAACACACCGCCACCATTATCGATTCATCCTTTATCTGAGCATCTTTGATTAGAAACCCCCAAGGGTCACCCAACACCACACCAGTGGAAACCATAGTAGGGTCACCACACTCAACTCCTCCCACAACCCCCAAAGGGTAGAGGAGCTTTACCCCTTCATGAAGTTAGAAAAACATACAACAAGGTATGCCACGGGGTAATATTCCCCAGGCAACCCCCATAAACCATTACACTCAGACACCTGTATTTCCATATTGCACAATGGAAGTCAATACTCGGTTACCCTTTTTAGCATCATTAAATGTTCCAGATCTATGAAAGTTAACTAATGACCCCATTTCACATATCCTTAATTGGCCTCCCATGACCATGAAGCTCCCCTCGGACATACCAAAATTCAAAGGGAAGTAAGCAGAAGACCCTAGAAATCATATTATGACTTTCCACCTATGGTGTTCATCCAATAGTATCATTGATGATACTATATGACTGAGATTATTTGAACACGCCCTAACTGGGCCTGTGGTGAAATGGTATGTTGAGAAGCCTTTTGCTTCACATGGTACCTTTAGCGCCCTCGCTACAGTGTTCCTCACTTATTTTCAGCTACCCATCCACCATGATTCGGGGATGGAATTGCTGACTCATATTAGTAAAACGCCAACGTTCCATATATCGGACCATCTCTATGAATGGTGACGACATCGTAGTTTTTGCAAAGCCAAACTCAAAAATAGATTTTTGCTGGGCTTGCTTTTGAAAACTCTCACAGAAAAAATCTTAAAATATGTGGAGACACAAGGACCTACCTCCAAGGAGGACGCCATTTACAAATCCTAGTAGCTCGAACTCATCTACACCCAGTCAGGATATAACTACAATGTCATGCAAAATGCATCATGCCTGCAAACTTATAAAGAATTTCCAAGTGCGTCGAATACTGCAGACGGCTTGATTGGGTCATTGACCCAAGGTCACCTAGGCAACAATATCGAGTACCCATGATATTCGTATGATTCTACCCTAAACATGATGCAACCTAGCTACCACCAAGGTCAATCTACACCTTCGAAAAATATGACGAATAAGGTGTCCCCATATCACCAACAACAGGGAGGCTCCTACGCTCCCTCATAGGGGACCCAGTACTAAGCTAGGAATGTTGATGGAAGAGATCCCCCCTAGCAAACTTACACCAACCAGGGATAAGGAAATCAATATTCCTCTTTCCCCACACAAAATCCACCACTGTAGAAAAACACATCGGTGAACTTTTTGCAACCTTCTGAGGCTCAATAACAATAGGCTTATGACCAGGAGTACCACAGAAACCCTCCTAACGATGCGAGAAGGAATATTAGGAATAAACAAAAGGGAGAATCTAGACATGGGGGAAGTAACCTGCAATTGCCCCCGCGATCTCAGTCTGGGGGAAACCCCAACCAAAATCAAAGTCAGGAGCCAAAAAACAACTCCCAAGGGAAAAACAAAAGGTCCATTTCAAGGACAAAACATTCTTTGGATATATGTGGTGAGTACGACCATTACACTCACCACTATCCTGATCTTCCTGAATTGAAAAAAATTCAGGGTAACTGTGAACAAGGGGGACGTACCCAAAAATTTATTGTAATGGAGGAGCCTTGCCCCCACTAAGGAGTGGTTAACACCCAACAACAAAAACCACCCCAAAGCGATATTGGGAGCAGTAGCCATGAAATTTACATGATCACGAATAAATTTTCTTCTAGACAAGGAATGGGAACTAGATGCCCCCACAGACACCAACCCATCAGGTACGAGCATGAGTGCATCTACTGAACCGCTAAACGTATCCAAAGTACCTATAGAGCCCCTTCCAAAAATGGTCAAGGGGCCAACCAGGTACATAGTACACCACTCAAAATATTCCCATAACTATAAAATAGTGGATGATTTAGCACAATCATGCCCAAAACAACAAAAAGCCCTACTTTCTGCATTAGGCGCAATCAACCCTTATGATTTGCGCCTAATAGATTTTTACCTAGACAAAGCAAGCCCTAGGCTTCCTTCTCTTATCACCTTCAAAATACCATTCTCAGTCCAAAACATCAACATACATTGATGCATCATTGACGAAAGTGCATATACATGCATCATGTCCAAAACCGTTTGGCAGAAGTTGAGGTCACCTGAACTGAAACCATTCGACATCACACTTAGAGCACACAGCGATTGAGCTTCAAACCCTATGGGTCAATATTAGAATGTCCCTATGAACTTGGACAAAAAGATGGTATTTATATAAATTGAAGTCTTGGATGCATAGCTAGACTACAATATACTCCTCGGGTGGAGTTATATGTATGCCATGATTGCAATAGCATCCTTTGTCTTTCCGGTGATGATGTTCCCCCATAAAAATCGAATCATCACCATTGACCAACTTACATAATATGATAAGAAACCCATGATGGCACTCAATGTCATCTTACCATACGTAGACACAACTACAGAAGGCTAATGCTGTATCAAGAATTTTTCCCTGACCAATTCAAACCATCATTGATCCTAGGATATCCCCCTATCATACCAGAGGAAGCCCCATAAATCATGGGGGCATCAGTGTGCATGATGCTATCATCAAACACAGAGACCAACCCGAATATGGAAATGACTAGTACAGAGACCACAACCACTGTCACAACTTTCCTACCCTATGCCATCATCCAAACCCCATTTTTAGACCCCTCACCTGGTTTTGTGTCAAATAAAGTCTTGGTAACTATTACATTTAAAAACATGGATTTCAAAATACCTATGTGGTATTTGGTCCCACCAGCCATGCTAGGAAGTGCTGGCATCACTTCTATAGGGATAACCCCTATCACCCCTCAGGAGGCCACAACGGTTAAAGAAACACTCATAGCATTGCCAGCTAACGCGACCAAGAAAACCAAAAATTAAGGAAGAAAAAAAAACCCAAAATACCTAGGGAATTGCAACCTTGTACATTATGTGATATCGCAGGCCATCGTACCAAGAGTTTCCTGGACTTATATGAATTAGAAACTCTTCTAAACATCGAAAGAAATGTTGCGTCGTCAAGTTCCCATAAAAAGGAACATGGCACAAAAGACCAAGTGAAATAATTTTGCACCAATCACACATGCACCATATGTGACATTTATGGGAATTATACTCACTATTTCCCAAAGATGCCACCATATAGGGATGCCCTGCAAGCCCTAGAGCAATCGCAACAACAGGACCCCTCAGATCCACCCACGCAAATGGACGAGGGATATCCTATAACCATATTGTACCTACAAGAGCAGCCTACATCCTGCTCATACACAGTCACCCCAATGGACTAAAAAGAAGGCCACTCGATAGGCTCTAGTTTGCGCACTATGCAATGAGTCTAACCACTTATTCACACGGTGTCCTGAATTAAGGGTGTTTAACCATTGGTACCAATTCTCTCACATTTCCCAAAGAGACATAGTTTTGCATCAATGACACATGTGTCATATTTTTAGAAGCAACCACCATATGTGCCATTTTCCCCACATCCATCGGTCTCGATCTATATTGGATTTCATGCAATGATTCATCGCTGAAAACTCTGAACTAGCCGGCTCAGACACAGAATCTACGAACAATAGTACCACACAAGGGATGGAAGAAACAACGACCATATTATATGTCTCTGATGACAGACAATCACCTGAACGACCACGCCCCCCCTGTTATATCCCTCAACCTCCTATCTACCTCTACACAGTCTATGATCAATGATATCAATTCATCGCTAATTTTGCAGATCTAAAGCTGTTTCGGAGATGGTATCCAGTCAACCACGTATACTACGAAAACTTACGAGCAGTCCAATATTCATGCTGAGTGTGTTCAGGTGACCACCTGGTTCATATTTGTCCCTATATCCCTTGATTCTAGTCTGCGTTAAATAGTTTACTACATACCATAACATGCCTCACAGTAGTAGACAGATCAGATTCTGAATCCGTGGAAATTTTGACAACACAATAAAATGTGGAAACTAGGTCCATTTTCTTCATTTTAGTAGAAAAATGACCAACAAAGGGGCATATCATAACCCCCAACCTCTGTCCACGAATAAGCCTAACCTACGCATTATGCAACTCACATAACCACTTGGTCACCCAATGCTTGGATTTAGGATCATTCCGTAAATGGTACCCAATTACTCCCACACTCCAAAGGGTGTGGAGAACTAGGGAAAAATATTATTGTCTGAATTGTCCCAGCAAGGCCCAAAACCAGCCATGTATGACATGCAGGTTGTGCAACAGAGATGACCACAGAATCAATAAATTTCAAGAAATAAATAAGCTCACTGATAGTATTCACATGGTCACCACCATCCCATTGATCGATCTCTCCAATAAAGAGAAGATCACACACTGCTATTGCAGGATTTTCTCACAATTCCACCATATTATGGATTGTGAGTACCTCCCAAGGTTACGAGTAGTGAGGGAAGTTTTGATTCTAAACTCCCTAAAAGATCCAGAACAAGAAAAACTAAAGACTAGGAGATGGAAGAAGCACAAAAATGCCCCAATGCCCCAACATTTCCCAGCATCCACTTCAGCTACAAAGGTAGTGTTGGTTCTCATACCATCTACTCGATAAGCACCTTGACACCATGCACCATTTGCACAAGTCACAATCACGAAAAAAAATTGTGCCCATTAATGGAAACATTTCAGCACCTCTCCACTAAATGCAACTTCCAAATCCAGGAAAGTGTGAGTACCTTTAGTACGCCCCGATAAGAGAAAAATATTTCTCTCACATAAGCCAGCACAATGGAAATTACTCCACCATTCAATGTTGACGACCCACAACACAAGATACAATTCATCTCATCATGCATGGGAACCAAGACTTGTGTTGTCTGCTAATATTTCATTGATGTCAAGACCGCTAAGACTACAACAGTAGTTGTACCATCAATGGTGCAAACTCAACCAGTTTGCACCCTGTCGACCTCGTTTGGTTCCACAACATCAACTATGGAATCCTATTCGTGTCTGTCCACCAACACTATTAGGCCCAAACCAACTCCTCACAGCCTCACACCAACCAAATCCCCCTTAGACGTCCTATTCCATTCCGACAAGGACATTCTAGAGGCCATGAAGAAACTAGATTGTCCGTAGGACTAAATACATCACCGTTCATTTTTTCTTCCAGAAAAAACTTTCGGTCCTAACAACCAGAGACCCAAGAGATATATGCCATTGAATCCAAATACTTACTCCAATATACGAAGGTAGACTGGTTCAAAAATCCTATCCCAGTGCCTGACACATTCTAAGAAGGGAACATGTCAAATATTTCACCAACCATTAAGGTGAATATCTCAGGAAAACCAGGAAAAATCAAAGAAATCTCACTCAAGGCAGTATGCTCCCTAGATGAGGTAGTGGCTTACAAAAACTTGTTACAATAGTATAGGGACATATTTTCATGGAATTATTTGTAAATTTCGGGGCTTAGCCCCACTATCGTAGAACATCATATTGACACCTAGCCTGACATACCACCAGTATGGCAGAAACAATGCCAATTCACCCATCTAAGGTAGAAGCGATGAAGAAGAAAATCAACAAGATTCACAAAGATAGGTTCATCTACCCAAATTATTACACATCGTGGGTTTCAAACCCTGTTCCTGTCATGAAAAAACAGGGCACCATTGACTTCTACACCGATTCTAAGATCTGAACAAAGCTTGTCCCAAGGAAAACTACACTATCCCATTTATCGACCAAGTCATTTATGCTTGTGCCAGTCATGAGACCCTTTCCTTTATGGATAGATTCTTAGGGTATAACCAAATTCAGATCCGGCACATGGATCGGTACAAGACAAAATTCACTACCCCTTGGGGCACATTCACATACTAGGTTATGTTGTTTTCTCTGAAAAATGATGGAGCCCACTTTGAGTGGGCCATGAATTATATCTTCCACTACCTGGCCCACCTAATCTTAGCTTGCTTAGATGACCTCACTATTCAATCCAAGAAGCAAAGTGATCATCTGGAGGATTTACGATTAATATTCGAAAGATGCCGAAATTACAACCTACGCTTGAACCCTCTCAAGTGCATCTTCTGCGTCAATGTAGGTCAACTATTAGGATTTATCGTATCGCAAAAACGGATTAGAGTGGACCCCCTCAAGGTCCAAGAAATCAAAGAGGTGCCACCACCCAAAAATCTCAAGCAATTTAAAATATTCCAGGGGAAAGCTAACTTTTTGAGACACTTTCTCCCAGATTAAACCACTTGCACGCAAGGATTCATATGCCTACTCCATCAGGATATCCCATTTAAATGGGATTATCAAGCTCAAAAATCATTTGAGGTTCTACAAGACACATTTTCTTCAACCCCTTTGATGATCCCACCAAATTATGACAAATATTAAACTTTGTACCTATCAGCATCAAAGACCACCAGAGATGGGGTGTTAGTCCAAGAAGGACCATATGGTAAATAAAACATAATCTATTATGTTAATAAGAACTTATCTGGCCACGCTTTAAGGTATGAACCTGAAGAAACAACTGCCCTAGCCCTTGTACACAAAGTACAAAAACTATGGGATTACATCATCCTTCGGACTACAACAGTCATAGCAACTATCAACCCCATCAGATACCTGCTAACCTTTCATCTTATGAATCATAAATATGCTCGCTGGGTAGTCATACTGTAGGTATTAGACCTACATTTTTCTCCCCCAAGAGAAAAAAATCTTTGATCTTAGTTGAGTTCTTCACTGACTATCCCAAGTGAGACTAAAATATCCCTAGTCAATGATTCACTACCAGACGAACATCTATTTCTATTGATGATTGATGATCCATGGTACGACGATATCCTCTTATTTTTACAAACCCAAAATTTTAGCCAAATCTCACATGTGACGACAGAAGGCGCGTATGCCACTAGGCCCCCTGATACCTCCGCATGGAGGACATCCTTTATCAATGAGGCATCGATACTATCATATGACAATGCCTCATGCATGACCAAGCTGAGAAAGCCCTAAATGACTGTCATACTGGATCTTGTGGCGGCCACCTCTCTTCGATAGCTACCACCCAAAAATTTCTATAGGAAGGTTATTTCTAGCCCACCTTATTCCATGATTACATTCAAGCAGACAAAAGGTTTGAGCGATGCCAACACTTCGCCCACAAGGTAAGAGCACCTCCCACTCCTCTACACCTAGTCATCGTAGCTGGTCCCTTTTGCAAATGGGGAATCGAATTTATGACTTGTAACCCTGCATCGTCTGGAAACCACAAATACATCATTTTAGTTTTCGAATACTTTACCAAGTGGGTGGAAGCAATGCCCATATATGACAACATGACAGAAACAGCATCATGGTTTCTTATCAACCATGTCATCACACGATTCAACATGCCTAATGCTGGGTATGTGTTATATTCTTTCCACGATTAGTTGCAAATGCAAGGGGGTGACGGGGACCCGGGGGCGGGGGGGAGGGGGGGGGGGGTGCGTTATCCCCCCATTTTCATTGCACTAGGAACAACTACGGCCCCCCCTATCCAAGGGTTCACAGGGGGCAGGTAGCCTCCTGTGCGGTGTTCGAGGCAACGCCCTAGGAATTGTTTTTTCCCTATTTTTTGGGTTGTCCCGCCTATGGTTTTGTGCATGGGTTTGCACATGGTTTGGGGCATGATGGTTTTTGACCCCTGGTATTTTGTAGATCTGAGCAAGAGAACTACAATTGTGTTTTGGTCTAGGGTTAATGGATTGGGGTTTAAGAATGGTTCGACAAGTATATATATGTGTTGTAACACTAAAAGGAGTATTATGAAAGATCAAGTTGGTATTCCCGATTTGGGATCCAAGGGAAAATGTATGTGTATATATGTTTTATGTTTTATGCTCTCGCTATTGTTTATTTTATATTTTTAAGATTCATTTGCAGATAATTTATGTACAAGGTTAAAACCTACACCTAAGGATTTAGTCTCCAATCACGGAAAGAATTTCAAGAATGAAATATTCTAGGAGATAACTCATCACTTAGGACTCACACATGAATTTGCATCACCATCCTACCCCATTCCAATGGACAGGTAGAATTTATTAACAAAGTGCTCAAAACAATGTTACATCGTATGGTTAATAACCATAAAACAAAATGGCACCATATGGTTTTTTTAGCCCTTTGGGCATATTGCATGGCATTTAAAACCTCAACAGGGTTCACAACTTTCCAACTAATGTATGGGGTAGAATTTGCGATTCCCATAGAACATGAAATCCCCAACTTACACACAACCATCAAACTCCTCGATGATACCCAACCTTTACAATAACAATTGGTACATTTATAACTCAATGATGAAAATTGACGAGGGTCACTCCAACATAATGAGGCACATAAAAAATGGGTAAAAGAATAATTCAACCACAACATCACCCTTTGATCATTTATTGAGGGAGAGTTAGTGCTCTACTACAATGATGCAAAAGAGGCCTTAGGACCTGAGAAGTTCGAAACATTATGGAAAGGTCCTTACATCATAAAACATCACCTCCTCAAGGGAGCATACATCATATGAGAGCCTGACAATACATGCCTAGCTAACCCTATCAATGGGCTCTACCTCAAAAAATTTCACCTATAAGGGCATGAAGTCTCATCGTTACAGATAAGATGCATGTAGCATAATTTTCTTGAGATGACCATAATCATCAAGGAATTTTTCTAAAAACATCTCTGATGTCACAGATGGATCATCACCCCATCCACTATTTTTGATTCGCTGATGGAGCCTCACGATGGTCACAAAATATAGCAGCAACCGCTTGGGACATATACTATTCTGACCGATCACCATTCCCCACCAACGGAGTATGTATCGGATCGACTACCAATATTCAAGCAGAATATGATGAAGTCATCGAGGTGTTGAGTGATGCCTCCAACCAAGGCATTCACCATCTACATGTCTACCTTGATTTCCAACTAGTGGTATCACAGTTAAACCAAGATTTTGAAGTACGTAATTCACAACTATTTAGGAAGTATTTGCATGCACGAAGATTAAGTCGTGAGTTTGATCATATTACATTAACACATATACTAAGAAATTAAGACCAGAAAACTGATCACATAACTAATCATATCCTAGAATGGAATGCATCTCATATAATCCATCATCCATAAAAAATAAAAACATGAAAACATAGTTTTCCATCATAGGTACATACCATGGTTTCACCCAGTGCTAATACAAGTGCAGCAACAAAAACTACAAGTGTTACACGACGAAAATTTAGGCAATGTGCCCTCTTTGAAGCCATCATAGTCTCAAGCCATGTATCTTCCAAGTCATAAAAAAAACCCCAGGTTGGGATACCCTAGGTTAACCTCTCTAACCAACTCCATGATTCAGCTAAATCTATTGCACGAGCGTCCGCAGCCCAGACCTGAGCCTCAACAGTAGCAAGCTTCTCCTCGACTGCCGCCACCCAATCCTCATTCGCCTCAGCGTGGGAAGGAAGGAAACCATTCCCTCTAGCAGCTGCAGCACTGTTTCCCTCCCCTAGAGGGCACCCAAAAAATCCATGCCCCCCAACTTGGGCCTGATCGACCCCACACGGGCAGCTCCTTAGTGGTTGATGCCCCAACAAGCGAGTAAGATGACGCTCCACTGAACCCACATCTACAAGAGAAACAAAATAATGTCAGTGTCACCATAAAATACATAAATATTCACATCATGAAATCCTCAAAAAATGCAGAAAAATTCAAAGGTCGTACTTGCGGGACCCCATGTGTAACCGGACAAAAGACCCATATCTGAGTCCTGCATGTAAAACCATCATCGAGTATGGATAGCTTAGAAACATTTTTTGGTTCACCTGGAACCATGCCTCAATGGTCGCATCCCAATAGAGACCAGCCTCCCCTCCTCCAGTGTGGGGCATCACGGGCACCCACTACCACATCTGAGGATCCCTAGGAGAGCCGAGGGGAACTTTCCCAAAGGTCTGAGCATCACCACCCTCTCAAACATAATACTACATATTATTCTCACATAAGTGATGACCTTAGACCCCCTCCCAGCCCCCTTGGACCTTCCCCAATTGTGACACCATGCCATCATAAGCATGGTGATTCCAATCATAGAGGTGACCGACCCATAGCTAGCGTAAGATTCCAAAATGAGGACTTGATTCCCTATTAGGAAATGATTACTCTGTCAGGCGAACTATCATTTCCAAGGCACCCCCCTTAGCTAAATCGGTCATAGAGTCAATGTGAACACATCCCTCTGTAAGCGGCTCGAGACCATAATTATGCTCAGCCCAACATCGGATGTCACCCTCCTAGGGGGGAGTGATTTTGGAAGGGACTCCATCTGAGGCAATAAACCAGTCACAAAGTAAACATCCGTCTCTAGATAGATCACGACGTCTCTACGTTGCAACACCATCACTCGCTGTCTCCTATTCCAATAGCAGACCACAAAACAAAGAATATTATCCAATGATATCAATATCTTGCTCTCTAGAAATTTGAGCAACCCCCACTGTGCCAAAATCCCCTGAGCGTTGGGGTCTTGCACCATAGCTACGCGAATACCGGGCCAATATCACTTACACGACAACATTATGTTACTAGAGAAAACCAAAAAATCAGTGACTAAAGTTAAGAAACCAAAAATTTCAAGTTTTTGACCATCATCACGCCTATGTAGAGAATAGCCATGATGATTGCATGTTTGTATCAGATACGTATGTGAACATCATCACATAAAAGCTTCACCAAGTTTCATGACCTCAGGGGAAGACTTTCTTCTTCATGAGGTCCATGTAACTTAGCTTTGATCGCTCGGGCGATTGAGGAAAAAAATAGACAGGAAATCCATAGAAATCACATTTGTATGGACCTCCCTAGACAAAGAATGACAAAATTGAAAAGTACGTTCAAGGCCTACCTGACACTGATGGCGTGAATGTGGGGTACTTTGGTTGACCGCAATGGCAAGAAAGGCTTGGAAGCAAGGGCTCAACTCTGACCTCTTACTCTCAAAGGACACAAATAAATTGAAATGAGCCATATTGGCCAATATATCACCCTTTTCTCATTATTCGACAGACCATCACAGGAGCTCAGAAATCACAATTGCAAAACTGCAAGAAACACATCGATCAAAAATTCATCACATTGAAAATAGGCTCCATACATCCATGCCTCAGGAAAAGTATTTTTTTTTTTTTTTCGGTCACAATAGGTATGCCCTCCCTTATTGCTTTCCATTCAATGTTCTTTCCAATATTTTCGAATAGAGAAGATGATTTTTACTTGGGGTATTGGTTGCAAGTATTACAAAAACGTCGAATCACCAGTTTCCCCATCCACTAAAGGTACAAGATAAGGTATCGTTCTCTCCCTAGCATGATAGGCTCCCCGCAAAAGCTTTGCATATCCTGACATCATTCCTCCACATATATCAACCATAGTTTCCAATCACCCAACCATTTTTATCGTCACCTCACCTTGCACATGGTAAACATTGTCGCAGGTCGGTAGAACCTCACCCTCCATGGCATATGTAGCCCATACACCAAAGATATGGATTCATGGCTGTAAAATAAAATTCCGATAATTACTTCACGTTCACTCATCCATCATACATCAAGTCAAGTTTCACCCATGTCATGTTAAAATCCCTTTCCCAGACTTACATGCTCATCAGCCGATCTAATACGCACCACCGCGTCTTGCACTTGGCCTATCGCACCCCCACCAACATAGCCCATATGTGACACTATTCATCTTCTTCATCACCCCCACACCGATACCAACCAATGGGGACCCCACCCTCAGTAAAACACCTTCCTCACATGATAGTGACAGATTATTTTCATGTTTATAGGGGCACCCTTATCTATGCTTGTACATACAAACCCATTCTACATTCTTTTGGCAAGTGTACAAATATTTTTTAGGAGTGAAATGCCACCCATCCACTCATATTTCTCACCTAGCAGTAGTCCCTAATCACTGTTGGTTATTTCTTCAAATTATTTACCACACCCCACCGTGACACTCATAACAACCACACACCCACCCTGGATTTCGTACTGACTCCAGGGATTTCTTGACTAGAAACTATTATGAATGTCGCCACTCACATTTACAAGCTCTAAACTTGGGCCACTTAACTACCATCATAAGTTATAGGCATTCCTCGTCATCATTCATCAGTTAACCTATCACACCATTCCTTGTTACATCAGAAACCCTGGTCCCCTGCATGAGTACTCATCTTTGTCGGTTGCTTCTTCCTTCTTGTCGACCACAACAAAAATTTTGTAAGGAGGTGATACCTTGGATGACTCCCCATCTCAATAGGGGCATCCTCTAATGGCACTATGGGAATCATCATTTCCCATTGAAGTCATCAATCCTCTCATTAGAGGAAATTTCAGCCTAAAAATGGCCTCTTAAGGAAAAATCATTAAATAATAGTTAAAATAATAAAATAAGAGTTATGAATTTTGGAGGGAAAAGAGTTAAACTACATTTTTATTGTATTTTTGGTTTATTTCCTTATAGGTTTACTCAAATTTCAAGTGTAGACACCCATTGGATGTGGAATTAAATTTCACATCCAAGGAGTACCCATTATGCATACTTTTGAGAAGACCCACATTGATAAAAAATGCAGAAACATTAAAAGTGTGTTTTCAACACCTTTTTTTAATGTATCTAATTTTTTTTATCAATTTGAGTCTTCTGAAAAGTATTCATGATGGGTACTTGTTAGATTTGAAATTTAATTCTGCATCCAATGATTTTCTACACTTGAAATTTAAGTACACCGATAAGGAGATAAGCCAAAAATGCACTTAACAAAGTACTTTTTATTCTTTTCCCTCCAAAATATTTACATGTACATATTTTTAAATTTAAAGGATTTTTATTGGTTTACATATTAAAACATATAAATTATGTGAAAATTTCATGGGCACTTTTAGGCTAAAATTTCCTCTAATGTGACATTCGAATTGAACATAGAATTTCATGTCAATATGGTATCATACTTCATAACCCTTGCACTTTGTTAGAATTTTTCTAAGACCCATGACTTGATAAGCATATCTTTCAACAATTCTTACATGGGAGGGCCCCTAATAGTGTTAGACGGACAAATCCCTCTTGTGGACAAGAGCGATCTCCCTAGTATCTAAAGGATATCTAGAAACAAACCAACAAATGTAGACCATTTTTTCTAGACCATTATGCTTAATAATTGTTAATTAACTATACAGAGATGCTCCTCCCTGAAGTCCAAGGCTTATTCGATCCTCAATCTAGTCACTCCAAAAGATATCGATCTGCAATCAAAGACATGTGAAAGGGATCAAAAGCATCTGCAAGATATTATAATTCAAAAGAAATAATCTATCTTAGTGATCAAGGAATCCAAGAATTAAACTATCCAAAAGATACATGAACAACTTAATGAGAAAATAGAATCCATTTGTATTAGCTTTGAATGAAAAGAAGAAACCTTACAACCTTGACGCCTTGATGTTTGTACAGGTTCTTCCGTGGTACCGAATAACCGTTTTCCTCAATTTGAAAAGACTCAAAAACTCTGAATTAACATGAAACTATCGCAATGATTATGTAATCTTTCTCATGCCAATGATGCCAAATGTGGAGAATATAATTTATTTAGCAATTCGCCTAAAAAATACCAAGTTCTAAGTACCCTTGAGACTGAAACATGGTCTTATTTTATAGCAGAAGGGAGGTAGTTTCAGTTCCAATAAGGAAGGGATAAAGCCCTCTCATAATGGAATTTTAGCTCCAAAAACCAAGGGATAGCTCCATTTATGAACGAATAAAGCTTCATGAATGGAAGGGGCGAAGCTCGATCAGATAGTGCTTTTAGAAGGCTCCAGATGGGAGAATATTCGACCAGCTGGGCTTCTAGAACTTAATTTTCTTTTTATTTTACCTTTTATAGGGGTCCTCAATTTTAATGAGTAGAACGTGCGGGTTATGTCGCAGTTTTTAGAGCAATAAACCACGGTACCGCAGGAAATGACTAGGAAAAGTGCAGAGTTAGGCTTTTTGAGGTTTTAATGAGCTTTTCCCAAATTCGAAGACTTGATTTACGAACTTTATGATTTTAAACCTCTAAGGGAGAAATAAATAGGTAATGATGAACCCATATAGATAGCTAAATGTCATGGTGAAAAATTTTAGTGTAATAGTTTGCCCCCTAAAGAGCGAAGTTTGGAGAGTTATGAAGATTTCGGAAGAGTGAAGTGCTTTATCATTCCGAGGATTGGGCTGGAGGCACACCGATTGAAACCTGGAAAAAACATTCAATGCAAGCATATATATATATATATATATATATATATATATATATATCACCGCTGAGGTAGGCATTCCCATACTCTGATCAAAACTAACTACATGTTCTGATATAGAAAAGATTTTAGAATTACATTAATAGACACAGTATGGACACAACCATTTGTCATGAGTAGTCTACTATATGATGAATAATAAAACTCCTCACAACCTGGATGGTGCAAACTATATCCAGGGTCTTGATTTCCTCTTCTCTAACTAGTATAATTATATTCATGCGATTGATTGTGTCGAAGTCGAACATGGTAGAAACCACTTGATTTCTAGTCAATGATGTGAATTTTTAACAAGTGTGAGAGAAACCATAAATAATGACAATGACTCTCAAATTACTCAGTACAATCCATGAAATGTGAATATGTGATCTGAAGTCGAACATTTCACAAAATCAATTGATCGAAGGTCAATGACGCAATCTGTTGTCGGAGGTGAGAAACATACCATTAGGGCATGCAAATCCCAAGGTACTGATAGGACTCTAGATCAACTTTCTATATGATGAGCTGTCATCAATAGAAAGTGATCCATCATAGGGAATCCCATGACACAAAACCATTAGATCAAATTTTGAATAAATTTTTGCAAGGACTAACTTAGGGATGGTCAACACGAATGGAGATAAATGTTTGCAATGAATGGTTTATTTGAATTGACCTCTTGAACACATAATGACAATGAATATGGTTTGGTGATGATTAACCTAAAGCTAATACCTAGAAACCGGCTGAAGTCTTTCAATGTGGTTTGATTAACTGTTGGCTAGAATATTTTCCCAACCCAAGTATGAGTGTGAAAAAAGTGTCGTGTTCAAGAGTAGTATACAAATTTTTCAAACGAAGTGTGACAACTGGATTCATTTTATCTCCTTTCCCCCACCATTTTTGGCAAGTACCTCTTTAATTTTGACAAGCTTTAGGAGGATAACATTTTCTTGTTATATAAGCTCATCCTTAGGATGAGTGCAACTTAGTATTAAAATCGAACCCTAAGAAGGAGTGGTTCGTTCCTCTTTATAATTGAGAGGTCCTTTAGTGTTAAATTTTAATGAGTCTAGTATAGGTGAAACTTGATGTTTTTCAGTTTTAGAGAGTCAAAAGAAAAACTTAAGAAAACTCCGTGGGTGTAATTTTTCGTAATTTTTGTCTCTCAAGCTCGAAAAAGGATAAAATAATACAGGATAGAACTCTATTGACCATAATTTTTCAACGTATACCTTTTTTGTAAATAGTCCATTTCAGTCCGGAAAATGGGTAAGCTTATACTGAAGGGACGAATTTTCATTTCCTTTAACGAGTTCTAATAGTCAAGTACTCAACAATATTTTCATATTTTGAGAGTCTGAAAAGGGCTTAAAAGAGAACTCCAAGGTTTCCCTTTTTCGTAACTTTCAAGAGCCCGAAAAAGTGGTAAAAGTGTACTCATCATCAAAATAATCCTTTTCACTTGATAAACCTATTTTCTGCACATAAACTTGAAAAATTAAACATATATGTTTCCAATAAGTAAAAATTTTTGAAAAAAAACTTTTTAAAGTGGAAAACAAATAAAATAATATTTTATTCATTCAAAAAATCTTATAAAAAGTAATTCAACAAAGTCATTTACACCTTTTTTATTCAGAGTTGAAAGTTGAGAGCTCTAGGAAAAAATTATTCCTGAAGTGATAAAGGGAGAACCGTACACTCTAATTGCAAACTGTCCAATCCAGGTAATCCACAACACTATTCTCTTCATTTTTTTCCATTTGAAGTCTCATTTTAGTTTTTAAATCATTTTCGAGGGGAAAAAAGGTTCAAAATTTCGCCCTCAGAGGTCCGCGGGTCATCCATTAGTTACCTGCGGACCCCGATAATTTTGCTTTAGGAAGACTATCGGGCTACCATGCTTTTTATGAAGGGTGCATGCAGGGGTCCGAACTATCGCTATACGAAAATTGCGGAGGCACCGTAAGAAAATTAAATTTGATAAATTATCTCAAAAATGGCTAAATTTTTTCACTCTAATAGCTTCTAACCTTTAAATGCGTCCATTTGTAGGTCATTGCACAATGTTGGATTGGAGAGAACGTGAGCACGAAGAGATAGATGATACGACCATGAATAATCCGGCCATAATGCATGTGTTGAGAAATTGCGGATTATAAAATTTCTGGGCCATTCAGGGCATGAGGGCACAGGTAGAGCTCAGGACCTGGCCGGTGAATAAATGGGACGTTCAAGAACAATGTTTTATCATTGGAGATCACAAGATAGAAATTGAGCTTGAAGACATCTACTTCCTCGCCGGTTTATCAAAAAGAGGTGAACCTATCTATTTTTTTGGAGTTAGGCAAGGTGGCCTACCTGTCACTAGCTATAAAAAAGAGTTTTTAGATGAAGAAGCTGATCCCAAAGACAACCATATAGATATATAAACTATCATACATTTTGATCTAAAAGTCATTGCATTCACCATGTCTAGATTATGTAGGAGCGCAGCTCCACATGTAGCTACCAAGTCACAAATGCCGACAACTGTCGAATGCTACAGAGGCACTATCTTCAATTGGTGTGAAGGGGTGTTGACCACTATGAAGGGTCAACTGACCAGAGCAAAGAACACAAAGTTAAAAAACTTTGGGTATGGTTCTATCTTGGTATGTTTTGCTTTGCAGAGGATTCCGTCTCTCGCCCCTCAGCTGATCTCTGTTGATCATGGTGGACCTAGAGAGCCTCGTATGGTATGATGGGTTGCACTGATGTACCACCATGGTGGCAATGGTTGTAGGGTAGTTCGATTCACTCTCGCATATTTTAATTGGTTACAGAACCAAATTTTTGCTATTGAGGATTTCCCGTATGTAGGCATCGATTTTCGAAATGATCCCAAGATGTCCTTACCTCCAGGGGAAAAATGGGATGAATAAGGTAAATGAATTGCTTTTATGTGTTTTAAATCTTTTTTTTTTTTTTTTTTTGATCATCCAATATTGATAACAAAAAATTTCAAATGCAGATGTTGGTCCACGAAGACCAGCCACACTCCGCCGCTTCGAAAGGAAGTCAATAGAACTTGTTTCACAACCAAAAAACCAGGCAGCAGATATTCTTACTGACTAAGAGCACAACCTGGAAAGGTTGAATAGAGACATTCCAGAGACGATGATGGATGATATTCCTCTCTGTCTCCAAAGGCACATCGCTGGTGTTCCTGGCTAGTTTCAGAGATACCTGCGTAGGGTGGCGCGGGTGATAGTTTATTATCATGATCATCACCACAGATAGTGGATGATTATCGAAAAATATTGTATTTTTGTTTTTTTTATCACTATATTTTAGATCATAAGGTGTTTTAAACCTATTCTCGCAGAAGATGTAATATTTTTTGAAACACAAACTCTATCTATGATATGAATACTTTCGCTAGCTATCTTGTTCAACACATATCGAATGTTGTTTTGATTTACTATTTTAATGTCACAAATGTCTATTTATAAAATTATTAGCTAATGCTTCAGCCAATGTATTTAAAATTCTTGGAATGTGTTGATATTCAATGTAATCAAATTGTCTTTCCAAGAGACAAACCTTCAAAAATAATCTAAGTAACATTGGATTTTTAATTGCGTATACTCTGTTGAAATGCAATACAATGAGTTACAAATCTAGCCTAATGATAAAACGCTGAATGCCAAATGAAATGGCATCAGATAATAACTCAATCACTACGCTATATTATGCAAAATTATTCTTTTTTTAACCAAGGCTTACCCCATGCATAGAAACTAACTCATCAGTGGGTGAATAGATAACCCAAGCTATGGAAGAGATATTCTGTGTACTACGACAAGCACCATCAGCAAAACCAATGTACGCTTGAAGGGACATCGACATCTACAATATCAAGAGTAATCAAGATAAGCAGGGATAGTAGTCAACACAAACTTAAACTAGATAGACTCAACTAATCTAAAGTAGAAAACTTAGAAAAATAGCTAATGTACAGGTGAGATCTTCACACAAAAAATCAAGCATAATATATTTTCAGATAAAGTCCATTTTTGGGTTTATCTAAATAGACCCCATCATAATCAATAAATTCACAAGACCATTTTGCAAGCACTCGCTTGACAATATAAGGACCATGCCACATGGGTTCGAATTTCCCAGCTCCTAGTTTATCATTAGCTTGATCGTATACCAAGACTAGGTCACCTTTTGAAAAACAAGAGGTGTAACACTTCGGTTGTACTGAGCTTTAATGCATTTTTTATGAGCTTCGGCTGTTAATGCAGTGGTGCACTAAGTCTCATCTAACTGTGCTAGGTACAAAAAGTGTTTTTCCTCTTCAGAAGTAGCTGGTAGTAACACTATGGCTAATTGGAGTGACGATATTTCAGATTCAATCAGTAACACAAATTTGAAATTGTAGACCAGTTGAAAAGGAGTGAACCATGTTGCAGTTTTTGCTGAGGTTTGATATGCCCAAAGTGCTGAGAACAACATAGTATGCTAATTTGATTTATGAATTCCGATTATCCTTTTAATCATAGTGGTTAAAACTTTGTTAACAACTTCAACCTGACCATTAGCCTATGGGTAATATAAAGTAGAGTTATCATGGTGCAGGACAAATTGGTCGAAAATTTCGGTCATCATGATGTTTCAAAAATGACTCTCATGGTCAGTAATGATAGCTTGGGGTACACTGAATCAAGAAATCACATGATTGAATTCAAATTTAGCTACAGTTTTTCCATCTACTACAATTGTAGGCATCGCCTTGGCCCATTTGGTAAAATAGTCTACTGCGAGAATAATATACCCATGTCCCCCGGCCGAGTGAGGGTTACATGTAATGAAATCAATGCCCCATTTTGCAAAAGGACTAACAGCAATTATACGGTGAAGATAAGCTGGTGGTGCACGCATATTTCGATAAAAAATCTAACATTTGTGGCATTTTCGAACCACGAGAATGAAATCTTTGAATAATGATGGAAAAAATAACCAGTGCACAATATATTTTGGGCTGTGGAATACCTAGAAATATGACCGCCACACGCTACAGAACGAAAGTAATTCAAAAATATTTTAGCTTCTTCATGAGTCAGACATCGTCGAAATATAGAATCCGCACCATGACGATAAAGCGTGTCTCCAACAATATTGTATTGTTGAGATTGGTAACGGATCTTCCACCGATGTGAACATGAAAGTTCAGGCCAAAATTTTTGGGTTTGGAGATAAATAATGATATCCCCATACCACGGATCTAACGTACTGATAAGAAACATAGATTCATCAGCAATCAGATGCTCTACCAATGTTTCTGTCTCAGTATTTGGGAAGTCACACATAAGTTCGGCGAACACTAGTGATTTCTTCGATTTGGATTTTTCAAATTCTAAATCAAACTCCTGAAGGATAACTATCCATTTAGAGTATTTTCCCCCGAGAAATTGTTTAGTTAGAATATACATCATCGGGTTGCAATTAGAGATCACAGTTGTTTTTCGTAACAAAATGTAATGATGAAATCATTGGACAGCTTGAACTGCTACCAAGGCCAACTCCACATGCGATTATTTAATCTTTGTGGGATTGAGATTCCGATTGAGATAGTAAATCACATGCTCGTTGTGGAATTCATCCTCCTGAAATAATACCATTCCAATGGTGGAATCAGACGCTACTAAGTATAAAAATTAATCTTGGCTGTAATTTTTTGGATGCAATAACATTGTATGGGTCAACACGTGTTTTAAAGCATCAAAATATCGATTACTGATCTCATCCCAAATTAAAATAACATGTTGTTTCAACAGCTTGGTAAAACCTTTGGTTAACTTAGCATAGTTCTGGATAAATCTACGTAGAAAGTTTTCTTTCCCTTGCAAACTTTGTAGTTGGCGGAGTGTGGAAGGAGGAGGTAAATTGATAATAAGATCAACCTTCGAAGGGTTGACATGAATGCCTTCTTTTGAAACAACAAATCCCAATAATTTACCAGATTGTGCACAAAAGACAAATTTGTGGGGATTCAAGCGAATCTTATAATGCCTACATCCCATAGAAATTTCTCGTAAATGAGTAGGATGATATTCCCTGTGTAATGAATGAGAAGGTATATCATTGAGATAAGGTTGCATAATGTGCTTAATGTCATGAAAAGCATAAGACATTGCCCTTTGAAAATTTTCCCCAGAATTATTCAATCCTAAAGGTAGTTTATAGTAAGCAAATGTTTCCCAAGGACAAATGAATGTTTTTTTTGGTTGATTAGTAGGGAGTATGTTTATTTTATTGTATTCGGAAAATCCATCCATACATCAATAAATTTCATTTTTGGAGAAATAATCAATCATTTGGTCGATATGAGGAGTTGGATAATTGTCCTTAGGACAAGCTTTATTAATATCCCTATAGTTGACACATACTGTATTGTTCCTTATTTTTTAGTAACAGGAACGACAATAGATACCCAATCCATTAATGGGATAGGATAAATAAAACCTTATCTTAGTAATTTCTCAACTTCAGCTTTGATAGCAACAACTTTTCTCGGATGTATCAGACATAATTTTTTCCTGATAAGTTTAGCATCCGGGTAAGTTTTGATTTCATGAACGACAATTTTGGGATCAATTATGGCATTTTTTCATAAGACCAGGCAAATATATCACAGAATTCTTGAAATAGGGTTTTAAATGTAGAAATTTCATCTAATGTACAAGAATCACCTATATGAATGTTTTCAATAATTATTGGTTTAACTAATGTGTCAATGGGAACCGCCGAAGAAATATTTCCCAAATTAACTTCATAATTTGAATTTGTGATCAATATTGGACTCTAGGGTTCCTTGAAAAAGTCAATTGTAAATATAGATGAAAAATTATTTTCGAATCTATCAAGCTCAGGTAAAAATGATGACCTGTGATGGAGATCATCCCACTGTAAATCGTCTATGGACAATAATTCACGAATGCTCTCATCAATATAAAACACTTATTTAAAAGGATCTAGAATTAATGTTATAGCTGAGTTTGATGGTGCAAATGATTCTTCATTGATCACATTCATTGGATCAGAATCAGTTGATGGTGGATTGGAAAGTGACTGTGCTGCTTGATATGCTATTTCAAAAGGACTCAAAGGCATCGTGACATTAAATGAATCTAGTTCTAATTCTAAAGTCACTACCCAAGGATCATAAAATGGAATAGTTCTTGATGTAATCATATTGATATTAGCAATAGTACACGATATGTTAGGTGGAGGCATAGAAAAGGTTCCCATTAAAGTGGAATATTTGATTAAACCTACTCCAACATCCTCATAAGGGATAGTTGATTTTCCAATATGTTGAATACTATCTGTAGAAGCTGGGTCAGATGAATAATATGAGAGCTGATCAATTTTCAAAATCTTTCCTTGATGAGGAAACATGATTAATCGAAATACGGATGACACAACAGCAGTAATAGCATAAGACCAACTTCGACCCAAAATAAGGTTGTAATCTATAGGGGTATCAACTACTTCCACATCTAAATTAACGGTTTTACCTTCGACCTCTATAGGCAGCTCCTGCAAAATTCCGAATGGATGGAATCCTCTTCCGTCAAAAGATTTGATGATCATTGGGGATTGGTTAAGTGTCGTAGAACCAAGTGATTTCAAACAATTTAATGACATAATACATGTAGATCCTCCTTCATCAATAACATTATGAAGGCAACATCTGTTTTTGACTAGTACTGGAATCTGAAAAGCCATTTGATGAGGGAGCCATGGTGTAAAATTTTCTAAATTGAACACCATAAGGTTCGAATCCTAAATATATATAGCTCCAATTGATGATAAAATTAATTTCCTTTGTGCTGGGCATGATTGCAGCACTTCTAAGGCCGACATTGCTGAAGGAGATATTGCTAAATCTTCAACAATGTTGTAGTTCTAGCAGCTATCACATGTGGATTGAAAGATGATTTACGAAGTACACCTTTAGTAGGCAGTTTGATTACTAGATCGGGATTGGGTTTCTCGATATGAAGTGGATCAGAAACTGAATGAGATGTAGCTGATGCTGAATTAAAATTTTCTAGTTTTTTACCAGTAACAGGATTTTTACTTCCATAGTCTTGTGATCGAGTCACAAACATTACTTGAGACATCATCAAAATATTTTCCGATTTATTAGAAGAAGATCCAATCATTTCGCTATCTTGAAAAAGAAAAGGATCTTTCAAGACAACGGGGGTCGATGAAAATTTAATGAACTTAGATACCTCAGACCTATGCGGACATTCCTTGGTGAAATGATCGTCGTCACAAATAAGACAAGTATAACGAGGTTCTCGTTTATTATCAGCTGGTTCATTTTTCTTAGTTTTTATCATCAGGAGATGAAGTTTGTTTACTTTTATTCTTCCCTTTATTCTTGTTGCCAGATTTTGACTTAGTAGTAGATGAATCCACAATGTGAATATCAGCAAAAGTTTCCAAGGAAGAATCTCCTTTTGGTGAATCAGGTAAATTTATTATGGGAGAAGTAACCTTTGAAGATTTCTTCTTACTCTTAGTCGTACTAACTGAACCAATTACACCATCAATGGCATGAGACCCTGAAGGAGTTGCTTTTATCTGACTAGGATGCGGTAAATCGGGAATTTTCTCGTACAAAGTACCTGACTAGGTATATACCAAGTCAAGATACTGAGCTTGAGAAGTGACTTGTTCTTCCGTAACAACTCCTCCTTTAGCTACATCTTCAGTGATTTTTGGTAGTAATTATTTTATAAACCATTCTACCAATATCTGATCCGGGATAAAAACTTTCACCAAACATCTTCTACGTCTCCATTCATGTATGTGATCTGATATGTACATAGACATACATTGTTTTAGTGAAGTTAATAATTTCGTTCCATTGTCGTATATGACTGGCAACTGAAAATGAGTTAAGAAAGCGATTGATAGAGCATTGAAATTGTTAAACGAGCCTCGTGGCAGTTCAATGTACCATTTGGTAGCTAATCCTATTAAAGTTCTTTGAAAAATTCTAATTTGAATGGAATCGTCGATTAATGAGTTGGATGCACACCAAAGGTGGTAAGTCATAACATGGTTAGAAGGATCCTCTCCTGATTTTCCTTCAAACTTCGGGATATCACTGGGAAAATCATTTATCATTGGCGGCCAATACGGATGATAATATATGTGATCATTCATAAGGCGTGACAAATCAGGTAAATCCAAAGTCTCTATGAATGGCAACCGACTGTTACAGTCTTGTTGATAACCTTGTGAAACTAAACCAGTTCCACGCAAAGGATATCCAGGATATCCTGGAATAGACTCTGCATTTGGAATTAGAATGACCCCTGGATAACCAGGAATAATCGGACCATACTGGGGTTGAACAAGTGTTTGATATGTATACCCAGGATACAGTTGTTGCAGGTATATTGGATTTTGTGGAACATGTCCATATGGATTTTTCCCTTGATACGGTTGATAAGTAAACTAAGGTTGACTTGTTATAACTGTACTTGTGCCAAGTTGTCCTGCAGGCATCTGAACAGTAGTCTGAATCGTAGGTCTAGACTGTGGAGTAGAAACTTGAGGAATTTGTACCAAAATTTGCAGGGTAGAAGTAATAGAAGTTGTAGACACTCCAGGAATAGGTGTGGTAGGTTGAACAGAAGTTGGAGCAGCAGTTTGAGAAAGATTCCTAGGTGTACTCAGACCAGGCTATTGAATAGGACCAGATGCAGGTATTTGAATTGTAGGCTGGACTGGTTGTTTTACAACTTGATAATAAGGTACTTGCACATTTAGTTGTAAATTTTGTTGGACTTCGGATGGATCCCACCCCATATTTATTCTGGGATATGAGGTCCCATTGAATGTTTTACATAAGAAGGACCATAACTAGGTTGAACATATGGTTGATAATGAGCTGGATAATTTCCACCTCCTTGTAACATTTTTTGTTCTAGGTAGAGTTGTTTTCCTAAATGAGGTTGCAAACCTTGAGCCGGTTACTACCCTTGAGGTTGATATTGACCTTGAGGCATGTACTAACCTTGAGGCATATACTGACCTTGGGGTTGATACCGACCCTGAGGTATGTATTGTCCCTGGGGTTGATATTAACCTTGAGGTATGCCCTTTCCTTGGGGTTGCCCCCCAGGCTGTATTTGACTATTTTGAGGTTGCCCCCCAGGTGGTAAATTACTTCCTTGAGGTCCGAGGTTTGGAATATTTCTAGACATCATATAGACTTCCTCATTGTTCAAAGTTCCAATATTTGATTCATTCGGGCCAGATGCTGATATTTGTTTGTTGGGAAAAGGAGATTCCCCTAAGAAGGTACCAGAGAGAGACTGAAAGCCTGCAGGAATAGATGGACCACAATAAAAAAATGTTTCCGAAGATTCAGAAAACATATATGACTCACTAGACATGTTTAATGGAGGTCTGTAACCAATTGGCATAGGGTAATAAGAAATTTCGGGTGGCAAATAATTCATACCAACGTTTTGTAAAAAATATATTAGTGAAGAATACCAAGCGTCTCATCTAAAAGGACTGTAAAAAATTGATTCACGTTCTCTAATTTCTAAAGTTTTCTGAGTTGAAGGAAGAAAAACTTCTTCCTCTGTGTCAGTAACTTCTTCAATACTAATGAGAGCAGGAGGAAGATCTTCTATAATCCAATCCCTCACTCTGGGTGAATCAGGATGACTAGGATTTGGAGTAGTGAACTCTAAAGTAGGTTCAGACGTAACAGATTCGGTTTCTGGCTCAGGAATTTTAGGTTCAGAAGGTGATAATTCACTTGTTGTGGAGGCAAGTTCAACTAGTTTGGAAATAGAAATTTTCTGAGGAGTACCCTCTGCTTGTGGTTCATCTACTTCGTAATTAGGATGAATAATAATGGTTGTTTCTTTGTGTCCTTTTGATCCAGTCCTTGATGTTTTTCCTTTTTTAGTTCTAATTTTTTCTAATTGGCTCAATGTATATTCAGGAGGTTTCCCTTGCATTCTACGTGATTGTCTCGGTAATTCAACCACAATTAAAACTTTTAACACACTTAATCAAAGAAAATTTCAATAAAACCCTAAAGTCACTAAGGAAACAATCAAATGAGTCACACGCCTATAAAAATCTAAGATATCAATCCACACACAAACAGTAGATTCCCGCACTAAAAACACTAGTTGGTGATGAAATCCAACATCGTAGAATTTTAATGTAGAAATGGCAGTTGGAACAGTTACCTTGAAAAACTGCTTAATGAAACAGACCGATGCAAGTTTCTCCACTTAAACCATCTCGAGTGAAGATAAACCTCCAGAGAGTCCAAGTGAGTCTAGCCGACATCTGCTCCAGGTATAGTGGGACCTTCCCTCCACCGTCACCTTGGGAAAGAATCCTAATGTTTATGGCCACTAAGGTCACCAACGGGAACACATATACCTAGGGGAATAGTCTACGATCCGATATACATGCAAGGGCAGAGTAACAAGCTCAATCCCCTTGAAGGCTCCTAGACATAATCCAAGGTTTACCGACAAGTGACCCCAGGCTCCTCGACAATAGTCTATCTGAGGTTTACCGTTTTTAATACGTGAACATATTATATCGTTCCCAATGAGATAGGTATTATTACCTCACTGGTTTGGATATGATCTTGTGCTTGACTTGTTTAGGAGGAGCTTCCCAGAGCATACGTGCTACAATTGGATTTTCCTAACGCAAGATCAACTACTTGTTTGTTTTTATTTCCTTGGAAAGTTAACTAAAACCTATTCCAAGACACTAGCCTATGCTATGTTGGTGGAAAAGAGCCCTAGAAAATATAAAATTTCTAGATTTATTTTAATTAAGCGCTACTTTTAATTGGTATTTTCTTAGGACAAGAGGTACAGAAATGAAACTTCGATGATGTTAATGACCCGAATCAAAATACACTACAATGCATCTATATGAGAAACATCTCATTTCTTTTCAATGAAATCTAGCTAGAGGAAAGAGTTGAGAGATTTCAATATTTTTTAAAACATCAATTCTTTCTTTCCTACATAAGAAATTTGGAAAAGAAGACAATTTGGAGAACTCAATTTCATAGAAAAAAATTATTTTGATCAAAATGAAATTCCCTATTCAGATCAGGAAAAAAAAAATCAAACTTCTTCCAAAAGAAAGCTAAAAGTGTTAAAATTATAAAATTCAAAACTAAAAGAAAACTCTAATCTTGAACTCTATCTAAAAGTCGGAGGATATTTCAGCTCAGTTTGTAATATAACCAAGAAATTTCTGTTTAATCTAGCAAGAAACTAAAGCATCCAATAATGGTTTTAAAATGAAATTTAGACCTTCACAGGCTAAAAGGTTTTCTATGTTTGCAAATGAAAATAAAATCAAATTTTCATAAGAGTAATAATTGCATCAATTTCAAGGGATCAACAGAAAAGTAATGACATACCAAGTAGCTGGGGTATACAAAAGTTTTTGATTTAGAGCAACGGGAGGATAAGGCAAACACTTACTCATAAAATGAAAACTAGCTGGAAAGATCACTTCAAACACAGAAATTTCTGAAAGAAACTTTTCATAGAGGTCTTTGACTGTCAAGACAAATTGGGATAACAACAAAGAATCAAGTAATTGGATTCCAGAAAACATAATTTCTATTTTTTCTAAAATTTTCTAGAATTTTGCAGTTTTTAATGGAACAAGGTGTGGTACTGCACTATATTGCACTAAAATATGTGAAGTCTACCACTCTATTTTAAAAAAAAAAGTGTGGAAGTCAGGAAAAGTACAGAAAAAAAATAAAAATACAGATTTACTATCAGGGATCCTATTGAGTCTTTTACCCAACCAAGTTTTAAGCCAATCAAAGTCAAAGAAATCTAAAAAATCAAACTAAAAATGAAAAATAAAACTAAGTTCAGATTCTCCCCAGTGAAGTCGCCATTTTGTTAGATGGAAAAATCCCTCTTGTGGAAAAGAGAGATCTCCCTAGTATCCTAAGGATATCTAGAAACAAACCGACAAATGTAGACCATTTTCTCTAGATCATTATGCTTAAAAATTGCTAATTAACTATAGAAAGATGCTCCTACTTGAAGTCCAACGCTTATTCGATCTTTAATCCAGTCGCTCCAGAAGATATCGATCCAGCATGTAAGATCTACAATCAAAGACAAGCAAAAGGGATCAAAAGCATCTACAAGACATGATAATTCAAAAGCAATAATCTATCTTAGTGATCAAGGAATCCAAGAATTAAATTAATGATAAAATAGAATCCATTTGTATTAACTTTTAATGAAAAGTGGAAACCTTACAACCTTGATGCCTTGATTTTTGTACAGGTTCTTTCGGGGTCTCAAATAGTCATTTTCCTCAGTTTGAAAAGACTCCAACTCTCTGAATTAGCATGAAACTATGGCAATGAGTATGCAATATTTCTCATGCCAATGATGCCAAATGTGGAGAATATAATTTCTTAAGCAATTAACCTCAAAACTACCAATTCTAAGTACCCTTGTGACTGAAACATGGTCTCAATTTATAGCAGAAGGGAGGTAGTTTCAGTTCCAATAAGGAAGGGATAAAGCCCTCTCATAATGGGGTTTTAACTCCAAAAACCAAGGGATAGGTCCATTTATGAAGGGATAGAGGTTCATGAATGGAAGGGGCAAAGCTCAACTAGATAACGCTTCTATAAGGCTCCAACTGGGAGAATATTCAACCAGCTGGGCTTCTAGAACTTACTTTTATTTTTATTTTACCTTTTACGGGGGTCCGTAGTTTTAATGAGAAGAACATGCGGGATGTGCCGCAGTTTTTAGAGCAATAAACCACGGTACCATAGGAAATGACTAGGAAAAGTGTGGAGTTAGGCTTTTTGAGGTTTTAATGAGCTTTTTCCAAATTCCAATACTTGATTTAGGAACTTTACGATTTTAAACCTCTAAGGGACCAATAAATAGGTAATGATGAACCCATATATAAAGATAAATGTCATGGTGACAAATTTTAGTGTAACAAATAGTCAAATACCCATGCATACAATTAGAATTTGTTCTAAAAACACACATTCCATACCAATATTATGCATGTGGGCACCACATTCAACTTTTTTTCAAAGAAAAAACGACCTTGAAAGCATCATCAAACATCGTCATCAACCAGCAACAAGTCACTACCACAAAATTTACACAAATAGAACCTTTATTTGACAAATAAAATTAACTAGTCAAAACATCATCAGCATGGACATGCCTACCTTGTAGAAATTTTTTATTCATTCCATCTCTTGCAGGGTTCCAACAGGGCATGGTGTCTCTTTTAACTAATGAAAAGGGGTCTCCAACCTCAGTTTTCAAGCAAGTTACTCTCTCTCTCTCTCAAAAGGAATGCACAGAAAAAGAAACTATAATGTATTTAGGCTATATAGTTCTTGCTAGACCTCATAAATTAGGGGGGAAATGTTAACAATTAAAAATCGTACGAGAAAAGGGCATTATAAAATGTCAAGTAGAAGGTACAAATAAATATTTACATGGAATAAATACATTACATGAGCTAGAAATTTTAACTTTTACTAAGGTCAGCAGGAAACGTTTTGGACCACGCACAGGAATCACTGGCCCTAGGCGTTCATTACTTATTTTTCTTCGATATTCGCGAAGAACATCATTGCTATACCTAGAATAGTCGCGTGATGCTACGGATGCATAATTCCACCTTCTGGGACCACTTGGCACACTTGGAGAAAAATATTCTCACTCAAGATAACAAAGTACAGTCGCCTTGGTGCCACCTTGAGGCTTTAGTACATCACACAAAGGAATAATACACCCACTGTTGTGTCAACATCCATATTGTACCAATAGAATGAGGGAAAATTTGAAACTGTCTATAAAAGCCAGCAATGGGAAGATAAATGGGAGACACATTGTTACGTTGGCCAAATTTCTCCTCAGCAAAACAACTTGTGTTGTCCAACAGCAAGAGGATTGGAAGGATTTAGTTTTTGGCCATCCAACACCTCAATCCAAGAGAGAAGAGTTCACCATGTGTCCATCAATCTACCATCCTTTGAGAGGGAAAAGAGGCCAGCTAAAAAATTTACGGGAAGAGACCCCCTTGTCTTGGATATTGGAGCTCCGTAGCTCAAAGGATCCAGTACAAGAGATTTAGCATTATTTCTTCTACTACCAAAAACACCTAATAAAGGGAGATAACTCTCCATTTTTGAGTTATTAGTGTGTTTTCTCTATTGAGCATGTTTCTTGTGCATGTTGTTTTGTTTTAGTTTCTTTGTTTATGTAGCATGTTATGCTTTCATTTAACTTAGATTATTACATGTTGAACGTGTTCCACTAACGTTTGACAAACCACTTTGACCCGTGAGTTTCTTTTAGGAAATAAGCCTCCCTATTAAGCATAGTGTATTTCATCCACCGATGAACCGAATACACTACAACAACCTATATAATAACTTCTCCATCTAATCTAGTTTATGGGAAAGAAGCTATAATTCCATCAAGTTTAGCTCTTCCTTCATTACCCCTAGTTCATTTTATTGATGAAGTACCTTATTCTTCCCTATAATTAAGAATGTCTCAGATCCTTAAAATGGATGAAGAAAGAGAGAAAGACAAATTAACTCATGCTCGACACCAACATATAGTGAAAAAAAAAATTGATGCAAATTTTCTTTCCCGAAAACCATTCCAAGTTGGAGACCTCGTACTTAAGTGGGAGAAGGAACATGAGGAAAAAGGTAATCTTACCAAATTCCAAAGAATGTGGCTTGGAACATTTCAAATCATATAATAATTTGGCCCATCAACCTTTATGTTACAAGATCTTCAAGGAAGAAAAAAATTTCTTCCTATCAATCGGCTGATTTTGAAAAAAATCTTTTCTTAGAAGAAAATTTCCTTATAAATGTACTATACCTACACTTTTACATTTTTTAGGAAAATAATGTTTGATTACATGATTTTTTCTTTTTTCAATGCCTCTGAATTTTTTTATGCCTTTTTATTTTTGAAGAATAGAAATCCTTGAGGAAATAACTACAAAACTTGAAAAATGAACGAATACTATACAACTCTAAAAACATTTTCCATCAAAATTGTAAATTTTATAAGCCTGAAGTTTGTAGAGTCTTTTTACTTTATTATCAATCAGAAAAGGTTCATCCTTACAAAGTAAATACTTGTTGTTACTAAGCATCATTAACTCTAAATTGTCATTCAAAAAATCTTAAGGAATCAATGATTCTCACCATCCATTGAAAATGCTTTTTTAGAGTGTAATTCAAAAATATAAAAAATTTAAAAGGATAAGGGGTCTCATCATAAGCCTGCTTACCATGATCATAGGTAAATAATACACTACAAGAAAAAAGGACATTGGTGAGGGGCGAAAAATGTCACCATAAGCTCATTGGTGACAGTCAAAAGAGCCTTCGTCACCAAAAACTGAACGTCACAAAAGGTGGCGTCGCTAAAAGTATAAGTGTTGTGGTGACATCAAAGGTTTGTCACCAATAATTATTTATAATGATGGATAGTGATCGTCACCATTTCATATGAGCAATGCCGACAGACAATAGTCTCGGTCACCAAAAAATTGAATGTCACCAAAGGTGGCGTCACCGAAATTATGTGTTGTGGTGATATTCAAGGTCCATCACGAATATTGATTATAATGATGGATAGTGACTGTCACCATTTCATACGAACAATGATTTATTGTGATGTACCTTTCATGGCCATCACTATTGGTGCATATATATGGTGATGTTCACTAACTGTCACCATTTCATATTTGGTGAGGGTCAAAAAATGTCATGAAAATTTCATTGGTGACTTCAAGGTCTGTCACGAATAATGACTATAATGACAAAAAACAACCCTCACCATTTCAAGCTAACAACAACAATTTATGGTGACAAACCTTTCATAGTCGTCACTATTGATGCATATATATGGTGGCATTCATTGACCATCACCATTTAATATTTTTGTGAGGGTCTAAAAATGTCGCCATAAGCACATTGGTGATGGTCAAGAGAGCCTCCATCACAAAAAACTAATCACCTCCATTCCATATGAATATCAGGGCACAATGGAATTGAACCACCAACCTTCTTCTTGTAAAGAAGGTGCTGTTTCATTGAGCTAGTACCCTTTAAAGAATTAGACTTTTAAAAATTATATATTGAAACTTTATAGATTGTAAATTCTATAACTTTCAATAAATTAAAGTCTTGGCAATCTTTTACTAATCAAGAAAAACACCATCTAAGTTGTAGGTCCGTACCTAATTGTTATGTAAGTTATGAACAATGGGTGGAGGTAAATATAGTATGTATAAGAGACTCAATATGTTGAGTTGAATACTCAATTATAATTGAAACTTGAAGACATTTATAGCCTACAAATGACCTATAACTCGCAAATGCACCAAATATTGCAAAGGAAATGTCATAATTGGATAACTTATGGAAGAAGAGAATTGATGAAGAAAGATGAAATATGTTACAAGCTGAATGAAAGAAAAATCTCATTTTTTTTGTTGTTGGGTGATTTTTTATAATTGAGACATTTGTCTTTCCTTTATCACGTAAATATTAAAATTAAAATTAGAAATTTTAGATATCTGAATGATATCTAAATTTTTGTGCAAATGTAACACATCTCCAAGGAACCCCAGGGAAAAATAAAAAAACAATATATATATATATATATATATATATATCCTTCACATAAAGCGACACGCGATTTGAAATTTCACAAGTCCGCACTCAAAACATGACAACAACCAACAAATAAAAAAAATTGAAACTTATCATAGTAAGAGTATCTCTTTTCAGTAGTGGACACCAAAAAAAAACATAGTAATTAGTTCACTTTAAGACTGCAAAACATTGGAAAAAAAACAACGTGTTCAATTATCTTCCCGTACAAAATGCATTAAATTCTAATGAAACAAAAGATTTTATACTAAATCATAAATAGTTATGTATAAGATACTCAATATTTTCGGTTGAATACTCAATTAAAAGTGAAACTTTGAAGATAATTACAACCTATTAATAACCTATAATTATAAAACCTAAAATCCGCAATTACACTAAATATTGATTTCTCACCTTGTGAATCATGTAAATCTGTTGTGACAACATAAAAATCTACTTTTAAAGGATGATTTGCGTGCTAAAAAGTAAAAAAAAATGAGTATATATGACGTAGTTATGAATAATGGCAAAGATGACGATCCCATTCATAGGATTCATAAAGAAGAGGATGTCTTATATTGTTTAGCTTTGAAATATTAGCAACAAGTCCTCCAACTAGCTCGTCACTAATGATGGCCTCTTGCAACAAACCATGTTTGAATTTGACACATTGCATTAAAAGAATGAATTACTCTATGAAGAAATTATTTCCATCTAACCAATTTATATAAACAAATATGAAAATATTCATTAAGTAGAAATATTATTCTAGCATAATGTCATGTTAGACAACCTAAAGTATACTAAACATCCTTTATATAGATCTATAACATCACCTAAAATTCAACTATCTCTTTATGCAACATTCCTTCAAACTTTGCAATTTGTCTCCTTGATTGAATAACCTCAATACTAGAATAAAAGGATCCATATGTGACAATTTTTTGTCCTGTCTAATAAAGAAAATTAAAAACCTCTCTAAACAACATTTCCACTTTATCTGCAACCTATACATTTGCATCAAAATGAACATTAGTTTGGATATGGGGGTCCTATGCCATAGGTATGAAAGGAATATAGATTAATTATCAAATGTCTACCCATATGTATAATATGTATCATAAATTACCTCTGCAACATCCTTTCTGAACCAGTCTTGTTGATGTGGATCATGGAACTCTAATTTTGAAGGTGGAAAATGCAGAGAGAAAACATTTATGGAGGAATATCAGAAACATGCAATCATATTTCCAAACCTCTCACATTGAATTTGGGAAGAACATAGGTCCAATATATTAGTATATAATAGCCATTAACTATCATACACAATTATGGGTACTCCATAAAATTCACGAGTTACATAAATTATGTAAGATATCACAAATAAAAAAATAATATGAAAACTTCTTCGAAAATATAAAGCAGCCAAATTCAATGGCATAAGAAGAGCGGACATTGTGGAAATTCTTTAGGTGTATCTTTAAAGTTTACTTCGTGGTTTAGCATATTTCCTAAATCATGGTCGTCGAAAGGGATGTAAAAGGGTAAGTGGAGAGAGGAGTCAAAACTGCATGGTAAATTTGATGAAAAAAAATCAAATTATTTTACAAGCTCTCAGAGGAAGCTTTAAGGCCATAATTTGAAGAATTTGTCACTATCTTAGATGGAGAACACAACATATAATTGGAAATATACATCAATTCTAGTGGATTTGGAGAGGGTACTGTAGATCTAGAGGGAAGATACCACAACATCCATGATGTAGAATGAGATCTAAACATTTTTGTCAAGAAAAACAGTCTCAAATCATATGTGGTGTGTTTCAGTGGTTCTCCCATTTATAACACCTAAAACTACTATGATAAAGAAGTTCATGGAAAAATAAAGCAGGCTAAAAATTAGGGTCATTAATTATGATGAATGGCCTTGTCCTGGACATCTTTTGGTAGAAATTCAGTTTGATCATTGAAAAATGAGTCACTGCCTTTTTCCCAGGTCCACATTCAAACACCACTCCAACTTGAGGTTACTCTAGTAAAGTTAAATAGTGAAATTAGCAGTGAACAAGTGAATGTTAGAAAAAGGGGAGAATGGTTAGATAGAAACATATAGTTGAATTTTCTAGCAGGACTGAAGAAAACTCTTGTGGATAAATAATCTCAGCATCTCTTAAGGAGTAGTAGGTAAGAAATCCATTTTGAATTTCAGTAAGAGTGGGGAGCTAAAAATGACCCTCAATAATTTCAATAATTTATGTAACTCATGATTTTTATCGGGTATCCATAATTAGTTTTAATACAAAATTATGGGTACTCCAGAAAAATCATGAGTTACATAAATTATGTAATATGTCACAAGGTCAAAATAAAAAAATAATATGAAAAGTGCTTCCAAAATATAAATCAACCAAATTCAGTAGAATAAGAAGGGAGAACGTTGTGAAAATGCTTTAGGTGTATTTTTAAATTTTACTTCATGGTTTAGAATATTTCTTAAAGCATGGTGCTTGAAAGAGCTGGCAAAGGGTAAGTGGAGAGAGGAATCAACAATGCATGGTACATTTGAAGAAAGAAAAATAAATTCATTTTTTTACAAGCTCACAGAGGAAGCTTTGAGGCCATAATTTGAAGAAGTTGCTGCTATCTTAGATGGAAAAGGAAACATATAATTGGAAAGAGATAACAATGCTGGTACACTTGGATAGGGTACTGCAGATCCAGAGGGAAGATACCACGACAACCCTAATGTAGAATGAGATCTAGACTCTTTTCTCAAGAAAAATAGTCTCAAATCATATGTGATGTGTTTCAGTGGTTATCCCATTTATAACACCTACAACTATTATGATAAAGAAGTTCATGGAAAAATAAAGTAGGCTAAATATGAGGGTCGAGAATCATGGTGAATGGCCCTTTCCTGGACATCTTTTGGTAGAAATTTAGTTTGATCATTGAAAAATGACTTACTGCCTTGTGTCCAGATCCACATTCAGACACCACTCCAGCCCGTGGTTAATCTTGTAAAGTTATATAGTGAACTCAGTAGTGAACATGTGAATGTTAGAAAAAAGGGAGAATGGTCAGATAGAAACAATATATTTGAATTCTCTGGTAGGACTGAAGCAAACAATTGTGGTTAAATCATCTAAACATCTCTAACGGAGTAGTATACAAGAAATCCATTTTTAATTTCAATAAGAGTGGGGAGCTAAAAATGGCACCCAATAATTTCAATAATTTATGTAACTCATGATTTCTCATGAGTACCCATAATTAGTTTTCATACACAATTATGGGCACTCTAGAAAAATCCTGAGTTACATAAATTATGTAAGATGTCACAAGGTCAAAATAAAAAATTAGTATAAAACTTCTTTCGAAATATAAAGCTACCGAATTCAGTGGCATAAGAAGAGAGAACATTGTGGCAATACTTTAGGTGTAGCTTTAAAGTTTACTTCATAGTTTAGCATATTTCTTAAAGTATGGTGGTTGAAAGGGCTAGAAAAGGGTAAGTGGAGAGAGAAGTCAACACTGCATGGTAAATTTGATGAAAGAAAGAAAAAAATCAATTTTTTTTTGAAGCTCACAGAGGAAGCTTTGAGGCCATAATTTGAAGAAGTTGTTGCTATCTTAGATGGAGAAGTGGAAATATAATTGGAAAGAGACAACACTGCTGGTACATTTGGAGAGAGGTTACTGCAAATCCAGAGGGAAGATACCATGATAGCACTGCTATAGAATGAGATATAGATTATTTTCTGAAGCAAAACATTCTCAAATCATATGTTGTGTGTTTCAGTGGTTCTCCCATTTATAACACCTACAACTATTATGATAAAAAATTTCATGGAAAAATAAAGCAGGCTAAAAATGAGGGTTAAGAATTATGGTGAATGGCCCTGTCCTAGACATCTTTTGGTAGAAATTCAGTTTGATCATTGAAAAAGGAGTCACTACCTTATGTCTAGGTGAACATCCAGAAACCACTACAGCTTGAAGTTACTCTTGTAAAGTTAAATAGTGAACTCAGTAGTGAGCAAGTGAATGTTAGAAAAAAGGGAGAATGGTTAGATAGAAACAATATAGTTGAATTTTCTAGTAGGACTGAAGCAAAATCTTGTGGTTAAATAATCTCAACGTCTTTAAGGGAGTAGTAGACCATAAATCCATTTTTAATTTCAATAAGAGTGGGAGGCTAAAAATGACATCGTTAGTGAGGGATTGGTAGATGATGGTGAGGTTGATGATATTCATTCCAACACTATGTTTTCACGCAGAGACAAAAAGTTATGAGGATGAGTTTCTTCCCATGAGAAAGGCTCGACCTTATCCTACAACACTTGAATTAAATTTGAGGAAGCAGAACCAGTATTGTATGCTCCCATATAGTTGCAAGTGAAGCATTTTAGTTTTGGAGAGATATTCATGGGTTGGAAGTCTTGATGATGGCAATTTGAAAAAATGTGCACTCAGAAGTTATCTAAGTTTTGAAGTATGATGCAACTTGTGTTGGGTTTCACACCCATCAATTTGGGTTGTGACAAAGATCTTTGGACCCTGTTTGTGCACAGGGAATTGAGGATTCCAACACTATGTTTTCATGCAAAGAAAAAAGCTATGAGGATGAGTTTATACCTATGACAAAGGCTAGACCTTATCCTAAAACACTTGAATTAAATTTGAGGTAGAAGAACCAGTAATATATGTTCTCGGATAGTTGCAAGGGAAGCATTTCAGTTTTGGAGAGATATTCATGGGCTGGAAGTCTTTATGATGTCCATTTGCAGAAATGTGCACTCAGAACTTATCTCAGTTTTGAAGTATGATGGAATTTGCATTGGGTTCACACACATCAATGTGGGGTGTGATAAAGATCTTTGGACCCTGTTCATGCATAGGGAATTGAGAATGTCCTTGAATTAAGGATTCCAACACTATGTGCACTTAGAAGTTATCTGAATTTTGAAGTATGATGGAATTTGTGTTGGGTTGCACACCCATCAATGTGGGGTGTGAAAAAGATCTCTGGACCCTTTTCATGTAGAGGGAATTGAGTATGTCCTTGAGTTGAGGATTCCAAAAAAAAATGTGCACTAAGAAGTTATCTTAGTTTTCAAGTATGGTGGAATTTGTGCAGGGTTTCACACCCATCAACGTGGGGTGTGACAAATACCTCTGGACCCTGTTCGTGCACAGGGAGTTGAGGGTTCCACACCATGTTTTCATGCAAAGACAAAAGTTACGAGGATGAGTTTCTTTCCATGATAACATCCTTATCCTACAACACTTGAATTGAATTTGAAGAAGTAGAACCAATATTGTATGCTCCCAGATAGTTGCAATGGAAGCATTTCAATTTTGGAGGGATATTCATGGGCTGAAAGGCTTTATGATGACCATTTTAAAAAATGTGCACTTACAAGTTATCTCAGTTTCGAATTATGATGGAATTTGTATTGGGTTACACACCCATCAATGTGGGGTGTGACAAAGACCTCTGGACCATGTTTGTGCACAGGGAATTGAGGATTCTCTTGAATAGAGGATTCCAACACTATATTTTTATGCAGAGACAAAATTTATGAAGATGAGTTTCTTCCTATGACAGAGGCTTCAAATTATCCTACAACACTTGAATTATATTTGAGGGAGTAGAACCAGTATTGCATGCTCCCAGATAGTTGCAAGGGAAGCATTTCAGTTTTGGAGAGATATTCATGGGCTGGCTGGAAGTCTTTATGATGGAGATTTGCAAAAATGTGCACTCATCAGGGATTCCATTCATAAGCACTTGGTTTCTTATATATCTGAGCTGGACACATCTAAGGAGATGTATGATAAGTTGGTTGGCATGTTCAGGGCTAGCAATGCTAATCAAATTCTCTTTTTGAAGAAAAAGTTGAAGAACATCAAGATGGACAAGGGAGATTCCATCCAATCATATTTTATGAGGCTCACCAAAATCAATAATGATCTCTTAGCTATTGGAGAGGTCATAAATGACTGAGAGCTCACTCTCATTGCTCTTGGATGACTTCCCCAACGATGGTATGTATTTAATACCACTATTCTCAATAATAATATAATTCTTGATTTTGATGATTTTTTTACGCAGTGCGCTTAAGAGGAGACAAGGATGATGGAGAGAGACCATCCCTCAAAATGGAATGGAAGTGACCGTATTACCTTCACCACTCATGCAAAGAAGAAGAACAATGTTGGTCCAAGAAATCATAATCATGAAAGAGAGGGTCCCAAAGGAAGAAAGGGAATATGTTACAATTGTAACAAGTTTGTTCACTATGAAAGAGAATTCCCCAATAAGAGAGACTCTTCTGGAAATGATGACCACAAAAAAAATAACAACTTCAGGGGGAATGGAAATCAAAGGAACAACAGGTTCAAAGGAAAGAGGAAGGGTCCCTCTGATCGATGTGGAAATGGAAATGGTCGAACTTTCAAGAGGTCAAGGAACTCTAGGTAATGATGGATACAATGTTGTGCACTATCAACACAAACTTCTCCTTACCTTAAATCACATTCAATTTTGACTATTGTTTTCCCCCACATATGAAAATCAACTTCATCAACAACTTCTTCATGTCTTCACTCCACCCACAACTTCTCTAAATCTAGCTTATGTAAAATTATAGATAAATGTTGTGTGTAGATTTACCAATGTCTTACATTTCGAGTGGTCTCACCACCCATTATTAGGGGCACATATCATTTGGGAAGCTATCAAAGATTTCTTCCTTCATAACCTTCATTCACGGCAACTCACATGCCCTCTAAGCTCAATAACTATTAACAAATGGTATTATGATGATTATTGTAAAGCTATATTTAGAAGGCTCAAATATGATCTAGACCTTCATCCCAAGATAGCCACAACCACCCATAACAAGTATAATTGACCTTACATAGAAGAAACATAGGTTCTTGAATTTTCGAGAGGAGAGAGATCCTTAGCCTCCTTCATAGATCTCCCAATCCCTTTTAGCACATACACCTCCCTCAAAATAAATTACTATCAACCAAAAATGAACCCTATACTTGGTGGCCACACACCTCCTTCCTATACAATACTCCTAGCCATATTCCCACTTAGGTATCCTCTAATACTTTCTCTTGTCTCCTCTCCATTTGATGCACATAAGGAATAGTAATCATATTTAAATCATTACTTATGCAAGGTCATGGTGATTTTCCAATAATCATGTCTCTTAGACACTAATGCACTATGCATCAAGAAGCATTTGTCTATATAAGAAAAAGACCAAGAAAATATTATCAAAAACATTTAATAAGATTTGAATGTAAATTTATCACAATCAACTATGACAAATTTCAAGAGTCTATCTTCCTAACCACCTTTTTCAATATAATTCCTTGTTATGCACAATAGCAAATCAAAATTTTAATCAAAATTTTATATTTTGGATAAGGATACAACATCTTGCTTACTCAAGTAACACTCTAATATTATTTTGAGAGTAAAACAATTCAGAAAAGAGAGACTTGTTATATAACTCCACATACAATATTATAACTATTATAATACATTAAATAATTAATATTTTTAATATCAAATATCAAAACCACATAATAAAACGCACATCCAAGATTGGAAGGAGTGAGAGAGTGCTTGAGAGTGATATTGTAAGGAGAATCATTTTCCACAATGACCCTTTCAGAATGAATTGAATCTCTAGTAACAAGACACCACGTTGCCACCAAAAAGGGACATTGATTTTCAATCTATAACTTTGCAGCGTTAATAACTTGATAGCCCCTCAATGTCCAATTTATTCCAAATACGAGTGGATATACCAAACTGGAAAGGGAAAAACACAACAGCCTTAAGTTAATACTTGAGATAGGGGACTAATACTTGAGAGATTCTTTAAAGCTTGATTATGGGAATGGCTTATAATGATAAAAAGACCCAAATAATAATATTAGTGACAAGGCTCCTAAGAGCAATAGGAGAATAAAAAGAAAATAATAGTTTATAATAAACCTTTGGACGGGGTTGGAAACCTCTCTTTACCTGAGCACGGTGGCCAGTCACTTTTCACACCTGGAAACAAAAACCAATATTGTAAAATTCACAGAATCCGAAGCTAGGAAATCGAAGTTAAGGGTAAAAAAAAAATGAGCTTGACAAAGGTGAACGTATTCAATAAAGGAAAATACATATGTTACCTACAATCTGCTGAAGTAAATATTTTCTCCTGTGGGCGACCCTATGTCCTCAAATTTGTGTCGAAACCCGACCGGAAGAAATCATCAACCCTATCATCATAATCTCTTCACCAAGAAATTAAAAATCTATAAATACCATATAAGTTACAATCATAAGCATTCATTAAGAATCTTTCTCATCAGGTTCATCTCTATTTGTTGTATTCAATAGAACAGACACATCGCATCCATCTAACCATGTGCATCATGATTTATACATTTTACGAGCTCGATTCTTTTGGAATTGATAACCTTAGGAACCTGGCCGGAAAACAGGTGTGGCGCGTAGATCTGATACTCTCTCACATTGTTTTCAATGATACAGTGGTCGATTTAAGAATTATTAACTGGGGAAAGGTGGTGGATATAGATGAGGAGGAATTCTTGCAGTGGCTGGGTTCTCGGCGTCCGCAATCTGTCGTGTTTGCGTGTTGAGGAATTGTACAAAATTACATCCACTCTGCTATTGAATTCCAATTTGAAAATCAGATTTCCGTAGGTCGCATTTCGGTTGGATTGAGGCCTCGATATGTTATACATCCTGTAATTCTCGGGAGCTGCGAATCACTTGAAGGCCTTCTTTAACCCATGCTTCACAGCTACCAGAAATGGGGTATTAGACAACACATAGGAGATATTGTTAATTTCCCATGGCATGTAGCCATTGATTTTGTTCTGTCTGTTCAGAAGCACCACACGCCTTTGGTATGTGAGAGGAGGATAGATCATGTGCCCTGTTCTTGCACTGTATATTTTTTGTAGGCTTGGAGGGACGTAACATCGACAGAGGATTTGGAATGTATCACGCCCTGTTTAGAGTACACAATGGTCAATTTATTCTAAATGACAAGAAAATATGTGTGTTGGCTACGTGCTTAGAGGCGAGCAGGCAAGCTTTCGTCTGGGCAATCAAACTCCTGCAGACTGAGCCCAAACTCAAAGTGAATGAAATGGGTTTGCCGGAAATATTTGAAGAGGGTTTGCCAAAATGATTTGAAGAGAGAACCCGAGATAGAGGACTAATCATATGGGGGTGGGCACCTTAGCTCCTTATTCTCTCTCATCCTTCCATCGGTGCATTCCTCAATCACTGCGAATGGAACTCTACTCTGGAGATCTGGAGCATGGGAATCCCCATGATCACCATTGCTGGGCCTCCATCATGGAAGAGGGCCAGGTTTGGTTCTTCCTGATTGTCATGGCTAGAATGGAATTTCGATCTGGTGGAGATAGAGGCTTTGTACAGCTGGTTGGGTTGTCATAGACCCTCAATGATGTACCATAAAATATTATTGTGATATTTCCAAATGTGAGTTTATGCACTCTATTTGAAGATTAATCCCAGTTGTTATTCTATTTCTTCAAACAGTATTCTAACAACAATTTACAGGAACAAATAAATAAATGGGAAGAATACCTTGTTGATGGAATTAAACTCAAACTAGTAGGTGGACCTTGATGGAGGTTTGTGTGGGTAGTGCCAATCCATGTAATCTGCTTCTTGAAAAGCACAACCATTGTCTCTGGACATGAACGACCTTCAGGGCCAAAGCATCGACCGACTTCTCCTTGTCGATATTTAGCATCTCTTCTACCTCTCTTCTTCAAAAGTGCATTATTAGGGATAAAAAATCACAGAAGAGGGTTCTTATAAACCCCTCTTAGAGACTTAAACCTTTGTTATGTTCCCACCTAAAACTTTTTAACTTTTTATCTTAACTAGAGTTTTTTTTCTTTGTTTTGAGTTGGGTATAGTTTTCTTTTTTTTGTTTCCTAGTGTAAGCCCTAAAAGTTGTTTGATTTTATTTTTTCTGTAAGCTCTAAAATTTGTTTTGTTTTATTTTTTTCTCCCCATTTTATGGGTAAGAGTGGAACTTTAAAATCATTTCTTTTAATTTAAATTAATATTTTTCATATACAATGGATTAAAGTGGGGAGAGAAGATTATGGTATTGAACTAATTATTTGTAATTAAAAATTACAAATTATGTAAACAAAAGTAAATTATTTTAAATAATTAGTGGTAATTTATGGAAAATATGTAAAAATTAAACACAATAAGTTGATTTCCTAATAATTAAGATAAATAAATCTTATTGACTTCTATAATTTTTCATATTGAGAGAGATGGCAATTTGGACCATGCCCGGAGCACTAAGATTGTTCCCTATTACACACATGGCCAATGTGAGCTACCAAACCATGGAAAAAGTGAAATTGAAATTTATATTGATATCCCTTAAAAACAAAATAGGTCAAGCATACTAGAGACTATACCCATCATGATAAGTCCACATAAAAAGATGGGGTGTGTGGGCAAGAGGCCACAAGTAGATGAGAAATAAATAACCATTGAAGTGAAATAGAAAACTAGTAATCTAATAACCATAAATGAAACAAAAACATATCAAAACCTAGGCGTAAAAGAAGTTTATCCCAAGGAGGGAAAACCTAGCATTAAGAAAATAATGAGACAACAATGGAGGAACACAAACAACCATGTCCAAATAGAATGAAAATTGCAACCAAGAGAGTAGGGAGAATGTGGGTACCTAATTAGAAAAATTTTATAGGTGCCACCACCACCAATTCAAATTAATGATATATTTCATAAAATATTTCAACATACAACGAAGTTATGCAATACAAAAAGTAAAGAATCAAAATTTATTCCAAGATGTTACTGACAACAATCTAATCACAATGGAGGATTGGAATCCCAATATTTCCATCAAAGTAAAATGAAGTTCCCATTGTAGATACATAGGACATCCATGAATTTTCACTTACATTACAAATGAAAAACAAAATAAAAAGTGATAATACCTACTAAAACAAAACAATTTGATCATCAACTTCAATGTATTCATGATACTCCATATGGTCTTTCCAATCCTGTACACATAAGTATTGACCCTTCCCATACAACATTAGATCAAGATATTCAAGTTATAAAGATAGAATGAATTTTAGTGTTGAAATCCGAATCAAATTAGAAAACCCCTAGGCAAATCATTTAACTTACTCTACAACTGGGGTTAGAAAATGACATTGAATCAACATTTTAACATATTAATTTCAATTCATACTATTTAGTATTTACAACCAAGTCCCTACCTCCTTGACAAAGTTCCATAACCTTTTGGGAACCCAATTCCTCAACTTATGTTAATGTTGAAGCCTCGAAAATCGTTGCGATAACATTGGGGGATAACCACCCAATCTGGACATTAATACAACTCCTTTTCCGTTTGCATTTATTTCATTATTTCAGATTTTTAATAAAACAAGTAATTAATCCAATTTAATTTTGGCATCCATTTCAATCATAGAGAAGCAGCCTAGATCATTTGAAAAGCTCTTGAATTATCTGATCATACTTATTTTTCGAGCCTTTAACTTTCTTTTTTTTTTAAATTCATAACATTGATCATACATGAAGAAATTCCAAGAATTTTCTATCACTTGACAATTTTTTTTTTATTCACAAGAAATTCTAAGAACTCATTTTTACTACTCTAGACTTCCGATGTAATTTTGGAAAGGATGCAATCATTACTTAGCATTTTAGACTAAAATAAGAAAATGATGTTTAACTTATTGATAAATAGAAGGAAGAACTAGAATATTCATAAGGTAAAATCCACAGACAATTCTCTTCCAGGTACGTATTTACAAGTTCATTTTCATCTATTAATAGTTTCTCTTTTCCCTAGTTTATTTTTTTATTCTTGTTTTAATTACAGGTTTTCATTTGTTTTCAAAAACTTGAAGTAAGCAGCAAACCCATTTCAAATTTGCAACAGGTTCAGGGAAATTTTATTTTGTGATTCATTAGAATTTGAGCATTCTTTAACTTTACTTTCATTCATTAGAAAAACCAATTGAATTTAAAAAAAAATAGTATCACAAGATTCATGTTAGAAATGTTTCAACTTGATTTTCATATTTCTGATGCGAGACCTCCGATGTGTTACCTCATTCAGTTTTTCATAAAATACCATATCGCATTTCGCATCTCGGAGGTTTTCAATTGAATATACTTCCATTATCTTGAATCACCGATCTCCGATAATCAACTTTACCAATATTGTGTTATACACATAATTCAAGACCCGTTATTAAATTTAAATCAAGTTCATAAGAAATATCGCGTTCCTTCAATTGCAAGAGTGGTAAGGTCATAATTTTAAAAGAACGGATGTCTTGGACCCGATGCGATATTAAAATTTCATAATACATTTATCGGGCTCATTCTCCATCGCATATCAATGTATCATATTTGTTACATCATGCACTTAATTTTTCCGATTGCCGAGAGATGTATCATTCATCGCATTTCAAAAAAATATGAAAGAAAAATTTTAACATGTCATTTTTAACTCCGATGTGATAAAATGAAACGCAAAATCACATACTGCATTGGGATGAATACAAAAGTTTGTTTTTCATCGGAAAAGTTCTGATGCAATAGATCGGATCACAAAAGCGCATTAAACATAAGGTTAATCCTAACATTTGAAAAGTTCAGATGTGGTAAAGTTCAAAATCACAATCGAAAATTATTAAATTCATATCACAATTACTCAAGAGTTAACTTTGAAATACCTCCGATGCGATAAGTCCAATCGCAAATCACAAATCGGGAGGAAAATTTAAAACATCCTTGTGCGCTCATTTTAAAAGTTATGATGTGATAACTCATCGCCGATTTCTCATTGCTATTGCTTTTCTCTCTTCGCTCATCACCGATTATTATATCCATCACATCGATGGTATCGTAAGAATCATATTGGCATTTCCAATATGACTATTTTCCAATATTCCGGTATGCCGATACCAATATTTCTCATCGCATTTTTGATGCTCATATCATAATATCGAAAGTCACATCATCCATCGCATTGTCGATATTGCAATCACTTCATCACAACTTTTATTCATGATCATGTCACTATTCCAAATCTGCGATGTGCAATGCGCAATGTGCAAAGTACAAATCGCGAGATGCAGTGTGCGATGTGCAATTTGCAACATGACTGTCTCCGATCCTAAATATAATATTTTTTCAATAGTATGATCGCTCCATCTCATCGCATATATTTTTTTGTCATGATCTCATATTGGCAAGTTATTACTGCAACCCTCGATGTGATAAACTCCAATGCATGCCTCTATATGCAATACGAATCATCCAGTAAGGCATTGTGTCAATTTAAAGCAATCTTGGGTAACTGCTATGATACTAAAGCGATTGATGACAATTTGAAACATATTCAAATCATTTTGATTTCTCTTATATTTCAATTTTAAATAATTCCATAATTAAAAATGAAATTCAAGGCCTCTCTGTTTTAAATTTCATTATCTTAAATTTGGTCTTAACTCTGAACAATTTATAAAATCATGGAATTTGTATAAAACTTATAATATTCTGAGAACATTCATCACTGCAAATTCTCAATCTCATTTCTGATGCATTTGTTTTAAATTCCCATGAACATAAATCATTCCATTTTTACATTTTACTGCTTGCTTTAGTTTAAATAAAATAAATAATGATTTTGGGTTATAGGATTTTGGTTAGTTTTCCTTCTTCATATTTTTAATGTCAACTAAAAGAAGAAGTCAGCTAGTATTGGAGAAATTGATACCTTCAGGTAAGATCAAATGCAATGATCCAATGGTAAGATTCATGTATGCACTTTCATTAATTTCCATTTCACTACTTAAGTTTCAGTTTTGTTTTTAAATTATGTTGATATAAAAAATATGTTTTGCAGCCCTTCATAAAAGCTTTCAATCATCTGCCAGATCATATTTTGGAAGCCCTATGCTCTTCTCGTGGTTTTATTTCAAGAAGTAGAAATAATATTCGTTGAAATAGCTACACTAGGATGTTTCTGAAACTTTAGTTTGTTTATTTAAGCATTCCTTTTATTAGAAAATAATTAAGATGATGCTTTGAAACAAGGAAATTTACATCAGACAGAAATTTTTTGTGGTTGAATTTTATCATCACTGCTATCTAAAGCCTAAAACACTTACAACCCTGCAAGGTATAAGTTTTCTGAATTTCGACATAATAAGGAATGATTACATGATTATTTTCTTTTACTTCATTTTGTTGAGACATTGGTATAAACATTCTTGTTATATTTTGTGTTTCAAAATTAGGATTTTCCTTTCCACTTTTAAATTTCTTCATTTTTATTTTTGTTCGCTGATTTCTTTTCTCTCTTTAGCTTAAAAATTCTTTTCCTTTAGTTTTCAGTTTTGATTTTGGTAACTTTGCCATGATTTATATGGAAGGCCTTCTTGTTACCTAACAATAGTTGGCATACATAGGGAAAAAATTGTTAATAGTTTACTATTAACTTTTTCTTAAAATATCTTAATAAGGTTTGTTTTTCTTATTATAAAGGTAGAAATACTTAAGGAAGAAATTATAAAACAAGAGAATTTGACGAAGTATCATAAAATTTGAAAAAAAAAAAAAAAAAAAAATAAAAATAAATAAATAAATAAATAAATAAAATAAAAAAAAATTCATCCAAATTGTAATTATTTTGATATTTCAATATTTTATTAAGATCTTTCAAAATTCTATTATCAGTCAAGAAAATTTATTTTTAACCAAGTAAAGACACTTTACAGCAAAACACTTTTAACTCTGAAATTGTCATTTTGAATTTTTAAGGAGTCAATGATTCTCCCTGTTCAAAAGAGTTTTATTTTTCTAGAGTGTAATCCAAAAATTTATTTAAACTTAAAAGATAAGAGGTCTCATCACGAGCCTGCTTACCATGATCATAGGGGGAAAATAGGCTGACATTACCAACACTACTAAAAAAAAACAGGGTAATGGCTTATGATTGCAAACAATTATAAGACAAGGGGTCTCATCACGAGCCAGCTTGTTCAGTCCAATTATAACCAGTGAATAGCATTTTCAACTATTTTGTTACCAAACCAGGACAATTTCTTTTAAGAACTTTTCAAATAAAAAATAAATAAATAAACATGTATAAATGGATTTATCTCTAGGTCAATAATTCTTAAACAGATGGGATTTTGAATCATTAATGATTAAAAGGTAACCGTGTCAAGACTATGGATGTTTGCTGGCAGCAGTGGCTCTACCTGTGACAAATGAGTACATTTTAAAAGCTAAACTGTAAAGTGACCCCTACTTTATCTCTACAACTAATTAAGGATTGATATAGAGTTTTGGAATATTTTAATTTATGAGGAATTTTAAGAAAATTACAATAAAATAATTCTTGTTTTTATTCAAATTAATGAAACTAGTCAAGCATTCCAAAAAATAATTTTATCTTCTTGAATTATTTTTACTTTAATTTTAGGAAACTTTCATTCATATCAAATAGAGATAACTGGTTCTTCTCCCATGTGTCGCCAATTGTTGTGGTAAAACACAACCCCCCCCCCCCATTTTTTACTTGTTCACTTCAAATAATGGGGACCATTTCTATAAAAATTTTGGCTAAATACCTTTTAAGATTTTTATTAAGTTAATTACCTCATGATTTTATTAATTTTTGCATCTTCTTTAGATCTTTGTTTTGATTGCTTGGTTGAAATCGAATTTTTATAAGCTTCCAGTTGATGCTTGTTTCACCTCATTTGGTTAACCGGTTTGTAAATGGCACTCCTTTGAAGTCTAATCAATTATGTCGCCTGTGTTAAAAAATGTGTAAAATGTACAATATTCCATTTTTCTAATTAAATTAGTTCGATAATGCATTTATTTTAAATATTAACCCCTAGTTAGTTATTTCTAAAATTTTTTAATTTTTTATACAGCCAAATCATAAAGCATCAAGATTTCAATCATTTATTCCAATTTCCTATTTTCAAATAAATTACTAATCTCGAAAACTCAAAATGTCGAAGTGGCTGTAGTTTATTTTTATCAAAGTGGCTATAGTTTAGATAAGAAAATACACTTTATATAATTTCATAATTTAATTAAACATCATTAAAATAAAACCAAAATAAGAAACAAATATATATTAAAATAAAAAACAAAAAATAAAATTACATCACATCGAAGATTTCCAAAGGATGCATTCCTTAGAAACCCCAATGGGTTTAATTTTCCGATACTCCGATTGCAAATAAGTCAAAGACATATGATACATCTTATTACATCGCATCAGAGGTTTTAAATAACACATTTAAAAAAAAAAAACCAATAGCCCTCACCTCCGATATGCCGATTGCGATGCTATAACCCATGCATTTCTTTATTTGACTTCAAACTCACTAGTACGTGAGTAGGTGTAATGTTAGTTTTTCATAGGTGTAATGATAGTTTAGTTTTATATTAGTGTAGTGTTAGTATAGTATTAATTTAATATTAGTATAGTGGAGTGTTAGTAGATTAGTAGAGTATTAATTAGGATAGTTTTAATTTAACATTAGGGGAATGCTAAATTAATAAATTTAGTTTAATTTAATATTTGATTTTTTTTAAAATAATTAATTTTAAATTAAATAAATTAATAAATATATAATATAATTAATTAATTAAATTATAATTAGTTATTTATTAGATTAATAGTTTATAAATAGTTAATTATATATTAGTTAGTTAGATTAATATCAATTAATAGATAGTTTATTAAATAATTAGTTTAGTTTATAATTAATAATGTAATTATAAGTAATTAATAGATAATTAAAATTTAATTTAGAATTATATTATAACTAAATTAGATGAATAATATAATTGCAATTAATTAGAATTAAATTTATTAAATATCATAATCTAATCTAAGATTAGAATTTAATTTAAAATTTTGATCTTTTTAGCCCAAGCAATAAAAATTCCAGATTTTTGGCAATTTTAATATACCAACTTTAGAGGCTCATAAATGGAGTTTTACTTGGCCAAATGAGGCTCAGGATAGCTCATTGGAAAGATAAAATGATGGAGATGATTCCTGGAGAGGATTTATTTCTAGATTTGATCATTTATTGGGTCTAAAATTCAGCAAAATATCGACATACGAGTTTTTAAAGAAAGCTAATTTTCTGAGTTTTATTTTTTGCATTTTAATTTTCCACAACTTCTTACGGGTGAAAATTAATTCATCTATGTTTTCATGGGCCAATTAGATCAACACAAATGTCAAAAGAAATCTTATGTTTCATTTTTATTTATTTAATCAAGTTTTAATTGAATTTACTTTAATTTCTAGATTTAACATTTTGATTTTATTTTTGCATTTTAATTTTGTTTTTGAGTTGTTTTTGTAGGAAAACATTTAAAGAGATGAGAAGAAAAAACTCTTAATCAATGAGAAGGCTCTATCAATTGAATAATATTATTTAAACCAATGAAAATTGATTGAGAAAAACCACTCTTCAAACAAACTTTCCTATGAAGAATTCGTTTGTAAATATTATAAATAGAATATTGCAAAATGTAATATGGGGCTCCTCTCCTCTGCAATTCTAGACTTCTAAAAACATTTCTATAATAGAAATTTAGAGTTGTAGGAGGGAGGAGAGAAAATTTCAGATCTGAAAATTATTGAGGGTTTTTTCTTTATATCTTGAATTATGTATGATGGACAAAGTTTGCATTTCTGTAGCTCTAGTTTTGAAAGCAGAAATTCAAGTGATGTAAAGGACTGTTAGAGACCAGGATCAGAGAAGAGGATTCAATTAACTAGTATTTTTGGCATTTTTGTATCAAATACCAGTTCCATTTTTATGTTAATAAAATGGTTGTTTCATTTTATTCATGTTTATGCATTTTTGTTGATATGGATAATTTGTCCCAATATTGTTATGTATCTCTGCTCTTATGACTTAGAATCTGATTTCTGAGTAACTATTTACTCAGAAATATGTCTTATAAAACTGATTTATTAAATAATAATGTGTTGCAAATTTATTCCGCATATTATTATTTTATTATTAGCTTGATTGATTTGACAATCAATATCATTTTTGTGAATTTCTTCAAAAGTATTGTTGCTTTATTATTTCAGTTAAACGGTCTCAATGGGATGTGTTTTGGTACTCACAAATGTTAGCTAAATTGAATTTCTTCCTTATATTGGCATTAATTAAAAGCCAGACATATTTAAATTATCATCATTTAATTATCTTGCTCTTAGTTAGGTTAGATCTATATCTACCTAATTAAGATAGGATTTTGATTAGTTTCTTTTGCTTGCATTATAGAATAAGTTTGCATTTAGATTAAGTTCTACATTATTTTAAGTCCTCTTCTCAAAAAGGCAAAATCTTAGTTGTGGTTTGGCTGAACCCAAATTAGCTTAAGGGTCACTCTCTTGCCCGATCAATAAGAAGAAGTGATCTGATATCCCTGTCTATTGGCAGTTAAAGATACATCGTAAAGCAATAGCGATAGGGAAAAGGTAACTAGACCTAGTTAAACCAGTCGGAGCCACTATCATAAATGGAAAAGGAGCTATATTAAGGTCCGGACCAGGTGGTTATCCCCCAATGTTGTCGCAACAATTTTTGAGGCTTCAACATTTTTGGCGCTAGAAGGAGAGCCTGAAACTTGTTGTCTATTGGAATCTTTTCAATTTTAACATGTTATTTAAATCACGATGGCTCCTCTTAAACTTCCAATTGTGGAGTTGTATACATGGACGTGCATCTTCCAATACTCCACCCGAAGTGGTAAGACTCTTGTCTCAGGTAAAGTTTAATGGTAAAAAAAAATATTCTGCTTTTAATCATGTCTTTCAATTTATTCAAAATGTTTCAAATTATGATTTTCAAGGAATTGATGAAGGCATTTTATGCAGAATTTTTACTCTCACATTTGTGGCAAAAGCTAGAAACTGGTGTAGAACTCTTCTGGTTGCCTCATTTCACAACTGGGATCAATTTGTTACAATTTTAATTTGTAAATTTGACAGATACGATTATGAACATGTATGCGATGAAATTGAATATCTACGAAAATTTGAAAATGAATCTATTAGATATTTTAATATTTGATTTCATTTAAAATGTTTAAGATTTAAAATTGAAGATAAACCTACGGAAAAATAATCACTAGATTGGTTTGAATATATTTGCTCTATTCTTCTCATTCCCAACCCATATGAAATTAGTTCAAGTTTTGTTTTACCTCCTTCCAACATAAATGAGAATTCCAATGTAGATGTGCAAATAAATTATGATGAAGTGGTCTCACAAAGCTTGGAAAATATTTTTATCCAAATGCAAGAAGACAATAACAACAGTTTTGGAGAAAGAGCTACTTTGAAACCTGAAAATTACTCTGCATTAAATTCAGAAAATCAGATCGTAAATCAACACGTGCAAGCAACAATCAAAGTGAATAATAAAATGCAAATTGTTGTTCAAATTTCTGAATTTTTTCATGATGAACAAATGCCGAAAACAGAGCAGTAAAGCAGCCTTCTTCAAGAAAGCATGAGTAGACAAAGAAATGATCTAGAATTTGAAATTTATAGTGAACAGAATGCACACATTTTCTCGAACAGAGAAAATTTTGAATTCATTATTTCTGATTCTCATTTTTCTCTTTATCTTGATATTTTTAATGTTGGTAATTTCTCCCCTCTTAGTATTAATGATATTTCAGAAAACAGAGAGTCTAATCTAAATGAATTGCCAATCAGTTTTTATCAAGATAGAAACTTAATTAATGATCATTCTTCCGGCATTAATGAACATGAACTAAATATTACTTCTTGTCTCAATTCATTGAATAAAATAGAAGAGAATTATAATTAATGTCTTGATATCATTTATGATAACTACTTTGACATTGAGGATATTGATGTGTCTTCTTTACAATTGAATCCTCATGATCAAAGTCTAATCACATGTGAAAATGAAGAACAATCTAATTTAGAAATTGTTCGAAATAGTTATCATCTTCAAACAAATAAGCATACTTATGATTTCAACATTCAAGAAACCATTCCAATATATGATTTATATGATGATCAAGATCGCATTCCTATTCAGAGTCATACCCTTTTCTCTAATTCACAAATGGGTATCAACAATCATTCTAATTACATTATTCTACCCAATTCTTGTGAAGACGAAATTGCTTTAAAACAATCCCAATTGTGTTGTAAGAATAATTGTAACACTAGTGTAAACTATGATTCAATTTTGTTATTATTTCAACATTTATTTTTAACTTCAGATTTATTTTCTGTTTTAAGTGTTAAAATTTTAGATACTTTATGCTGGCATATTGAGCAGCTCAATATCGAACACTCAATTGATGCATTGAATCAATGGATAAATGAAGATTCAAATTATAATAATTAACATCAAGAATTATTAAACTTTCAATTTCAATTGATGTTCATTCCTTATCAATCACTTCTTTCTTCTCAAAAGTAGTACCAACAAGCGAGTGTATTTTCACAATATGATGAGCAATCTAATTCAATTAATAATCTTCTATTGGATTTATCGGACTCCCATCCATTTTTCATTGATAAATTTGAAAGACATTTTCTTTCCATCATGGAATATCGTTAATAATTTAGCACTTAATCATAACACTAAAAAAATCAAACAGGCCACTGTTGCTGAAATATCGTTTCTACAACCTAGCCTACCATCTTCTCTTTTAAATCTCTTCCACTCAATAATGGAAATCCATCCAGATTTCTATGATCCAATTGAAATTCAGTTGGAAAGGGCATTTCAAGAGAAGGTAATGGTGAATATTCTACTAATAATAAAGATACATTCTACTTTCAGATTTAGCTTTCTTAGTTTAATTACATTTTCATTTTTACTAATGTTTGACATGTACATACATGGAGGAATTAAAATGCTTACATGACTTCATTGGAAATATTACTATACTTAGTCATGTTTCCTTCATTAAGTTAGAAATAGGAATAGATTAATTTTCTTTTATGTTTGCATTTATTTCATTATTTCAGATTTTTAATAAAACAAGTAATGAATCCAATTTATTTTTGGAATCTATTTCAATAATAGAGAAGCAACCTAGATCATTTGAAAACATCTTGAATTATCTGATGATACTTATTTGTCAAGCCTTCAACTTTCTTGTTTTTCAAAATTCATAACATTGATCATACATGAAGAAATTCCAAGAATTTTCTATCACTTGAATTTTTTTTTTAATTCACAAGAAATTCTAAGAACTCTTTTTTACTACTCTAGACTTCCGATGTAATTTTGGAAAGGATGCAATCATTACTTAGCATTTTAGATTAAAATAAGAAAATGATGTTGAACTTATTGATAAATAGAAGGAAGAACTGGAAGATTCATAAGGTAAAATCCACAGACAATTCTCTTCCAGGTACGTATTTACAAGTTCATTTTCATCTATTAATAGTTTCTCTTTTCCTTAGTTTATTTTTTCATTTTTGTTTTATTTGCAAGTTTTCATTTGTTTTCAAAAACTTGAAGTAAGTAGAAAACCCATTTAAAATTTCCAACAGGTTCAGGGAAATTTTAACTTTACTTTCATTCATTAGAAAACTCAATTGAATTAAAAAAAAAAAGTATCACAAGATTCATGTTAGAAACATTTCAAATTGATTTTCATATTTCTGATGTGAGACCCCCGATGTGTTACCTCATTCAATTTTTCATAAAATACCAGCATTTCACATCTCAGAGGTTTTCAATTGAATATACTTCCATTATCTTGAATCACCAATCTCCAATAATCAACTTTACCAATATTGTGATATACTGTTAGGTCCCTATATCACTAGTATAGGCCCTTATTATTGTTAGTGTAAACCCCTTATTGTTATTATTGTACCCTTGTAACCCCCATTTTGTTATTATTGTGCCCTTAAATTATTATTGTTAGGTCGGCTAGGATTACATTGTGGCCTACTAGGATTACATTATGGCCCCATGGACTCCTATATATAGAAAGGAGGTTTTGTAAATTGTATCATCCAAGAATTGTTCATTTATGTAATGTATTGGAGGTTGCCCCCTCGAAGTGGCTCATTTCTAAGGCGTTTATATCTCTTTTCTTCTCTTTTTGGAGCTGGTTACACAACATTTGGTATCAGAGCCAGGTATCTGTTTTCTTCTCGAAGGACAAAATAGTGACACGTGGCAAGTCGTACAAGTTCGCTCTACTGAACCAGACCAGAATTAGGTCATTGTGGGATATTGGACACAACTTTGTCTTGGAGAATCAAAATCAGGTCAGACCTGTGGCATTTGAAAGAAGCTTTAGAGGGCTACTACAGGGCTGAATTTCAGATATCGAAGATTCTTCTGGAATTGCACACTTCTCCTTTAGGAGGACACTCAAGATTTTTAAAAACTTACCACAGGGTAAAGAAAGAATTTTGTTGGGATGGCCTTAAATCTGATATTCGAAAGTTTGTGGCGGAATGTTTGGTTTGCCAGCAGAATAAAGTGGAAACAATTAAGACCCCAGGACTTCTACAACCTTTATCCATTCCAGGTCAACGTTGGGAGGAGATTTCAATGGATTTTATCACAGGTTTACCTAAGTCCGAAGGAAAGAGTGTCATCATGGTGGTAGTTGATAGAGTTACCAAGTATGCACACTTTTGTGCATTATCTCAACCATTCAAAGCAAGTACAGTTGCTACTACATTTATGGACAGAATTCAAAAGCTACATGGAAGCCCAAGGGTTATTGTGAGCGACAGAGATCCCATTTTTACCGGAAATTTTTGGACGGAGTTATTTTCTTGTTTGGGTACTCAATTAGCTCATAGCTCATCTTATCATCCTCAATCTGATGGTCAAACTGAGATAGTAAATAAATGTTTGGAAGGATATCTTCGTTGTTTTGTATCTGATAAACAAACACAATGGGTCAAGTGGTTACCCCTTGCTAAATGGTGGTATAACACTTCCTTCCATACTGCAGCAAAAATGACCCCATTTATGGCACTTTATGGATATCATCCACCATCCATCACATCATCTTTAAGGGAAAATTCGAAGGTTCAAGCAGTGGAAGATCACATCGAGCATCAGCAAGAAGTTCTCCAACTCTTAAAGGATAACCCGAATTTGGCACAAAATCGAATGAAACAACAGGCAGATCAACATCGCAGCGAGAGAAGTTTTGATGTAGGAGATTGGGTATTTTTACGGCTACAACCATATAAACAAATGTCCCTCAAGCAAGCTAAGAAGGATAATAAATTATCTCCAAAGTACTATGGTCCTTACAAGGTGTTGCAAAATATTGGCGCTATGGCATACAAATCAGAGCTTCATGCTTCTTCGTGAGTGCATCCAACTTTCCATGTTTCATGCTTAAAGAAGGTTATAGGTGAAAATATTCCAGTTCAAACAATATTGCCAGAACTTGATGAGGAAGGAAAAATCATATTGGAACCTGAAGCGGTCATGGAAACAAGAACTCGACAACTACTGAATCGATCAATTTCAGAGTATCTCATCAAGTGGAAGAACTTACCCATTGAAGATTCTACATGGGAGGATGAGAATTTTATACAGAAGCACCCAGAGCTACTCAAGCGTTGAGGACAACACTTTTTTGAAGGAGAGGGCATGTTAGGTCCCTATATTACTAGTATAGTCCCTTATTGTTGTTAGTGTAACCCCCTTATTGTTATTATTGTACCCTTGTAACCCCCATTTTGTTATTATTGTGCCCTTAAATTATTATTGTTAGGTTGGCTAGGATTACATTGTGGCCCACTAGGATTACATTATGGCTCCATGGACTCCTATATATAGAAAGGAGGTTTTGTAAATTGTATCATCCAAGAATTGTTCATTTATGTAATGTATTGGAGGTTGCCCCCTCGAAGTGGCTCATTTCTAAGGCGTTTATATCTCTTTTCTTCTCTTTTTGGAGCTGGTTACACAACATATACCCATAATTCGGGACCCAATATTAAATTTAAATCAAGTTCATAAGAAATATCGCATCTGTTCAATTGAAATAGTGGTAAGGTCATAATTTTAAAAGCAGGGATCTCTCGGACCCGATGCGATAATAAAATTTCATAATAGATTTATCGGGCTCATTCTCCATCGCATATCAATGTATCATAATTGTTACATCATGCATTTAATTTTTCTGATTGTCGAGAGCCATATCATTCATCGCATTTCAAAAAAATATGAAAGAAAAAGTTTAACATGTCATTTTTAACTCCGATGCGATAAAATGAAATGTAAAATCACATATCGCATTGGAATGAATTCAAAAGTTTGTTTTTCATCGCAAAAGTTCCGATGCGATAGATCGGATCACAAAAGTGCATTAAACATAAGTTTAATCCTTCCATTTGAAAAGTTCTGATGCGGTAAAGTTCAAAATCGCAATAAAAAATTATTAAATTCATATCACAATTAGTTAAGAGTTAACTTTGAAAGACCTCTGATGCGATAAGTCCAATCGCAAATCGCAAATCGGGAGGAAAATTGAATACATCCTTGTGTGCTCATTTTAAAAGTTGTGATGTGATAACTCATCGCCGATTTCTCATCGCTATCGCTTTTTTCTCTTTGCTCATCACCGATTATTATATCCATTGCATCACTGCTATTGCAAGAATCATATTGGCATTTCCAACATGACTATTTTCCAATATTCCGATATGCCGATACCAATATCGCTCATCGCATTTTTGATGCTCATATCATAATGCCAAAAGCCACGTCATCCATCACATTACTGATATTACAATCGCTTCATCGCAATTTTTATTCATGATCATGTCACTATTCCAAATCTGTGATGCGCAATGTGCAATGTGCAAAGTACAAATCGCGAGATGCAGTGTGCAATGTGCAATTTGCGGCATGACTGTCCCCAATCCTAAATATACAATTTCTTCAATAGTATGATCGCTTCATCTCATTGCATATATTATTTTCACATGATCTCATATCTGCAAGTTACTATTGTGACCCTCGATGCGATAAACTCTAACGTATGCCTCTACATGCAATACGAATCATCTGATAAGGCATTGTGTTAATTTAAAGCAATCTTGGGTAACCAATATGATACTAAAGTGATTCATGACAATTTGCAGCATATTTAAATCATTTTGATTTCTCATATATTTCAGTTTTAAATAATTCCATAATTAGATATGAAATTCAAGACCTCTCTATTTTAAATTTCATTATCTTAAATTTGGTCTTAACTCTAAACAATTTATAAAAATCATGGAATTTTATAAAACTTCTAATATTCTGAGAACATTCATCACTGCAAATTCTCAATCTCATTTCTAATGCATTTGTTTTAAATTCCCTTGAACACAAAGCATTCTGTTTTTACATTTTACTGCTTGCTTTAGTTTAAATAAAATAAATAATGATTTTGGGTTATAGGATTTTGGTTAGTTTGTTTTCTTCATATTTTTAATGTCAACTAAAAGAAGAGGTCAGCTAGTATTGAAGAAATTGATACCTTCAGGTAAGATCAAATGCAATTATCAAATGGTAAGATTCATGTACCCACTTTCATTAATTTCCATTTCATCACTCTAGTTTTAGTTTTTTTTAACATTATGTTGATATAAAAAATATGTTTTGCAGCCCTTCATAAAAGTTTTCAATCATCTACCAGATCATATTTTGGAAGCCCTATGCTCTCCTCCTAGTTTTATTTCAAGAAGCATCAATAATCGTCGTTGAAACAACTACACTAGGAAGTTTCTGAAACTTCAGTTTTTTTCTTTAAGCATTTCTTTTATTAGAAAATAATTAAGATGATGCTTTGAAACAAGAAGATTGACATCAGATAGAAATTTTTTGTGGCTGAATTTTATCATCACTTCTATCTAAAGCCTAAAACACTTACAACCCTGCAAGGTATAAGTTTTCTGAATCTCGACATAAGAATGAATGATTACATGATTATTTTATTTTACTTCATTTTGTTGAAACATTGGTATAAACATTCTTGTTAGAGTTTGTATTTCAAAATTAGGATTTTCCTTTCCACTTTTAAATTTCTTCTTTTTATTTTTATTTGTTGATTTCTTTTCTCACTTTAGCTTAAGAATTCTTTTCCTTTCGTTTTTAGTTTTGATTTTGGTAACTTTTCCATGATTTATATGGAAGGCCTTCTTGTTACCTAACAATGGTTGGCATACATTGGGAAAAAATTGTTAATAGTTTACTGTTAGCGTTCTCTTAAAATATCTTAATAAGGTTTTTTTTTCTTATTATAAAGGTAGATATATTTAAGGAAGAGATTATAAAATAAGAGAATTTGATGAAGTATCATAAAATATGAAAAAAAAAAATTCATACAAATTGTAATTATTTTGAGATTTCAATATTTTATTAAGATCTTTCAAAATTCTATTATTAGTCAAGAAAAGTTATTTTTAACCAAGTAAAGACACTTTACAGTAAAGCACTTTTAACTCTAAAATTGTCATTCTGAATTCTTAAGGAGTCAATGATTCTCCCTGTTCGAAAGAGTTTTATTTTTCTAGAGTGTAATCCAAAAATATATTTAAACTTAAATGATAAGAGGTCTCATCACGAGCCTGCTTACCATGATCATAGGGAAAAAATAGGCTGACATTACCAACACTGCTAAACAAACCAGGGTAATGGCTTATGATTGCAAACAATTATAAGACAAGGGGTCTCATCACGAGCTAGCTTGTTCAGTCCAGTTATAACCAATGAATGGCATTGTCAACTATCTGGCTACCAAACCAGGACAATGACTTTTAAAAAAAAAAAATAAAAAAAAATAAAAAAAAATTTATAAATGGATTTATCTCTAGGTCAATAATTCGTAAATAGATGGGATTCTGAATCATTAATGATTAAAAGGTAACCCTGTCGAGACTATGGATGTTTGCTGGCAGCAGTGGCTCTACCTGTGACAAATGCGTACATTTTAAAAGCTAAGCTGTAAAGTGACCCCTGCTTTATCTCTACAACTAATTAAGGATTGATATAGAGTTTTGAAATATTTTAATTTATGAGGAATTTTAAGAAAATTACAATAATATAATTCTTGTTTTTATTCAAATTAATGAAACTAGTCAAGCATTCCAAAAAATAATTTCCTCCTTTAATTTTTTTTTCTTTAATTTTAGGAAAATTCCATTCATATCAAACAGAGATAATTGGTTCTTCTCCCGTGTGTCGCCAATTTTTGTGGTAAAACATAACCCCCCCATTTTTGACTTGTTCACTTTATATAATGGGGACCCTTTCTATAATTTTTTTGGCTAAATACCTTTTAGGATTTTTATTAAGTTAATTACCTCATGATTTTATTATTTTTTCATGTTCTTTAGATTTTTGTTTTGATTGTTTGGTTGAAATCGATTTTTTATAAGCTTCCCGTTGATGGTTGTTTCACCTCATTTGGTTAACCGGTTTGTAAATGGCACTCCTTTGAAGTCTAATCAATTATGTCGCCTAGGTTAAAAACTGCGTAAAATGTACAATATTCAATTTTTGTAATTAAATTAGTTGAATAATGCATTTATTTTAAATATTAACCCCTAGTTAGTTATTACTAACATTTTTCATTTTTTTATATAGCCAAATCATAAAACATCGAGATTTCAGTCATTTATTCCAATTTCCTATTTTCAAATAAATTACTAATCTCGAAAACTCAAAATGTCGAAGTGGCTGTAGTTTAGATAAGAAAATACACTTTAGATAATTTCATAATTTAATTAAACATCATTAAAATAAAACCAAAAATAAAAAAACAAATATATATAAAAATAAAAAACAAAAAATAAAATTACATCGCATTGGAGATTTTCAAAGGATGCATTCCTTAGAAACCCCGATGGCTTTCATTTGCCGATACTTTGATTGCAAATAAGTCAAAGGCATATGATACATTTTATTACATCACATCGGAGGTTTTAAATAACACATTTAAAAAAAAAAAACCGATGGCCCTTACCTCCGATATGCCGATTGCGATGCTATAACCCATGCATTACTTTATTTGACTTCAAACTCACTCATACGTGAGTAGGTGTAATGTTAGTTTGTCATAGGTGTAATGTTAGTTTAGTTTTATATTAGTGTAGTGTTAGTATAGTATTAATTTAATATTAGTATAGTGGAGTGTTAGTAGTTTAGTGGAGTATTAATTAGGATAGTTTTAATTTAATATTAGGGGAATGGTAAATTAATAAATTTAGTTTAATTTAATATTTGATTTTTTTTAAATAATTAATTTTAAATTAATTAAATTAATAAATATATAATATAATTAATTAATTAAATTATAATTAGTTATTTATTAGATTAAATAGTTTATAAATAGTTAATTATATATTAGTTAGTTAGATTAATATCAATTAATAAATATTTTATTAAATAATTAGTTTAGTTTATAATTAATAATGTAATTATAATTAATTAATAGATAACTAAAACTTAATTTAGAATTAGATTATAACTAAATTAGATGAATAATACAATTGCAATTAATTAGAATTAAATTTATTAAATATCATAATCTAATCTAGGATTAGAATTTAATTTAAAATTTTGATTTTTTTAGCCCAAGCAACAAAAATTCCAGATTTTTGGCAATTTTAATACACCAACTTTAGAGGCTCATAAATGGAGTTTTACTTGGCCAAATGAGGCTCAGGATAGCTCATTGGAAAGATAAAATGATGGATATTATTCCTAAAGAGGTTTTATTTCCAGATTTGATCATTTATTTTGTCTCAAATTCAGCAAAAGATAAAGCTACGATTTTTTAAACAAAACTAATTTTCTGAGTTTCATTTTTTGCATTTTAATTTTCCACAACTTCTTATGAGTGCAAATTCATTCGTCTATGTTTTCATGGGCCAATTAGATCAGCACAAACATCAAAAGAAAGCTTATCTTTCATTTTTATTTATTTAATCAAGTTTTAGTTTAATTTATTTTTATTTCTAGATTTAACATTTTTATTTTATTTTTGCAATTTAATTTTGTTTTTGATTTGTTTTTGGAGGAAAACAGTTGAAGAGATCAGAAGAAAAATCTCTTAATCAATGGGAATGCTCCAACAACTGAATAATAGTATTTGAACCAATGAAAATTTATTGAGCAAAACCACTCTTCAAACAAACTATCCTATGAAGAATTCCTTTGTAAATATTATAAATAGAAGATTGCAAAATGTAATATAGGGCTTCTCTCCTCTGCAATTTTAGACTTCTAAAAGTATTTCTGTAATAGGAATTTAGAGTTGTAGGAGAGAGGAGAGAAAATTTCAGATCTGAAAATTATTGAGGGTTTTTTTCTTTATATCTTGAATTATGTATGATTGGCAGAGTTTGCATTTCTATAGCTCTAGTTTTGAAAGAAGAAATTCAAGTCATATAAAGGACTGTTAGAGACTAGGATCAGAGAAGCGGATTCAATTAACTGGTATTTTTAGCATTTCTGTATCAAATACCAGTTCTATTTTTATGTTAATAAAATGGTTGTTTCATTTTATTCATGATTATACATTTCTGTTGATATGGATAATTTATCCCAATATTGTTATGTATCTCTGCTCTTATGAATTAAACTCTGATTTCTCAGTAACTATTTACTCAGAAATCTGTCTTATAAAACTGATTTATTAAATCATAATGTTTTGCGAATTTCTTCTACATATTGTTATTTAATTATTAGCTTGATTGATTTGACAATCAATATCATTTTTGTGAATTTCTTTCGGAGTGTTGTTGATTTATTATTTCAATTAAATGGTCTCAATGGGATGTGTTTTGGTACTCACAAATGTCAGCTAAATTGGATTTCTTCGTTATATTGACATTAATTAAAAGCCAGACATATTTAAATTCTCATCATTTAATTATCTTGCTCTTAGTTAGGTTAGATCTATATCTACCTAATTAAGATAGGATTTATATTAGTTTCTTTTGCTTGCATTATAGAATACGTTTTCATTTAGATTAAGTTCTACATTCTTTTAAGTCCTCTTCTCAAAGAGGCAAAATCTTGGTTGTGGTTTGGCTGAACCCAAATCAGCTTAAGGGTCATTCTCTTGCCCAATCAGCAAGAAGAAGTGATCTGATATCCCTGTCTATTGTCAGTTAAACATACATTGTAAACCAATAGCGATAGGGAAAAGGTAACTGGACCTAGTTAAACCAGTTAGAGCCACTATCATAAATGGAAAAGGAGCTGTATTAAGGTCTGGATCGGGTGGTTATCCCCCAATGTTGTCGTAACGATTTTCGAGGCTTCAACAGTTACAAACATGAGTCCTAGTAGATCCGAGTCTAGAATACCTGAATCCATTTCCAATATTTCCTTGCAACTTGAATATAATTATGGATCTGAATATTGTGTATCTTCCTATGAGATATAGAGACCAACCAATTGTTTCAAGAAATTTTTGAGCTAGGACCATGTCAAATTTCACCGTATTTATCAATGCCAAACCAATAACATGACCACAAATTTGAAATAGGATAGATGAACGAGATTCAATCTAGATGTTGCAGATGGAAGGAACAAAATGATCATATATTTGAGTGACCAGATAGTTTTAAACGCAGGATGTGTTGAGAAGAGAGGTCAATCTCTAGAGAAGAGCACATTTTTGAATAGTTTATTTGTATTTGACACACATCTTGGAACGCTAATTTTGGATCACAGGTAATACTTTGTCAAATGACCTAACAAATTGAAAACTTATTCATTGATAAGGCAATATCAAAGGGTGGAACATATTTATCGAAAAAAATTATCATACATAAGGCGATAAAGAAAAATTAAATGATAATAGAGGATAGATTTTTAAAGGACATGAATTCTTTAAAAACTATGCCCTCAACTAAAATTTTCTAAGCTTAATATTTACCTAATAATTGAGGACAGCTTGTTGAAGGACAACAATTCTTTCAAAACCACACCTTAGATGTGAATGCCTTCATGGCTACATCTTGCACTAAAATCCACTAATCTCAATATCTACCTAATGCTTTTACAAAGTCCATAAAATTGAAAGGGAACATTTACATCATATTTCAAACATGTTGTATAAACATAGACAATTTAGTGGGTTAAATAAAAACATAATAATAAATTTTTGACTCACTGGGGTTGGGAAAAATTATTCAATGATCATTTGGGGCCTAAGAAAAGTCTTTGTAACTTGTTAAGTTGTATGAGTTTAAATTCATCATGAGTAGGCTAAGATGAGTTATAGAAAGCTCTTAATTGAACAAGGCATAGTCTAGGTGTAGTAACTGTAGCTTGGTCAAGTTGTTGCAGTTGAGGTAAGATTTGGTTAGGTTCCCATGTTGGAAAAAAAGTAAGGGTAGTTGTGACGGCATGATAGCTAATGAGTGCCAAGGTGTGCTAAGGGATGAAAAGGTGTGGTAACACATGATAGACAATGTGAATGCATGTTGATGAGTGTTGGGGAGTGTCGGGGCATTACAAGGGACAACTAGATAAAAATTCATGGAAATGAATGAATAATAATGTGTGCTAGGGAGTGTCAGTGAATTCCAAGTGTCCCAAGGATGAAGCATTTTAGGAGAATTTTATAATAGGACTTGTAGGAGGCAATTCGGCGATTGTGACAAGGGGTTGGAAAAACCATTTCAGATAAAGAGATTCTTTGGGTTAGGCACAACATTATTTTTTCAATGACTTGGTTGGTTTCCCAAGTCACAGAAAAAGTAAGGCTATCTATAAGGGCATAACAAGCATGGAGTACGAACGTGTGCTAGGGAGTGTCAATAAGTGATAACACATGCTATACAGTTCTAAGGCATGTTAGGCATGCCAATACATGCCAAGTGCTAAGGCATGAAAAGATGTGCCAGGTGCTAGGGTGTGGTGCCAATGTATTCTAGGGAGTATTAGGGAGTGCGAGGAAACACAAGGGAGAATCGATTTCAATTCATGGAAATGATGAATAAGAGTGTGTGATAGGGAGTGTTAGCGAGTTCCAAGTGCGCTAAGATGGAGTGATAAGGTATGATAGGTAGTTCCAAGACATGCTAGAGTGGTAAGGAAGCATTCCAAGATGTACCAAGTGCCAAGGTGTGACAATGCGTGTTAAGGAGTGCTAGTGAGTGTTAGGGAAACACAAGGGAGAACTAAGTAAAAATTCATGGAAATGAATGAATAAGAGTGTGTGACAGGGAGTTTCAACGAGTTCAAGGTGTATTAAGGAGGGAGTGACATGGTATGTTAGACAGTTTTAAGGCATTCTAGAGTGCCAGGGAAGCATGCAGCCAATATGTGCCAGGTGCGAGGGTGTGCCAACACATGCTAGGAAGTTTTATAGAATGCCAAGAAAACAAAAGGGAGCACTAAGTCAAAATAATGCATGGAAATGAATGAATAAGATTTTGTGTTAAGAAGTGTCAGTGAGTTCCAAGTGTGCTAAGGAGGGAGTGACAAGATATTCTAGGCAGTGCTACGACATGCTAGAGGTCATGGAAATATGTCGAGATGTGCTAGGTGCTAGGGTGTGAAAATCCATGCTAGAGAGTGTTAGGGAGTGCCATGAAAACACAAGGGAGTACTAGTTTCAAATGAATGCAAATAATGGAATTACCCACTAACACATACCCTCATAACCAGTACCTAGTTCTCTAAGAATCAAATGTTTCTAATATGCTCAATTAGAGATGAAGGATTCTTCTAGGAGTTTAATTTGTAGTTTGGGGTGTTGCTTTAGGCCTTGGATACTTATTTTTCAAGGGCTTTAGGGGTCTGCGGTTAAGGGCCAAGGGATTTAGATTTAGAGGATTTAGCAGTTAAGGACTTAGTATTTAGGGGGTTTAGGTGTTAGTGGTTAAGGGGTTAGTAGTTAAAGTGTTTAGGGATGAAGGGTTAAGGGTTAAGGGTCACATGTTAAGAGGATAAGGATTTATGGCTTAAGAGGTTCATGAATTATAGGTTAGGGGTTAATGTCTTAAGATTTAATGAGTCAAGCAGTTTATGGGTTATGATTTTTGAGTGAAGGGGTTAAGGGATTATGGATTGGGGGTTAAGGGGATAGGGAATTTAGTGGTTATGGATTAAGGGCTTATATTTTGTGATAATTGGACTCCTAATACCCTTATCACCACTATTGGGGGTTCCCATATCAATTTCTCTCACTGCCTTCCATCTAAGTCCCATAGGCCCTATGAAATTAGGTCCTAAGCCCCATTCTCATTCTCTAATGCTAGGATTATAGATCTTAGTAAACCATGCTTTCACTTCTAACTTCTACCCATATGTGCTACCCTTGTGTCCCCTTGCCTTGTTCAATACACCATAAGATACTCCCCCACAACATTTTTGGTTATGTCATTCCACTTTTCCTAATGTTATGAATCCCTAAATTTGGTCTCAATGCCCCTACAAGTACACCCTTGGGTCCCCTTGGATAAAAGAGTAAACACATTAGGGTTTATGGGTTGTGATAAGGGAGTCCCTAATCCCATTATCAAAACTAGAAATAGGCTTATGAACACCATCAATATCTATTGTAGGTGTTGCAATGAAATCAATAATGAATACAAAAGTTGTGATCAATAGGACAGGGATCATCAAGATGTTGAAACATACAATGTAAGGATGGTTTTCAATGCTAGTGATATAGTCACATAAAAGAGTACCCCATAAATTCTGTGCTTTGGGACACCCCTAGAATTCAATAATTAATCTAAAGTGAGAGGAGATTTTGCTAAGGTGACATTGGAAACAACCTTGAGTTGATGCAAAATGACAGTTTATTAGCATTGTACAACTAGGGTGTCGATTTCATCATCAACAAGAGGCACAATTGACAAGTGGCAGTATCTCACATTTAAGGATCTTGGAAACAAATCTTTAGCATGTTTCTCCATTGAGGGTACCTTTCACATTTCCCAAGGCAAAAATCACATATTTGGACGAATTTTTGATAACTTTTCATATTCCACTAGCTTCATGCATGATGAGGAGATCTCATCCCTTAAGAATATTTTGAAGGATTTGATGGCATAGTCAAGGGTCGCATGTATAAAAGAAGAACACCATCGGCACGAACAAGAAAATTGGCATTTGTATCACATGACGTAAAGGACAAGTGAAGAGTACTCCATTTAGAAAAATATAAAATCTTGTTTATTTCCTCTTTACAAATAAGAGGAGATATCTTGTGACAAAAATCCAAAATTTCCAACAAAGGAAGACTTAGGTAATGGTTTACTTTTTCTTTCACATGTGGATCGTGACCCTTTAAAATCACACTAATACAAGGAATACAGCTAGGGCTTGTTGTTATTCCTTTGAAAAAAAATCTACCTTTAACAAGACAATATTTGACCTACTTGCTGATGGTGGCCACACACAACCCTTTCAGTCCACAGCTTTAATGAGAGCACCACAGATTTAATGTTTGGAGAACAAGGGGCCACCCTCTTATCCATCACTTTTGATGGGTCCCATGCATCATTATGGCACTAAAAAACCCCAATATGCCTCCTAGAAGGCCCTAGGACAATATTTGACCTCTTATGAGGCATATTATTCCACATATGAGCTAGTTTGGTGGGATTGTCACCAAAATTTGGGGTTACTTGCACATTATTTTATGTTTAGGGGCTAATGTAGACCCATAAGATAATTCAATAAACTCCTAAACAATTTATAAATAGGAGTTAGTTGGATTCATTTGTATCATCACTTGACTTGGGATCTCTCTATCTTTAGAGAACTTCACATTTTTCCTTGGAGGACTATTTTAGATGATGGATGCATTTTGATGTATGGATGTGGGTTATTTTTAACTTGGAGCTTTGTTTCTGAAAATGTGAAGCTAGTTGGATATACTGTCTAACATTGTGAGTGAAAATTTAATTTTATTCTTCTTGCTGTTGCATACTATTTAATTTCACTATAACTAGGGCTAATTGCTGCATGATGGTAAAGTAGAATTATGTGTCATTTTATCTTATTTATTATATGATCAATTATTGGATAACTTAAATTTGCTAGAGATAATTTTATCTCAATAATATTCCACCATTTATATGAAGTATAAATGCTTTAAGGTCACTTTTCTTTTTCCTCTAACATTGGACGAAGTTGAATTTCTGGGCCTCCTTGATCAAGAAACTGAATTCTTGTTCATTATCATCCCTCAATCCATATCCACAAGTGAATTAGGCACTAGTCTATCATAAAGGGTTATTATTCTCTCCCCCCCCCCCCTTTTTCACAATTTTCCATTTTTCCCTAGGTCTAGCCCCATTAGGTAACCTAGGGCATCAATTTCCCAGGGATATAGACATATGAAAACTTCAATATCCTATAGGAAACTGTTTTGGTGGGTCACCTCACTCTCCTCGAAATTTGGGCCAATTCTGATGGTGGAATCTCCAGATACCTCAAGCCCTAGTTGTAGGATCAAGTTTTACCTAGGTGTTCCCAAGGTTAGAACCTAGTAGGATCAATTTGACCTATCAAAGTAAAAAACCTTGCCTAATCCTTTCCCATCACCTTTTCCATGATAGGAACATCATTGGTTTCTAAATTCCATCCTCTAACCTGGGCTGGGTCCACTTGGCCCCGTGTGGATATCAAAGGCCTTTCATCAAGGACCGTTTTGGAATCCATGTTCCCAAAGGACTTTAGGGATTAATACCTTCCTTCATAAGTCTTATTCTTCTCCCTCAACCCTTCAATCCTCCTCCTCTCTCCCTAGAAGATCAAGTCCCTTGATTAAAAGGCAAGCAAGTCCCACTCTTTATTCTGTCTTAGGGAAATGGTTTCTAGGGTCACCCCACACCTATTCATTGACCTATACTATACAAGTGACTTTATAAACTACCAGGAATCCTTGCATCAGTGAAATTATGTGAAGAGCAAGAAGCTTTAGTTGTGGTGCATATGGATCCATAGATTCTGGGCATTTCTTTAATTGAATCTTGACATTAACTTCAGATCTCAATGTCAACCCTAAAACTAGTGTTACCTCAGTCAATACTACATTTTCATCTAATTCTTTCATGGCTCTAAATGACATTGAAAATCCTCCTCCATTTATGTTGGTATTTATCACAGAACTTGCAGCCTACTAACCACCACAAGACAAGATGATATCAACCCTCTCTTCCATTTCATGTAGAAAATATAACCAACGGGATTCAATATGATCTTGTAATGTACTAAAACAAGATATTGAATCCTGTATACATTTTGTGGAAACAAAAAATGATCACACAATCACATATAAGTCAGAGAAAGAAATTATCAATCACACAACACAAGATATATTTGGGGAAAAAACTTCTCAAAACCCCTTTACCTCTATTGTGTATTATTTCAAAGAATCATGAAACAATACAATGCTTGATCTCTCATGCGATTCTCCAGCACTCTTCCAATTCTATCTTGCTGATCTAGGAAAAATCGGTCTAGTACTCAGCCAATTCTCAGCCTTCCTTCAGCGTGCCTTGCTATAGCAATTATTAGGGAATTAGCTCCCTATTAATTAGGAAAATCAACCTTCCTTGATTTTGCAATCCATCATGGCATCCTAACGAATTTATAATTTCACATGGAAAATTTTATATAAATACAACTAATATTTATGTTCCCTTTAACCTCTATTTCAACTGGGTCTTCCTCAGAACTGACATGGATGCAGCTAATAATAGTGGATTATCAGTTATCTAATTGATCACTCATTATGAATTAAATATAATTTAATTCATTGGACCTCTCATTACCTCACCACTTAGTCAAAATTAGTTAAATTGATTTTAACTCATTTAATTGAGTTAACAAATTCACATTTGCACCCCACTAATGCATCAACTGCAACAGGACCCCAAATATATTAGAATCCATCTACATGCCTCATATTAGACCCTCAACTCGAACTTCTTGAGCTAGCTCATTTATCATGACTTAGTTAACTGACACAAGATGTTATGAGATGAAATTACAATTTACTATCCAATTTATTTAAGGGAAAAATAAATTAGATACCCTGCATTCCTCACTCTTGGTGCATCAAAATTCCTCACCAACGTGGGTTCATTTTTTTTTATCCTTTTTGGTTTCCAATCTCACTGTTTCTTGTTAAAAATTTCAACATTTCAAAATTTGATGTGGCCTTCACAAAAGACACCATTGAAATCACATTCCCATATTCTCATGAGCAACCACTCTTAAGCTCAATCTTCAAGAACAGAACCAACAATATGCCATCCTACCTCATAGCTCAAAATGAGAATTAAGGTATGCAACATTCTTTTTAACCCTCACATGATGATATTTCTCTTGGAGGGTGATGATGGCCTCCCTTTAGAAACCCATACTCGACCTACTTTAGGACTACATTTCTCTTCGCCCCCTTGATAAAACGATCTCTTTCTCACTTGATGTTATTTCCTTCATCGTAAGGCCTCCTTAAATTTTTTTTCCTAGACCTCATAGGAACCCTCTAGAACTTACTGGTTTTATCCACTTAGAGCTTAAGAAATCTTAATTTTCCTTTTTAATTTTCTTTTAGATTTTAAACCCCATCCTAGATGAAAAATCCATTTTCTTGGATTCTTTTCCCACAAATCCTTTCGTGACCAAACTCACACAAACCCATCTCACTAGACTTGTGGAGTACCTCCAAAACTACACAATTCAACAACATAGTCTAGTTGTAGTAACTGTAACTTGGTCAAGCTCTTGTAGTCAAGCAAGGGCTTGTTTGGGTTCCCATGTTTCAAATTAAGTAAGGGTAGTTGTGAGAGTATGATAGCTAGGGAGGGCCAAAGCATGCAAATTAGGAATGGAAAGGCATGCTAACACATGTCAGACAATGTTAATGTATGTTGAAGATTGTTAGGGAGTGTCAGGGCATATCAAGAAATAACTAGGTTAAATGCATGGAAAGGACTGAATAAGAGTGTGTGCCAGGGAGCATCAGCAAATTCAAGTGTGCTATGGAAAAAGAGTTTTAGGAGAAGTTCATAATAGGACTTACAGGAGGCAAGATTATGGTTGTTATATGGGGTTGGACATAGCAGTTTTAGACAAAGGGAGATCACTTTGTGCTAGGAACAACGTTGTTTTTCCTTCAGCTATTTTTTTTATATGAGATGTGGCACACTTTGGCTACATGCTCATGTTTTAAACTATTCTATATAATTTCATATTGTACATTGTCATCTATAAGTTTTGGGGCACTCGTCTTGTGTTGGCTTATATATTCTTGTGTGCCCTGTGCATCTTGTGGTTCTTGCAAACTCTTAGTTAATGTTATATTGTTTATATGAACTGGGCATACATGTGAAGTATTGTTTGTGTAAGATATTTTTCTTAGTTGTTTTATGGCCATGTCTAGATCATGTGATCCTCATCTTGGTAAGTAGTTAAGTGGGGCAAGTTGAGCTTGGTCATGAGTGGCATAAGATGAGTTGTTGGTAGTTCTTAGGTGAACAAGGCATAATATACTTGTATTAGGTGCAATTGGTCAATTTTTTGCGGTTGAAGTAAGCCAATATTGTCACATGAGCTGTAGTACAGAAAGCGCTTGATTGGGTTCCCAAGTCGTGAAAACATTTAAAGGCTAGTTGTGAGGACATGAGTGCCAACACATGCTAGTAAATTCTAAGATGTGCTAGATAGTGCAAAGGCATGTCAAATATGCTAAGATGTGCCAAGTGATAAGGCATGCCAAGATGAACAAGGGTGTGTCAATGCGTGCTAGGGACTATCTAGGAAAAAAAAGGGATAAACATGTTAAACTACAAGGAAATGAACACATAAGTGGGTTAATAAGTCATCAATTTACCTTTTCCAAGAGGGGCATGCCAAGCACACCAACACTAGATGCCAGTAGGCTCCAAGTGCAAAGTATTAGTGCATTCTAAGTGCCAAGTTTTCCTTTGTTGCTTCTCATCTAATTTCTAACAGTTGATCTCAAATAGATTTAATATTAAACCATGTCAAATATTCATACCAAGGCATATCAACATATTCATGCTGAGACTTTCCATGTGACAACACGTGCCAAGTGCCAATATGTGTCATGGAGTGTTATGCATGCTATGAAGTGGAAAGGCATGTTGAAGACTCCTAAGGCTGTGTGATAGAGAGTGATAATGCATGTTGGGGAGTGTTAAGGAGTACTATTACAAAACATTAACTGAGCACCAGGTCAAAATTCACAGAAGTTAATGAATATGAGGAATTTGTGCCAGTGACGAGTGTTAATGAGTGCTAGTTGTCATGTCAAGGAGGGAGTGACAAGGTATGCTAAGCACTGGTAAGGAATTATAGGGAATATCAAGCCATGTCAAGAAGTCCCAAAGTGTTATTGGTAGTTCCAGGGTGTGGTAATTATATGTGCCAAAATAGTGCCAAGATATGCCAATACATGCGAGGTGCTAAGGATGTGCGGGGTGCCAGGGTATGTCAATATGTGTCAAGAAGTGTCAAGGAAACAAAAGGAAGAACTAATAGGAGGGTTAATAATTTGGGGCTTTATCTTTTTCAAAAGGGGAATGCTAGGCACACTAATAATAGGTCCCAATACATGCCAAGTGGAATTGTGTGGCAAGTGCTAATGTATGTCAATGCACTTAACCAATGTGTTTCAAGGAATTCTAGGGACTAGATGCATGTCAACACATTCCAGGAGAGTTATATGTTGTGCTAGTAGATCCCACCATGTGCTTGGGCATCAGTGTCACGACAATATGTTCTAGGTACAAAGATGTTCCAAGACATGTGAGGTTCTAAGAAATGTTAATGTGTGCCGAAGCATTAATTTAAGGTGTGCCCAGATCTTTGAGGAGTATTAGGTATTTCTCATCAATATAATTGACAGAGCTTGATTATGTATTAAACAATATATTTCCTACACACACTAGTCGAATTTTATCTAAAGGGAATTTTCTAGATAATAAACTTAATAGATATGAATCATGTGATGGTTCATAGGAAAACTCGATTCGACTAGTCATTACTTGACTAATTACTTCTTAACAAATTGGCTGACTCTAACCACAATGGATTTGGACATATTATAAAAATTACTCCACAATAATGGTGTTAAATCGTTATCTTTTAACAAAAATATATTAACAGGCACATAACGTCATCAAAAAATCATTGGAATGATCAATGATACGATCATTTTTTGACTGTCATAAAAAGTAAACAAAAAGAGCATTAGTGAGGGTCATTAAAAGTTCGTCACTAGAAGTGTCACCAAAGAGAGAATTAGTGATGGGCCTTTAATGACCTTCACCAAAAGTTGCATTGAAAATGGCTTTGGTGGCGAAACTTAAATTACCATCACTATATACACTTACAACGACATTTTTTTAAGGACCGTCACCATATGTGACATTGGTGATGGACCTTAAAGGTCTGTCACAAGCATGACCCTCACCAATGTCCTTTTTTCTTGTAGTGATAAACTGACATTACCACTACAACATATCAAACAAGCGTAATTTATCATGATTATTAAAATCATAAGCAAGGGGTCTCCTCACGAGCCATCTTGTTCAGTTCAATTATAACCACTGATTGGCATTGTCACTTTCTGGTGATCAAACAATGATAATCAATATTTAAGAAAAATAAAAAACAAGTTATATGGTTAAGGATTTATCTCAAAGAATTGTAATAATAAATGTATGGGATACTAAATCATTGATGGTTAAAAGGTAACCTTGTCGAGGCTATGAATGCCTGCTTGCAGCAGTGGCTCTACCTATGAAAAAAGGAGTAAATCAAAAGGCTAAGTTACAAAGAGACACTTACTTTATCTTTTAAACTATTTAATGATTGATATAGAGGAATGGAGATATTTATTTATGAAAGTTTTATGAAAGATTAACAATAAAGATGAGTTTTTTATATTCAGAGTAATTTTATTCATTCAAAACATTTCAAAATATCAATTTTCATTTACTTAAAACATTTCTACTTATTTAAAGATACTAAGAAATTATTTTTCAGAGATAACTGCTTCTTCCAGTGAATCGTCAATTATTGTGTTATTCAACAACCCCTATTATTTTAGCTTAGTTACCTTAGAAAATAATGGAGACCCTTTTTAAATTTTGACAGTAAAATAAGAAAGACCCTTAGAGTGATTCATTTAGATAGAAATAGGAATCAAAGGGGGTAAAAACCTTGAATTTTGGCCTTAAAATGACTCAAGCAGAGAAAGATGACAATATCGCAATCACAATACCTCAATGTAACACATATGGATCCTAGAAGACACTCAAAACATATTGTGATGCGATATATAACAAAGTGCTTTTTATAAAGGGAAAAGGAAAATTTCAAACAAATTCTATAAGGAAAAGCTTATGGGACCCACTTCCACCATGTAGGCTATTGCAAATTGCAAATCGCATTTCACAACTCTACCCCGATGGCCTTATTGTCACACTCCACATTTTCCCGATGCGATACACTCTATCACATCACATTTTTGAAAACATAACCATTATTACCTATCAAACATATTCATTTATTCGATATACTCTATCATATCGCATTTTCACACTGTGACCACCCTTGCCCTACATCATTTTTTCCCGATATTTCGATTGCAAGATCGCAATTGGAAAAACCAAGCCGATTGACATTTTATAAAGATTCAGACAAGAGAAACAATGTGATGCGACAAATCTAGTATTAATGTTGGAATGATTACATGGGAAAATCAACCCATAACAACCATTAATGACATAACTTAATGGTTTGATAGCCCATGCGTCCAAGATGATTTGACTACAAGAAGAAGTGAATTAATGTATTATCAGCATACCAAGTTTCATTCATTTAATTTTTTCCATTAATATGGTACTTGTGCATTTGTAAAATCAATGTTGTCTCTTTCTACTTATCATTTCTCATTATTTACACGTGAGCCCAAATAAACAGAATTATTTGGAGATGTCGAAATCTCTCAAGAAATCTAAGAAACCGATGGCCCTTGTGAACCTTGCACCTGTTGCAAGTGAAATAACAGAGATGCTTCACTTTTTTACAGACATGACATGCGGACCGCAAAGTGGATCTTCCTACTGGGAATCCATGTACAAGATTTTTGAGGATGAGAAACCCCACAGGGTTCAAAGGAAATTCATTGCAGATGCTTTTGATTCCTCATAAGCTACTACAAAAGAAGTGGCAAATTATTTTTTGTATCGGATTGTTGTGCGCCCTAAAATATTACCATACATTGATATGGTAATATGGATAATTGATGACCTTAAAATTGGGGAGAGGAATTTTTTAACCAGCAGAGGAATGATGATAGGTTCCTTTAAAGCTGAAGACTTGAAGTTGATGTGCCACAGCAGCAGACCAAGAAAAGGTCTACGACAAGGAATTTCTAGTGCAATTTTCCAGGGAGAACAAGCTGAAGTCAAATCCAATCAAGCAATGGAGAAGAAACCCCAATAATGACAAGAATTATGAAATTTTTATGTAATCTTCTGACTCCATTTCATTTCCCTATTGAGATTCAACAAGAAGATTCAGCACCCACCCCTAGTGCATTAAGCACCCAGACTAGGGTGGGGCCCACAGTGTTATTTTTGGGTGCATGTCTATTTTTATTATCCCTTACTTTAGATGGACATTAAACTATAATATATTTCTAATGTGGACTTGAATGAGTTAAATGAATGTGGAAAACTTAGTTAGCTAGTGGATTTTGAGTTAGAGGTTGTTGGTGGGGCATGTAGATTAATTCTAGCTGTAACACAGTTCGAAGTGCAGTGGTGCATTAGTTAATGCAAGTTGTAAATAGTTTATCTTAGGTAAGTGAGTTAAACATAGTTGTGCTAGTTGTAAATGAAGATACAAGTAGTAAGAGATCAAGTGAATTAAATATTAATTAATTCACGATCAGTGATATCACATGCAACTGAAGATTTACTATTATTAGCTACATGCATGTCATATCCAGTGGAGACCCAGTTGAGATCTAGGTGAAAGGGAAGTTGAATATCAACTGTGACATTATTGTCTTGCACACATGCAACAAACCACCCATTGGAGTGCCCATGATACTTGCGTAGTCAAGGCAGGCAATAATTCCTATATTTTAGGGATATTTACCATCAGGGATTGCGCAAGAAAGATAGGTTGTCAGGAGGCTGGAAATTGACTAAGTATTGGTGAGTTTTATGTGAGGACATTGTGAGATAGATAGCTGAGTACTGGAGGATCATGTGAAAATAGAAAGTCATTGTATTTGTTTCATGATCCATGCGTAATATACAATAGAAGATAGTGGGGATTTTAGTTGTAGGCTTTCCCGAGAAATTATCTGTGTTGTGTGTGATTTGTTTCTTCTTCATGTTCATGTGATTAGTGATTGTGTTTTTAATTCCGAAAAAGATTTGTAGAAGTGATTCAGTATTTAACTTTCGTAAATTGTTAGATCGGGTGAATCTAAGATATACATGCTTGGTGTATAATTTCTACATGGTATGAGAGCACACGAAATTGTAGAAGTGAAATAGGAGATGTGTTTGTGACTAGAGAGAATTTGAATTTGTAGAAATACTTTCTTGGTGCTACAGATGATTCAAGATTGAAATGGCTTTCAATGGATTGAGTTTGGAGTATGCACTTGAGGTCAACTCAAACTATATTCCTTGGAGGGATAGGATGGAGGCAGTAATCAAAGACAATGGCTTGAAGGAATTCATCGGCAATGACATTCCTAAACCCGTTGTGATAGATACTGCAAATATTGATGCAGGGAAAAAGAAAGTGACAAAGGAAAGGAGGATCCTTTTGGAGGGAGTACGAGACCACATTGTCTCAGGAAGATCAAGATGGAAAAGGGCGACACCGTTCCAAAATATCTCACAAAGTTTCTCCAATGTCAGGATGAACTTGGCAGTGTGGGAATAATAGTCATTGATGATGATTTGCTAAGTTTGGATCTCCTAGGACTTCCTAAGAGTTGGCACAATTATGAATACTCTCTCAATGGATGGGAAAATTTCCATATTGGAAACGACTGTGGTCAGATTTGGTGTAGGATGAGTTCAGATAGAACACCGGAGATGGCTCTTCATCTTAGCATGAGGATGAAGAGGATTTTTCTCTGGCTTCCAAGGCAAAGAAGGGGAAGGGGAATAAATTCCATTATAAATCTGAGTCGAAAGGCAAGAATTAGGAAATTTCCAAGGTGAAGTGTTTTCATTGTCACGAACACGAGCATTTTTCTACTAACTATCCACAAAAGAAGAAGAACAAGAAGGTTGCTGGATCCATAGCTGGTGAGGCCCTTGCCTTACAATTGAGCTTGAAATCTCATTGATCGCATGCATTTTTTTAGGTGCATCAGGATCGGTGTGGTATTTGGATACTGGCGCTTCCTTTCACATGATGAGAGACAGGGAACTTTTCAGTTACTTGGAGGAGAAATATCTCCATATGCATATCGAAATGGGGGATGATGTATGGTACAGTGCTACCAAGATTGGTACCATTACCATTTAGAGACATTTAGGTAAACCATTTCAATTAAGATATGTAATGCATGTACCGGGTCTGACGAAAAATTTAGTCTCAGTCGCAATGTTGGAGGACATAGGCTATGATGTTGTTTTTAGTGAAGGGAAATCTTTCCTATGACATAAAACAAGATGGAAAGCCAAGAGGATAGAGATTTGAGTTAAATATATCTATAATCAGGAGGTATATGGCTTCACAACAATGATGGGAAATGCGGACAAAGTGGTGATCCGGGATGAGGGGGAACTATGGCATAGAAGATTGGGCCCATTAGGGGAATTTTGAGGTCTAAAATGGGCCTCCTAAGGAAAATGTACAACCAAAATAAACTTGATGAGAACCAATAAGATTCAAGATGATTATGTCAACCATGGAGGATGATGCACCCTTTTTGGAGTAAAAAGGTAAAAAGATTAAAAAATAATAAAATAGTAAAACTACTTTTTCAACTCATATTTTCAACTTATCTCCCTAAGGGATTACTTAAAATTCGAGCGAGAGTACTCGTTGGATGCATAATTTAATTCCTCATCCAAGGAGTACCCATGTTGGATACTTTTGATGGGCCCTGCTACACGAAAAATGAGAAATACATGAAAAAACGTGATTGCAATCACGTTTTTTCATGTATTTCTAATTTTCCATGTAGAAGGGTCCATCAAAAGTATGCAACATGGGTACTCCTTGGATGGGGAATTAAATTTTGGATCCAACGAGTATTCCTTCTTAAAATTTGAGTAAAACCTTAGGGAGATAAGTTCAAAAATACGAGTTGAAAAAGTATTTTTTTCTATTTCCCTCTAAAATTTGATGATGTAACCAAATCTTATTTTATAATTTCCACTATTATTTTATAATTTTTTTAGTAGGCCCATTTTAGACCTCGAAATTCCCCTAATGATATTCACCATGGAGCCTTGAAAGTCATGCAACAGATTTCTACTGGACTTCCATTGGGAACACTTGCTCAGTTAGATCATTGCAAGGGTTACAACATGGGGAAGTATGCAAATTCCACCTGTCATGAGAAGGAGAACTGAGCCTCGGGGATCCTTGAGAGAGTTCATACAAACGTGTGTGGACCATTCTTTGTTGCTTCAACAACAAAAAATAATTACTATGTAATCATTGTTGGTTACTTTTATCGTAAGTGTTGGATCTTCTTCATGCAGAAGAAATATCAAACATCCTCTAACTTCTACGAGTTTAAGGCACTGGTGGAGAAAGAGTCGGGGAAGTAAGTGAAAGCTCTTAGAAGTGATAATGGTGGAGAATACATCTCTAATGAATTGAAGAACTCCTGCAGCAAAGAAGGAATTTGAAGAGAACTCATAGCACCTCATAACCCACAGCAGAATGGGGTCGCAGAGAGGAAAAATAGAATGATCGTGGGTGCAGCATGAGTGATTTTCATGATCAGTGCCTAGCAATGCATTTGTGGGCATAAGCATGCAACACTGTCGTTTCTGTGCAAAAATATTGTCCACATAGAGTACTTGGCATGAGTACACCTGAAGAGGCTTTCACTGGTAACAAACCTGATGTTTCACACTTTAAGATTTTTGGCTCATATTTTTATGTGCATGTGACCAAGGATGCTAAGATGAAGCTGGAACCGACAACAAAGATCGTGATTTTTGTGGGGTACACAAAAAAATCCCATAATTATCGTGTGTATTTTCCAAAAAACAGAATTACTCTTGTGCGACGAGATATTAAATTTGATGAGGGGAAAGGCATGTGGTCGTCCCTTGAGAGGGAGCTAAAATTTCATGCAAAGGAGGAACTGTTTGTTCCCAAGGATGAGACTCAATATGTGGATCATTCACATGTAGAGCGTCATGGAGTGGAGGAAGCCACTCATGTAGATCCAACCATAATAACAGGCAGAAGGCGCACCATGTAATATGATAGCCTCAGACTTGATGCTACAGAGAATTTAGGAGCCCCTACTTCATAACGCAGACAAAGACAATCTCCTAACTGATTTACTGGATACATGGCTCTCATGAGAAAAGGTTTTGTGACTGAACCATATTCCTTTTAGGAAGTAGTGCAGCAACCAACTTGGGTTGATGGAATGGTGGAGGAGTATGACTCCATTGTCAAGAACAGTGCATGGGAGATAGTCCCAAGACCGGTCGACAAATTAGTGGTTGGATCGAGATGGATCTACAAGGTAAATCAAGCTACTGATGGGAGTGTGGAGAAATACAAGGCCATATTTGTCGTCGAGGGATTCTCATAGATTGAGGGGATATATTATGATGAGAACTTTGCACCCGCCACAATGTACTCTTCCATAAGATCAATCCTTGCACTCCCAGCGTAGATGGGCTAGCGCATTCATCATATGGATGTGAAAATTTCGTTTCTCAATAGGATCATTGAGGAAGAGGTATACATAGAGTAGCCTACAGGCTTCAAAATATTCAACAATGAGTCGCATATGTGTAGACTCAAAAGAGTGATGTATGGGCTGAGGTAGGCACCCTGTTCTTGGTACACTTGGATAGACAGCTATTTCACCGAAATGGGCTTCACCAAAAGTGAAGTAGATGAAAACCTATACCAGATTTTGGTTGAGGGTAATCTATTGATCATTGTTCTTTATGTTGATGATTTAATTTTGACTGGTGAGGAGAAGATGATACACTCATGCAAGGAGGATCTTGCAAGGGAGTTTGAAATGAAGGACATGTGACTCCTTCATTATTTCCTTGGATTGGAAATATGGTAGCAGGATGGTGAGATTTTTGTGTCTCAAAAAAAGTATGCAAAGGAGATACTGGGTAAGTTTAACATGGAGATCTGCAAAACCATGGATACTCCTCTTCCAGGAAATTGGAGGAAAGAGGATGCTACTTCTGGAGAGGTGGTGGATGCTACTGTCTATTGACAGTTAGTGGGTTTGCTAATGTATATAGTGAACACAAGACCAAACATTTTCTACATAGTTAACCACCTGATTCAAGCTATGGTTAAGCCTACCAAGCTATTTTGGAAGGCGTGGAAGCATGTATTGAGATACCTGTGGAGCACATCAGAGTATGGACTTTGGTATAGATAGAGAGAGGGAGTGAAGGTGCATGGTTTCACGGATGCAGATTGGGTTGGCAGTCCATCAGATAGAAAGAGCACATCAGGAGGGATATTTAGCATTAAGTCGACAGGAGTTTCTTGGTACAGTAGGAAGAAACTATCTGTGGCACTCAGTTCAGCGAAATAAAATACATGGCAGCAAGTCAAGCTAGATGTGAGGATATCTAGATGAGAAAGATCTCGGTTCGTTTGTTTGGTTCTCAGATGGATCCGACAGTGATTCATTGTGATAATTAGGGTTGCATTAAACTCTTGATTAATCATGTGTTTCATGATAGGTCCAAGGATATATATATCCGTTACCATCATCTCAGAGATTGTGTGCAAAGAAGAGTCATGTTCATTCAGTACATTCCTACGAAATATTAGGATGCAGATATTCTAATGAAGGTGCTCACGAGGAGAAAATTCAAATACCATAGAAACATGATCACGGTGAAGGATAATCCATTTATTTTTGAGAGGGAGTGTTGAGATTCAACAAGAAGATTCAGAACCAATGCCTAGTGCATTAAGAACCTAGACTAGGGTGGGGACCATAGCGTTATTTTTGGGTGCATGTATATTTTTACTATCCCTTAATTTAGATGGACATTCAACTATAATCTATTCTGAATGTGGACTTGAATGAGTTAAATTGAAAGTGGAAAACTCAATTAGCTAGTGGATTTCGAGTTAGAGGTTGTGGGTGAGGCATCTAGAGTAATTCTAGTTGTAACAGAGTTTGAAGTACAATGGTGCATTAGTTAATGCAGGTTGAAAATAGTTTAACTCAGCTAAGTGAGTTAAACTCAGTTGTGCTAGTTGTAACTGAAGATACAAGTAGTGAGAGATCAAGTGAATTAAATATTAATTAATTCACAATCAATGATCTTACATGCAAATGAATATTTAATATTATTATTTGTTGACATTGCATCAAGAAACAGTGAAATTGGTATCCAAAAACATCATCCTTGATCCTAGTGAAAAATCAACACCTAAACTAGGTGGGGCCCACATAGGGTATTTTTAGGTGTATGTCTATTTTTAAACATGATGAGAAAAATATAAAATTAGCAAGAGGCTGATTCTATATGGTTGAGAAAAATATTTTTTTAGACGAGTTTCTATTTTTAAATGTATGGGCAAAGTCTATTTATAGATTGCTTGTCTAAAATTAGAATGCATGTCGATTATTACTAGCCCTTAATAATAATCAGAAAATAAATAGTGACTTGTTCTCTTGGAACACTTGATTTTAGTTAAATGATGTGGCACAACTGTTGATTTAAGGAATTTCTAATTCCAAGGTTGGTTGGTGACTCATGCATGGAGGACTTCATTATAACTGACAATGGCAAGTTGTAACAGAGTTGGAAGAGTAGTTATGTGAGTTGCTATTTAGTTTAACTCATTTCAGTCAGTTAAAATCAGTTGTGCTAGTTGTAACTGAACATAAAATAGTTAAAAATGAGTGAATTAATTAGTTAATTGATTCAAAAGTAGTGTCTTAATTGCAACCGAACAAATACAACAGTTAACTACTTGCATGTCAGATCCAGTGGAGACCCAGTGGAGAGATAGGTGAAAGGGTGAGATGGACTATCAGTTGTGACAATAGTGGAGAGTTCAATGCATCCAAACACACATTGGAGTTCCTATGAGTATTGCGTAGTCAAGGAAAGGTAATATTGAATTCATTCAAGGTTTGTCTTCAATAGGTATTACATAGTGGAGGCAGGATGTGAGGAGGCAAGAAATTGGTGCATAGATATGCAAATTTCTGCATGATAGTGTGTGACGATTGTATATTGTACTGAGAGCTCTATGAGATGAGATTTGTATGATATATATGATATTTTTTCATGATCCATTAATATACATAATATATGATAGTTGGGGCTTTTATCTTTAAGCTTTCCCGGTAAAACATCTTGTTATGTGCGATTGATATTTCTCCATATGTATTTTGCAATTGGTGATTTCATTTCTGCAAAGAATTAAGTGGAATGATTTTGTATTTAACATAAGATTAATTTTTTAGATCAGGAGATTCTGGAAATGCATTATTGTGTTTATAAATATTGCACTTTCTGTCGACTCTAATCTATGCTCCAGTATCTGACACTGTCATTTTGATCTGACTGCATCAATCCAACTGATCATGCAACCGCTACTCTATGGGTGCCTCATAGCTAGGCTCAATGCATGATATCCAAACCATCTCAGTGAATCCTGCCCAGAAATCTCTTCTATGGATTAATCATGCATGTCACCCCACCTCTTACTTGGTGGTATAGCTGTAGGCACTCCCTCTACCCATCTGGCTCGAAATTTCTCTGCATGAGTGGTTTCTCCCACTCCATGATCCTCATCTTGTGGCTCCTCCACATCCTGAGATTCACGCTTACCTGCATGCAAATCATACTCCCTCTCAAGCTTCAATTGCATGGATTTCTCACACTTCCCAACAATATGAAGCTCCATAGAAATCCCATATACTTCAAGTCTGTAGAGATTATTAACTCGAATCCCAACCTTCTTGGCTTGCCTTGTTGCTTTGTGTCGCAGGAAAACTTTTCCTTCACTAAAGACAACATTATAGCCTCTATCCTCTAACATTGCGACTGAGATTAAATTCTTCTCTAAACTTGGAACATGCACAAAATATTTTTAATGAAAGAGTTTACCTGATGCCGTCTAAAAGGTAATGGTACCAATGTCGGTCGCACTGTAATGTCCATCGTCGCCAAACTCAACATGCATGTGTAGATCTTTCTCCACCAATTCATTGAAAATTTCTCATCTCCTGTCATGTGAAAGGAAGCACCACTATCAAAGTACCACCCCAATCCCAATGCACTAGACACCATGCATGCAATATATGAGAAGTTAAGCTCAAATTGTGAGGCAAGAGCCTCACCAACTATAGCTCCAACAACCATCTTGTTCTTCTTCTTATGTGGACAATTTGTGGCAATATGTCCAAACTCATGACAGTGAAAACACTTCACTTTGGACATGTTGTGCTCCTTGCCATCTTCTCCGGCCTCAGATCTAGATTGGAATGTACTCCCCTTCTTCTTCTTCGCCTTGGCAACCAAATCACATTCCTCTTCATCATCATTATTTTATGAAGAGCCATCCCTGGTGGTCCACCTTATCTCCTCTTGCACTGGATCCGACCAATGTCGCTCCCAATCTGGCTGTTTTTCCCGTCCATTGACAAAGTCTTCATAACTGTGGCAACTCCTCAGAATTACAAGGAGAGACAAGCTCACGAAATCATCATCCACAACACTGACTCCTACACTCCCAAGCTCATTCCTGCATTGGAAAAACTTTGTCAAGTATACTGGAATAGTGTCGTTCTTCTCCATCTTGATTTTTTTGAGTTTATCCTTTAGCGCCAATTTCCTATGGTTGCTGCTATTTTGGAAAATATCTGTCAAAGCCTTCCACATAGCATATGGAGTGGCTTTCCAATGAAGGCTTGACACAATATGGTACCTCACACCTCCCAACGTAATCCTCCTCGCCCTTGGTACTTTCTTTTTCCATGCGTCAAGTACTGCAGCATCTGTCGAAGTGGGCTTAGGAACATCGCTATCAATGAACTACTTCAAGCCATTATCTTCTAGCACTACCTCCATCCTGTCCTTCCAGGCTATGTAGTTCAAGTTTCCCTTGAGTGCATACTCCAACCACAACCCATTGAAAGCCATTTCAATGTATACTCAACTATCGCACCAAGAAATTCTTGTAGCAATTTCAAATTGTTTCCACCAACAAAAACTCAGCACTGCTTCACTATTGCAATCTATTTAGCTCTGATACCATGTAGAAATTATAAAATATGCATGTATATTATCGGATTCTCCTGATCTAACAATTTAATCCTTATGTTAGATACAGAATCCTTCTACTTAATTCTTTGCAGAAATTAAATCGCCAATTGAAAACACATGAAGAAAAATCACTCCCAGATAACAAGATGTTTTATCGGGAAGTATTGAAGCTAAAAAACCCAACTATCATATATTATGCATATCAATGGATCATGAAAAAATCTCATATGTCTCATACAAAGCTCAGCTCATAGATCTCTCAGTACAATATACAATCGTCTCACATTGTCTTGCAGAAATTTTCACCTCCATGCACCAATTTCTTGCCTCCTGACAACCTACCTCCACTGCGCAATCCCTGCTGAAGAAGAACCCTAAATGAACTCAAACTTACCTTGCCTTGACTGCACAATACTCATAGGAATCTCCAATGTGTGTGTGGATGCATTGAATCCTCCACTATAGTCACAACTAATAGTCCATCTCACCCTTTCGCCTATCTCTCCACTGGGTCTCCACTGGATCTGACATGCAAGTAGTTAACTGATGTATTTCTTCAGTTGCAAGTAAGACACTACTTTTGAATTAATTAAATAATTAATTTACTCATTTATCACTAGTGTATGTTTAGTTACAACTATCACAAATGAATTTAACTCACTGAACTGAGTTAAACTAAATAAAAACTCACATAACTACTCTTCCAACTCTGTTACAACTATGTCACACTCAGTTACAACCAAGTCCATCATGCATGACTCACCAACCACCCTAGGAATTGCGTAATTCCTTCATCCCACTGATGTGCCACATATATTCACTGAAATAAAGTGCTCCAAGAGAATAAGTTACTATTTATTGTCTGATTATTATTAAGGGCTAATAATAATTGACATGCATTCTAATTTTAGAGAGGTGATCTACAAATAGACTTCACCCATACATATAAAAATAGATTTTTCTCAACCATCTAGAATCAGCCTCCTGCTAATTTTAGAATTTTCTCATCATGTCTATTTTTAGACATAAACCTAAAAATAGCCTGTGTGGGCCCCACCTATTTTAGGTGATTATTTTTCACTAGGATCAAGGATGATGTTTCTGGATGCCACTTTCACTGTTTCTTGTTGCAATATTCAACAAAATTGTATAAATTATACAATATGCATGTATATTACCGAGTTCTCCTGATCTAACAATTTAATACTTATGTTAAATACATAATCCCTCTACTTAATTCTTTGTGAAAATTAAATCGCCAATTGCAAACACATGAAAAAAAATCAATCACACATAACAAGATGTTTTATCGGAAAAGATTAAAGCTAAAAAACACAACTATCATATATTATGTATATCAATGGATCATGAAAAAATCGCATATATCTCAACAAAGCTCAACTCATATAGCTCTGAGTACAATATACAATTGTCTCACACTGCCTTGCAGAAATTTGCACCTCCATGCACCAATTTCTTGCCTCCTAACAACATGCCTCCACTGCGCAATCCCTGCTGAAGAAGAAACCTGAATGAATTCAACCTTACCTTGCCTTGACTGCGCAATACTCATAGTCGTCTCCAATTTGTGCGTGGATGCATTGAATGCTCCACTATGGTCACAAATGATAGTCCATCTCACCCTTTCACCTATCTCTCCACTGGGTCTCCACTAGATCTGACATGCAAGTTGTTAATTGTTGTATTTATTTAGTTTCAAGCAAGACACTACTTGTGAATTAATTAAATAATTAATTCACTCATTTATCATTAGTGTATGTTTAGCTACAACTAGCACAACTGAGTTTAACTCACTGAACTGAGTTAAACTAAATAACGACTCACATAGCTACTCTTCCAACTATGTTACAACTATGTCACACTCTGTTACAACTAAGTCCATCATGCATGACTCACCAACCACCCTAGGAATTGTGTAATTCCTTCAGCCCACTGATGTGCCACATCTGGTCACTGAAATAAAGTGCTCCAAGAGAATAAGTTACTATTTATTGTCTGATTATTATTAAGGGCTAATAATAATCGACATGCATTCTAATTTTAGACAGGCAATCTATAAATAGAATTCACCCATACATTTAAAAATAGAAACTCATCTAAAAATATATTTTTCTCAAACATCTAGAATCATCGTCCTGCTAATTTTAGATTTTTCTCATCATGTCTATTTTTAGACATACACCTAAAAATAGCCTGTGTGGGCCCCACCTAGTTTAGGTGATTATTTTTCACTAGGATCAAGGATGATGTTTCTGGGTGCCACTTTCGTTGTTTCTTGTTGCAATATTTAACACTCCCTTTCAACAAGAAAGGACTGTCTTTGCATGCTCCCTGCAACTCCATGCATTTTCCCTGCAACTCTTGCATGCAACACTACTGAAACTGAATAGCCTCCAAACAGCTCAATCAATCTAACTTAATCTATCATCAAAGTCTTATGAATTTTGATTAGCTACTTCACATGTCTTCAGGAACCATTGCGCTATTGAAATCTGAGCTGAGATTTGTATGATATATATGATATTGTTTCATGATCCATTGATATACATAATATATGATAGTTGGGGTTTTTAGCTTTATGCTTTCTCGGTAAAACATCTTGCTATGTGCGATTGATTTTGCTTCATATGTGTTTTGCAATTGACAATTAAAATGTGTGTGAGCCAAGAACCTACATGGTATTAGAGATGAAGAGATTTCAATAGTGAAGTAGTGTTGAGTTTTTTGTTGGTGGAAAAAATTCGAAATTGCTACAAAAATTTCCTGGTGTGACAGTTGAGTATACATTGAAATGGCTATCAATGGTTTGCGGTTGGAGTTTTCACTTGAGGGAAACTAGAACTACATAGCCTGGAAGGATAGGATGGAGGTAATTCTTGAAGGTAATGGCTTGATGGAACTCATCAAGAAAGATGATCCTAAGCCCACTTCGACGGATGCTACAGTACTTGACCCATGGCAAAAGAAAGTAGCAAGGGCGATGATGATTCTATTGGAGGGTATGAGATACCATATTTTGTTAAGCCTTCATGGAAAATCCATTCCATTTTCAATGTGGAAGGCTTTGACAGATCTTTTCCAAAGCAACAGCGACCATGGGAAATTGGCCTTGAAGGATAAACTCAAAAAAATCAAGATGGAGAAGAACGACACTATTACAGTATACTTCAAAACGTTTTTCCAATGCAGGGATGAGCTTGGGAGTGTAGGAGTCAGTGTTGCTAATGATGATTTGGTGAGCTTGTCTCTCCTTGGGCTATCAAAGAGTTGACACAGTTATGAAGACTCCGTCAATGGATGGGAAAAACTGCTAGATTGGGAGCGACTTTGGTCAGATCTAGTGTAGGAGGAGATAAGGCGGAACACCAATGATGGCTCTTCATCAAAGCATGATGAGGAAGAGAATTGTGCTTTGGCTACCAAGGAAAAGAAGAAGAAGGGGATTAAATTCCATTCTAGATCTGAGGCCAGAGAAGATGGAAAGGATCACAACATGTCCAAAGTGAAGTGCTTTCATTGTCACGAGTTTGGACATATTTCCACAAATTGTCCACATAAAAAGAAAAAAAAGATGGTTATTGGAGCTGCAACTAGTGAGGCTCTTGCCTCGGAATTTGAGCTCGACTTCTCATTGATTGCATGCATGGTGTCTAGTGCATTAGGATCAGGGTGGTACTTTGATAGTGGTGCTTCCTTTCAGATGGCAGGAGATGAGAAATTGTCCAGTGACTTGGTGAAGAAATATCTCTAGATGCATGTTGATTTGGGCGATGATGGACGATACAGTGCGACCAGCATTGGTACCATTATATTTCAAACGGTGTTAGGTAAAATCTTTCATTTAAAATATGACGTAAATTTTCTAGGTTTAAAGAAGAATTTAATCTCAGTCACAATGTTAGAGGATAGAGGCTATGATGTTGTATTTAGTGAAGGAAAAGTTTTCCTGCGACACAAAGAAACATGGCAAGCCAAGAAGGTTGGGATTCAAATTAAGAATCTCACAGACTTGAAGTAGATGGGATTTCTACGGAGCTTCCTACTATTGGGAAGTGTGAGAAAGTCATGAAATTGAAGCTTGAGAGGGAGTTGGATTTGTATGCTGGTAAGAGTGAACCTCTGGATGTGGAGCATGAACAAGATGAGGATCATGGAGTGGGAGAAACCACTCATGCAAAGAAATTTCGAGCCAGATGAGCAAAGGGAGTGCATGCAACAATACCACCAGGTAAGAGGTGGGGTTACATGCATGAGCAATCCTAAGAAGATATTTATGGGCAGGATTTATTGAGATGGTGTGGATCTCATGAATTGAACCTAAGTACGAGGATCCCATAGGGCAATAGTAGCATGATCAGTTCGATTGATGTAGTTAGATCAAAGTGACAGTGTGAGATAATTGAGCATGGATCAGAGTTGACAACAAGTGCAGAGTGCATGGGTGTAGAGTTTAAAAGCACAGTGGTTCCTAAAGACATGTGCAATATCTAAGGAGAAGGTAGAAGACTTTGATGATAGATGCATTATACTGATTGAGTTATTTGGAGGTTGTTCAGTTTCAGAAGTGTTGCATGTAAGTATTGCAGGATGGATGCATGGAGTTACAGGGTGCATGCAAAGACATTCCTTTCTTATTGAGAGGGAGTGTTGAATATTGCAACAAGAAACAGTGAAATTGGCATCTGGAAACATCATCCTTGGTCCTAGTGAAAAATCAACACCTAAACTAGGTTAGGCCCACACAAGTTATTTTTAAGTGTATGTCTATTTTTAGACATGATGAGAAAATATAAAATTAGCAGGAGGCTGATTCTATATAGTTGAGAAAAATCTATTTTTAGATGAGTTTCTATTTTTATATGTATGGGCGAAGTCTATTTATAGATCGCCTGTCTAAAATTAGAATGCATGTCGATTATTATTAGCCCTTAATAATAATCAAAAAATAAATAGTAACTTATTCTCTTGGAGCACTTGATTTCAGTTAAATGATGTGCCACATCTGTTGATTGAAGGAATTTCAAATTCCAAGGTTGGTTGGTGACTCATGCATGGAGGACTACATTATAACTGACAGTGGCAAGTTGTAACAGAGTTGGAAGAGTAGTTATGTGAGTTGTTATTTAGTTAAACCTATTTCAATGAGTTAAACTTAGTTGTGCTGGTTGTAATTGAACATACACTAGTGAAATATGAGTGAATCAATTATTTAATTAATTGACAAGTAGTGTATTTCTTGGAACTGAACAAATACAACAGTTAAATACTTGCATGTCAGATCCAGTGGAGAGCCAGTGGAGAGATAGGTGAAAGGGTGAGATGGACTATCTGTTGTGACTATCGTCGAGCATTCAATGCATCCACACACACATCGAATATGCTTATGAGTATTGCGTAGTCAAGGAAATGTAAGGTTGAATTCATTCAAGGTTCTTCTTCAGCAGGTATTGCGCAGTGGAGGCAAGCTATCAAGAGGCAAGAAATTGGTGCATAGATATGCAAATTTCTGCATGACAATGTGTGACGATTATATATTGTACTGAGAGGTCTATGAGCTAAGATTTTTATGAGATATATGAGATTTTTTCATGATCCATTGATATACATAATATGTTATATTTGTGGATTTTAGCTTTAAGCTTTCCTGGGAAAACATCTTGTTATGTGCGATTGATTTTGCTTCATATGTGTTTTGAAATTGGCGATTTAATTTCCGCAAACAATTAATTTGAAGGATTCTTTATTTAACATAATATTAATTTGTTAGATCAGGAGAATCTAGAAATACATTATTATGTTTATAAATTTCTACATTAGTTTCATGCATGTCAGATCCAGTGGAGACCCAGTTGAGATCTAGGTGAAAGGGAAGTTGACTATTAGTTGTGACATTATTGTCTTGCACACATGCAGCCAACCACCCATTGGAGTGCCCATGATACTTTCGCAGTCAAGGTAGGAAATAATTCATATCTTTTAGGGATCTTTACCATCATGAATTGTGCAAGAAAAGTAGGCTAGAAATTGACTAAGTATTGGTTAGTTTTACATGAGGACAGTGTGAGACAGATAGCTGAGTGTTGGAGGCTCTTGTGAAAAGAGAAAGACATATTATTTGTTTCATGATCCATGCTTAATATAAAATAGAAGATAGTGGGGTTATTAGCAGTAATATTTCACTGAGAAATTATTTGTGTTGTGTGATTTGATTCTTCTTCATGTTCATGTCATAAGCAATTGTCTTTTTAATTTCGAAAAATATTTGTAGAAGCGATTCAGTATTTAACTTTAGTAAAATGTTAGATCGGGTGAATCCAACATATACATGCTTGTTGTATAATTTCTACATTCCCTACTACTATGTTGTTGCAATGATGTCTAAGCTCTTCGATCAGCTTGACACTACCAAATTTTCTGTAGAATGGGTTCCCCTAATGGACGCAGTCGTAGACTCTTATATTATGGATTGGGAAACATTCTGTCCAATAATATTTCTACTCAAATTTTGGATTACAGGAAAAATATTTCTATTTCCTCCAAAATTTCCCCCCCATTTTATATGAGTGCTTATATCATCGACGCTATGTGTTTCACTTCATATTTTCCAGCAATGGGTTGGAAATGGACTACCCAGGACCCTCTCCCCATTCATGTATATCATAGCATGTTATGGGAGTCAAAATCTGAGAACCATTTTTATATAATATGCAATGGAGTTATCCTCCCTTTGTTTCAAGTTGTATTAACGAGAAAGCCCCCATATTTTCAAAAGAAGCTCAAGTTGATTTCTTCTCCATTGGAAAATGGTTTGGACAAGGGTTGTTTACTTACGTCAGAGTATTTCGGAGCCTAGCTCGACCACATGTTTTACCCTTGTATGTTCCTAATAAGCTTCTTGCAAGAGAAGTAGCTTATCAAACTGTTGGCAACGAATTAACCAAGTTTCTTAAGGAAGCTAAGAAAGCATCATGTCCCTCCTTTCCAATTAATTGTGGTGTTTACAGTCTCGAAAATTACAAGCATGCAGTGTTAGAAATCAATCAAATCAAATGTTTGAAATTTTTTACAATTTCAAATAGAAAATATGACCTAATTAAATTTGCTAGCGATTTAACTACCCAAGTTAAAATCAGACCTTTTGTACATGAAGATGATGAGTTTGATGAATTTTTTGAGTCATTCGATAATTACTCTACAGTTCAGAAGTTGGCAGTACTATGCCTCCATCAACAACAATTGCCAAAGTTTAAACAATATAGGAACAAGATACTACAAGGAATTGCATTTAAAATGCTAGAAGTATCCCAACCCTTAACACAAAAGGAAAATGAAAAAGAACCAGCACCTAACGATACTGATGTCCTTAGAAAAAATAAGTAAGATAAATCTGTAGAAGTTCAAGCCATGGAATTAGATTTCCCAAGTAATCTAAATTACGTTTGGAAGGATTTTAACCAAAAACTCCAAGGATTCCATGAAGTTATAATTACTAGTCATCAACATACTTTACATGCTTCAAACTAAAAGTCATGACTCATTCACTGCTAGGCCCTCTAACAAATTAGTAAGCACATAGAAAGTGGAATTCATCCTGTCCTTCCCCAATACAGAAATTATATTTAATATTGAGAAAATACCTCATCTAGATATATTCTATAGTCCTAAACATAAATAATTTATGAACAGACAAAAGAAACAAAGGATAATAGAGCAATCTCAACTCCTTTTCCTAGGAGATGGCTCAATGGAAGTTGTCTAGAAAGATTCACAGGATCTAACTTGTATGAGCTAGTTCGCAAGAGCTTATGCATCTGCAACAATAGATAAATATTATTAGGTTAAAAAATTGATGAAATAATCATCCAATTAGAACATGAGCTACAAGCAGAGAAGCAAAAAATCAACCAATAACTACAAGTACATGTAACACAACTCCAAGGGAGCATGGGCCAATGGAAGATTCAACACCAAAATGAAATCAGTTAAAAACACTTCAAGGAACAAACCCTCTAGCGAATGTTTTTGAGGAACCCCTTATAACAATAGGCTAGACATCTATTTGTAGCGGAGGTTACTAGAGAAGTTTGGCAGGTGGAGGTTTTTGTGGATGTTTTTTTTTTCGGTGTGTTTCTAATCCTAAACCGCACCGGTGCGTTCCACTAGAGAAAGCACCGGTGCCTACTAAAAATTGGCACATCGGGACACCGTGTGCTCAGTACAAAACTACCCAGTGCATCTCATTATTTTATCGCACCGTTGCTCTACACATATTCAACACTGGTGCATCCTAAAACCCTGCACCAAAACTGAAACAACCTGGTGTGCCTCGAAAACCCGTGCACTGGAACAGGGTTAAATAAAAAAAATTTATGGCAACAAATCCGCATTTTTCACTTTTCAGTTCTCAAGAGCTCTCAAGGACTGGTGCAAATTTACTTTGTGTGAGGCGCCCTGCCATCGGTGCTCCCTCTACACGCACTGCTATTTTCCATTGCCCATCATCTCCATTTTGAATTTTTCAAAACGGTGAGAAAATTTACTTTTGCAAATTTTGCAACCAATATGCCTCCTCGATGACCAAATGTATAGGTATTTTACTTTTTTTTCCATAATTAAACCTTCTAGTAGATTAGTTTTCTAAAATAGCTTAAAATTAGCCTTATTTAAAAAAAAAAATCCTACGTGGTGTGCTCGAACCGTTCAGCTCGCACCAGTTCGTTGTGCTGCCTATAAATTTACAGGCTGCACTACGACTGATGCTAACGGTATCTACACTGGTTCTGGGGTGGTACAAAAATGACGCACTGTGCATTTTTAAAATTAAAAAAATTGTGATCCGGTTGGTTATCCAGTCGCACCGTTGATCATGTTGAATTGCGATAATGCAGTGCGTTGACAGAAATATGCACCCTGGTGTGGGAATTTTTGTCAGCACACTGCCCTCCCTAACTAGACATAGTCAATGGTGCGGTCATGTAAATGACCACACCGTTGAATATGTAGTGTCAGGAGGCCAGTGTGCTTCCTAATCTATATGACCCGGGGCGTATAGTTTTTCCAGTGTACTGCCCTCCCAATACTGATACTTAGTGAACGGTGCAGTTAGTTATACAAATTCCCCATTGACCGTGTAAAAATACTAGGAGGGCGGTGCACTAACAAAACTATCTGCCTCAGGGCGAGTAGTTTCGTCAGCCCACCGCCCTCTCGAATTTTTTCATAATCAATTGTACGATCAGTGAAACGACCGCACTGTTGACCACTAGATGATGTTTGGCGGTGTGTTTAGTCAACGCACTGCTTAAGATAGGACATGCCATGATTTTTGGTGCGCTGAAAATTTCTAGGTGCACCACCTTCTGTGAGCGACAAAAACAAAAGCACCGTTACCGGTGCATGCCTTTTTTTTATGGCACACCGACTATTTTTTTTTTTCAAAAAAATAAATAAAATTATATATATATATATATATATATATATATATATATATATTCCTAAATACATGTATCATTTAATAAAAAAATTTTATTTAATATGTCAATCATTCAGGGATGTGAAAGGAGAGAAGAGAGGGAACAACAACAACAACAACATGTGGACCAATATAACATGGTTTGCCTGTGGGAGGCACGAGAGAGGAAGAGAGATATGTACCCTTTCCCTATTACAATAGCCACCCGGGCACTCCTAAGAGAGATAGGCCTTCTCAAGTTCTATGAGGTGGCTACATCCCTAAAGAGCCATGATGGGTTTTTGTGACAACTTATCCATAGGTGGAATGCTCACCGATAGGCTTTTCGGGTTGGTCGTAACCAGTGGTACGTGCCCACTGAGGAGGACATCTATTTCATTATTGGCCTATCAAGGAGAGGGGTGGATTTTCCCTCCTTCCCAGAGGTCCCTATTGGCTATGCCGCATGGAGTCAGTTGGTGTACTCCAAGAGATACATTAGCACGGATATACTGTCTACTGAACATTTTCAGGTCTCTGGTGGTCAGTTATGTATTGCTTCATTTGGTGGAGAGGAGGTGAGGTTCCTCTCACTACTGATTTCGACCATTTCACACCATACCACTGATGAGAAACACATTATTTTCCCGCTTCTATTTTATTTTGATTATTTATTACATGTGCCACGACTTGTGAGGTGGTCTGCCATTTATTTGCAGTGGTTCTGTACAACTTTAGATAGATGTCCTACTCAGGCACAAGGGAGGGTGAACTTCCCTTTTTCTTCATAGCTATTTTGTTTTTTTTTTAGAGGTTTCTAGAGATGAGGCCTAATTTTGTTCGAAAGCCTCCTAGGTCGATGCTACATGTACAGATCCAGATGTGGGATAGATGGTGCCTAAGAGGGGTGTTTCATATTTTTCCATGAGGATATCTTATGATGCACTAGAGTTTCTAGCCAGTGTTGATGAACATCCCTTTATTCTGGTCTCCTGTCCGTATGTTGATTTGGATTGGCGAGGTTTTGACAACATCCTCTTCACAGATGATGAGCCAGCAGATGATAGATTTAATATTACTAGTTTCTTTAAACTTATTCTAACATGTTCCTTAACTTGTTTTTATTAAATTGTTTAATTAAATTATCTAATTATTTTTGAGTGGTTATATATATATTTTGTAGAAATTGGTTCATTTGATGGTGATGATATGCCACCGCCACCAAATGATCCAGGTGTATATCCTGGTGACGATCAAGAGATGGCATATGTCGAGGATCAGGCTGGTGCAGACAGACCTGGTCCTCATGTTGCGCAAGTACCGGCTGGTGTGAGGCGTTGGCCTGACACTAGATATAGGATGGAGTTGGGCGACCTACTCTATGGACCGCTTGTGGAGGGGAGAGTGAGGCCAGCCACTATGAGAGAGATACAGGCTGATGCTAGGCTAGTAGAGATGTGGAGAGGCATGCCACGTGACATGTTGACCCTGATGCGGCATGTCATAGGAGCTACAAACTTAGTGAAGCATTTGAGTAGGGCCCTTCGATGTAGGCATGGTTGAGACACAATACCTCGATAGTCAAGCAGTGATGCATCATCTAATGATCACAATCAGGGAAGTGATCATCGTTCACCTGATGATGTAGATGAGCTATTTACAGCATCGACCAGAAATCATGATCATGAGCATGCTGGACCACCCACATCGATTCAGCCTTATCATCCTGCAGCATCCAATATTCATGATCATGAGCAGGCTAGACCATCCACGTCGAGTCATCATGATTAACAGCCTTATTGCATCCAACAGTACTCATGATCATGAGCAGGCTGGACCATCCATGTCAAGTCATCACGAGAAGCCAACAGTTCATCCTGATCAGCATGAGCCACCACTAGATCAGCATGCACACGATGATCAACATCTATCTAAGCTTGTTGGGGTTGCACCATTGACTGAGCAGGCCTCGAGTAGTACTACTATTGATGACGTACCACCGACTGATATTTGACATTTATATTACAGTTGTATATTTTTGACATTATATATATATATATATATATATATATATATGTTGTACTTAATTTACATGTTGATGATCATCATGATGTGTATATTGTTAGGTCATGTTAGATATGTTCATTAAATGTGCAGCTTACAGATAGATGTGTATGTGATAGCAGTTATTTGAAATGAGATGTAAATTTGATATTTGTGTTGTGATGATTTTATACAATGCTTGTGTTTTGTTAGATGATCATGATCATGATGATCAGATGATGTTAACGAATTTGAATGCATTTTTTAGTCGAATATGATGTTTTTACGATGGTTATCATGATCGTGATGTTTATTTTTAATATTAAATCATGATATTCATTAAATATTATGTCGTGATGGTAATTGAAATTTTAATTTTAATTGTATGTAAAATTGTAAGATTGTATTTGTATTTGTAATTGTAATTGTATATATGTAAAATTGTAAATTTGTAATTGTAATTCTAATTGTATGTAAAATTCTAAAATTGTGATTGTAATTGTAATTTTAATTGTAATTGTAATTGTATGTGAAATTGTAAAATTGTAATCGTAATTGTAATTGTAATTCTAATTCTAATTAAAATTCTAATTCTAATTCTAATTCTAATTCTAATTGTATATAAAATTCTAAAATTGTAATTGTAATGGTATATATGTAAAATTGTAAAATTGTAATTGTATTTGTAAATTTTATGTGAAATTTTAAAATTGTAATTGTAATTGTAAGTAAATTTCTAAAATTGCAATTGTAATTGTAACTATGAAATTGTAAAATTGTAATTCTAATTCTAATTCTAATTGTATGTAAAATATTTGTAAAATTTTAATTGTATTAATGTGAAATGATTGTAATTGTAAAATTGTAATTGTATGTAAAATTCTAAAATTGTAATTGTAATTTTAATTGTAATTGTATGTGAAATTGTAAAATTGTAATTGTAATTGTATGTAAAATATTTCTAAAATTTTAATTTTATTAATGTGAAATGATTTTATTAAAATTTTTAAATTTGTAAATTTGTAAACTTGTAAATAATTTTCAAATAATAAATCTAGAATAATATGAATTTTTGTAACATAATAAAGTTTAGAAAATAATGCAAATAAATTCATGTTCTTTAGAATTATCATTATTTTATTATGATCTTATATGCCCAAAAAAAGAACATTATACAGTACACTATTGTTTTTGAGATCAACATAATTGCAAATTATCAAGTGAAATATTGATTTTAACATTAACACAATGAAAATTACCAATTAATTCAAAATACATATTATAATGTTTAAAAAAAAAGATTCCTATAATTTATATCGTAATTAAGTACTATTCTTTATAAAAACCCATCTTAAAAAGTATAAATGATGAAATAACACATGTACCATATCACTCTCGTTTCTCATGATCACCCTCATTATCTTCCGGCTAGCTTGGCATGATAACACTATTTCTCTCAAAAATATGTTTTGATCTAGGGTCATGTCTTCATACGAACCACCAATTCCTATACAACACATCTAGGTAAAAAAATAGTTGGTTGCAGTGTTTGGGGAAAACATAGGGCTCCTTAGCTTTATCCAACATATTTCTAGAGTTGATACATATTAGCATCTTATGGCGATATTCCTTTACATCATTCTGATAAAAGGTTTCCCACCACTTTCACCTAAAAATAACACATTGGAAAGAAGAGAAATCCATTTCAGTGATCTCTTGTATCTTTGCGACGTAACCTAACGTCCCTCGTACTAGGTTTTGATCATGGTGGCTAGATCGACTAGATTTATCGAAATAAACTTCCACTCCACAGTCATGTGCCATGTGTCCATCATCGGCATTTTATGTTCGAAAATGGTGTCCATATGGCCACATAGAAGGGAAAAAATGAACCTATAAAAAAGTTAAAAAATGATAGTGTCATGTGTCTTATAATAACCCAACAGTCAAAATATGAAATATAGATGTAATTACATTTGAAAGGTGCATTATTAAGTTTCAAATGTTCATATAAATTAAATATATTATTACCGAGTTGGTGCACCCAATCCCTGCGCTTAGAGAATCCTCTTTAGCACGCGGGTAACGATCGGTTGCACCGTATTTCTCTCTAACTTGGTTAGCAACCCAACTATAGGGGCATATTTTTGGCATCTTTTCTTTTAAAGGATTGTGATAGCACATACTTCTACCATTAAACCATCTGAATTATTTCCTATCACTATTCCATTTTATACTCTTTTGTTCGTACAATACGACCCACTGTTGTGTCTCTTCATAATTGTAAAGAACGAATTCATTGGTTGCTTCAATTTTTTCATTCATTGATGAAATCAAACCGACATTATATAGTACATAGAGATCAAAATATACATTATATAGAAGTTCAAAATGAATATTTACTTTGTGTAAATTTGAAAAACTATAAGTCTCTTACTCTTTATCAAGCACTTTTTTCCATTCATTTGGACCAGCTCCCCTTCTCTTTTGTCTTCATCCCTTTCATCATCCCAAATCACCACACCTAGTCTGTTGTAGATCTACTTGATGTACTCACTGGAATAATAGAAAGACTCATACGATATGTACCCCTCTACCATAGAACCCTCGGGCTTTTCCCTTTGTCGATCAAAACCTTTCAATTTCTTCATGTACCTCTCTAAGAAGAACATCCAATGATAACAAACCACCCCAACTAATTCAACCTCATTTAATAGGTGGATTAGAAGATGAAAATGCAATTCCATGAAACTCGTCGAAAGTTCCTTCTCAAACATACAAACAATATCAACTATCTCTTGACGCCATAGTGGAATGATAGCCACATGAATCTCCTTTGAAGTGATCCAACGTACAAATGCAGATAATTTAGATATGGCATGTCCTAGGTCTTGGGAGAATTCATGTTTCACACACCCATGCATGAATAAATGATAATGAAATTGCAAAGTTATAAACATGTGCAATAATATACAAAATTAGTTATGTTTTATGATCCCTACATGGGATAAAATTTATTAATATAACAAATATTAAAATCATTCTTTTGACATTATACGTACTCTTAGAAGATTCAAATGGTTGTGCGATTTCAACCCAAAAAAATGGTCATCCGCGGTGAAGCAGCACCGTAGTGAAGACCCGTATGAAGATGGCACCCTCACACCCATTATAACTTCCTTTGCCAAAGAAAGATCATATTTTTAAAAATTCCATGGGTGATCACCTTCTTTGAAATACCATGAATTAGAGGGACCAACGCCTTCCTCTAATCCTGTACTTTCTAATTATCTTGGCTAATGTTTCCTTTTAGTTTTTGAAGTAATAAGATATTTCATAACATCCAATGTGTCTCTTTGTTTCGATGATATGTGCCTCCATAAAGAAGATGAAACATTTTTAAATATATGCATGGGATCTAATAAATGGGTAATATTAAGATGCTCCCAATATGGGAGGTTGTAAAATATAGATTTCCTTTTAATCCCAATGGGTAATTTCTCAACATAGGTGTTGAAGAATTTTAGATCATCGAATAAGGGCTCCCCATTTAAATTGAACATTTCTATGATATCCTTCTCCTTCTCTCTCTCATATGCTCTAAGCCATTCAGCTGGTGTCGTTATTGGAGGCCTTTGGGTTCTCTCTTGTTTACCATTGAAAGCAGATGTTGCTCTTTTGTAAGGGTGTTCTTCTGGGAGGAATACCCTCGAGCAGTCATACACTGGATTTCATAGGTCGTTGGACCATCTAGATTTCAGAGAAGGTCCACAAAATTTACATCCAAAATAACCTTTTGCTACAATACCTACGAGATTATTCTATATTATTTATATGCATGGCACGTTAAAGAATATCATGAAGATCAGAATAATTACATTAAATTAAATAACTAATATGCGGAAGAATATTGTTACGTATATAAAGAAATAAATAAACATGTAATTTACCACATAAAACTCCTAAGGATGGATAATCATGTGTCTTGTAAGCACATATGCCATACAACGTAAAACTCCTCTCTACTACAATGGGTATTGATACATTGTATACATTTATCCCATCCCATAATTCGTTCAATTCATCTACCATTGGTTGTAAGTAGACATCCATATTCTTCACTTGTCTTATACCAGGGACTATTAGTGCCAACATAAGATGTTCATTCTTCATGGAGAACCATCAGGGGATATTTTTATTGATCACTACTATGGGCCAAACATAATAGTTGGTGTTCTGGAGGGAATATGGGTTGATGCCATCCATGGATATGCTGAGTTGTAGACTTCGTACTCTGTTGGAATAGGGCCTCCTTCAAGCTGCGAATCTGGTCCATTTTGTATATTCTTTATTATATTTAGTCTATCGCAGGGGTTTTGGGGCAGGTCAAAGCCCCTTGTACATTGTAATCAGGCAAAGGGTACTCCTAGAGTTCGCAAACCATGGTTTGCGGACCACGGGAATGATTAGGCTAGATCATTATAAATAAAAGGACATTTTGAGTTGTAAAAGGGGAGGAAGAAATAGAGCTTGATGCTTAGAGTGAACTATTAGATCTGGGATTGGGTTATTTTGTTAGGACTCCTACTGGTTGTGTGCACGGATATCTCCAGTCCTGTTGTGTGTGGACCCTGTTGTGGTGTGCACGGGTTTGGTTTTGGGTATTGTAAAAGGATCTGAAGGGTTAACGAATGCGGAGGGCTATTGAAATATCTGAATCTATTGGATCTGTGATATCTGATTATGCATGCTCTATGTCATTGATTTAAGCTATGAAAGTACTTGTGTTTTTTGTTTTACTATGATGTGCATGATTCTATATTGATCTTCGTAGGTAATTGTGCTAAGTACTTATCATGCGTTGACAATTGATCCGAATTTTTTTATTAGACTTAATGAAAAAATAACGGTGATAGTTTCTTTATTGTCCTACGTCTATTATTCACCGCGAGTATACATGATAGTGCGCATGTGGATGCGAAGATTTGGGTTCTGTAATATATGATATGATATTTGTGAGGTTGAACGTAGCTTTGCTTGACTTACCTGCCCTCTCCTAGGGTGGAGAAACCTAGTTCTAGCACCCTCCCATACTACTTCGGGTGAGACTTTGGCCTGTGCAAGAAGGTCACTCTCGAAAGGGCCAGTAGTATAGGGGTTGTTGGAAAACCTTAACCTCTGAACTTGGGTCAAGACCCCTCAAGCCAAAAAATGGTTCTGTTGCCAGGACCTGAAGCATTTTGAGAGAGGGATCGGGTAATGCCAAGGCCATATTGGAAACATGAAAGAAAAGAAATTGATGAATGGTTCGAACAACAGGTTGAGGAATTCGCAGTAAAATAAAACTGAAGTATGACGTTGACCACCAAAGAGTGGAAGAATAAGTATATTTTCACAGATATCTATGATATCTTTGTAACTATTGCGATAAAGCTCCAGGATTGGTTCGCAAGGTTGGTCAAATTTCAGAAGTGTTGGAAGGACGAACGAGTTATGTAGTGGACCCCTGAATTGATCCAACATCTTTAGTAAAATGATAACACCATCACTCACACAATAGTCACTGGGTGGAAAGTGTACTGGGAGGATTCATAACAGAATTTTCCATCGATCAATTTGTCTCCTACTTTGAATAAGAGTGAAGATTCTTCAAGGGTTCCCGAGGTAATTTTCTAAGGACCTTACCGCTTCTAATTAAAATATTACTGTGCGCAAAGAGTATTATGTGTAGCCACACCGAATGAATGACCTCTGATCTAGTTGGGAGCATGACACAGAGCGGTAAATACTATCGAACCAACCAAGAAGGAGATACATCTATCTATAGTCCAGTGAGGGAAGCAGCTGTGCAGAGCCCTCTAGCCACACCACTCCCAAATCAGCATAGGGGTAAGAATTCACCTACACCTCTTCCACCACCACGGGAAGATGAAATGATTGTGCATACGAAGTTACCTACCTTTAAGGGTGTAGGAGACGAAGATATGGAGCAATTCTAGTTTGTCTCAGGATCAGTATGGACTACGCAGAACGTAGCTAGTGATGCGGTGAAAGGGACGCAGTTGTCCCTTGTCTTCGAAGGAAGAGCCTTGGATTGGTACATGGAGTACATTGGCCAACATGAAAACGTGACCATTGATGATATTAACAATTCCTTGAAACAAAAGTTCAAGAAGACGAAGGCCTACTCTCAAATAGTGGTGGATCTAAAAGATTTCAAGCAAGGACTTGTTGAGTCTGTATGGGAGGCCGATCAACGATTGAAGAAGGCGATTAGAGAAGGAGAATTTTATTATGATTATAAACATCACATGGAATGGTTCATCACCATGTTACTACGTCACCTATGCATACCTATGGTTCACCAAACTTTTGAATCGTAGGAAAAATCCTTGGAAGTCACGATGAAGTTAGAAGCTATGCCTAGGGATGATACCCAACTGGGCATCCAACAGATCCAAGGAAAATTGGAGGCAATGCACGTAGAGATCTAGAACCTACTTTAGGAATGAGGAGACAAATTCAACCTTGACAAGTGGTGCATACGATGCAGGACGAATGGTCACACCAAGGATAACTGCCCTCTATTAACAGACTATATGCAGGTAGGAGGACCTAGTCCACTGTGTCTAGGATCAAGAAAAGGACCTAGTCCATTGTGTCTAGGCTCAAGTGGACCTACGTTGTGGTGCAATTATTTCCGCGTAGCCAGCCTACACGATATGAACCATTGCCCCTGCCTAGGTGCGTATGTCCCCAAACTAAAGCAAAAATGGTGTAGGTTTTGTTGATCAGTAGGACATGAAGAGTACAACTGTCGTACTTATGATATGATGATAGATCAAGGAAGATTATATAGGGTACAAACAGATCCTACATCACCAAGATCTCCCACAAACATAGGTGGCTCCTCGGCTAGGGGCAAGGGAGGAGGTCGAGGTGGAAACACAGGTCAGGGCTGAGAGAAACTAATCTATTATAACTGTGAAGAAGTAGGGCACTTTGCAATGGATTTTCCGAACCCTACAAGACAATCCTGCCAGTACTGTAGATAGTTGGACCATGTGATTGAAGATTGCCCAATCTTGATAGTAAGGATGCAGGAGAAGCAACCAACACCTATGCAGAATGTGCAGAGGGTTAAGTCTGAGCTGAGAGACAAAGATCCAAGCATAAATGTAGTAACACACAGTGGAATGGATACCAGAGGACCTGAAGAAAGCGTTGTGACTGAATCTCTAATCCATAAAGAAATTTGCAAACAAGAGGGTTTGGACCTACGCAGAGAAAAGCAAACATTTATCACAGCTCGCAAGGATTTTTCTAGGGCGGAGGAACATACTTCTCAGCCACCAGTGAACCTTAAGGTAGATGAGGAGGTCAAACCCTTCTTGCGGGCCTGTATGAAGTTGCTGTGCAACCCAAAAGATATAGAGAATCTTCAAGAATTACTAGATAGCTGCGCAGCACAACCTAACCTACCCCCAGAAATTAGGGATGTGCACAAACTATACAGATATAAGAAATGCACTGATAGGGAGATAAGGTTGACATCAAAGATCGATGACTATGAAATGGATCAAGTTATTTTAGACCTGGGGTCGGATGCGAATGTATTACCTAAACAGAATTGGCAATAAATGGGCGAACCTAAGTTGGAATGGTCCACTATCCAGTTGTGCATGGTTAATCAATAGAAGATCATACCCTTGGGGAGGTTGTCAAAAATTATGGTAGATATCACAGGGGTCAAGGTTCGGGCTGATTTTGATGTCATTCATATTGCGGACGATGCAGACCCATATCCTATGCTTCTAGGGTTAGACTGGGCTATAGACATGGGAGGTATCATTAACTTAAAGAAGTGGAGCATGGTATTCGAAAATAATGGTACAAGGGTGATATTACCGTTAGATCCTGCGGAAGGAAAATGATACATAGAGCCAGTGCTTGATGACGAGGAAGTGGATCACATTTATATGTTAAATGTGTAGGATGAAGATTGGATCAAACCCACGACGGATGAAGTGCTCTGTTGGGAGAAGGATAGTGAATGTTTCTCCGACTCTGACGAGGAGATGGAGAACTGGCACACTCGACTACATAAGGCCTATGAGCTGCAATGCCTTCGTATCACCAAGAATTTATGCTGTATTTCGTCGGAGGTAAGAGATCTACCTTATTTTGATGGGTCTGATAATATTAAGAAATTCTTACAAGCATTAGAAGCTTAGGTTCTGGGGGAACAAAGGCTATGGGCCCTCAGACTCACCATGGGTGAAGTACCTGTGCAGTGGTGGGACATGCATAGGGAAGCATTCCAGGACTGGGAGGAGTGTCAAGCTATGATGATCCTATGGTTTGAGGGCCTAGCTGAGGTGCGAGTCAAAACATTCTTTGGGCCGGAAGACCCATGTGAACATCTGATCACATGGGAAGAACATTGGTGTGATAGGACTACAAAGGAATGGGTCCATCTATTTATTGATGATTTGGGACCACGTCCCACTGCATGGTACTTGGATTCAGATCTACATCAGCACACCCACCACTGGGAAACATTAAAACATGACTATGTGAGGACATTTGGACTGATCGAGGGAATGGAAGCACTTGATGAAGCTCTGCAAGACACTGACACTATGGCATGGGGTGAATCGCACCTGTATTTCGCACCTGAAGTAACCATGTGGAAAACATAGGTACTAAGTCTGATCGATTACCACAACCTAGGACCACAAGAGGGTAAGGATGATCCACAAGCTACTTCTGACTCAGAATCATAAGGGATGTGCATGGTTACCAAGCCGCTTAGGCTGCGAATGGGTAGCATTGAGACGCACCTTACGTCGGCTCAGATTGAGGAAACGGATACTCCTATAGAAAAGATATAGCCAATTTCAATCCTTGGCCATGAATTTTATTATAGAAATTTCGTTCAACAGTACCCACTAATCATAGCACCGCTGAGAAAATTTCTTGCGGAGGTAGTTCGGTTCGGTTGGGATGATGCATGTCGAAAAAACATGTTTGTGAGTTTGAAGTACCTATGGAAAAAGCTGGTGTTGAGGAAGAATGTGCAGGAGCCGCAGGCATGTAGTCCAATCTCAGCAGCTACGCTCAGCGGAGAAAAGGAGCAGAAAATAGCTTCTAAAACAGTGAAATCTGGTAATAAGGAAAAGTTATTGTTGAATGACATGGATGGATGGAATTAATGAGGAAATTCCTTGAGATTTTTACCGTTTAATTGATGGTAAGTTCAAGGTGAAGTTTACCCTACAGTTGGATGACCGCAGACACTATAAAATAGGAAGAATAGATCAGACAAGGGTTCCATATCTTTCATAACCCCTTCCTGATGCTGATAGTCACCCAGAATTGAGATTCCTTTTTCACACTAGACTGATGGCCACTAACCCTCCGGGAGCTTCGACACCTACAGTGCTAGAAATTGCAGAGATCGTGGAGATTAGGTCGAAGGAAAAATAAATTGATAGGATAATTGCACTCTCACTTTCAGCATGGAGGAGTAGCTTCAAAACCGGTGAAAGAAGCACCACAGGAACTAGTGCGACAAAAGTGACCCCCCTGTTAAACCCAAGGAGACCGCAGGACCAAGCCCGAAGGGCTCAGACGCAGCTACGAAAAAGGATACACAGCCGCCTCAGACTGCCGAAAGGGACGCCGACGCCAAGACTCAGGTCGGGTCACAGCTAAACCTGAGTATGAGTGGGCTGAATGACAAATATACCACATCCCCCCAGGGTACGAAGCAGGCAGGTGAGTCTACAAAAGCACCTTGAAAGAAGAAACATGCCCAATGCAAGGGATACAATGAGACGGTCACACTAACTAACGGTGACCTTCAGCAAATCATTGACGTAGTTACACTAGCTACAGAGGATAAGTGGATAGCCATATAGGAGCATCAGAAGGTTACGATCACCACCATCTAAACCGAGCTTTATGCCCTCCAGTTGAAGATAGATACGCTGCAGATCGACGTAATTCACATACGGACTCCCTTGGCATCAAGCAGTGCAGCAATAGCTATGGAAGCACGCCGTCTCTGCTCTTTGGCTAGCACTTCCCTTGTAGGACTCTAACTCCAAGAAGGGATATAGTTGGATCTGGCCAAGCTGCCACACGAGGCATTACACGGCATCCACACCGTCGTGTTCCATGAGATCCACCATCAAGACCAGAACGTACACCAACATATCGGTGTTTTCGAGCAGACCATCACCCAAAAGAACGCGGAAGTGCTCCTCGCCATCTCCCAGCAGTCGAAGCTTGAAATAGTGATCCAACAACTCTACATGGACATTGCAGAATAAATCCCATCTACAGCAATGCCCTATGCTAAAGTCGAAGGATTGGTTGTCACACTGAAGGTGTCCAGGACAGAAATGTAGGTCATTAAGACAAATCTGGAGCAACAAATCACTGGCTTACAGGCCATATTGCAGCCTCAAATGCCTCTGAAGGTACAAGCCCAGCATGCCTTCTAGTGAAAGCAGCTATGGAAACCATTATAGGACAAATTACTTAGGGTGCCCAATTACTCGAGGACACCATGCAGTTATGGACCAAGGTCCAGCATGATCTGATCATCTGAGAAATTAATCAGGAATTACGACAGAAAGAGAATTTTTTTGAGCAGATCAAGGCTACCTTACCCACTTTTGTCCCTATGCAGCGTCTGGCCCATCTAAAGACTAGCAACTCCCTCCTAGTTGAGATTTAGGAACTCCATCATAAGAAGGATGTCATCGGAGAATTTTTGAAGCCTTGGGCTGTTTCCTTCCTTCAGCTCTCATAGGACATTAATAGTGCTGTGAAGCGACTAAACTAGACCCTGTAGAGTGTCACAGCTGCGACGGAGGGACCAACCTCACAAAAGCTTTTATATATTGCGCAGAGTGCTGCTACTCAGAGTCAAGCAGTGCTGCCCCCGTTAGTTGCAGTTGTCAATGAACTACGCACGTAGGTGGAGACCCCGCCATCATAGTGACTTAGGATGAGTCACAAGATTGTGTTGGGGGACTGTTGGAACAGGGCCTCCTGCAAGCTACAAATCAGGTCCATTTTTTATATTCTTTATTATATTTAGTCTAGCACAAGGGTTTTGGGGCAGGTCAAAGCCCCTAGTACATTTTAAGCAGGCAAAGGGTAGTCCTAGAGTCCGTAAACCACGGTTTGCGGACCACAGGATTAATTAGGCAAGATCGTTATAAATAGAAGGAAATTTTGAGTTGTAAAAGGGGAGGAAGAAATAGAGATTGATGCTAAGTGCGAACTGTTAGATCTGGGACTGGGTTATTGAGTTAGGAATCTTGATGGCTATGTGCATGGAGATCCCCAGTCTTGCTATGTGCGAGCCCTACTGCTGTGTGCACAGGTTGGGTTTTGGGTATTGTAAAAGGATCTGAAGGGTTAATGAATGCGGAAGGCTATCAAAATCTCTGAATATATTGGATCTATGATATCTGATTATGCATGCTATATTTCATTGATTTAAGCTACAAAAGTACTTGTGTTGCTTTTTTTACTATGATGTGCATGATTCTATATTGAGCTCCAAAGGTAACTGTTCTAAGTACTTATGCTGTGTTGACAATTTATCTGAATCTGTTTATTAGACTTTATGCAATAATAGCGGTGATAGTTTCTTTATTTTCCTATGTCTGTTAATCGTCGCAAGTATACATGATAGTGCCCACGTGGGTGCGAAGATTTGGGTTTTGTAATATATGATCTGATATTTGTGAGGTCAAACGTAGCTCTGCCTGACTTACCTTCCCTCTCCCAGGGTGCAAAAACCTGGTTTTAGCACCCTCCCATACTACTTTGGGTGAAACTTTGGCCTGCACAAGCAGGTCACTACCGAAAGGGCCAATAGTATAGGGGTTGTTGGAAAACCTTAACCTCCGAACCTGGGTTTGGACCCCTCGAGCCAACATACTCCATCCTTGAATTTTTCAGGCCATGTATTCTCTATATATCTATAATTATAAATTTGGGAGGCACCAATAACATAAATAATAATTGTTCGCAATAAAACAACCTTTGAATCGTTGGGATTATAGGCATGTGCCTCAATATATTAAAACTGGGAACACATGATTTACCCTTATTTTTTTATTTATCATACCTATCATGTCCACATTTCAGACATATCTCTTTTTCTTCATATTCTCCTCTATATAGAATACAATCATTTGGACATGCATGATATGATATGTACTCAACACCCAACATTTTCAATAATTTCTTTGCCTCTTTGCAGCTACCAGGAAAAAAATTATCACTTGGAAGAACTTTATATTTGAATAACACGTAGTTGGTGATCATGGAAAATATTATATGTACATTAATTCCGATATAATTATTAACGTTCATAAAATTGACCATTTCTAATGTTTATTGTGTGATTATATTTCTCAAAGGTATATAAGGGAGGACTTTATGGTAAGTTACCTCAAAATTTCTAAGAAACATGCATTTGAAAAGCCAAACTTTTCTTTCAAGTTGTATAGTAGCATCGTTTTCCCCAAATGGGTAGACTTTGACTGACCACCAGGTCAAAAGAGAGGGGAGGTGGAAGTAAATTTAAGGCTTTCTAAAATGGTGTCAGCGATTTGAGCATCATCCCTTAGCTGATATCCTTTTTGAATACATCTAACATTATCTCCATGGCAGTCATATCCCTTATGTAAACATCCATAGCAACCTCTATTTTATTTCCTCCATTTCCAGCTTGTGAAGAACTACTATTGCTATAGTCATTCATAATTGGTGAATCTGGACGTAGTGGGAATTGAATCAGTGGTTGATTCAACCATTCTTGGTATCATTCCTCTTCAATTTTTTCTCTTATTTCAGCCTTCTCTCGACCTGAAATTTTCTTGGTGTGCAACGAAAGATGGTACGTAGGTCACTCATCATCAGTAGACTCCTAATAATTTCAACAAATATATTTGAACATGATTAGTACAAAATATATGATATCAATTAGTAAAAACGTTGAAAATGCATGATTAATTGGTTTGACATTGAAATAATTAAATTATTATACCAAACAATTATTATTACCATCATTGTCCCAGTATTATGGCTAGAAGATGCAAAATTGTTACAATTGGCAGGGTGAAGCGGTTGTCCATTTCATCTACCAAATGTGCCTTGTGGTATGCTGCTCCTAATAAGAGATTCCGACTTTTTGAAGCTGTTTGAATATTTTGTACATCTAAACTCGATTTTGAATCTTTATGAACCTACAAATTTGTATACATTATAAATTCTATTAAGTTGATTGACATGGATAAAAAACATAAATTCAATTAGATAATGAAAATATAAACAAAATATGAAGTAAGTATTACGTCTCGAGATGGATAGGGAGAACTCTGCGATGGACTCTGAGAAATATTATGGAACAAGCTAAATTTTGAAGAATTTTCCATTCGATATAATTATGATATTTTCTCCCTAAATTTGAGAAAAATCAATAATAAATTTTGGTGTACACACTTAAAAGTAAATTCGGTGCCTAAAAAATGAACTTATTGTTATCAGTGCTAATGTACATATAACCGCACTGGTGCATTTTAGTTATTGTGCATTGGTTCCATGTTATTAATTGACGCATCAATATGATGTTATTAATTTACGCACTGGTGACGAATCGCCGCAAATAAAAAAGAGAAACTTTATTTTTTTTAAGTAAAAAAAAAAGGTAAATTGAAAAATGGGCGGAAAAATACTTTCAAAATTCTAATTTCATAAAACAAATCTTTAAATACTAAACACTTTTCATTATTTCACTAATTTTGCAAAAAATTTCAGCCAAAGATTTGCACGAGACATACCTAGAGGAAGAGAGCACGAGAGCATTGTGGAGCAATGAAATACTTTCTAACAGAACTATTCAAACAACGAGAAATCCAAAATTATGGTGATTCAAACCCTGTAGCATAGAATTTCAAACGATCTCTTGATTAAATTTTATTATTTTTTTACATTTTCTGCATTATTTTTTACGCAGTAAGTAAAAAATTAAATTTACTGTTCATTTGAAAAAAAAAAAGAAAAAAAACAAAAACAAAAAAACAAAAAGAAACAAAAAAAGAAACAAAAAAAATCCATTTTACCATAAACCCTTCATTTTTTTGTTTCTTCCCTTACTTCTTCCTATTTTTGTGATTTCAGAATTAGGGCTTTCCATTTTAGATTTATAGGGTTTGTATTGCTATATATATATAGGCCTATCACGGCTAACCCATGGGACGACTTGCATAGTCAGATCCCAATCCATGTCGGCCCTTACGTGAATTTGAAAAAACTTATTTTCTTTAATCAGTGCAGCCTACGTAAACTAGCACATCAGTGCATTGTCTTATCACAGTGCACCATGCACATACTGTTTGATAAAAAAAAAATTTAAAATATTTTTTCTAATCTGTGTGCCATATGTAAAACGCGGAACCAGTGCGCTATTTCATTATAGTGCACTGCGCACGTATTGTTTGGCAAATTTTTTATTTTATTTTATGTGTTAATCGATGCATCATTAAACATATAATGCACCAGGTCTTCTTGTTGATAGAGATCGCCATGCAGTGGTCCCATGTTTGCTCGGTGCATTTATAATAATAGGCTGCACCACTACCTCCACGACATCATATGTTACAAAAGCTAACACTAGAGGACATTTATTAATTTTTCTGTGTTAATCAGTGCACTGGTTAAAATATAATACACCGGTGCTCCTTGTTGACATAGAGCATTGTCCGTTGTTTTATACTATTTTGGTGGTGTGTTTATAAGAACACGATGCACCGACGTCGGTGCATACAACATTAAAGGCACAATCGTTCCTTGATATATTTTTTTTCACCTGAAAAGTTGATGATTTATTTATAAAATATATTAATGAATGATAAGGTACAAGTTTCATATTGATAAAGAAATGGCTGACAAGAGATCAAGTAACAAAAATACTGATAGCACATCAAGAAAAGAAAAAAAGGCAAGTTCTTTGTAAATTATTTAGAAAAAATATTAATTTTGAACTATATGTAGGTTTAACTAATATATATTGTTTACTGTGTATCATGTAGAGCCACAAAATAATGAAGCTCGATAAGATTAATTCTGATCTAGGACTAGAAGAGCATAAAATCTTGATGGAAAATTTTCAAAAGGATGAATCAGGTGAATTACTATCGATATAATATGAGTTTCTTTTTTTAATTTTCATTAATAATATACTTAAAATATTAGATAACATGTTTCAAACAATCTATTAATTCACATACGTTTAATGTCTCATAGGGACCAACAACTCAGAAAAGGAATGTCGTTCTAAGAAAAGAAAATAAATAGAACATGTAAATGAAAATGAACTACTCCTTAGCTCATCTGGAGTGGTGCTGGAGGTTAATGAAAGAGTGAAAAAATTTTACAAAATTTTGAGGGATCTAGCGCAATGAATGTTTAGACGTCTTTCCACTTACAATACAAAAATCAATCCAATGATTCCAGGAACCAAATTTTATCTAAACTACAAGAAGAGTTTCGAGAGAATTGGTTAATGAGACATGTGAGACTTTTAATAGCAAAAACGTACAACAACGAAAAAGAAGGAATGAAAAAGTAATATTCTTTTAAATGTTTTTCTATAATTATTTATAAATATCATTTATAAAACTCACTTTTGTTATATTTAATTTTCATATATCAATATAAAAATTAAATAATTTATTACTATGTTACATTTTTAGGACGATTATGAAAAGCTCAAAACATGAGTGAGCTGATATTAGAAATATGCCAGTATGAATGTCCAAAAAGGTGTACAAGGATATGGTCAAATAAGTGGACAAAAATTCATTGCAGGAGTCATATCAACAACAACGTGCTTCAAATGTAATATGTAATCATTGAATTTTTTGATTAGGTACAGTAAATAAACAATTTAGCATTAAATATTAATTTTCAGGTATTTTCTTGCAGAAAAGAAAATAAAATGGAACCCATTCAACACATAAAACAGGACGACAAGGAAGAAAAAGGTTGATGTCTAAGTTTGTAAGTAATTATTACTTACTTATAACAACTTAATTAGGTTTCATTTTTGTACATTTTAATATTTTTTACAACAATCATCATTGAATCTATTGAAATAGGTGCTGACATACAAAGAAGAACCATTAGATGAATTGATTTACATTTGGTTAAATATGGGTTGTGAGTATATGTTGGCATATAAGAAATTAATTGTGGAATTTTTAAGCATCTATCGATCTTGTTTTACTTAGCTTCGTATATAATTAATAGAACAATTTTTTTTTTTATATTAAATATATGATTTTTTATGGGGTATAAAACTTGTAGGAAACAAAGTATGGAACTGCATCAAGAGATGAAATCTTGAAAGATGGCATGAAATTTGGTTTTGAAAGAATGTGTATAGTTCATGAGTGAATTGTTGCTATGGTACGCCATTTATTTTCGATTTAGATTGATGTATATTATTTAATATTGCAATTTTCATTATTCTCACCAATGTATATGCACTCATTATAGTTTATTTTCATGTTTGTAGATGGAATGTGAAGAATAAGAAAACAATCAACACCGTGAACAAAACATTCCTCAAAATAACCAAGTCATGGAAGTAGCTCAAGCAGTGACAACAGTTCAAGTGAAGAATGATGATCATTATGTTTGGATATCAAAGAAAGGCATTGTATTTTTTGAAATATTTGTCTATGAAATCAGACATTTTGTTTAATGTAATGGATATAGTGTCCCCATTGAAAGACAAAGGGATAGCAATAATTGTCCCATTTTGTATGACAAAGAGTGTCTTATTCATATATATATAATAAAATATGTTTTAATTTATTATATTGTGTTCTCCATTTTCGTTGTGAAATGCAACACCACTCATTAAATATATGGATGATTAAATATTATAATGGATAGATGTGAAATATGATGATATGCTATAACAAATTAATCCAAACATCACATTCAAATGCACCAATAAAAATTTAATTGATATGAATAATTTTATAAGATATGTGTCGTCTTTTAATGAATATTGAATTTTAAAAAATCACAATAATTACGATATGATATAAGAAATTAATCCAAACATCACATTGAAATGCACTAATAAAAATTTAATTGATATGAATATTTTTATAAGATATGTCTCAACTTTTGATGAATAATGAATTTTAAAAAATCACAATAATTTCACTGTCACAGGTCGATGTTTCTAAAAAATACAAAATGAACACCGGTGTGTGTCAGTTACTGTACATTCATGCGTTTGTATGATAAAGCACACCTCTGCATTTCTACGATCTATGGGCACCGCACAAATACCAATGCCAATTATAAGTCTCGGTGTGTATGTGTGATATAGCACACCGGTGCATTTATGTGAGACTACTCACTTGTGCGTTTGTACTACCTATAGGCACTGCACAAATACCAATATGAATTAAAACAATTGGTGCATTTGTGTGATACTGCGCACCAATGTGCTTCTATAACACTATGAACCGGTCTGTTGATATGACCTATGGGCACCGCACAAATCCCAATACCAATTAGAATGGCCCGGTGTATTGTATCACCTACAACACACTCGGTGCAGTTTTAGAACTTTAAGACCTGATGCATGCATCTTCTATCGCCCCAGACCAACAATCTGGATGACACGCACCAGAATGTTTCTAAATGTCTCCGGGCATCCTTTTTTTTTTTGTCCCGATGCTTCTTAGGTTTTCACCAATGTGTTTGCTCTAAAACACATCGGTACGTTGACACTTGAATAGAGAACTTATGAGAAAAACATCTGTAATAACCTCTGGCTGCCCAATTTTTTCAGTTGTGTTGAAATTTCATTAGAAGCTCCACCAAAACCTCTGTTACCAAGAATGGATGTTGTAGTAAATGTTTTTTTAACAATTTTGGCCAATTTTATAACACTAAAAACCTCTGTTATAACCTTCACTAGAGGGTCTTTTCCTTGTAGTGAAAGACACTCAAATTCATGAATTTAATTTTTTTGTAGAGAAACTGTAAGATAATCCAAAGACAGATGAATTTGGAAAAGAGGTCTTAGAACTAGATACCCTATCGACACAACATCAAGCTATTTTTTGTCAAAAATTTCCAAAGGTTTTTGAATTGTCTGAGAAAAGTGATTCACTGATGAATCAAATATCAGATCAGAGGATCATTTTTGATGAGATTGATGATAAAGTTTCATATTATGTGACTAGGAATGATTCTGGTAATGGTCGAAAGGCCAACCGGCCCAGGATTGAAGACTCTAAAAAGGAAATGTTGTTTACTGATTGTGACATACAATTGAAACATGTTGAAAGATACATTTTCAGAGAAAAATATTTGGCTACTAACATTGTGGAAATTCTCAGTAAAAATCTCATCGTTGCAAACCTTATTGATATATTTCCTCCTGGCTCACTTCCTATTGTGAAATAATTGATAAGGTAGTGGAAATAAGTTTCAAAGGTCAAAGATGAAACCATCGGAAAGCTGGAGAAACTAAATTGGGATAAGTATTGGAGATACTTGGTAAAGCCACATAGCCCATGGCTTATGCTATGTTCTCTTACAGATACATCCTCCTACATGTTTCCTCTTCATTCTAATGTTGTTTTCACTAGACATCTACACATCAAGCCAGGTCAACCTCCCGAGGTTAATTTTATGCTTAACATCCTTCAACTAAAGGAACAAATGGTTGATGAGACACCAAGAAAACCATAAAGAAACTCGCCCCTTTAAATTATGTTTCTATTTAATTTTCACTTATTTTAAGGTGATTTTTCTAAACATCCTCAGTTTTTATTGTATTAATTAGTTTAAGACTTTTTATTTTATTATATAAACTCCTTCATGTATTTTAAGAAGGGGTCCTGAAATTTTGAAAGGAATAATTTACAGAAGTCACACTTTTTTACTCTTCAAGTTTTCTTAATCGAAAGGGATGGGCAATGTACTTTTTATCAAATGATCAGAGTGAGCATGTATATGGTACTTTTATCATGTATGTTATATTTTTGTTCCAAATGAGAAATGGCCAATTTTTATGATCTTTTGTTTCATGTATCTATTTGAAAACATTCAAGAATTAACTCACTTTTGAACATGTTAGATTGTTATCTTCTAGTACATATTCAATACAAGCATTAAACAGTTGTGATATAGCCTTATCTAATTGATTTAGTTAACTATTTAATCAAATCAATTATTTCAAAACATTTTCATATCTCTAAGTGTTTGTATATTCTTTGTTTTCATCCGCTGAAAGATCATATTTATAAATCACACAGATAATATATATATATATATCATCCATGGATACGTATAGATAGATATATTATTTACTTCAAGCTTGCTATTACTCCCATATACCAATTTACTGAGAGTTATAAATCCATCCATTCACCCAATTATATTTCACTGGTAAATTGTTCCCATAAATCTAGTCAAAGCCACCCTTCCAAACGGAAAAAGGATGGTTTTTAAGTCCCCTACCAGGTGGTTTTCCCCGATGTTGTTGCACCAATTTTCAGGTCCTCGACTAGGTGGAAGGAAGTTGATTTGTTGAACTTGGAGCCAAATATTGACTAGAAGATTAACCATAATACACTTAGGATCCAAAAATGTATCCACAACAATTGAAAGAAGACATTTGGCTTTTGTTGTGATACTTTCGTTATAGGAAAATAGAATTACCATCTTGGAAAATATATCAATGATCACAAATACATATTCATTACCATGCTTTGTAGAAGGAAGGCCATAAATATAGTTTATCACGATCGATTCCCAAGGACAGTTAGGAATATGAAGAGAGGTGTATAGCCCTTACTTCTTAATGGTTGATTAGGAAATGACATAGGTGGTGTAGGACCTAATATAATTGCTAACATGTTGTCGAATTTTCAGCCAAAAAAAGTACTTATGTTGTATTAGTACTATTTTCTCCAGACCAAAGTGCCTCACTGCCTGCTTTTGATGTGCCTCCCAGAGTTTCTTAGCATGCATGGTTGAAAGAACACAATGGTGTCCTAGGTATCACAAAAACCTATGCTAGAGGTGGAATTATAGAAATTTCTTGCTTTCCATCAACATTTTATATGTGGTAGTGAATTTTGAGTCAATGTTGTATAACTATGTCCATATAAATTTCTCTTTCCAAAAATAGTTGACAAATGTGGTTGGTGTCATAACCAAGGGCCGATTGAGTCAATATGAAACATGATTGGTGCTACCTTTCTTTTATTTAATGTTTAAATGGAATTTTCGTAGGTGTGTGGATATTTTTTTATGGTGATAATTTTGTAACGCCCCTTGTGCTTGCATAAATTGAAGAGGTCTCTGACCTATGTGCTTGATTGTTTCCTTCCCTAGAACATCATGTTTCCATTCCCATAGGCCTACATTATGGAATATAGCCCCTTATCACAGGTAGGGTAACTAAAGATAGTATTAGAGAGTTTTACATTGTTGTATGCCACCATATGTCCTTGCTGAATGAGAACTATAATAATAGCATAGCCAGAGGCATTTGTCTCAATGTCAAATGGTTGGTACAAATCTAATAGGGTGAGGACTAGAGCATAGAAAAGTTGATTTTTCAGTTCATAAGATTGCTTATGTAGTGAATTAAACAAAAAAAAACAATTTTATGTACTCTTGTGTTGGGCATGTTTGCCTCATGGTGTTGGCATTGATGTCAACCTAGGATTCCTACCTGAGGGGTGAGTTGAGGAGTCGATTTTTTTAGCATTGATGTCAAACAATTTGGAGGTTTTTTCATGAATATTATAGCCTAGATCACAAACTATTGAGGTGTTTCAGTTGTTTACAAAGACTCTAAATTTTCTGGATATGTTTTTATAGGAGGATTGGAAGTTTCTGGAAGTGTTGAAGCAAGGTTCGAGCAAACATGTGGTGAATATAGGGTAACATAGGTTATAAGAGGACAACATGCATTATAACACTATCTAGTGTTTTGATTACCTCTTCTATAACATTTTCCCTCAAGAGAAATGGTGTGTTATACCCTATAGAGTGAATTTCCCACATTCTGTGTGCACTCCAGTGAATTCTAGGGGCATTTCCTATGGTTTTTGCACATGGTATTTGATGAATAGAATCAACTTGAGTTAGAATCCATTTTATAAGTTGATCAAGTAAAAAATAATGATTCTTAGTGATCTCTTATCGATTGAATCCTTCATTAATGACAAAAAGCTCTGAGTGTGCAATAAATGGGGTTAGAGAGTATGAGAATGTGATCCACAACAATGCAAAGATAGTATGTAGATAGACTATCATATTAAAATTACATGTGAGAGGATGATGGATATTTAGTGTATATTATGTATAAAATCATTGTTTTGTAGATTATATTGTTGCTAGTTGGTTCTGATATGGAGATTAGACTATTGTTGAAGTTTCTTTTGTAGATACTTTATATGAGAGTGCAAGTTTTTGATGTGTTTCTATTGCAATGGTTCTATCAGAGAGTTCATTATTATAACATCTGTATATGTGCTCTATATGGACTCTAGAGAATCTTAGTGATGGTTGAGTGTGATGTTGAGATTGTTATTGTATGTTGTTCCATGGTTTGAGTTTGATAAGAAGAGTGATTTTGTGAGATGATGTACTGATTGAGTTTATATTTTAGATATTTTGTTGGAGGGCATGTATTCATAGTTTGATATATGATAAAAAAAATTATTGTGATTAAAGTATGAAAATGGATAAAATGTGGTTGATAAGATTTTGTATGCAGAGATTTTGGATTAAGTATGAAACATTATGAAATGTGGTCCACAAAGGAGCTTTAAAGTTTGGGGCCTTTAGCGAAGAAAGTAGTGGCTTGTTATGACAGGGTGTAGTATCATACCTTAGGTAGTGGCATAATAACTTGGGAGTGGTGAATTCCATTTAGTGATGACTAGATAGTTCATTGGTGGCCTGCAAATTCGAGGGAGTGGTGGATTCCAATAGGAAGTGGCCTACAAAGATTATATAGGGTGTGGCGAAGAGAAAGTGGCAACTTTCCTGATAGGAAAGTTATGGCTTGCACACTATTGGTAGACAATGATTATATAAAAAATAAGAATTGAATATTAATAGAAAGATGAATGCAAAGACTATTTTCCAATGGTGGCTTTTACACTTTGGGTTTCCACCTTATATCTAATGTCTCACATATGATGATATTGATGGTTTATCCTATGTCTATTTAATTTAAGGTTCGCATGGTTATGTGGTTAGATATGATACTCATATGGTAATGATTATGTTATGTGTTTCTAATAAGTGAATGGATGTAGTTATTATGAAGGAAAATGCAAAATGTCATCATATTGCACAATATTGATCCCCCCCCCAAAGTATTATTAATGCTTCGCAAAACTGGTATCAGAGTGGGGATCTTGGCTGTAGCTTAATCGAAGAGGAGTAGATCTGGGTAGATCCACAGAAGTTGTTTTTTCTTGGAATGGATCTTTAAGGAGTTCCAATTCTTCATGAAAGTAAATATGCAATGTGGAAGGTGAAATTCGATGTTTTTTTTGTCTCTTCATGAAAACCATTTTTTTTTAGTAGAATATGGAGTAAAATAAGGATTTAATGACACGGTTAAAGGGAAATTTTTTTTTGGGATATCAAAATATGATAATCTTTATGTAAGACATTATGAGATTGAAAAAGAGACGTTGGACAAGTTGCAAAACATGTGTGGTGGAGAATACTTGAAAATATCATAGAAGGTTAGAGTACCCTACCACTCACATCTTGATGAGGAGAATAATGAAAAATATTGTATACTGATATAATAGTATAAAATCAAGCCTGCTCACAAAAAGAAGATGAAAGCATTGATGATAGAGATTGTGGATTAGGAATTGTTCTAGAGGGACAATAAGAAGAGGTTAGAAACTAAAATGAAGTGTTGGAAAGGTTTATCTAGGTGGATATTGGTGGCCACCCACCTACTCCACTTGGTTCCCCACCATTGTATCTTTAATTTTTCAGTTTTAGTGCAACTTACTATTTTTAGCAGTTTTTCGGGTCCTAATCTTTCGGAGCCGTTTTGAGGTCCTAAACAATGATTTTTGAGAAAACTGTGAGCAACATGAGTTCATGGAATGATGTTGCCCACATAAAAAGTTGTATTCTTCAGATATATATTTCTAACGAGGTATGGTGCGCGTAAAATGAAGATCGTATGCCAAAGTTACGTCCCCAGGAAGTTGAAACACCAATTTACTGAAACGGGGCCCATAGTTTTTGCGCTTCATCTCGTAGGGTTAGGTTTTTGGATGTTTAGGGTTTTCCATTGTCTCTCAATAATAAATAGGCCCTCGAGCCTCATTGTAACATAGTTCAGACACCTGTGGCCACCATATCTCTTCTCAGAGGTAAGCTATCAATGCCCTAGCTAGTTTATTTCCATTATGTCTATAAGAAATTTTTAGTTCTTTGATATTAATGAAAGGAAGTGTTATTTCTGCTTGATATTTGTATTTATGGTTATTTTTGTATTCTGTTTCATTCCTTCATAAATCTGTATCAATGGTATCAAGGCAACCTTCTTTTTATCTATCCTTCTTTGCATGTCCCCAAAGAGGTCAAGGTATAAGGAGTTAGGGCTTAATCTCGCTGAACCTTTGCAAGATCAGCCTCACAAACCCCGACAGCCACTCATGGGGAAAGAAAATAAATATGAGGGAGCAGGAGATCCTATCAAAATATTGCTCAAGGAGGCCCTCGAAAAATAAATGAACGTGATGATGGATAACTTTTCCCAGATCCTTCAACGACTGCCCACCAGTGACACATCTGCATCCAACAACCACTCTGGGGGCGCGACTCCTTTAAGGTACAAGTAACCTTTGGAATTCCCATATTTGAGGCCCAAATAGATGAATATGCCATAGATAGATGGTTGAATCTATTAGAAGGATATTTCTCAGTTCCTGACTTTTCTGACTGGGAGAAGATTATTTTTGCACTCCTTGAAGCTACCCCCCATGTCAAGGACTGGTGGGAAACCTACTGTGAGAAAAAGGAAAAGACAAAACCCTCTTTATTCTCAGCTGTACCCACTTGGAATTATTTCTGATACACCATCAAGGAACAATACTATCCTGTGGGGAGCTATGAGGACAAGTGCGTACAATGGACCATGCTGCAGAAAAAAAGGGATCAAGATGTGCATGAGCTGATGAATTTGTTCCATACCGTATGCAAAAATTTGGGTATCAAATATTCAGAGAAAAATTTTGTGATAAAGTATCATAGCTTTCTGCACAAATACATTTAGGAGGAAATGGAGTTCCTCGACATCTCTTCGCTTGGTATGGCATATCGGTATGCTTCCAAGATTGGGCAGAAATTCAAACAAAAGAAGTGAGACTTTGGATCTGCGAATCAAAATCAAGGGAATGATGCCCCCAAACCATAGAACAAAGGAAAAAGCCAAGGCATGGCGACCCAAGATAACCTACCAAAGCTGCAAGAAAAGAACAACACTGCAAAGCCAAATAAGGACACGGGAAAGTGGTGTGAGTTCCATAAGAGCTCCTCTCACGACACAAGTGAGTGTTAGGCAAAGCCATTGCTGGTGGCCGAGATGAGGGATTCTAAATCAAATGCATGATCTGGCTCTAAATCAAAACTTGACAAGGGGAATGATAGAGGGAAGAAGATTATTGATGCAGAGCCCAATGCCACCATTGCCACTGTGAAGATCCAGAAGGAGGAACCAAAAGATACATAGGAGAAGGAGCATCTCTTCCACTCCCAGATGTGGGTAAAGGGTTCCCCTCTACAATTCATTTTCGACAGTGGGAGCCAAAAGAACCTCATTTCAGTAGATGTCGTAAGGTGGTTGGGTTTGTCGACGATATCACACCCACAACCATACACCATCGAGTGGTTTTACCAAGGATGAGATCTCCACGCCAGCTAATAGTTTTGACTTCCCTACAACATCAATCCCTTCATGGATGAGGTATTTTGTGACATTACTCCTCTTGATGTTTGTGATGTATTATTAGGCCAATGATACTTGTGGAAGAAAATTAATGTGTATGAGTACCGACCTCACGTTGTTATTGTTACTTTTGGAAATACATTTTACAGGATACCAGAGGTACCATCACCTAGCACTATCTCTTTGGTTACTACAAAAAAATGCAGTAAGCTCATTTCCAAAACTGGGAAATTTTTTTCCCTGATGATCAACCCCCAGGGAAAGAAGAAGATTGTGGTCATGAATTCCAGTTAGGGCTGCTACGCATGACAAAAACAAATGGAAAAGGTTGTGGAGGAGTGAGGGGACATCTTCACCTCACCCACAAGTGTGCCTCTACACTGTCAAGTCAAGCACCCCATTGATCTGACCCCAGGTGCACCACTACCCAATGAACCAATCTATCGGCTCTTTTTACTTGAGAACGATGAAATCAAGAGGCATATTCAGGATATGTTATAGAAATGTCACATACGACTAATTTCATCACCCTGTGGGAGCCCGATCATGTTGGTACATAAGAAGGATGGGAGTTGGAGACTCTATATTGACAATCAAGCACTAAAAAAGATCATTGTCTGGAATAGGTAACCGATCCCATGGATTGATGACCTTCCAGACCAACTCAAAGGGCTAAAATATTTCAACAAGATTGATTTGAAGTCTAGTTATCACCAGGTACCAATCGAGCCCTCTGATGTGTGGAATATATCATTCAAAGCCAAGGAGGGACTTTTCGAATGGCTAGTCATGCCTTTCGAGTTGATGAATTCTCCCTCAACCTTTATGAGGTTGATGGATGACATATTGCGGCCATTCACAAACTCATTTGTAGTGGTATACTTGGATGAAATTCTGATCTTCAGCCAGAATTGGGAAGAGAACCTCCACCACATCCGGCAAGTCCTCCAAACATTGTGGTAACATAGGTTGTGTGCCAATTTTGAGAAGTGCACATTTGGCATGACCCAGGTTCAATATCTGTGAGACATTATTGATGAAAGGGGGCTGCATGTAGATCCAGCTAAGATCTAAGTCATTCGGGATTGGCCAGCCCCAACTACTGTAATAGAGCTTCGCATCTTTCTGGGTCTTGCTAATTTCTACCATAGGTTTGTGTTGGAATTCTCTCATACCTCTTGGCCCTTGAGTAAAGTCACCAAGGGAGTAGTGAAAGAAAAATTATTTTATTCGAAATCTCAACAGAAGATGTTCGTAGAATTGAAACATTGCCTATGTTCTTCCCCAGTGCTCACATTACCATACCTGCAACAACCATTTGAGTTCAAGACAGATGCCTCTGACTATGCTATTGGGGAAGTTCTTACTCAACAGGGGTATCCAGTGACATATCACAGTGAGACATTGTCCGACACAGTTTGCAATTATCCCACTTGTGACAAAGAAATGTATTCCAGTGTCCAGGCTTGTTGACAATGGAAGCATTACATTTTGGTGAAGGAAATAATCATCCTCACAGACCACCAAGACCTGCAGTTCATACAGACACAAATGAAGTTGCAGAATGATCGCCATTAGAAGTGGTCCACATATCTGCAAAAGTTTCATTTGAACATCAAGTACAAGAAGGGTAGCACCAATAATGTTTCGAATTGCCTCAACCAACATCCAATCGTGGCACTAACCATCATTCTCAGCTCTTTTGGGCACGAGACTTATAATTGCCTGCTTCTCTACAAAATATATCTAGAATTCAGCCATACATACAAGACACTCTTGGAGGGTACACAAGTTCCAAATTTTTACCTTCAAGATGCACTGCTATGTCACCTGGGAAACATTTATGTTCCTTCAAGTGAGCATGCCAATATGATTTTGGAAGCACATTACAGTCGAGTCGCTTGAAATTTTGGAGTCGAGAAAACAGAGGCAGTACTGCAGAATTATTTCTGTTAGTCGAAGCTTCGATAGGATGTCAGGAAGTACATCAGATCCTGCACTGCTTGTGCTGTTGTCAAAATGGACATCAAGAAGAAAGGACTCTATACTCTGCTACCTACCCCTAATCAACCTTGGGAATCCATCTCCATGGATTACATGTCGATCCTTCCTTCTACTAAGAACGGAAACAATTGTCTTTTCATGGTCATCGACAGATTCTCGAAGATGGCCATTATGGTGGCCTAAAAGAAGAATATCACAGTAGAAGCCACTGCTAAACTCTTATTTTAACGAGTGTGGGTTCACTTTGGGATCCCACAGTCTATCATCTCAAATCGAGACAGAAATTTCCTCAACACATTTTGGTCTAGCCTCTGGTCAATGCTGGAAACCAAGCTCACCAAGTCCACAACTTTCCATCCCCAAACTGATGGCTAGATAGAGGTTGTCAACATGATGATTCTACACATTCTACGCATGTTAAATTCAAATAATCCACACACATGGGATGAGAGCCTACCCCATGTACAACAAAGTTATATCGGGCTCTCCACATCTCAATCGGACACAGCCCCTTTCAGGTGGGCTTGGGATTCCAACCACTATGTGCCATTAATGTAGCCATGCCATTTCGGCTACTGAGGCCAATTCAACTCATGTCTAGTCTCAAGTTGACAAAGCAAACAACTTCATCAATAAAATTCATGACATTCACAAATAGGTTCATGACATATTGGACAATGCCAATGGTAAGTACAAGCAATGATATTATCAACATCCGGCGCCACACGACTTTGAGGTGGGCGACAAAGTATGGCTATATTTGCAGAAGGAGCGCCTCACTGGACCCCAGCGCAACATTCGCCCACTCTAATATGGGTCGTACACCATTACCAAGGTTGTAGGGAACAATTCATTCAAGCTCAGTATTTCACCATTCCTTTCTCTACACCCAATATTCAATAGGGATCACCTTCGGCCCTACTTCCCACCTCTATTGGACACCTTCGGCATTTCAAAACAACTCACACCAACATAGTTAAACCCAGACTGCATGGAACATGCCACCAGAAATTGTACCATGGACGTGCAAATAAAGGACACTTTCCAACATAAGATCCAACTGAATCGGGTTGTCAAAGCTGGCTAACTCCTACACCAAGGCAAATGGTTCACCAGGGACCAAGTTCAGTAGAAGTTTTCTCATCTCATGGAGGAACTCAACGCAATGGGGACTATTTCTTCCTAAGGGGGGATTAATGATCCAGGTGGATATTGGTGGCCACCCGCCCATTCCATTTGGGGCCCCGCCATTTTCTCTTTCATTTTTTCAGTTTCAACACAACTTACTCTTTTTAGCAGTTTTTCGGATCCTAAACTTCTGGAGATATTTTGAGGCCCTAAACGACGTTTTTTGGGAAAAATGGTAGCAAAATTAATATATTTATTGATTTTTCTCACATCTAAAGTTGAAATTCTCTAATAGATATTTCTAACGAGGTATGGTGCGCATCAAATGAAGATCCTATGCCAAATTTACGATCGCGGGAAGTTGAAACACCAATTTACCCAAACATGGCCCATAGTTAGGGTTAGGTTTTTTTATGTTTAGGGTTTTCCATTGTCTCTCAATAATAAATAGGCCCTCGAGCCTCATTGTAACACATTTTAGAGGTATTTAGCCACCACATCTCTTCTCAGAGAAAAGCTACCAGCGTCGTAGCTAGTTTATTTCCATTCTTTTGGTAAGCAAATTTCAGTTCTTTGATATTAATGAAATGAAGTGTTATTTCCACTGCATCTTTGTATTTATGGTTATATATGTATTCTTTTGTGTTCCTACATAAATCCATATCAAAGGTTGAAAGAGAAATAGATATATTATGCAAAATTGGAAGAAGAGGTAGGCTCTTTGAGATGTGAGCTTAAACAGGAAAATTATCAGCTATCTTGCTATAAGAATTTGGATATGAGTACTAGAATCTTAGATAATATTCTCAATAGTCAAATATATCCTCTCATCAATACCTATTTTAGATTTCAAGAAGAAACATGATCCATGAAAGGAAAAGAAAAAAGAGTGTACAACCATGTGCCTACTAGAAGAGCATCCAAATAAAGTAAAAAAAATTAGTAGCAACAAGGAAAGTGAAGGAAGAGAAGCACCTATTGGCGAAATTGAAGATAAGGAAATCACAATGGTAGAATGTAGCTACACTCAAGAGGATAAAATAAGCGATCAAGATCTTAGATTACTCTTCATCCAAGAATATGAAATACAAGGTAGCAAGGTTTATTTCATGGTTATTCTTTTTATTTCAATGGTTTTGGGCATAGAGCAATGAAATGCAATTAATTTTCAAGAAAACTAACATTGATGAAGTGGAATGAAATCCAAGGTAGAGTTTCTGATAGTTTTTAATGTTTCAATTGTGGTAACCTTGGACACTTTTTTAGATTAGAATTAAATAAAAAATTTATAATTTGTTTATTTATATTCCAGAACAACTTAGCAGCTTGCCTGACACATAGCTACTAGTAAGATTTTGGGGGTCTATGTTGAATCCATTTAATACATAACCCCAATAGAACCCCAATAGTTTCATGCCTAACACTATAAAATTACCAATTGAATAATTAACCCCAATAGTTTCTTTCCTACAACTATAAAATTATGGGGGTCTACGGTGAGTCAATTGAATACCTAACCCCAATATTTTCATGCCTAACACTTAGCTACCAGTAAACCTCTAATGGTTTATGGTATTTCCTAATCTCTATAAAATAGAGCAAAGGGGATTTGAACCTTGGATGTCTCAATTTTTTTAGGACTTGCATTACTTTGATCAGCAGTTGAGCTACCCCCAAGATGAAATTTTAAAAATTTATTTAAAACCAATTATATATATATATATATATATATATATATATATATATAGGTTTATATTTAATGTTTTAAATTCATGAATTCAAGTATCTATCTATAACTAGCCCAACTAGCCTAGATCTATCTATACATTTAACATATTAATTGAATACATTTTCCAAATAGTTTTTATATGAAAATTAAATGATCTGTAATCAATTTCTTTTTTAAATTTAAATATAAAAAATAATTTAGAAATTAGATATGTGTGTATGTATGCATGATAGTGAACTATTTTACAAGTTTAAATTTAATGTTTTAAATTCATGAATTTGATAATTTTTCCAATCCCCTCTCAACTTAGATTTAATATCTTGAGTTCATGGATCTGGATTAAGATAATTTTATGAAATTTTAAAATTTATATTTGATTTGAATATATATATATATATATATCAAAACACTTGTGGTGCAAACATTTCCTCAAGTTTTGCACTAAAAAATGAGTTTTCCCCCTCAAGAGATTTGATCCCTCTTGGTGCTTGATAGATCTCGAGTTAAGATGGACCTAAGTTTATTTCTAAAATAGTCATGGATGATAATCATGAAATGGACAAATCTAATCCATTAAAAAAAATGCCACCAAAATGGCCTTAAACATATTGACTTAATGAAGCTACACTTCAGTTATGATATTAGAGGAGATAAAATGAGAAATAAAACCATGAAACCAATATTTAATAACACTTCGAGATGATTTCTATCATAAAATTTCAACTCGGTGCTTTTCACATTGGCCACATTCTGGAGCACTTTATTTTAATTATTTCAATAAATTATTTTATTTTCCTTCACTACAACATTTCAAACACAATTTTTCCTTCCTAAAAAACATGGAATCAATCAAATATAAATTTCAAAATGACACCAAAATAAATTACATCTTCATCCTACAAAGTTTGATTTTTTGTTATTTATGTTCTTGCGATAATAAAATTGTAAATAAGAGTACATTGAAAGCATTTCAAGATATACATGATAATATCCCATGTTTTTCATCTTGAATTCCACACAAATATGGTAAAAATAACACACATTCTCTTTTAAACCACTTTAGCCATTGATTCGGGAGGATCTAGAAATACAAGTGGCATTGACAATAACTCAAAATTCAAATTCATTAGATGGAAGTGAAACCAGGACAAAATCATATTTTTCGTCGTTCTGATTCCAACGGTGTGAATGACACTCAAATCCGAGTTTGTATGGTCAAGTTATAGTTGGTCAAAGTTTTGGTCAAACTTGGCCAAGTGGCAATATTAAAGAGGCAACAAATCGGCAGTGACCCAGTGTGTGAAATATGACCAATGCATGAGAGAAATTGTTGCCTACTTAATTTTCCCAATGATCCTTATTTTCTAGCGATTTTAAAATGTCTATATTGTTGTAAAAAACTAAAAAAATATATTAATAGGAGTGGTGGGCTACCACCCCTGCCCTACCCACATTGTGTTTTTATTATGTATTAAAGTGGGGTTGGTAGCCCACCCTTGGCAAACTCGCACCCACCCTGAACCACATATGATATGTAACGCAGATAAAAAAAGGGTGGGGCCACGTGCCCGTGGACCCTGCCCGTTGTTGAGATTCAACATGAAAATTTTTGGCACACATTATCCTAGTGAAAATTAAACACCTACACTAGGGTGGGGCCCACAGGATATTTTTAGGTGCATGTCTATTTTTATTATCCCTTAATTTAAAGGGACATTAAACTATAATATATTCTCAATGTGGACTTGAAAATAGTTAACTGAAGTGGAAAATCAGTTAGCTAAGTGAATTTCGACTTAGAGGTTGGCTGGTGGGACATGCAAAGTAACTTTAGTTGTAACCGAGTGATTCTAATTTTAACATAGTTGGAAGTGAAGTGGTGCATGAGTTTCTGCAGTTGTAAATAGTTTAACTCAGTTAAGTGAGTTAAAATCAACTGTGTTAGTTGTAACTAAAGGTACACTAGTGAGAGATCAATTGAATTAATTATTAATTAATTCACATTTAGTGATCTCACACGCAACTGAAGATTTACTATTATTAACTGCATGCATGTAAGATCCAATGGAGACCCAGTTGAGTTCTAGGTGAAATGGAATATAACTATCAGTTGTGACATTATTTTCTTGCACACATGAAAGCACACACACATTGGATTTTCCCATGATACTTGCGTAGTCAAGGCAAGCATGATTGCATCAATTCAGGCATTACATTCAACAAGGATTGGGCAGTGAAGGAAGACATTTTGGAGATAGTAAATTGGCTAAGGAATTTGCCAATTTTTGTATGACGGTGTGAGACAATTAGCTGATGTACTGAGGGCTCTTGTGAGAAGATTTTTTTATGTAATTGTTTCATGATCCATGATATAATATAAACTAGAAGATAGTGGGGTTTTTAGCTATAAGCTTTCCCCAGGAAATTATCTATGTTGTGTGTGATTGATCTTTCTTCTTGTTCATGTGATTTGCAATTGTGTTTTTTAATTCCACAAATATTTGTAGAAGCGATTAAGTATTTAAATTTAACATATTGTTAGATTGGGTGAATCCAATATATACATGCATATTGTATAATTTCTACATTGTATGGGAGAACATGAAATTGCAAAAGTGAAGCAGGAGCTCAGTTTGTAACTGGTGAGAATTCAAATTTGCAGAAAGAATTTCTTGGTGTTATAACTGATTCACGATCGAAATGGCTTTCAATGGCTTGCAGTTATAGTATGCACTCAAGGACAACTCAAACTACATTTCTTGGAGGGACAGGATGGAGGAAGTTCTCAAAGACAATGATGTTCCTAGACCCACTATGGAAAATGCTGCCAATCTTGATGCATGGAAAAATAAAGTGGCAAAGATGAGGAGGATCCTATTGGAGGGAGTAAAATACCACATTATCTCAAGCCTCCATGGGAAAGCCACACCATATGCAATGTGGAAGGCTTTTAAATATATATTACAAATCAGTAGCGACCATAGGAAATTGGTGCTCAAAGATAAACTCAGGAAGATCAAGATGGAAAAGGGCAATACCATTCCAAAGTATCTCACAAAGTTTTTCCAATGTCGAGATTAACTAGGGAGTGTGGGAATAACATTTTTTGATGATGATTTGGTGAGTTTGGCTCTCTTAGAACTTCCTAAGAGTTGGCACAGTGATGAAGAGTGTGTCAACAGATGGGAAAAATTTCCGGATTGGGAATGACTATGGTCAGATCTAGTGCAGAAGGAGATTAGGCAGAACACCAGGGATGACTCTTCATCAAAGCATGATGATGAAGAGGATTTTTATTTTTTTGCCAGGTGAATAAGAGGAAGGGGAAGAAATTCCATTATAAATCTGAGTCTAAAGGCAAGAAGCAGGACATGTCCAAAGTGAAGTGTTTTCATTGTCATGAACATCAACATTTTTCTACTAAGTGTCCACAGAAGATGAAGAACAAGAAGATTTCTAGATCTACATCTAGTGAGGCCATTGCCTCACAATTTGAGCTAGAGTTCTCATCGATCACATGCATGGTGTCAAGTGCATTAAGATATGTGCGATATTTGGATAGTGGCATTTCCTTCCACATGACGGGAGATAAGGAGATTTTCAATGACTTGGAGGAGAAAGATCTCCATATGCATATTGACATGGGTGACGAAATACGGTACAGTGCCACCTGGATTGGTACCAATACCTTTCAGAGGGAGTCAAGTAAACCATTTAAATTTAAACATGTGATGGATGTTCCAGGTCTAAAGAAAAATTTAGTCTCAGTAGCAATGTTGGAGGACAGAGGCTATAATGTTGTTTTTAGTGAAGGGAAATATTTCCTGTGACATAAAACAATGGGTCAAGACAAGAGGATATGGATTAAAGTTAAGAATTTATACAAGATGAAGGTATATGGTTGCGCTGCCATGATGGGAAAGGAAGAAAAAGTGGTGAGATGGGATGAGGGCGAATTATTGCACAAGAAATTGGGTCGTCTTCATCATGGAGCCTTGAAAGTCATGCAGAAAATATCTACTGGACTTCCAATGGGAACACTTGCTCAGTTATTGGTCTGAAAATGGAATTATTTGAAAATGTTGTGCAAAGTCTCCATTTCCATTAAATTAATTGTGCAAAGCATTCTCCATGTCTTGCAATTTAAACAAAGTGTTTTTGGTAATTGTTTCTGAGTTCATGTGTGAGGGAATATTATTTAAAACTATTATTTAACATCTTAAATCAGAAATACACAGTAGATAAACTTCACCATAACATAACATAGCAACATGATGAGGCAGTTCACCCCTCCTAGGCTACATCTGTTGGGTCCAAGGCTCCCAATGGGCATGTCCTTCCTCTATTAAGTTTCTCAAATTGGTTATATAGTGAGAAAAATTCCTAAACATGAAAAACCAGCTGTGAAATTGAATTCAGAAGACAGAAATAAGCTAAAAATGGCTTTTATTTCACCTCAAACAGTGAAGTATAGCCCAATAAAACTCCATTTTCCTGATGGCCCTAGTGGCTCTTCAAGCTTCCCTGAATACAAAAATGGCTATAGAACAACTCTGATGACTCTGCAACCTATCCCAAACACTATATAATGCTCACAATACCCAAAATTGACCAACATTTCATCCAAATTGGCTCAATATTGAAGAAGTTATGACAAAAACAAACTTTTTCCCAATGTCAACTGAAAACCCCACTAAATGTGGGCTAACTGTAGTTAATTGTAGTTAATTTTGGTGAAAGGCACGCCCTCACGATTCAGCAGAACTACTGGTGGTTGACATTAAATGTTGGCAGTGGTCACATGACCTGCTCGCTCGAAACTGACAGCCTTATCCATCTGAACCGTCACATTAAATGTGAATCCGTTTGTTGGGCACATGTAACGGTCTTCCCCAACCATTTTCTCTGCCGGTTTAAGGACTTAGTGCCAGGGTCACGGCGCTAGGGTTACATGAAGGGTCGAGATAGCCCCTTTCGTTTTTCGCCGAAACAAGTTTAAACTTTAAATAAAAGTTCACCTCCAATATAGTTAAGAACTTTGGTGTAGAGGAGTTAGTCAGATCATTGTGTTGTTTGTAGGGAGGTCCACGGTTTAAAACTTGTTGACTTACAAAAAATTTAAAATGTCGCTTATCCTCTAGCCTCGGGCCACATGGCTGCCTCTGAGCTTGCCACATTGAACCCTTTAATTGGCCCAATTTCAAAAAGTTAAACCAACTCTGAATAAGGATATGCCACTTGTTCACATTTGATTTGCCCGAAAGGGAATATTCTAGGGGAATATTCTTTGGAATATTTCAAAGAATATTCTCTTTTTAATTTTTCCAAAATTGAAAATCCAACTTTGGTCAACTGATTTTTTGAAAAATACTGAAAACTTCAAACCTCAATAACTTTCACATACAACGTTGGATTTGAGTTCCATTCATGAAGAAAGAATCACAGTGAAGAGGCCTTTCCGATCATTTAGTTTGCAACCAATTCTAAGCAATTCTATTTTTGAGCATTTTTTCAACTTTGACATGATCACCTGATCACACCTCCCAAATGGAAAGATTTTGGACCCCAAAAGCTCTCTAATTTACAGAAAATGAAGATGAGGAGGCTGATTCTCCACTCTCCCAACCTTGAACCACTGAAATCTACCTAACTTCATAAAATTGAGCTTCTCATAAAAGGACAAATTCTTCCTTGAATCTGTTGACTGACCGTTGCTAACTTTGACTATGTCATGATGCAAATTTTTGAAACTTGTAGAACAACAATTGAAATTTGCAGAATACATATTGTTTATACAATGGTCAAACTTCAAAGGAATCTAAAAATAAGATTCACGTTGACAACTATCCTCATGGTGAATTTTTGCCAAATGAGCCATGTACTTGCGTTGAATCCTGACCAATTTTTCTCGCCATACCAACCTGCCATTCTGAAACCAACAATAACCCATGTTAAAATTTGTGTCCTCTTTGCTTGCATTATTTTCCCTTTCTTGGATTCTTGCACTACTTTGCACCAACACTTTGTTCTTTGCACCAATTTACACCAAAGGCATTTTCTGCAACATCTTGTCATCTTCCAAAGATGACATGCTTTCAGGCTAAAACATATCATCATTTATATCAGCAATAACATGAAAAGGATAATGTACAAAATCTTTTTGCTTAACCATCAACAAAGTCAAGTTTTGACTTGCATTAACAAGCCTTTTCAATTGCCCTGCGTTGACTAAAGAAGATTCTAGGTTCTTTCGATGTGCTCTCACAATAAACACCTTTCCATCCTTGAATAGATGATACTTGTTCTCATGGCCATGGAAGATCTCTTTTCTGTCATATAAATATGGACTACCCAACACCACACCTTTAATGTCAAGCGTTACTACATATAGTTCAACCAAATCAACATAATGAGCTGTTATGGCAAAGTGCAACATGCACTTTCTTGAGACTTGTAAATTAGCATCCTTACAAATCCATCCAAGTGGATATGGCTTTGGATGAGGTATGGTCTCAAGTTTCAGCTTCTTGACTAAGTCTTCTGAGATGAGATTTTCTTGAGACCCAAAATCAAATAGTGTGTCTATCTTTTTGTGTTTTGAGAATATCCTTATATGAAATATATCTATCCTCCTCTTTTCATTTTGAGCTTCTATGTGATAGTTTAAAGTGCTAGAACTGGAATTTTCTTCCTTTAAAATATCTTTTACCTTTATGATCCTTAGTACCATGGCTATGCTTTCAGTTTCATCACCTTATTCAGACACTAAGTCTTTTTCAATAGTTGCAACCGTTTTTCCCTTTTCTCTGGCCTTATATTTGTTTTTAAATTTCTCTGGTTTTAGCTCTAGATGAAGTTTCTAGCAATGGTATTCATCGTGGCTTGTTTTGGAACAATTTAAAAAAAAAAAAAAATCATTTTTATTTCCTAGATATTGTGTTTCTTTTCCTCCCTTTTCCTTTGAATTCACTATCCATATTCCCATCAAATGATTGTTTACCTGTAGCCTCTAAATGCGTAGTGTGTACATAAACTTTGTCTAGACTAGTAGGATTGAACATAAGGATAGTATGTAAAAGATAATTGTGTAAACCACCTATATATTTCAGCAAAGTATCTTGACTATGCAAATCAATTCCAAGTAGTAAAGCCCTTCATCTAAAATATTTAGTGTAATCTTGAACACTTTGTCCCTTAAGTTTTATAAAACTTTTCCAATTCATGATAGCCTTTTGTAAATGAGCTAATGGATAAAATTGTTGCTTAATTATGGAAATAAATTCATCCCATGATAAAGTGATCTTACCTTTTTTTTAGTTTCATCCTTGGTCTTGGCTTCCCACCATACCAATGCTTCTCCTTCCATTCTTAAAGAGGCTAACCGAATCTTGGTGTCATCTTCATGAAGGTTTTGTATCATCAAGTAAACTTTCAACTATCTTATCCAATTGTCAAGTTTCTCTACATTCACTTCACCGTTAAACATAGGCAACTCAAATTTAACATCAAGCTTTAAAAATGGAATTTTACCAGTGGTTTTATACTTGTGAGATTGATTCACCTAAGTAGACGATGACAATGTAGAGGAAGAGGATGAAAATGGGTATGGTGGATCACCATTTCCTCCATGTCATTTCTTTGACTTGTCATCACTTTTGTTTCCTCCTAAAGAGACCTATCCTTCTTTCTGATTTTTATACCCTTCTCCAACAAGCCTATCATTCCTTTCTTGGTAGAGTATCCTCACCATCTCTGTCATGTATAGGAAATATTTTCAGAATACCCGTTCATATTCTTTGGGATCAATGTCTTTAGGATCTTCTCCTTCTCTTGAGGACATGCTTGAGGCTTCTTCAATAACTCTTGGGGGTGTAATAGATGGTGGAGGAAATGGCTCTCCGACCCTCCTTGGTTGAGGATTAGCTTGTGCTCTAACCAATTGTCCTTCCCCTGTTTTGAGGTTAAGCCTATTAAGAATCAAAACTTGCAAACAATCGACTATATATTTGCACAAAACAAATGTAGAATAAAAAAATAGCTCTTAATACTCAAATTCTGAGCTTTGATATCAACTGATCTGAAAATGGAAGTATTTGAAAATGTTGTGAAAAGTATCCATTTCCATTAAACTAAGTGTGCAAAGTATTCTCCATGTCTTGCAATTTAAACAAAGTGTTTTTGGTAACTGTTTCTAAGTTTATGTGTAATGAAATGCTATTTAAAATTATTGTTTAACATCTTAAATCAGAAATACAAAGCAAATAAACTCCACCATAACATAACACAGCAACATGATGAGGTAGTTCACCCCTCCCGGGCTACATCTGCTAGGTCCAAGGCTCCCAATGTGCATGTCCTTGCTCTATTAAGTTGCTCAAATTGGTTATACAGTGAGAAAAATGACTAAACATGCAAGACAAGTTGTGAAATTTAATTCACAAGGCAGAAATAAGCTAAAATTGGCTTTTGTTTCACCTCAAACAATGATGTATAGCCAAATACATCTCCATTTCCCTGATGGCCATGGTGGCTCTCGAAGCTTCCCTGAAGCAAAAATGGCTTTAGAACACCTATGATCACTTTGTAGCCTATCCCACACACTCCACAATGCTCAGAATACCCAAAATTGACCTAAATTTTGTCCAAATTGGTTCAATATTGAAGAATTGATGACAAAAACAAACTTATGCCCAATGTCAATTGAAAACCCCACTAAATGTGGGATAACTGCCATTAACTGTAGTTAATTTTGGTGAAAGGCACCAAATCTGGGTGCGCCCTCTAGATTCAGTGGAACCATTGGTGGTTGACATTAAATGTTGGCAGTGGTCACATGACCTGTCCGCTAGAAACTGACGGCCTTATCCATCTGAACCATCACATTAAATGTGAATCCGCTTGTTGGGCACATGTAACGGTCTTCTCCAAACTTTTTCTCCTCCAGTTTAAGGAATTAGTGCCAGGGTCATGGTGCCAGGGTTACGTGAAGGGTCGGGCTAGCCCTAAGGGGCTAGCCATTTTCGTTTTCCCCTGAAACAAGTTTAAACTTTAAATAAAAGTCAACCTTCAATATATTTAAGAACATTGGTGTAGAGGATTTGGTCAGAGCATTGTGTTGTTCGCAAGGAGGTTCAATGTTCAAAACCTATCGACTTACAAAAATTTTAAAATGCTTCTTATCGTCCAGCCTGGGGCCATGTGATGGCGTCCAGGCTTGCCATGTGCCACCCTTTAATTGACCAAATTTCAAAAAATCAAACCAACTCCGAATAAGGATATGCCACTTGTGCGCATTTGATTCACTCGAAAGGGAATATTCTAAGGGAATATTCCAAAGAATATTCTCTTTTTAATTTTTCCAAAATTGAAAATTCAACTTTTGTTAGCTGATTTTTTGAATGATACTCAAAAATTCAAACCTGCATAACTTTCACATACGACATCGGATTTGAGTGCCGTTCATGGCACCAGAATCGCAGCGATGAGGCCTTTCTGGTCGTTCAGGTTGCAACCATTTCTAAGCAATTCTATTTTTCAGAATTTTTTCAACTTGGACATGATCACCTGATTAGTTATATTCATGCAAGGGTTGCATAATGGGGAGGTATGTGAAGTCCACCTTTCATGAGAAGGAGAACCGTGTTTCGGGGATCCTTGAGAGATTTCACACAGACGTGTGTGGGCCATTCTCGATTTCTTAAAAAAAAACATAAGTATTATGTAATCTTTGTTGATGACTTCTCTCGTAAATACTGGATCTTCTTCATGCAGAAGAAATATCAAACATTCTCTAAGTTCTGTGAGTTTAAGGCATTGGTGGAGAAAGAGTCGGGGCAGCAAGTGAAGGCTCTTAGGAGTGCATTAGGGGAATTTTGAGGTCTAAAATAGGCCTCCTAAGAAAAATGTACAAAGAAAATAAACTTTATAACAGTAAAGAGGATTAAAGATGATGATGTTAACCATGCGGGATGATTCACCATTTTTGGAGTAAAAAAGTAAAAATATTAAAAAATAATAAAATAATAAAACTACCTTTTCAACTCGTATTTTCAACTTATCTCCCTAAGGGTTTACTCAAATTTCGAGCAAGAAAACTCGTTGGATGAAAAATTTAATTCCTCATCCAAGGAGTACCCATGTTGCATACTTTTGATGGAACCTGCTACATGAAAAATGAGAAATACATAAAAAAATGTGATTGACATCACATTTTTTATGTATTTGTCATTTTTCGTGTAGAAAAGTCCATCAAAAGTATGCAACATGGGTACTCCTTGGATGAAAAATCAAATTTTACATCCAACGAGTATTCCCGCTCGAAATTTGAGTAAAACCTTAGGGATATAAGTTCAAAATATGAGTTGAAAAAGTAGTTTTTTCTTTTTTCCCTCTAAAATTTGATGAAGTAATCAAATATTATTTTATTATTTCCACTATTATTTTATAATTTCCTTAGGAGGCCCATTTTAGACCTCAAAATTCCCCTAATGATAATAGTGGAGAATACATCTCTAACAAATTCAAGAACTTCTATAGCAAAGAAGGAATTCGAAGAGAACTCATAGCGCCTCATAACCCACAAAAAAATGGGGTCGGAGAGAGGAAGAGAAAAATGATTATGGGTGCAGAATGAGTGATATTTCATGATCAAGGCCTACCAATGCACTTGTGGACAAAATCATGCAACAATGTGGTTTATGTGCAGAACCATTGTCCTCATAGAGTACTTGGCATGAGTACACCTGAAGAGGCTTTCACTTGTAAGAAACCTGATGTTTCACACTTTAAGATTTGTGGCTCATATGTTTATGTGTGTTTGACTAGGGACGCCAAGAAGAAGCTAGAATTGACTTCTGAGGTTGGGATTTTTATGGGGTACACAGAAACACCCCATAATTATTGTGTGTATTTTCCAAATAGCAGAATGATTGTTGTGTGACGAGACATAAACTTTGATGAGGGGAAACTCATGTGGTTGTCACTTGAGAGGGAGCTGAACTTGCATTCAGAGAAGGAACTGATGGTTCCCAAACATGAGTCTCAAGATGTGGAGCAGCCACATGAGGAGGTTCATGGAGTGGAGGATTCGACTCATGCAGAGCCATCCATTAGAAATGGCAGAAGGTGCACCATGGAAGTTGATAGGCTAAGACTTGATGGTGCAAAGAATGTAGGAGCCCCTACTTCAGAACGCAGACAGAGACAATCTCCTGATAGATTTACTGGATACATGGATCTTGTTAGGAAATGTATTGTAACTAAACCATATTCCTCTTAGGAAGCAGTGCAGCATCCTACTTGGGTTGATGCAATGGTGGAGGAGTACGAATCCAATGTAAAAAGCAGTGCATGGTAAATTGTCCCAAGACCAGTTGATAAATCAGTGGTAGGTTTGAGATGTATCTACAAGGTAAAGCAATCTATTGATGGGAGTGTGGATAAATACAAGGCTAGATTTGTGGTTCGACGCTTCTCAAAGATCGAGGGGATAGATTATGATGAAACCTTTGCAGCTGTTGCACGGTACTCTTCCATAAGATCCATCCTTGCACTCTCAGTGAAGATGGGTTGGCCCATTCATTAGATGGATGTGAAAATTTCATTTCTCAATGTGATCACTAAGGAAGAGGTGTAGATAGAGTAGCGTGAAGGTTTCAAAATATTCAGCAATGAGTCATATGTGTGCTGACTCAAAAGAGCGTTGTATGGGCTAAAGCAAGAACCCCATGCTTGGTACACTTTGATAGACAACTATTTGACTGGACTGGGCTTCACCAAAAGTGAAGCAGATGAAAACCTATACCAAATTGTGGTGGAGGTTAAGCTTTTAATCATTTTTCTTTATGTTGAAGATTTAATATTGACTGGTGATGAGCAGCTGATACACTCATGCAAGGAGGATATTTCAGGGGAGTTCAAAATGAAGGATATGGGTCTCCTTCAATATTTCCTTGAATTTGAAATATGACATAGGGATGGTGAGCTTTCTGTGTCTCAAGGCATGTATTCAAAGGAGATATTGGGTAAGTTTAACAGAAGAGCTTCAAACCCATGGATACTCCTCTTCCGGGAAACTCGAGGAAAGAGGATGCTACTTTTGGAGAGGTAGTGGATGCTGCTGTCTATCGACTGTTAGTGGGTTCGCTAATGTACCTATTGAACATGAGACCAGGCATTTGCATTCATCTTAACCAGCTAATTCAAGCAATGGTTAAGCCTACCAAGCTCTTTTGGAAGGTGAGGAAGCATGTCCTAAGATACCTGAGGGGCACATCAGAATATGGTTTATGGTACAACCAGAAGGATGGGGTGAAGTTGAATGGTTTCAAGGATGCAGATTGGGCTGGAAAACCATCAGACATAAAGAGCACATTAGGGGGGATATTTAGCATTGGGTCGACAACAGTTTCCTAGTATAGCAGGAAGCAATGATCCATGGCATTCAATTCAGTGGAAGTAGAATACATGGCAGCAAGTCAAGCTATATGTGAGGCTATTTGGATGAGAAAGATCTTGGTTGGTTTGTTTGGTTCTAAGATGGATCCAAAAATGATTCATTGTGATAATAAGAGTTGCATTAAACTCTCCATTAATCCTGTGTTTCATGATAGGTCCAAGAATATATATATCTGGTGCCATCATCTCAGAGATTTTGTGAACATAAGAATCATGTTGTTATAGTATATTCCCATGGAAGATCAGGATGCAGATATTCTGACGAAGGCGCTCACCAGGAGAAAATTTGAATACCATAGAGACATGATCAGGGTGAAGGATAATCCCTTTCTTGTTGAGAGGGAGTGTTGATATTCAATAAGAAAATATTTGGCACCCATTATCCTAGTGAAAATTAAGCACCTACAATAGGGTGGGGCCCACAGGCTATTTTTAGGTGCATGTATATTTTTACTATCCCTTAACTTAGATGGACATTAAATTGTAATCTATTCTCAATGTGGACTTGAAAATAGTTAATTGAAGTGGAAAATTAGTTAGCTATGTGAATTTTGAGTTAAAGGTTGGTTGGTGGGAGATGCAAAGTAACTTTAATTGTAACTTAGTGATTCTAGTTAAAACAGAGTTGGAAGTGCAGTGGTGCATGATTTTTTGCAAGTTGTAAATAGTTTAACTCAGTTAAGTGAGTTAAACTCAATTGTGCTAGTTGTAACTGAAGGTACACTAGCGAGAGATCAATTGAATTAAATATTAGTTAATTCACATGTAATGATCTCACATGCAATTGAATATTTACTATTATTAACTCCATGCATGTCAAATCCAGTGGAGACCTAGTTGAGTTCTAGGTGAAAGGGAATATAACTATTAGTTGTGACATTATCTTCTTGCACACATGCAATCACACACACATTGGATGTGCCCATGATACTTGCGAAGTCAAGGCAACCAAGATTGCATCAATTCAGGGATTGTGCAGTGAGGACAAGCCGTCTGGAGACAATAAATTGGCTAAGGAATTTTCTAATTTTTGTATAATAGTGTGAGACAATTAGCTGATGTACTGAGGGCTCTTGTGAGAAGAGTTTTGTATGTAATTGTTTCATGATCCATGATATAATATACAATAGAAGATAGTGTGGTTTTTAGCTATAAGCTTTCCTCGGGAAATTATCTATGTTGTGTGTGATTGATCTTTCCTCATGTTCATGTGATTGGCGATTGCGTTTTTTAATTTCGCAAATATTTGTAGAAGTGATTCAGTATTTAAATTTAGCATATTGTTAGATTGGGTGAATCCAAGATATACATGCATATTGTATAATATCTACACCCGTGACATATAAAACCATTTCTAGGGTCAGTGGGGTTTGAACCCTCCCAACCTACATGGGTCAACCCCAAAACTATATCGAATTCAAACAATCAAATTGGTGGTGAAAAAAAAATTAACGTGCCATTCTGAATGGGGGGATCGGTGTGGTTTGAACCCCCGACCTACTCGCTCTTAACCCAGAAATGATGTGGAGGAGCGACGGAACCTTGACCAAGAGGAGGATTAGAACAATGAGCGGGGGAATCAACTAGATGTCGAAAATATCCCTTAGAGGGCCAGATGTGCGAGCGACAGAATTCAACAAATTTATAGCTGATTTTGCATGATTTCTTGACACAAATCTAGTTGTAACATTTTTTTCTCCAACCAATCTCTCAATTTTTCAGCCATCATCTAGATTGGAGGTATAAGGGTCATTTTTGTAAATTTTATGTTAATTTATTTCTTTGATGCCACCTAATAAAAGAATGCCTTCCCACTTTTGAGCATGGCTTAGAGATGGAGCCCACATTAGGTGAACTCCATAATCAAATAATTGTGTCTTTGATATCATGTTTTCTTATGTTTTTCCTCTTCTTTTCATGTGGTTTAAATTACTTGCTCAACATGCTCTATTATATGTAATTCTAAATGAATCCTTGAAGTAAAATGTCTTGGATCAAGTTTGGTATGATAAAATGTATTTTTCGATGTGAATTTCATGTTTATATGATAACAAAGAATAAGCTCCAAATATTTGAAGGATAACTAAAATCCCTTGATCCCAAAGCGGGGTGTGCACCATGAATATGGAACATGGCAGATGAGGATGCATGAGTAGAAGAAGAGAAAAATTATCGCAAGATCTTCTTCAACATGGCACACATAGTTGACAAGATATTTGTAGAATACGATAAGATAATCAAGCAGGAGAAGAATGAGCCTGAGGATCATGAATCGGTACACAATGAAGGTGGAGGAGAAGAACCACCTCCCTCACAATCCATGTGTGAAATTTCATCTTATTCTTCCTCTTCTCATCATTCTAACAAGAATCATAGATGTACATCAAAGAAACCATTTAAGTTAGATGTAAAGTTTGATTTTCCCACATATGATGGAGAATGTAGTGTATAGAAACTTAACAATTGGATTAGACAACTCAAGGTGTATGGTAACATTTAGAAAATTGATGAGGATAAGGAAAATATCTAGCTAGCATCCCTTTGATTGAGTGGCACCGCTCTCATTTGGTGGGAGAGCAATTTGCAAAAAGGCAGAAGAAACTTGGGCAATATCCTTTTTTCCTGTACAATTTTGTTTATGCATTGAAAGATCAATTTATCATTTGGGTTATCGAAAAAACGAATTAATGAAATGGAAATGTTTAAGGAAAGAGAACGGTCAAAATCTACAAAGCTTCACATAAGATATTAGAAAACCAGCATTGAATTTGGGCATTCCACTTGATTGACCCGAAATTGTAATAAAGTAAATTGGTTCTTTACATACTTACATAATACATTATTTGTTATTACTTGAGCATACTACTACTGATGTGGCCAGTGTGATGGCCATTCTCCTTGAAAGTAGGGGGAATAATGAAAAATAAGATCAGTCAAAGAAATCATCCTTCAAACCTCATAATCGGATGTTCAAAGGAAAAGGCAAGGGAAAGGACAGAAAGGAAAATACAAGCAAGAGGGAGGAAGGAGCAAAGCCATCCTTCACTCACTGCAAGAAGGTTGGCCATGATGATGAACACTGTTTGGAGATGCATCAAGAGTTGAAACCAAATATATTTGGTCAGAAGAACAAGAAAAAGATGATAGCAACCATGCAACATGACCTTGGATTCGATTATGACGACGAGGCATTGATCACACCAATGGGCACAAAAGGTACTCTTTTTATTTAGGTTAATGCAAATTATGAATTTCATGTAAGTACAATTTCTTCAAATGAACCTCTTGTTAATGAACATAAGAGAATTGAATTGTTCCACATTAGAGTCATAATGAAACATAATAAAGTGGAAACCTTATTTGATCTTGGTTCACAAGAAAATTTGATTTAAGAATCCTTGGCTAAGAAATTGGGTTTAGAAACCAAGCCTAATTTGAAACCTTACCATCTTGGTTGGGTGTGTGATTAATACAAATTAAATGTAACCAAACAATGTAATAATAGGCTTGTGATTTCATCCAAACTAGTTGATGAAGTTGATCTTAATGTTGTACCTTTGGATATATGTGGTATTGTGTTGGGGATTCTGTATCTGTATGATAGGATAGAAATATATTTTACCATGAAAAAAATTATCATCTCACGAAATATCAGGTGGAATACATTGTTAGATCTCCTCGTACCAAAGTCAATGTCAGTCTTCTAAGTCCAGGTTAGATGAAGATATTGTTGAATTCCAACAAAGGGTGCATGCTCATGTTTGTGAGAGAAAAATATATTGAGGCATCTGATTATTTCAAATGTTGTAATCCCACTCATAAAAAGGAATTATGTGAAATTTTTTGTAACTATGATGAGATTTTTCAAGAACCAAGTGGGTTTCTTTCAAAACATGAAATCGAACATGAGATTCACTTGTAGGAGGATGCTCCTTTATTGAAAATTTGTATGTCCAGGTTTTAAATTATCGAGATGGAGGAGATAAAGAAACAAGTGTATGAAATGCTAAACCAGGGGGTCATAATACTAAGTTCTTATTCATGCAGCTCACTTATCATATTAGTGCCAAAGAAGGATGGCACATGGAGAATATGCATAGAATACAAAGCACTCAAAAAAATAAATGTGAAGAATAGGTACCCTCTCCCTCACACTGAAGATTTATTAGATCAATTGAGAAATGTTGTCTATTTCAGAAAACTGAACTTGTGTAGTGGTTATCATCAGGTCAGGATTCCATAACATCATGTGTGGAAAACTCCATTCAAGACCAAATAGGGTTATTTGAGTGGTTCATGATACCATTCAAACTATGCAATGCTCTGACCACATTCATGAGGGCGATGAATGATATTTTTAGGAATTTCCTTAATTATTTTGTAATTGTATACCTTGATGACATTATTGTTTGCATTAGGATATGGGATTATCATGTGTATAATCTGAAGAAATTGCTTGATGTTTTGAAAAATGAAAAATTGTATGTTAAAATGTCGAAGTGTAAATTTGGTAAGACCTATTTTGTTTACTTGGGTCACATTCTCGGTGGTAGACAATTGAAAATAGATCCTTCCAATATTGAAGTGATTGTAAAGTGGCCTAAACCCACCAATGTCACAGAGGTCTGTATATTTTTGGTTGCAGTGCAATATTGGATAAGATTCATTGGGAACTTCTTCTTCATTGCATCCCCTCTACATGCTTTGATGAGTATGAATAAAACATTTCAATGGGGAGGAAAGCCTTTGATACACTGAAAGATAATATTAACACCTCATAAGTTTTTTCCTTACCTGACCTCTAGCAACCTTCTGAGATCAAGACAGATGCTAGTGGATATGCAATGGGAGAACTATTGACACAGTAAAGGAAACCTATATATTACCATTCAAAGATATTCTCCCAAGTTGTTTTTAATTGTCCCACATATGACAAGGAGTTGCATGCCTTGGTTCAAAGTGTGAAGAAGTGGAAACACTACCTAATTGGTAAAGAGATCATCATTCACACAAATCATCATCCCTGTAGTACCTTTAGTGATAGACCAACATTCAACAAACACGCCATTCTAGATGGATGAGATTCCTCCAATTGTTTCACTTGGTAATAAAGTACAACAAGGGAACCAACAACAAAGTGGCAGATATGCTTTCTCACCCTCCTATTTTTGAATCTATAGTTTTGAAAAATATTTCTTTATCTTTTGAAATTTATGCCAAAACATATGTTGATGATGATGGTTTTAGGGAGATTAATGCAAGAATGACGCATGGATCACAGTTGGATAATTATCACTTGCAGGGAAAATTGTTGTACCATCTTGGAAAAAATTTTATACCCACAAATGAAAGGGTACATGTAATCAAAGAGGCACATACCTCTCTTGTCGCAGGTCATTTTGCTGTAGAAAATACTTTGTGTCATTTGCAGAGGTTTTTTTTTTCCTCACATGAAAAATATTGTGACTCTATATGTAAAGGGATGTGTATTGTGTTTAGTTTGCAAGCCTGCTGATAGAAAACTGAGGCTCAACACACCACTCCTTGTTCTGAGTCGTCCATGGGAAAGTGTTTCAATGGATTTTGTAGGTAGTTTTCATTTGTCTAGGAGAGGTCATAACTATTTCTATGTCATTTTGGACGTGTATATTAATGATTTCTAAGAAGTAGGTCACTCCAGACCATACTATTCATCTCTTCTTCCAATTTATAAGGTCCATTTTTGGCTGCCCAAATCAATTTTTTCTGATTGAGTCACTCACATTCTTGGAGATTTTTGGATGAGTTTGTGGAGAATGATGGACACCAAGCTAAAGAGGAGCACAAAATTTTATCCGCAAACAGATGGACAAACATAGGTTTTAAACTGCATAGTGATACACTTACTCTGAGGCTATTGTGGCAAGCATCCCAAGTTGTGGGACAAGCAACTTCCTTATGTGCAACATGCATACAACCGAGCAGTGCATTCATCCACTCAGAGCTCAATGTTCAAGAAATTTTTTGGTTATTTTCCAAAGGATTCGTTAGACATGGTCTTTGGGAAAGATGAATATTCTAGTGGGAAATATGAAAGGGACAAAGTGAAGAAGTTAATTCAGTGGATATAAGTGATTCACGCAGTAGTGCAGGAGCAATTGGAGAAAAGTAAAGCTCGATACAAACCTTGACTTGAAAAGCACCGAGTCAATCACCAATTCCAGATTTGGGACAAAGTGTGTCTCCATATAAGAAAATACAAGATGAAAGGAGATGGAAAGAAGTTGAGAACAATCTGATATGGTACATTCATCATATTAGAAAATATTGGAGATAATTCTTTTCGTCTCGATTTTCCATCATACATGCATATTTAATCAGTGGTGAACGTTGAAAACTTGAAGTTTTATGAGCCTCCTTTGATAATGGACACTGAAGATGCTTGAAGATCAGTACTTCACAACAGGGAGACATGGAGTATCTTCATATTGGCTTCAAATGAATGCATCCAAGTAAGGATCGATGGATGGATGGAAAAGGAGAAAGTGAGGGAGAAATTCCCTCACTTTCCAATTGAATGATAAAGATGTTGGTGGTCTAAAATCTCCTTAGTGGGGAGGAATGATCCGTGAGGATATAGAAATATAAGTGGCCTTGAAAATATCTCAAAAGCAAAATTCATCATATGGAAGTGGAATTAAGATCATATCATAGTGTTGGTCTCCCTCATTCCAATGGTGCGAACGACACTCAAATCCGAGTTCATATGGTCAAGTTATAGCTGGTCAAACTTTTTGTCAAACTTGGCCAAGTGGCAGGCTTAATGAGGCAAAAAATTGGTAGCAACCCGACACATAGAATCTGGCCACCGGATGGGAGAAATTGTCACCTACTTAATTTTCCCAATGAACCTTATTTTCCGACGATTTTAAAATGTCTATATTGTTATTAAAAAAATATATATATATATATTAATAGGGCAGACGACTACCACCTCCACCATCCTCACATTGTATTATTATTATGTATTAAAGTGGGGTGGGAAGGCCATCCCCAGTGGACCCACCCCCACCCCGAACCACATAAGATATGTAAAGAAAATAAACAAAGAGTCGGGGACATGTGCCCACAGACCATGCCCATGACTGATCAAACCATTCCCACGGACGACGAGGTTTCAACCTGCCTGGCCCTCATGGGCTGGCCCCCAACGGGCATACCCAAAACTATATCGAATTCAAACAATCAAACTGGCATCAAACAAAAAATTAACAGACCATTTCGAAGGGGGGGCGTCAGTGGGGCTTGAACCCCTGACCTACCCTTTCTTAACGCAACACTTTACCAACAGGCCAACAAACCCACTTGGTAAATTTTTCCCATAAATTTACTTAAGAGTCGCTCATGCCATTCGAACCAGGAAAGCCAGCGGAGGAGTGGTGGATTCTTGACCATATGGAGTAGTGGAACCTTGACCAAGAGGTGGAGTGAAACCATGAGCGGGGAAGTCAGCTAGATGTTGAAAATATTCCCTTAGAGGGCCAAATATGCCATTGACATAATTCAACAAATTTATAGTTGATTTTGCATGATTTCATGACATGAAACTCGTGGTGACATTCGTTTCTCCAACTAAGCCCTCCCTTTTCAGGCCATCATCTGGATTGGAGGTATAACTGTTATTTTTGTAAAGTTTCTTGTAATTGATTTCTTTGATGCCACTTAATAAAATAATGTCTCCTTACTTTTGAGCAGAGCTTGGAGACGTAGCCCACATTGGGTGAACTCCATAATCAAATCATTGTGTCTTTGACCTCATGATTGCTTATGTTTTTTCGCTTCTTTTCATGTGGTTTAAATTGCTTGGTTAACATTATTTGTTATATGTAATTATAAATGAATCCTTGAAGTAAAATATCTTGGATCATGCATACTGTGGATCACAACAATGGAGCTATGATACCAAATATTGTATATTTTAGTGATTTTTAAAGAAACATTGATACAATTTAGTGATTTTTAAAGAAACATTGATACATTTTAGTGAATTAATAGTGATAAAAACCAAGTTGGAACATTATGTTATGTTGACCTCGTTTTTCTCATTCTCCGATAACAATTGGGTGCCATCATATACAACATTAGCATAACAATAAGTTTAATTTTTTTTCATCATATAAGTTTTGACTAATATTTCAATGTTTTCTATCAAATTCTCCACCTAAGTTGTATTACTATCCTCATTCTTAATTTTATGCCTTATCATTTAGAAAACATTTATTATATTAAATTTATGCAACCACACTATTTATACATTAATAACCACATGTAAGAGGCATTCCTTCAAATATGCTTAAGTCATAGCATGAGGAAAACTTAAATACTTTCATTCTTTGTGAATGATTAAAAGATAGATAGGTATTGTAGGGAAAAATATTGGGTCAAGGGACATAGTTTGCAACCTACGAAATACTAATTTTTAAAATTCTTCTCGTTCAAAACTTTTTGTTGTTGTTTTCTCCAACCTCTTTATTATATTTTTTATTAAAATGAAGGAATGGGTTTATCTTCAAAATAAAATCACGTGTTACAAAATATATTTAGAAAAAAAGAAAAAAAAAGAACAAGAACAAGTTATTCAATCAAAGAAGCATTTTTTCCTTATAATATTATTATTAATAATAAGTATTACGAAAAATAGGTTCACCATCCATTCAAATTAAATTAAATAATTGAAGTTTCCCACAATCTAATCTTGGAAGCATGCTCCACATAGCAATCTTAAGATCATATTCAAGACTACATTGAAGCAGAATTCAATATTACCATGGATGTGGGGTGTCTTGAGATATATTTTATAACCATAATAAAATTTTGGGTTTTTTTGTTTGGGAAATATTCCAATAACAATGCAAAAGTAGTGGAAATGTTGGAAGCTACCACAATGGAAAAATAGGAAGGCATAGAGGACATTGAAAATCGATGAATACTTTCACATATCATTATGAAAATCAATAGCATACCTAAGAGGTAAGGTTATTAGAAGATACGATCTATTTGAAATGGGTGAAAATTTGAATTATTTGGTTCTCTAACAAAACGTTTACTCACATTCATAGAAGAACGAGTCGATTTGCTAGGTAGCCAAACATTTATGGAGAAAATAGTTCCTAGGTAAATTTTCTTTACTTCTAATATTGGAAGATCAAAGGTTGAGACTCCAAATATTAAAATATTAAGATATAAAATATAGACTCAACATTTGCATTAATATTTAGAAAAATAATATTAGAAGGATTTGGAAACTCAATGGTTCCACGTAATAATTGTATGTCCATATAAAACCAATAGAAAAATAAAGAGATATAAAATATACTATTTATTAGACCTTGATTAGAGTACTCATGTGAAAAATATATATGCAGATGAGCATTGTACTCAAAGAGTTCACAATAAGAGAGGAATCGAGCATGCTTGATTAGACACCAAAAAACATGCAATTGAGGAACTCAAATGCTAATTGGAATCACAATAATCCATAAAACTATAATAAATTCATGCATTTAAAAAAAAATTATAATTATAATTTTATTTGTATAATTTTATTTTATCATTAAAACTTTATTTAATTTGAAACCTATGTTATTATGTATAATTCATTAAACAATTATCAGAAAGTCTCTTAGAATTATTAAATTAAATTTTATATTATTTACTATTTTTAATATTTACAAAAATTATTTAAAATTTTCTTTATAATAATTAATTTTTAGAAGTTCTAAAAGTACAATGGATAATTAGACAAAAGTTGTCAAAATTCTAACTTGAAATTTTCTTCCTTTTTGATCTGGGTTCACAAGAAAATTTGATTTCAGAATCCTTAGCTAAGAAATTGGGTTTATGAACCAAGCCTCATCTGAAACCTTACCCTCTTGGTTGGGTGTCTGATAAATAAAAATTACATGTAACCAAACAGTGTAAGACCATCCTCATAATTGCATCCAAACTAGTTGATGAGGTTGATCTTAATGTTGTACCTTTGGATATATGTGGTATTGTGTTGGGGAGTCTATATCTGTATGATAGGAAAGAAATTTTCTCTCACCATGAAAACAATTATCATCTCCTGAAATATCAATTGGAATACATTGTTAGATCTCATCATACCAAAGTCAATGTCAGTCTTGTAAGTGCAATTTAGATGAAGATATTGTTGAATTCCAACAAACGTTGCATGCTCATGTTTGTGAGAGAAAAAAATATTGAGGCATCGAATTATTTCAAAGGTTGTAATCCCACTCATAAAATGGAATTATGTAAAATTGTTTCTAACTAAGATGAGATTTTTCAGGAACCAAGTGGCTGTCCATTAAAACATGAAATCAAACATGAGATTCACTTGCAATAGGATGCTACTTTACTGAGCATTTGTATGTACATGTTTTTGGCTATCGAGATGGAGGAGATAAAGAAACAAGTGTAGGAATTTCTAAACAAAGGGGTCATAATACCAAGTTCTTCTTCATGCGTCTCACTCATCGTATTGGTGCCAAAGAAGGATGGTACATGGAGAATGTGCATAGACTATAGAGAACTAAAAAAAAAACGGTGAAGAATAGGTACCCTCTCCCTCGCATTGATGATTTATTAGATCAATGAAAAATGTTGTCTATTTCACAAAATTGAACTTGTGCAGTGGTTATCATCAGGTTAGGATTCTAGAACATCATGTGTGGAAAACTACATTCAAGATAAAATAGGGGTTGTTTGAATGGTTCGTGATCCCATTCAAACTATGCAATGCTCTGGCCACATTCATGAGGGTGATGAATGATATTTTTAGGCATTTTCTTCATGATTTTGTACTTTTATACATTGATGATGTTATTGTTTGTAGTAGGATATGGAATTATCATGTGTGTCATGTGAAGAAAGTGCTTCATGTTTTGAAAAATGAAAAATTGTATGTTAAAATTTCGAAGTGTGAATTTGGTAAGACCTATTTTGTTTACTTGGGGAACATTCTCAGTGGTAGACAATTGAAAATATATTCTTCCAATATGTAAGTGATTGTAAAGTGGCCTAAACCAACCAATGTCACAGAGTTCTATAGTTTTCTGGTTGCAATACAATATGGAGAAGATTCATTGGGAACTTCTTCATCATTGCATCCCCTTTGCATGCTTTAATGAGTATGAATAAAACATTTTAGCGGGGAGGAAAGCAGAAAAAATATTTTGATATACTGAAAGAGAATATCAACACCGCATAATTTTTTTCCTTACCTGTCCTCCAACAACCTTTTGAGATACAGACAAATGCCATTGGATATGCCATGAGATCACTATTGACATAACAAAGGAAACCTACATGTTACCATTCAGATACATTCTCCCAATTAGTTTTGAATTATCCGACATATGACAAGGAGTTGTATGCCTTGGTTCAAAATGTGAAGAAGTGAAAACACTACCTAATCGGTAAAGAGACCATCATTCACCCAGATAATCAGCCCTGCCACACCTTCAGTCATAGTCCAACCTTCAACAAACATGCCATTTTAGATGGATTAGATTCCTGCAGCAGTTTCACTTGGTAATAAAGTACAAGAAGGGAACCAACAACAAAGTGGCAGATACGCTTTCTCGCCCTTCTATTTTTAAATCTATAGTTTTGAAAAATATTTCTTTATCTTTTGAAATTTATGCTGACCAATAATGTTGATGATGATGATTTTAAGGATATTTATGAAAAACTGACGCATGGATCGCAGGTGGATAATTATCACTTGCAGGGAAAATTATTGTACCATCTTGGAAAAAATTTTATACCCACGAATCAAAGGGTACATGTAATCAGAGAGACACATACCTCTCTTGTGATAGGTCATTTTCATGTAGAAAAGACTTTGTTTCATTTGCGGAGGTTTTTTTTTATCACATGAAAAATATTGTGAATTGATATGTAAAGAGATGTGTTGCGTTCAGTTTGCAAGCCTGCTAATAGAAAACCAATGCTCAACATGCCACTCCTTATTCTATATCATCCATGGGAATGTGTTTCAATGGATTTCGTAGGTAGTTTTCCTTTGTCTAGGAGCATTAGGGGAATTTTGAGGTCTAAAATGGGCCTCCTAAGGATATTATAAAATAATAGTGGAAATAATAAAATAATATCAGATTACATCATCAAATTTTAGAGGGAAAAAAGAATAAAAGAATAATAAAATAGAATAATAAAATAATAAAAATATTTTTTCAACTTGTATTTTCAACTTATCTCCCTAAGTTTTTACTCAAATTTCATGCAGAAACACTGATTGGATGCATAATTTAATTTCTCATCCAAGTAGTACCCATGTTGCATACTTTCGATGGATCCTGCTACACGAAAAATGAGAAATACATGAAAAACGTGATTGCAATAACGTTTTTCATGTATTTCTCATTTTTCGTGTAGAAGGGTCCATCAAAAGCATGAAACATGGGTACTCATTGGATGAGAAATTGAAATTTGCATCCAACGAGTACTCCCCCTCGAAATTTGAGTAAAAACTTAGGGAGATAAGTTGAAAATACGAGTTGAAAAAAGTAGTTTTATTATTTTATTATTTTTTATTGTTTTAACTTTTTCACTCCAAAAATGGTGAATCATCCCCCATGGTTCAAATCATTATATTGAATCCTATTGGTCTTATAAAGTTTATTTTGGTTGTACATTTTTCTTAGGAGGCCCATTTTAGACCTCAAAATTCCCCTAATGAGGTCATGACTATTTATATGTCATTGTAGATCGATTTAGTAAAATGTGTATGTTCATGCCTTCTAAGAAGCAAGTCACTACAGAGCAGTGCAGAGTAGACTGCTCATCTCTTCTTCCAATTTGCATGGGTCCATTTTGGGTTGCCCAAATCCATTGTGTATGATCAACATTGTTAGCAATGAAATAGGTAACTGCACTAGTACCTACCTTTTGACGTAGCAAGAAAAACACCTAATTTTGAAAAGTGGTGATGCAGGATCATTTTTTTTAGCATGTTTTCGACACTTTAATTTTTATTTTTTATTTTTATTTTATTTTGATTTTTTTATTTTTCTGTGATGATTTTTCTGTCGATTTTGAATAGTGGTGGTGTATCATTACCAACGTTTTTTTAGAGAATTGATTTTGACACTATACATTTTCTAATGTCTTCTTCTTCCATGAGATTGTTATTTTGAAGTGCATTTATGTACCTGTGCTTTAAAAAGACAAAAAATATTTTTTTTTGAAATAAAAATTTGTAATGATATCTTCACCTTTTCACATAGATAAAAAATGAAAAAAGGGTCAATATTATAAATTTTATATTTTCTACAAGTTTATGTATTGCTAATTAATTTTTCAATGCACATCAAATTATTGTTGCTAAAAAACCAGTATTTTGAACGATATGACAAAAAAATAAAAATTTCAATATAAATAGAATGAAAAAAATAAACTTTTAGAGAATTTTTGTTAAAAAAACATATTAAATAAACTAATTTTTGGGGAAAATCTTAACTAAAAAAATTAACAAAATAGCATTTTATTGAATTTCACGTCAAAAAATAATAGTAATCACATGTTTTTTGCAAAAAATAACGATTCTTCTCATAAAAGATCAAAGTCTAAACATTATAAGTAAAACTAATTAATAGATCTAAAAAATGAGCTTTGTTTGCAAGAATAACTTAAAGATCATCCACAATATCAACTAATACATGTTCAACATCATCTAGAACATTATTGATGGCTTCTTCTGCAACATTTTCTACTTCATTTTGGTCATTTTCATCTTCTAATGGATCTTTCATGTCTGCAAATCTTCCAAAGTGTCCCTTTCCAATCATTCCATATAATGGTGGTTGAGGTTCCTTTTCTTCTTTTGCCACACGTGATTCATTAAAATCCCCTTTCCTCAAACCAACTTCTTGCCTCTCATCTGGAAGGAATTCAAGAGCGTTAATTCTTTGTTGAATAAATTTGCATTGGACTAGGTCTTTCTTAATGGAAATGCAATTCCTTCTTTTTGGTAGGCAACATGCTAGTGTTGTACCTAAACATAAAGTACAAAATAAATAAGTAAGAAAATTAGTATAAAGACATAAAAAGTAAAAAATAAAATATTAAAATTTAAATTTCTATAATAAAATTTACTTGAACCCGAGAATAGATCCAAAACCCAATCTCCTTCATTTGACGACGCCACTAGACCTGCCTCTAGCACCTGGCTAGGTGGAATCACCCTCCACCAAGCCATGGGTCAAAGGTAGGCTGGGCAGCCCTCGACAGCGCCGCCCGGCCAGCCTCCAGCCCCCGACTAGGTGGAAGGCGATTCCAGCCTCGGGCGATTCTCAGAATTGCCCTCCGCCCAGCTGGGGGAGATTCTTGGAATTGACCTCCACCTAGCTGGGGGCCGGAGGCAGGCCGTGCAGCGCCGTCAAGGGCTACCCTAGCCTGCCTCCAGCCCCTAACTGGGAAGCCCTCGATGCCGCCACTCGGCCGGCCTTTGTCCCCTGGCTGGGAAGAGGGATATTTTTGGAATCACCCTCCGCCCAGCTGAGTGCTGGAGGCTGGTCGGGTGGGCCAGAGGCAAGCTAGGTAGCCCTCAAAGGCGTTGTCTGGCTCGCCTCCAGCCCCCGGCTGGGCGGAGGGAGATTCTCAAAATTTTCCTCTGCCCAACTGGGTGCGATTCTAGGAATCACCCTCCGCCCAGCCAGGGGAAATTCTCAGAATCACCCTCTGCCTAGGAGGGGATCGGAGGCAGGCTGGGCAGCCCTTGAAGGTGCTGCAGGAATCACCCTCCACCTAGCTGGGGGCCGGAGGAAGAATGGGAAACCCTCGACGGCACCGCTCAGCCGATAGCTGGGGCCCAGAGGAAGGCTAGGTGGAGGGTGATTCTGAGAATTGATCGCCCTCTGCCCTGGCCGGCCTCCAGCCCACGGCTAGGTGGAGGGAAATTCGGAGAATTGATCGCCCTCTGCCCAGCCAGGGGCGATTCTCGGAATCGCACCCCTCGCCTAACCGAGGGTGATTCTCAGAATGGCCCTCTGCCCAGCTAGGGGCTGGAGGCAGGCCAGGTGGCGCCATCAAGGGATGTGCGAACTCCCTCCATCCCCCAGTTAGGAGGAGGGAAATTCTTGGAATCACCCTCCACCTACCTGGGGGCCAGAGGCCAATCGGGTGGAGGGCGATTCTGAGAATTTCCCCCAGCTGGGCGGAGGCCAATTATGAGAATCATGCCCAGCTGGGCGGAGGGCGATTCTGAGAATCACCCCTAGCTGGGAGGAGGGTTATTCCAAGAATCACCCTCTGCCCAACCGAGGGCCAGAGGCTAGTTGGGTGGCGCCGTCAAGGGCGGCTTAGCCTGCGTCTGACACTCGGCTGAGCGGATGACGATTCTAAGAATCACCCTCCACCGAGCTAGGGGGTAGAGGGAGGATGGGCAGCCCCCGACGACGTCGCCTAGCCAGCCTCCTACCCCTGGCTAGGTGAAGGGTGATTATGAAAATCTCCCTCTACCTAGCTGGGGGCTGGAGGTACGTCGGGCAGCTCCGTCGAGGGTTATACAGCCTCCCTCTGGCTCTTGGTTGGGTGGAGGGAAATTCCGAGAATTGCCCTCCGCCCAGCTCAGGGTGATTCCTGAAATCACCCTCCGCCAAGCTATGGGCTATTCTTAGAATCATCGTCTGCCCAGCCGAGGGCTGCAGGCAGGCTAGGCAGCCCTCGACGATTCTCAGAATCGCCCTCCTCCCAACAAGGCAGGGGGTGATTCTCAGAATCGTCTTCCACCTAGCCAGGGGAAATTATCGGAATCGCCCTCCACCCAGCCAGGGTCTGGAGGTAGGCCGAGCAGTGCCATCGAGGGTTTCCCAACCTACCTACTACCCCAGCTAAGCAAAGAGTGATTCTATGAATAGCCCTCTGCCCAGCTAGGGGTCGGAGGCAAGCTCAACAGCCCTCTATGGCACCACCCGTCTAGCCTTCGACCCTTGACTGGGCGGAGGGAGATTCTCAGAATCACCCTTCGCCTATCTGAGGGCCGGAGGTCGGTCGAGCAGCACCGTCAAGGGCTGCCCAGCCTACCTTCGGCCTCCAGCTAGGCAGAGGGCGATTCTGAGAATTAGCACTGGTTGCGAAACCCTTGATAGCACTGCCGAGCCGACCTCCGGCCCCTGGCTGGGTGGAAGGCTCGACGATGCCAACTTGCCGGCCTTCGGCCTCTGGCTAGGCACAGGGCGATTCTTGGAATCACCCTCCACCCAGCTAGGGAATCACTCTCCGCCTAACCGGGGGCCGGAGAGAGGCCAGGCGATGCAGTCGAGGGCTGCCCAGCCTGCCTCCGGCCCCCAGTGGACGGTAAATTAATTTTTATTTTATTTTATTTTTTTCAAACACAAACTATATATGAAATTTACATTTAAAAAAAAACAAAAAACAAAAAACAAAAAATATTATAATAAAAAAAAATGTATTGCTTAATAAATAAATAAAAAACAAAACAAAACTATTCATTTAAAATTTTAAAATATAAAAAAACAACAAAAACAAATTAAAAAATAAAAAAACAAATAAAAAATAAAAAAAAAATTAATTTTAATTTTTTAAATTAAAACAATTATTATTTAAAATAAATAAAAAATAAATAAAATACGTTTTAAAATATAAACAAACATATATAAGATTATTTTAATTTTTAATTTTTATTTTCTTAAAACTAAAACAATTATAATTTAGAATATAGAAAAAGCAATAAAAAAAAAATTAAGAAATATGTTTTAATATATAAACAAACAAATATATGAATCATAAATTTTTCATTTACTTGTTCATTTGTAAAAATGGTTTAAGTCATATAATTTCTCGATAATTTCATGGTTCAAGTATCTTAAAAACTTAAGATTTAAAAACTTGAGATTTGCAACCTGTCATTAAGGTTTTTATGCACTACATTCTTTTTTTTTAATGTTATGGTTGCAAATAATTACAATTTTAGGGTTGTTTAGAGTCAAGATATTTTATGTTTAACAACATGGATAAAAATTGTTCGAAATGATAAGCCCTTGAGACATGATTTTGTTTATATTTAACATCATCTATTAAAAAATTTATAATTTTACGATTTTTCAATGTCCTAATATGTTGTCTTTAATTCCATTGTTACAATGTGTCAAAAGTGTCACACAATGTTTTTTTTTTGTTATTCCAGCATCAACTCATTTTGTTTTGAGGGTGTTTTTTCAATCCTTTTCTCAAGAAACAATTTCGTTTTTAGCATAATTTTATAAAATGTTGAAATTTGACCTTGAGAAAAAAACAAATGCGTTCTAGAATACACACTTTTTGTTTTTGGGGCATTTTTTCATGTTTTTTTGAGTCTTTTTGGGCTAGAGTTCCCGTTTTGAGGTAATAGTTCATATTTCATCCGTAACAGTGTTGATCGAAACTCTTGCATTCTTGGAGAGTTTTGGACAAGCTTGTGGAGAATGATGGACACCAAGCTGAGGAGGAGCACAAAATTTCATCCGCAGACCGATGGAAAAACAAAAGTTTTCAACTACACAATGATACACTTACTCTAAGGCTATTGTGGAAAGAATACCAAGTTGTGGGACAAGAAACTTCCTTATGTGCAAGAAGCATACACCAAGAAGTGCATTCATCCACTCATAGCTCACCGTTTGAGAAATGTTTTGGTTATTTTCCAAAGGATTCTTTAGACATGGTCTTTGGGAAAGATGAATATTCTAGTGGGAAATATGACAGGGACAAAGCGTGGAAGTTAATTAAATAGGTAGTGCTGGAGCAATTGGAGAAAAGAAAGCTTGATACAAAGCTCTGCACTGAGTCGATCACCAATTCCATATTGGGGACAAAGTGTGGCTCCATATCAACAAATACAAGATGAAAGGAGAAGGAAAGAAGTTGACACCAATCCGATATGTCCATTCATCATCTTAGAGAAGATTCGAGATAATGATTTTCATCTCGATTTTCCAGCATACATGTAGATTTAATCAGTGGTGAACATTGAAAACTAGAAGCTTATGAGCCTCTTTTGAACATGGAAACTGAACGGGTTGGACAGGTTCCTATAGTGGATGATTTTTCACCTGAATACTTCGAAAAGATACCAGAGGATATCATTTTGGATAGGAATATTAGTACTTCAAAATGGGGAGATGTGGAGTATCTTCATATTGGCTTCAAAGGAATTCATCAAAGTAAGGATGGATGGATGGAAAAGGAAAAAAGTGAGGGAGAATTTACCTCAATTTCCAATTGACTAATAAATCTATTGGTGTTCCAAAATCTCCTTAATGGGGTGGAATGATCTGCGAGGATCGAGAAATATAAGTGGCCTTGAAAATATCTCAAAAACCAAATTCATCAGATGGAAGTGGAATTGGGATCATATCGTAATGTTCGCTGCCATCATTCCAATGGTGTGAATGACACTCAAATACGAGTTTGTATGGTCAAGTTATATCTGGTCAAAGATTTGGTCAAACTTGGCCAAGTGGCAAGCTTAATGAGGCAATAAACTGGTAGTGACCTCACACACAAAATCTGACCACTAGATGGGAGAAATTGTCACCTAATTAATTTTCCAAATGAACCTTATTTTACGATGATTGTTGTAATCTCTCTATATATATATATATATATATATATATATATATATATATATATATATATATATATATATATATATATATATATATATATATATATATATATGGGTGTGTGTGAGCCGGCTACCACCCCCATCACCCCCGCATTGTATTATTATTATGTATTAAAGTGGGGTGGGCAGGCCACCCCCAGCAGACCCACCCCAACCCCGGACCACATAAGATCTGTAATGCAAATAAACAAAGGGTTGGGGACACGTGCTTGCAAACCCGCCCATGATTTATCAAACCATTCCCAGGGCTGACGAGGTTTGAACTTTCCTGGCCCACATGGGCTAGCCCGCAATAGGCACACCCAAAACTATATTGAATTCGAACAATCAAACTGGCAACAAACAAAAAATTAATGCACCATTTCAAATGTGGGGGAGCGGTTCGGTGGGGCTTAAACCCCTAACCTACCTGCTCTTAACGTAAAAATTTACCAAAGGGCCAACAACCCCACTTGGTAAAGTTTTCCCATAAATTTACTTAAGAGTCGCTCATACCATTCGAACTGGGAAAGTTAGTGGAGGAGTGATGGAACCTTGACCAGGAGGTGGAGCAGAACCATGAGCGGGGGAGTCAACTAAATATTGAAAAGATTCCCTTAGAGGACCAGAGGTGCCAATGACATAACTCGAAAAATTTATAGTCAATTTTGCATGATTTCACGACATAAATCTTGTGGCGACATTCGCTTCTCCAACTGAGTTGTCTATTCTCAGACCATCATCCGGATTGGAGGTATGAGTGTTATTTTTATAAAGTTGATTGTAATTGATTTCTTTGATGCCACTTAATAAAAGAATGTATCCCCACTTTTGAGCAGAGCCCAAAGACATAGCCCACATTGGGTGAACTCCGTAATCAAATCATTGTGTCTTTGTTCTCATGATTTCTTATGTTTTTTGCTTCTTTTCATGTGATTTAAAATTGGAATCATTTGGTTCTCTAACAACAAATTTACTCACATTCATAAAATAACGAGTCAATTTGCTCGATTGTGAAGTATTTATGGAGAAAATAGTTCCCAAGTAATTTTTCTTTACTTCCAATACTAGAAGATAAAAGATTGAGACTCCAAATATTAAAATATCAAAATATAAAATATAAACTCAACATTTGCATTAAGATTTGGAAAAATAATCTTAGAAAGATTTGGAAAATCAACGGTTCCATATAATAATTGTATGTCCATCTAAAACTAATGGAAAAATAAAGAAATATAAAATATACTATTTATTAGACCTTGATTAGAGTACTCATATGCAAAAGATAGTACTCAAAGAATTCACAATAAGAAAAGAATTGAGTATGCTTGATTAGACACCAAGACACATGCAATTGAGGAACTTGAATGCTAATTGGAATCACAATAATCCATAAAACTATAATTAATTCATGCATTAAAAAAAAATTATAATTATAATTTTATTTTATTATTAAAACTTTATTTTATTTGAAACCTATGTTATCATCTATAATTGATTAAATAATTATCACAAAGTCTCTTAAAATTAATAAATTTTATTTTATATTATTTACTAAAATTATTTCAATTTTTCATTATTACAATTATTTTTTAGAACTTCTAAAAGTACACTGGATAATTAGACAAACGTTGACAAAATTATAACTTGAAATTTTCTTCCTTTTCAAAAACTAAAACTAATTAAATTAGAAGAGAAATACAAAGATAAAAAAAAACTCAATACAGTCAACACGAGGCTGGAAACGTTTCCACTGGCGAAGATGTTCAGATCTCTATGGTTATAGCAGACACAGTTATCCCAGGAAATATTTCGGGTACGCAGATCTCAATCAGCTCGCTAGTGGAGGGGTTCAGCAGATAACAAACCTGACGACCAAGTTCACTCACAAAAATATGGCCGCGCCACTCTGCAGTACACACAATACCACGAATTCTTTCAGGAAGAACACTTTGAACAACCCAATCGTTTTCCTCAGCATTATATTTCATCAACTGTCTTTCAGTGGACGTATACAAGTGCCCAGAGGCAACTATGCACGACAACTTGTACGATCGCTGGAACTTCCACATATTATTCACCGTTGTCCACAGGGCCATCATAGGATCAAAAATTTCTGCATTCTTTCCATCGCCGAATACAAAGAAATTTTGGGCCAGAAAAACTCCATCACATGCGCCTGGTTGTTGGGTCATTGGAGGAAGAATGTTCCATCAGTCCTCTTCCACTTTGTGAGCCTCTGCTGTGAACAACCTACTTTCGTCGTATCGGCCCCCTGCCTTTCCTCCCGCAACGTAGATAAGCCCCGCAGTGGAAGATACAGAGCAGGCGAAGCCGTCCTTTTGGTGGGCATGTCGGCTCCTCTGCTCCATTTGGCAGACGCGAAGTCAAAAACATAAACTGCCTTCATGCTTCTCTAGCTCTCTGGATGATATCCGCCAATGAAAAATAGCTTACCATTAACGCAAATGCTAGCACAGGACAATGGATTTCCACTAGGAAATTCGGGATTCTGAGGTAGGTTTTCCCAGGTGCGCGTGACAGGGTCTAACACTACTATATCACTGTTAGGCGGAACTGGATTTCTCAAATACTTAATCATACATATCAACTATTCCGTTGTTCCACCGCTCATTCGGTCCTTGTAGAACTTGGGCTCGCTCACTGTCTCACTCCATTTTCTGCACACAAGTTTGAGCGTAGAGTGCCATTTGTACAGCACTCTAAGCAAACAGTTTCGAGCTACATCACATCATCTGGAAGACTAGGAATGATCTCCTCATGTTGTTGGAGTGCCAGCCTCTTTGATCTACACAACATGGTGTTGCATTTGACCTGAAATAAAAGAAATTAATCGAGAGCTCAAAACTAAAAATCATTACTGACAAAATCTAATATTAGATAATGGAATTAATACTTCATTTAAAAAAACATGAAAATCAAATATGGTACAAAACAAAAGTCTCAATATATGACTCTATCCACAATCACAAATTGTTACTTTTATTTGTGAAAATGTTGAGTAAAAACATAAATTCATCGTACGTACGTTTTAAGTAAAAAGTTAAATTCAAATTCACTGTAAAAATTGTTGGAGATGAATCTGACATAATACTTGTTGGAGTAATTTCATCTGCGCAGATCAGTTTGCACGTCAAATAGGTGGATCAGCGCGCAGGTTATCACGGCGACAGGTTTGAAGAAATTGACGGAGTGCGGGGGGTCAATCAGCTCGACCGTTAACAAATTGCCACCCCCTGTAGTTGACTGCCGATCTTGGGTTGACCAGCCAATCGACGGCTGTGGTAAATTGCGGGGGGGTCACCCAAATTGTATTGTACGAACAGTGGGCAGCCCCCGTAACCACCAGCTAGTGGTGGCTCCGTCCACCAGCCACCCACGTGCCACCGCTCCGCCACCACCGCGGAAAAATTTTCAAACTTGCCATAAATTCAAATTTGTCATAAATTTTTTTGAAGCGGTGCTGATAGATTTTTAATGGCATTAATGAAATTTGTAAGCGGTGAATTTCTGGCAATTTTGTCAACAAATTGCATTAATTATTTTTAGATATTTTGTTTATATATAGAAGAGAGATATAGTGTAAATTTTTTTTACACACAGACAGAGCAGATTTTTTATATACGCACAACAGTGCAATTGTAGAAAAAGACAGAGACAGTGCATAATTAAAATATACACAGCAAAGTATATTTTTTTGTAAAACAGAGAGCTATTTTTTAATAGACAGAGAGTTGTCTATTTTTAAAATAGACAGAGACAGTGAATTGGAAATTCACAGCAAAGTTTTTTTTGAGACAGAGAAGAGTTTCTGGAACTGTGTTTTGTAACAGTCCAGCAGTTGTAAATCCCTCTGTGATAGAAGAAGAACTTGTAAACAATTTTATGGAATAAAATTTGTGTTATAGAGTTAAAATTCTGTTACTGTGAGTGCAAATTTTTAAATATTTTCTCTGTGTTAGAAAGGGAGTTTATTCTCCATTTTAATTTCTGGAATTTTCAAATTTCCAACATGGTATCAGAGCCTATTCAGGCTATTTGAAGGTCAAATAAGCTGAAGAAAAGGAGTTTGTTATTGCAGCAGCCTCTCCAGCAGAGTGAAGGTTCAGTCAAGAATAATTCGAAGGTATTTCTCTATACAGTTCTGTGTTATTGTTGCAGAACAGTTAGTTAATTTAAGCACACAGTCAAGTGTTTTTAAAATCATAGTTAAGAGTGAAGAATGGCTGGCTCCAGCACTGGTATGGGTATGGGAAATATCCATCTCCCACAATTTAATGGGAAAAATTATGACTATTGGTCAATAACTATGAGGGCTTTATTTGTCTCCCAAGACTTATGGGAATTTGTTGAGGATGGCTTTGAAGAGCCAGCAAATGAAGTAGAGTTTCTTCTTTTAACTCAGGCATAAAAAGAGATTCTGAAGAGCAATAAGAAGAAAGATGCCAAGGCTCTTTTCTTCTTGTATCAAGCAGTGCATGAGAGTGTGTTTCCGAGGATAGCAGCAGCTAAGAGATCCAAAGAAGCATGGGAAACTCTCAAGACAACTTATCAGGGTATGGAGAAAGTGAAGACAGCAAAACTTCAGTTGCTGAGGAGAGACTTTGAGACTCTCTGTATGAAAGAGTTAGACTCTATTGACTCATTCTTCACTCATGTGATTGGAATGGTCACACAAATAAGATCTCATGGAGAGACTCTTGAGGACAAGAGGATTGTTGAAAAACTCTTGAGAAGTTTACGCTCAAGATTCGATGTGATTGTAACCACCATAGAGGAGACTAAAGATCTCAAAATGTTTTTAGTTGATGAGCTACATGCATCACTGATGACCCATGAACAGAGATTGAGTATGAATGAAAACTCATCTCTTGAACATGCTTTTGGGACCCGTGTGTCTTTTCGGAAAAGTGAATTTAAGGCAAAGGAAGAGGAAGAGGCGGTGGCTTATCAAGAGGTGGAAGGAATGTACCAAAGAAATGCTCATGAAGGCAAAAAGTAACCAAACTAAAGATCAAGGGCCAAGGCAGCGTTAAAGTGACAATAATGATCAAGAGACAAAGGTATGACAAATCCAATGTCCAATGTTACAATTGTGGTAGTTATGTCATAAATGAATGTAGAACGAAGAAGCAAGATATGGCAAGTAGAACTAGTGCAAATTTCACTAAAGAAAATAGCAGCCAAAACAATTTGTTTTTAGCTTGTAATATGGGTGAAGAAAAGAATGAAGATTTATGGTTTCTAGACTCCGGTTGTAGTAACCATATGACAGGAAACATAGCCATGTTTTGTATGTTAGATGAGAGTGTGTAGTCACAAGTCACACTAGAACCCATAGCAAAGTTTCTCTGTTATGTGAAAAGGAGATGTTGAACAACACCAAGATTAGTGCAAAGAAACTATAGCGTATGTTTATTATGTTCCAGAATGAAGTGTAACCTCTTAAGTACGATGCTTGTTCATAAGGGGCATTTGTTTCTTTTATAATGATAATGAAATTTATCATGGATAAATCCACCTCACAAAGCATGTATTGAAGTGAAAATGACATGAACAGATACCTTCTCAGAATGAGAGTGGGGATTGAATAGAATATGGGGAGAAAGGCAATGCAAGAGACTGTCAAAATAACCAAAAGATGAAAATTGGTTGTGGCACTTGAGATTTGGACATCTCAACTTTGGAGGTCTTAATTTGTTGAATAGAAAAGGAATGGTAAGAGGTTTACCATTGATAGAGAAGCCTGACAGCCTTTGTGAAGGTTGCATTCTTGGGAAACAACACAGAGAAAGTTTTCCTTCCGGGAAAAGCATAAGGGAAAAGGCACCCTTAGAGATTGTCCACTCAGATTTGTGTGGACCGATGCAAACTCCATCGCTTGCTAGCAGCCACTACTTGTTAACATTCATAGATGATTTTACAAGAAAAACTTGGGTTTACTTTTTGAAAAATAAAAGTGAAGTGTTTAAAAATGGTAATTTCAAAGCACCATGAGAACAGAGGGACCCTGACATCAAAAAGTCTTGAGGACTGATAGAGGAGGTGAGTATATCTCTAAATATTTTCTACGTTTTTGTAGAGAAAATGGTATTCAAAAGCAGTTTACAACTAGATATACTCCGTAGCAAAATGGAGTAGCCGAAAGAAAGAACCGAACCATAATGGACATGGCGAGGAGTATGTTGAAGGAAAAGCACTTGCCTAATGATTATTGGGCTGAAGCTGTACATTGTGCAGCATATATTCTGAACAGGTGCCCTACAAAGGCAGTTATGAACGAAGTGCCAGAAGAGGCATGGAGTGGCACAAAGCAAAGTGTCACACACATGAAGGTTTTTGGATGTGTGGCTTATGCACACATTCTGGATCAGCTAAGAAAGAAGTTGGACAGCAAGGGGGAGAAATGTATTTTCATTGGATACAGTGAGGAATCCATGGCCTACAGGTTATATAACCCATCCAGCAAGAATTTTATTGTGAGCAGGGACGTTCAGTTCATTGAAGAGGAAGCTTGGGATGGAAGCATAGAGAAAACAGTAAATGTAAAACACTGTTTATCTCATGATGAGGATGATGATGAGTTGGCTGAAATACATCCTCAAACAGCAACACCAACAAGAGAGCAGAAAAGTACACCCTTGAGGAGAAATGACAGTGCTTCTCCAAGCACACCACAAGGAGGAAATTCAAGTGCTTCTTCAAGCACTTGTACACCTACTGATAGAGGTAAGAAATTCAGAAGTTTGAAAGATATTTATGAACAAGATATAGATAATGAAGGTATCAATTCTTTATTTGCTTTATATTGTCATGTTGATGATCCTGTTCATTTCGAAGAAGCCATCAAGGATAAGAAATGGATAGAAGCTATGGATGAGGAACTTAATGCCAAGCATAGAACAAAATCTCATCGAATAACTCTGCAAAAATGCTGCTGAGTTAAATGGGTCTACAAGACCAAGAGTAATGCCCAGGCAGATAGAGAGACACACATGCAAGGCTGAGCCACAAAGGCTACAAAATACAAGGATAGATTATGAGGAGCTTTCTGCACTTGCTGCAAGAATGGAAACCGTGAGAGTAGTGTTGTCCATAGTAGTAACAAAATGAAACAAGTTTACCAATGATGAATCAACATATTTCAATGGAATGTTAATGAAGAACATAGCTGGATCAACTTCAAAGCAGGAAAGAAAGGCCAAGAGCACAAAGTATGCAAGTTGTCGGAAGCTCTTATAATAAGCAGCATACAGCGTGGTAAAAGGATAGATCAATACTCTCCACTGAATTGGTTTTGAGAAGTGGGAGGGAGAACCCACCCTCTACATCAAAGAAAAAGACGGAAAAATCTTGATTGTAGTCTTATATGTTGATGATGTTATTTTTACACGTAATTATGATTGCCTTATTGAACATTTTAAAACAATCATGAAGGAAGAATTTGAAATGACTGATATGGGTTTGTTGAGATACTTCTTGGGAATAGAAGTAGAACAAGATGAAAGTGGGATTTTCATCTCACAGGCAAAGTATGTTAATGAGGTACTTGAAAGATTTAACATGCAGGAATGCAAAGCAGCAATCACTCCCACAGTGATGGGATTAAAACTCAGCAGAGAGGACAGCAGCAAGGATTTTGATCCTAGTCTATACAAGAGCATAGTTGGCAGCCTTATGTACTTGACTGCAACTAGGCCAGACATAATGCATGCTGTTAGTTTGATTTCTAGATTCATGGAAAAGCCAAAGGATGTACATTGGCAAGCAGCAAAAAGGATTTTGAGGTATTTTAAAGGTACTAAAATGTTTGGTATTTTTTATACTATTTCAGAATGTTCAGATTTAGTTGGATACACAGACAGTGATTGGGCTGGAAGTGTTGATGATCGGAAGAGCACTTCTGGTTATGTTTTTTCATATGGTTTCAGGAGCCATTTCATGGGCTTCTAAGAAACAACCCATTGTAGCATTGTCTACGGCAGAAGCAGAATATGTGGCAGCTATAGCAACAGCGTGTCAAGCAGTTTGGATGCGGAAAATGTTGAGAAGCTTATGTCAAGAACAGGTAAAAGGGACAGTGATATTTTGTGACAATAGTTCAACTATTGCATTGTCTAAAAATTCTGTTTCTCATAAAAGGACTAAACACATTGACACCAGGTTTCACTTCATACGTGAATTGGTTACCAATGGAGAAATCGTTTTACAACATTGTAGAATGGAGGATCAATTTGCAGATATCCTCACAAAGCCACTTGTGCAGAAAAGCTTTGAACATTTCAGAAAATGCATGGGTATGCAAGAAAACCCAGCAGTTGAAATTAAGGGGGAGTGTTGGAGTAATTTCATCTGCGCAGATCAGTTTTCACATCAAACAGGTGGATCAGCGTGCAGGTTATCACGGCGGTAGGTTTGAAGAAATCGACGGAGTGCGGGGGGTCAATCAGCTCGACCGTTAACAAATTGCCACCCCCCGTAGTTGACTGCCGATCTTGGGTTGACCAGCCGATCTTGGGTTGACCAGCCAATCGACGACTGTGGTAAATTGCGGGGGGGTCACCCAAATTGTATTGTACGAATAGTGGGTAGCCCCCATAACCACCAGCTAGTGGTGGCTCCGCCCACCAGCCACCCACGTGCCACCGCTCCACCACCACTGCGGGAAAATTTTCAAACTTGCCATAAATTCAAATTTGTCATAAAAATTTTTTAAGCGGTGCTGACAGATTTTTAATGACATTAATGAAATTTGTAAGCGGTGAATTTCTGGCAATTTTGTCAACAAATTGCATTAATTATTTTTAGATATTTTGTTTATATATAGAAGAGAGATATAGTGTAAATTTTTTTTACACACAGACAGAGCAGATTTTATATATATGCACAGCAGTGCAATTGTAGAAAAAGACAGAGATAGTGCAGAATTAAAATATACACAGCAAAGTATATTTTTTTGTAAAACAGAGAGCTATTTTTTAATAGACAGAGAGTTGTCTATTTTTAAAATAGACAGAGACAGTGAATTGGAAATTCACAGCAAAGTTTTTTCTGAGACAGAGAAGAGTTCTGGCACTGTGTTTTGTAACAGTCCAGCAGTTGTAAATCCCTCTGTGATAGAGGAAGAACTTGTAAACAATTTTATGGAATAAAATTTGTGTTATAGAGTTAAAATTATGTTACTGTGAGTGCAAATTTTTAAATATTTTCTCTGTGTTAGAAAGGGAGTTTATTCTCCATTTTAATTTCTGGAATTTTCAAATTTCCAACAATACTTATATGAAAATTTGTAAATCATGAGTCTGCCCAAATCATGAACCCATTACTTACAGAAAGATAGTGCGATCAATGGGAACACTGATCTATAGAATCAAAAGGAACACCGATTGATCGATCCACCAATAGCTTTCAAGTAGAAATCTCAAATCACTTGTAAAATAACGAGTCACTTGTGACTAATGAGGGTTAATAAATACGAGGTTTTGAGTGTAGACCAACTTAAACACTGAACTTTAATAGTTAATGTGGATTAATATATACTGAAATTGGAATAAGAGGTTTTGACTAACTTAACTTTAACATTACAAAAAATGTAAATGGTGAAATGGTTTTAACTTATTATTAACCTATTTTTAATAAAATCCTGACCTTTGTGGTATGGTAGGAGTTTTAGTTGGTCCACAAATTAATTTGAAGAAAATTTGAACTTATAAAAAGACCATCGTGGTTGGCTAGGTATCGATCCGTTCTAGCAATTGCTCTCATACAAAATTTGAACAGGCTATCTTGGATGGATCTATTCTTGACCTAATTTGTGATCAATCTAATTTTAGTGTATTATTAAAAATGTGGATGTTCAAAATGTTTTTAACTTTGTTTTATTTTTTTTTATTTGGAATGAAAGCAAAAAATGGCTAGTATTTTTCCAGTTAATTATGGAATTTTTCTGGAAAGAGAATATCGACCCTAATTATGGAGCCTTACTCCAAAAGTAAAGATTTGGTGGATCTTGGGAGTATTTTTAAACTTTCTTTTTTCTTTTTCATTTTATTAATCTGGGTAAAACATTGATTCTAATTATGAAGCCTTGCCCCACACAGAAACATTTGGTTGATGTTGGAAATGGTTTAAATTTCTTTTGCTTTTTTTCTTTTTCATTTCATTTAAGGTGGAATGAATGTAGGAGAAATTTGGAGTACCATTTAGGTAAAACATAGACAGAATTTTTCGTTTTGGACTTGAAATAGTTTTTACTTGTACGACCATATAAATTAAATGACTACTAAATGTGGATGGGCATAAATCCATCATAAGCATCAAAACACATCTCACAATAAAAAATAATAATTTAATTACAACTTTATTTTAAACTAATATTATTATTTATAAAAGAAAATTTGGATATGAATTAAACAATATACCTAACCATGGAGATTCACCACACTTTACATAGGAATTCTTAATTTGTAAATAGATTTTATTACAATACCATGGCCAATTCTATTTATTAATACCACATATACAATATAACACTTTTTGGTATGACATTTTCTTTAATTAATTGATTTGAGATAAATTAATTAAAAGAGCATAATTAATTGAAGAGAAATCTAAAGCCTTGATCTACTTATACTACTATGTGTATTCTAGCATATTCCATGGAAGATAAATCTCCAGCATCTCCCTAATATCTATTGATAATTAAATTACAAATATTGAAGGTCTATTCTAAAATAGATATAATTACCAATATAATTAAGCTATTTTTAATAAAATTTGAACCCTATACCAAAGTCATATTAGATGGCAAGGTTTAGAATTGGTCCACAAATTGATTGCAATCTAACTTACAGTTGAAATGACCTTTTTCACGACCATTGTTTTGGTTAATTTTAATCAAAATGGGACATATATTTTTAAAAACTTGAATTTTAATTGTTTAATGTGCATAATTAAAGTGCCTTAGTGGTTTTCAGTAGTGGCTTTTCTTGAAATTGTATTGCCTCATTTTGGTGAATTCCAATGAAAAATTATATTTCATTTTAGAGTACGTCATAAATTAATAATAATGATAATTATGACATATTAATAATAAAAAAGGGAAATAAAATAAATTATTATAAGAATATTAACTTTTGAATCCTTGAAAATGGATACTTTGACTTATTTAATAATTATCGATATAATTCAACTATTTTTAATAAAATTCGAACCCTATAAAAAGTGAAGGTGTAGTGTCAAGAGATTGGGTTATTTTAGGAGCTTGATAGACAAAGTTAAGATGGATCTTAGTTGGTTTAATTATTAATTCTAAAAAATTATTATTATAATTATTATTTTGTTGGTTTAATTCCCCCCTTAAATCGGCTATATTACACATGAATACCATGGGTCAATCCCATGGTTTGTCATAAACCTAGAGCTAAAAAAATCTTATTAATTATAAACAATTATGATTATAATTATTAATTTGTCGTTTAATTTCCCCCCTTAAATAGGCTACATTACACATAAATACCATGGGTTCTCATAATCCTGGAGCTAAAAAAGCCATTCATAACTTGACCTAGTAAAGTTAACCTTAACTACTAGATAATGATGATGATGGTGATGTTTCACATCCATTAAGACCAATATGGTATATGGGACCTTAAAAATGTAAGAAATTAGTTGAGATTGTTTAATAATGTATTTCTATAATAAAAAAGGAGCGAGAGAAACCTTCCTGGATCACTATAGTGTTGATTTAACAAGTTAAGAATGTTGGCAGTGTGGAAATATTTTGAAAATTAGAATGAATCTAAGTAAGAGTAGGGAAATCCAAGAGAAAATGTTTTTCATATTCAACCCGTTTTTCATATTCAACCCTCTTAGCATCTCAAAGTTGACAAACTCTTTTTCTCCAAGTTGTTTTGGTAATTAACTAACACCCGATTTCACTTTGAAGGTGTGAATTAGTTCTTATCTTGGAAATATTAATTGGCTTCCTAGCACTGGTCAAGACAGAAAGATAATTCTAGTTATCAATATTGGTGTTGATCATGTCCTTATAATACCTTAGCTTATTCGTTACTTATAAATCCTTATATTCCCATAACTTGTCCTTAAATTTGAAAGTAATGATGTTTTAAGATTTTCCTTGTTCTCCAAGATGATCTCATGTTTTATCCCCCAATGGCCTAGTGAAGAGTGAGCATCCTTATGCCATCCGTGCTCGAGCCAGAGGTGAGGGTTTTGGATAGAGATAGAAGAAATTTTGGGTAATCTCTTGGATTTCATGTTGTATAGATTCTTATTATACATGAGATACCTAATAATGGTCATAATTTCAATTGGGGGATGATAGTTTCAATTAGGATGATAACGTAGGGAGTATTCCATTTAATGTTGAGTTTATACATTACAAATTTCTTTTGGATAGGCTCAATATTACTCCATGATTATCTAGATATACTACAACCCAAAAATTGACATCCATATAAAATAATAGGAGTAATGAGATTCCCAAATAAGAACCCTTTTTTACTCGAAACAAAAAGATCAATCTACTTACAATTATTTTTTCAATCCCATAATCAATTTTACAAACTCCAATTATACCTTTCTCAATGCTATAATTCAAATTGAGCTGATGATGAATTTCATTCTGAGATATTTGTATGAGGATATTTTCTCCAACTAATTATTATCATATGCAAAATTGTCATAATTGATCTTTTTGGATTTAATTATTATGATTTTATTCTTTTCGGTATTAACAATCATACCCATTTTTGATTGGTAATGTTGGAGGATTATAAGACGCTTTTCAAGACCTAATCATGGCTCCTAACTAGAAGAATAATATCACCAGGATAAACGAAGAAAGTAATGTTGGAGAATGCAGTTGGGAAGTTATTAATTCATATTTTCCTTAACCTTAGTAATTTCCCGTGAAATTTATTTATATGCTTATGTTTGTTTATTAGATATTTTTCGTCAAACCATTATCAGGTTCAAAAATAGTAGAGACCATGGAAAAAGTATTAGGCTCCAAGCCAGGGGAAAATCCCTCCAAGGGGAAAACCCAGAAAATATCTTCTCTTCTTGTATAATTTGCTTCAAACGAGAAAACCAAGACCCAAAACCCTAGACCAATTCCTCCTCTAAGAATTAAGTCAACCATTCCTATTAGGTCAAATATCAACGAAGAAAACATGAGTCAATCCTACTTCAACCAAATTCCAGCTTCAACTTTGGCCTTGAGCTTCAACCTGCAACTTTAACCTATAACTAAAACCTACAATTTTTAGCCTTCCAAAATATAGAAAAACCATAACCTTAACACGTGTGAGAGAATAAGGCCCGAAAACATACTTTCCTTATCTTCTTGTCTTCTAATTTCTTCCTTGACATTCAATTTAGATTTAGTGATGCCCCCAGCTATGGATCAATCTTCTTCATTGATGAGATCAACTCGATACTAAATGAGGTCGAATATGATTCTATTTATATTCTTTTCATCAGGTAAAATTCCCTTGCTTCGGCTGACTTATCACTTCCAAGGCTGGCTTGTGCGAGGAGGATTGTATAGCTTTCTAGACTTGAAATCTGTATCTTATACATGCTACAACTTTCCCAATGGGGTGTTATACAAATGAGGACTTGTTTAAATGAAGAAAAATATTATTTTGACATGACCAACCCTAGAAGCTTGGAGAACATGCTTTAACATAGATGAGCATACAAAATGGAGCATGAAACCCATGCTTAATTTTTATTTTTCCTTTCTTTTGTTTCTTTTAAAATATGAAATACATAATGACTTAAGTACATTGACAATTATGAAGACTCAAACTGTTAAAAAAATGTAGCAAGAAAGACTTACCTTGAATTTAGCCTTGGACAAGTTAAGTAAATCGAATCTCGACATCAAGGAGACAACTTGGAGGCAGTTAATTAGTGTAAACTGGCTCTTTTCACTTAGTTATCTCAATAAATTTGATTCAGTGGGCTTTGATTTCAATAATGCATGTGCCATTACTAAATTTTAGCAATCTAGCTAACTTATTTTCAGTCGTATTCAGTTAACTGGCCTCTAACTATTGATAGATTTAGATGAAGGTAAGTTGTGTAATGGGACAACATTATAACTTGAAGATATGCTATTTAACTGATCAATAAAAAAAATAGCTAATGCATGCATGGAATTCGAATTGCTCAACTGAAGTGAAAGAGACAAGGCAAGTGTAACATGAGTTGTATACTAGTTTGAGTGTACATTTCATGCATGAATTAAGGAGATTAATACATGGGAATTATATAAGAATGTAGGGGGAATTTATTATGTTTTACGAGCTAATTTCCTTAAGGATTTAACAAGGAAATAGGAGGCTAGATGAGTGAATAATTGACTAAGTTTTGGCCAGAGTTTCTCATTCAAGAAAAAGAAAATTTATTATTTCATAGGTTGTGATCTTTGTTCAAAACATTAATGTAAATAATCTTGAGGGTTTTTTCCCAGTTGGGTTCCTCTAGAATTCACCGTGTAGTTGTGGTTTTTCTTATTGCATGCATATGCATGTTTTTCTAAATTGTGATATACATTTCACAAATCAATAGAGTAGAATTGTGTCTCTTGTTTTCAAGTTTGAAATCTTCAACATTTTCAACTTATATAAAAAATTTACATTGTATTAGAGCCCTAAAATCACACTAGGCCAGTATTTCAAACTTGTCTCTTAGGAATTTCAAATTTGCAGCTTAAGTGTAGCAGTTTCTATTTAGATTCAAGAGAATGTATTTTAATAGATTGAGATTAGAGTATGCTATAAAGGGTAGCTCAAATTTCATAGCCTAGAAGGACCAAATGGAAGTAGTGCTCGATGATAATGGTGTGTTAGAATATATTAAAATTGATATTTCAAGACATCCACAGACAATGCACAAAAATTAGCACAATGGAAGAAGGATGTTACAAAGGCCATGATAATTATTCAGGAAGGTATGAGGGACCATGTGTTATCAAATATGGATGGAAAAGAGACACCATTTTTTATATGCAAGACACTGAGTGAGATATTTAAAAATAGTAGTGACCCTGAAAAATTGGCCGTAAAAGATAAAATTCAAAACATAAGGATGCAAAAAAATGATACCATTCCACAGTATGTCTCTAGATATACACAAGTTTGATATGCGCTTGGAGGGGTTGGGGTGAATGTTGCATAATATGAACTGGAGACTCTTAGTAGCTCTTCTAAGACTTCCAATATCCTAGCACAACTACCAAGACTCTATGAATGGAAGGGAAAAAATATAAAATTGGGAAAGGTTGTGGTCTTGTTTGGATCAAGAAGAGTTCAAGAGAAATACCATAGATGTAAATTCCTCTAGACTAGAGGATGAAGATAATTGTTCCTTGGTTTGAAAGGACAAGAATGGAAAATGAAAGAAGACCCAAATAAAACCTAAATCCAACCAAAATAATGGCAATACGAAATACTTGAGAAAGATAAAATGTTTCCACCACCACAAATACAATAATTATGACAAGATTTCTGCATAATAATTCTAACAAGAAGCCTTCAGGAGGAGCAGGAGCAGGAGTGTGTGGTGCCTTGATTCTGGTGCCTCGTTCCATATGACTGGGTGCAAGGTTTTTTTCAGTATTCTAGAGGAGAAGTATCTTCAGATGCATGTCAAAATGGGGGATGGTGGGATGTACAGTGTTACAAGAATTTCTATTGTCACCTTTGAGAGGGAGAAAGCATTTCCTCTTCACCTAAAAGATGTTACGATTTTACCATGACTCCAAAAGAACCTAGTCTATGTAGCAATATTATAAGATACATGATATGATGTTATTTTCAGTAAAGGGAAAGCCTTTCTGAGAGACATAGGTATCGGAAAATTGAAGGAGAGCAGGGTTCGAGTGAAGAAACTATAGGACATGTGTTAAATCCACCTTCCATCACCGAGATATTAGAGTAGATATAATATTTGAGTGAGTCCAATTTGACGTTCATCGACCCTTTTCTAAAGCCTTCAAATAAAATAATAAGTATTGTGTTATTTTATTGATTTTTTCTCTAGAAAATGTTAGATATTTTTCATGCGAAAGAGGGATGATTTTTTCTAAAAAAAAATTGAATTCAAGGCATTGGTTGAGAAGGAGACTAGTAAGAAGGTGAAGGCTCTCAGGAATGACAATGGAGGTGACTTTCTTTTTCATTCCTTCAAGTATTTGTGTGCCAAGGAAGGTATTCGAAGAGAACTGATAACACACCATAACCCACAGTAGAATGGGGTAGCTGAAAGGAAGAAAAAAGGCATAGTGGTGGGAGCATGCAACACCATAGTCTACCTGTAGAACCGAAGTCCTAATAGAATACTTTGCATGAACATACCAGAGGAATATTTCTCTGGGAGGAAGCCTAATGTGTCTCATTTCAAAATTTTTGGAGCTTAAATTTATTCTCATGTATCCAGGGATTTGAGGAATAAACTTTAGAATTCATCAGAGTTGGGAGTTTTTGTAGGATACAATGAAATCCATACAATTACCGAGTGTACTTACCTTCAATGAGAGTGAAAATTGTGAGACGAGATGCCAATTTCTATCAGGAGAAAATTGTGAGATTCTCTCTGAAATGAGAGTAGAGTGTCCCACCAGAATATTCAAGAGATGGGATAAAGAGAGTCATAAAATATGATAGGTTATTGCAAGATGATATGGATAATGTTGAAGACCCTACTTTAGTACGTAGGAAGAGGAGGTCACTTGAGAGGTACACTCACTACATGGCTCTCATGACAGAGCTCATTGAGATAGAACCTTGTTAATTTAAGGAAGATGTTTCTGAACCTGTTTGGGTTGATGCCATCGTGGAAGAATATGAATCCATCATGAAGAAAAATGTATGAGAGGCGGTGTTGAGATCAAAAGGAAAATCATTGGTTGGCTCCATATGGATCTACAAAATGAAGCGAGTAGTTGATGGGAGCATCGAGAAGTACAATGCCATATTTTTGGACAAAGGATTTTCTTAGGTAGAGGGAATGGGATATAAGGAATTTTTTGCAGCACTTCCAGATATTCCTCAATCGTATCCATTATAGCATTGGTTTTTCTGATGGGGTGGGAAATACACTAGATCGATGAGTAGATCACCTTTCTCAATTGAGGAGGAAATTTACATAGAGAAACGAGAATTATTTGAGACATATTATCAAGATTCACATGTACGCAAACTCAAGAGAGAATTGTATGTTCTCAAATCAGCTCCTAATCATGGTACAGTCATATCGAAAGTTATCTTAGTGGATTGGGCTTCACCAAAATTGAAGCAAATGCGGACTTCTATCACATTGTGGTATATGGTAAGTTGCTTATTCTTGTTTTGTATGTCGATGTTTTAATATTGAAAAATGATGAGAAGTCAATCTGCTCTTGAAAACATGATACTGAAAGGGAATTTGAGATGAAATACATGGATTTAATGCATTAATTCCTTGGGCTAGATGTATGGAAAGGTGATGGTGAATATTTTATGTGTCAGGTGAAGTATGCCTCTAAAATACTTCATAAATTTCACATGGATAATTGTAAGTCCATGGAAAAAACTCTATTTACAAACTGGAGGAAGGAGAATGCCACTAGCGGTGAAGAGGTGGATGCTACCATTTGCAGGAAGATTGTGGGTCTTTGATGTATCTTGTGAACACAAGACTTGACATGTGCTATGTTGTAAAATAACTGAGTCAAGTTATAGTGAGGCATGAAAACAACTTTGGAAGGAAACAGAACATGTGTTATAGTAACTTAGAGACACTATTGAGTATGGATTATGGCACATGAGGATAGATGGAGTAAATATCCAAGGATTCACCAATTCATATTGGGTAGGGAGCCCATTAGATAGGAAAAGTACTTCAGGTGCTATATTTATTGTTGGGCTTGCAACTATTTCCTGGTACATTAGGAAGCATAGGTTTTTGGTGCTTACCTTAGCAGATGTTGAATACATGGTTGTAATTCAACCAACATGTGAGGCCATATGGATGTGGAAAATACTTGTGGGTTTTTTCTGTCAGGAGATGGATCTGGAAATTATATATTGTGATAATCAGAGTTGCATTAAGCTCTATGAGAATTCGACATCTCAGGACAGGTCCAAGAACATTTATATCTAGTATCATCATTTGTGGGACTATGTGCAAAGTAGAATTATGTTGGTATGAGAAATTTCAACAGAGGAGTAAGATCATTGAAATCTTGACAAAGGCATTATCAAGAGGTAAATTTTAATTCCACAAGTGCAGGATAGGGGTGGTGAAAAATCCTTTCTTTCTAAAAGGGAGTGTTAAAAAAATGTATCAAGAAAGTGAAAACTTAAATTTAGCCTTAGTAAAATTGAGTAAATCAAATTTCCACATGAACAAGAAAACTTGGAGGCAGTTAAATACTATAATATGGCTCTTGTCACTTAGTTAGCTTAGTAAATTGTAGCTAGTGGGCTTGGTGTTTAGTTAATTTTAGCAATCTGGTTCAGTTAATTTTTAGTTGTATTTAGTTCATTTACCTCTAAATATTTATAGAGTCACTTGAAGGTCACTTGTGTAGTGGGACAATATTATAACTCAATGATTTTTTAGTTAACTGATAAACTAGCCCAAAATATATAATGCATTCATGGAATTCAAATTGCTCAGCTCAAGTGGAAGATACAAGGCCATTGTAACATGCATTGTATACTAATTTGAGTCTATAGTTGTTGCATGATGTCAGGAGATCAATCCTTGGGAATTACACAGTAAAATAGGAAGAAATTATTATCTTTTAGGAGCTAATTTACACAAGGATTGTGCAAGGAAATAGGAGGCAAGATGAGTAGATAATTGGCCAAGTGTTGGCCATAGTTTCTCATTGAGAAGAGAGAACAAAGATTCTTTTTCAGGTTGTGCTCAGAGCTGGAGCAAGAAATTTTAATAGTTTCTTTGTTCAACTGATTAATATAAAGGGGCTTGAGGGTTTTTTACCCAATTGATTTCCCATAGAAATAAGTATGTACTTGTGGTTTTTCTTATTGCATTTCTATACATGTTGTTATAAACTGTGATTTACATTATGCAGATGAGTAGGTTCGAACATTGTGTCTCCTGTTTTTCAGTTTGAAATCTTGAACAATTTCAATTTGTATCAAATATATACATAAGCAAGTTACATTTTTGTTGTAGCCGCTACAACACCACCCAAAATTTTGGGTATATTCGAAATTTCGGGTCCCCCTCTGCTCGCTTAGTCGTCAAAGTCTTTCACCCTACCTGTAGTCAGTGACATCCCATCGACCTATCCCCAACCCCTCATGAGATTTATCACCATCATGATTAGATGTTTTTGCTGCAATCACGCCATGTGAGGGAGGGATCACCCATCATACGTTCGAATAAGAACTTTCCATGCACTCAAGATGTACATTAACAACCCCCTTGTCATGGGTCATTAAGCACGTTGTTTGAATACTTCTCTTATGTTCATTGGTCTCATATATTTTATCTAGGGGCACCATTCACAAAGAATAACTGTGAACTAATTAATGTTATGTTGTTTATACAGGTCAATCCCCCGACTGATAAACTCATCAATGATCGTCATGGCATCGAGGGGAATAAGATTAAGCTCAACGACAAGTTCACGGATGTGAACCATGACACATTCATCCACATGCCCTGCTTAGGTGGATATGAGATATAAGGCCACCTTTGAAGACCATGGTTAAGGTATATGACTAGTATGCACCCACAAGTGAGGTGGAAGATCAAGTTAACATTATTTTCAGATGGCGGATGATGTGGTGTGTGTTCATTCACTCAAAGAAACAAGGAAGCACTGGGCACCAGAAAAATCTTATGATAATGTCGTTAATATAAAAAGACAAGGGTTTCTCACGTTATTAACGGAGATGCCATATTAAGAGCGCCATTTTGCCATGAGGTCATTGATCATAGACACTGCCACAACGAAGCAAAGAATTATTCCAATGTTAAGTTCCAGCAGAGACATGATGTTCACCAACACAAAAATCCAAGGGTCATTTGTTCACTTTGGGACACTGAGAAAGATGGTCATCAAGTATGTATTAACTATGGGGTCTGCATGGGCAAGTAATTTTGTGACATTTGCAAGATTTTGATGATGATATCCCAAAATAGCAAACCACCATCATGGATGTGATATGTGTAGAGTTGGGGGCAGGAATAATTTCCTCCACTATTTCAGATGCGGTTGTTGATATCTGATTATGGCGAGGGACTGTCATCCTTCTGTAGAAAGAGAAATACACTACGATTGTCCCGTTTGTCTTGATTTCTTGTTCAAGTCCATGAGGGACGTTAATGTACTACCTTGAGGGTGTGCCATTCATATGGACTGTTTCAAAGAGATGCAAACCCATTTCTTCCAGTAGGATGTTGATCTTGGAACGCATCAATCATTACCATACAGAAAACGACCATGAATGGATTAACAATAATAAAGCTCTCAATTTAGTCAAGGAACAATGGTCGAAGGATCTTGATATGGCTGGTTTTGTGGAGACTGGTAAAATTGCTAGCAATGTACACTCGACAACGCATTCATTTCGTTAAAAAATCCCACTACAACATTGTTAAAACGCACTGCAAGGATGAGTTTCAATGACTTTGTCTCAAAATCTGCATGGTAACGTCACAAAAGGACCGCACTTTTCATGTAAGTGTATAACGATATCAATACTAAAAAGGAATTCGAATAATTTACTGAAGTCATGGACCGAAAAGCCATCTCCATAAAAGGCATGCTTCGTTTGACAATAAAAATGCTACTTTCAAAAGAACAGATTAAATCCAATTTTCGTAGCCCCAAGGGTGATATTCCGAGAGACAATCACTCTTCAAATCTGCTATTTATAACCTGTGCTGGTCCCCTTTAGAAAGACGTTATCATTTCATATTCATTGGAAGCTGAATTTTCGATAATGCCACTACTGACCACGTCGAGTTGTCTTCACAGAGCTCAATTTTCGATAATTCCTAAGGCGTTTGCTTTTACTCTGTCCAAAGGCACTGAAAAACTGGATCACACATCCCACGTAGATTTATTAGAGACTGCATGCAGTGCATTTTCAATTGCAGGCTCATGCAGGAATGAACTGCTCACCACGGAAGCGGAATGTCTATAATCAGTTCACAGTAAGAGCATTAACAAAACACATGTCGGCATGGTATTGGCCCGCTGACCATTACCTTTTGGAGAAGATAAATCATTTCACTTATTTTGAATCCACCTAAATAGTTAAGCATCCTCCGCATACGTCGTTGCAAGCACAGTTTCTGCATTGCGCAAACCCAAGCACTTTGCACTATGGAATCATTGTGTCGACATAACTATAAGTCAAACCCATGGACTTTCATCGGCCGGAGGCTGTAGTGAGTCGGTATCGCGCAGTCGCCCGTGATGGAATACAAAGGGAATCGTGAAGCCATGGACTAACTGGATGCTTCAACCTCATAAGAAACATTCTAAGGGGTGCACTATATGGAAGGATTTTAAATGGGCATCGTCCATTGCTTCAAAGCAAGCTTCAGACGTTCCGTGGACCCATGCAAAGATTCAACGTATGTCTGTCGAAATCCACATGTCTATAAGCAACCAAGTCGCAAAGAGGTCAATACATGCAAAAATGAAAGGCTGAGAGGCATTGCCATTGTTAAGTTTCCATCAGATCCACAACACCGTTGTTGATAGAAGCAAGCAGTCAGTACGTGAAGGCCCTCACTGCACTAAAAGACTGCAGAGAGCAGCTTTTCTACATCGCACATGCCTTATTAATCATCAGCAGAATCTTTTTCATGAAGCACTAGTATGAAATGAATATCTATACACTCCGACTGTGACTATGAGACCCATTTTTTCATCCAAAACGTGATTTCATCCAAGACACAATGGGTCACCAGGTCACGAAATGGGCAGGGCGAAGGCAGATGCGACCAGATTAAAATCTCGACCCTGCGACCTGTTGAGGTCACATCCCACATCAAGATCATGATCGCGCGACCCCCCAAATAAGTCACAGTTTATCTCAGTTGCAGGGTCGCATAGCTGATAGAGTGAGTGAAAATGCGACTTGCGACCTATGACCTTTGTAGGAGCAGTTGCGTTAAATCCGCCAGGTCGCCGAGTCGCAAAACTCATGAAGCGAAGGACTATGCGACCTAGATGGACTTGTGACCGTGCGACCTGTGTGAGATCGAATCTCACATTTAATAAACCTGCGATCTGAGAGTTCCATTGGTTTGTGCACGTGAAAGGAGAGGGCCCATCAATGGTATCTAGAGAAAGGACATGACGAGTAGCAGCACCATGGCCCCAAAGCAATTAGAAGTGTCAAGGTGCAGCCTTGTGGGCACAGACAAACTAGAAGCTCTCGCTCGAAATGCCGCTCATCATTTAGAAAAAGGAAAACTTCCATTCCCCATATGTGTGGCCAATGTGTGATTAATAATTACACGTATATACGGGGTTCGATTGTCCATCCTTGAGATGTCCCTTGCATGGACCGGATGGAGCGCTAATTTGAAATGCATTGCAACATAGTGATAGCTGAGGGAATTATCAACCTTAAGCCATTACGGGCATGGGAGAAGCAGTTTTTCATGAAATCACATAGCTGTCATATGGTTGGAATCCACGAAATGTGCCTCTTTTATGTGGCCATTGAAGCTTTCCTGGTTGGTATTCAGACAACTCCAGCCGTGTCCAGAACTTCAAAGAGTCTCGGATGGGGAAGGATCTCCTTCAAGTGAAGTATCTGCATTCCACACTTGGTCCACGGCAATACCAATCTGAATTACAGTGATTAAGGAGAAAAGGGCACAGAGAAAGCTTACCCTAGCCATTATCTCTGATGATTTAGTAGCTCCACACTTGACCACATAGGGGTCTAATTTTATTATTTTCATTTTGCAATTATTCAAACATGCTCTTAGCATCGATGTTAGATCATGAAGATGTGTAACCTAAGCTATGTGATTGCAAGTGGAAGCTATTGGTTTGCACAATGAGTTGGAGTTTTTACCAGCAAGAAAGAGGGCCGGTTTTCAAAGCGAAGAACGTGAGATGAGGAATACTGCTTTAAAATCCATAGATCTGCTTGAAGTCGCAGGTCGCAGATTCCTTCATGCCGCAGGTCGCTGATGGCTAGAGGTCGCAGGTAGCAAATTCCCAAAGGTCGCAAGTCGCAGAGGTCACCAGGTCACTAAGTCTCATCCCCTATTAAATGCTCGACAGCGCGACGCAGCAACCCAGCGACTAAGTCGCAAGGTCATAGAACCTAGTGAGGTCGCAGGTCGGAACAGTGGCTCAGGTCGCAGGTTGCAGAACAGATTGGGTCGCAAAGTAGCCCAACAGTTGGGAAAGCGAAAAGTTAGGGAGCCCAAAGGGCAAGATTTGCTCTATAAATTCTTCCTTCAGGAACTTTTAATGGATCTTTTGTTTGGGACTCGAGCTGAATATATTGTATTACCAGAGGATTATACATTTAAGCATGAATACAAGAATTTTGAAAAATCCCTTTGTGGATCTGGTGTTGTCATATGTATGAGCGCTATTGATTATTATGTTTTTAGTTTCTGAACGTCTTTAGATTAAGGGAACTGTATCTTTAATTCATATCACAATTGCATAATAGTTTGCTAAGTATGTTAATGGTGGTTGAGTTCATTTCACTTTCTTAACGAACGCTGATGGCTTTGTTTATTTGCATTTGTGTTACCATTTAAAACTTTTAGGAAGTGAAGGGTATTCTTGCCATGAGGAATTGTTTCCTTTGTGGTCAGAATAGTTTACAAGCATGACCCTAATGAAGTGTTGTGAACCACACTTCCTTTGGTCTTCATGCTTTATTATTTCCTCTTGCTATTCATAGTGTTCCATGTACATTTAATGCATCAATCATATTTCTTGTATCATTTGATTAGGTGTGTATCCACTATTTTATAGAGTTTAAGTGAGACCCAAAGAAAGGAGAAATCAATGGTAGCCGGACCCACACCCCGGATGGGATCCCTATTCCAAACGGTTCAAGGTATAATTGGCACCTTTTACCGAGGAGATCCCCTGCTGTTGGTTGGACAGATTTTCCTGTCAACAGAATTGGCGCTAGAAGGAGGGATAGATGACAAGCTGAGCTCTTAGAGCCTACAGTTAATCTCATATCTGTAATGGCTCGTTCCCAAATCATTCTCCCGAGATGTTTTTTGGATTTCTATGAGCCTCGATACTTCATCCCTGATGAACTTATGTATCACTTGTCCCAGTTAAAATTTTATAGTGAAAATGGAGTGTCGATAACCCGACACCTTTCATATTTCTGTGAATTTTGTGAGTGCTACGAAATTGACAATGAAGGTTTGATTTTTTTTCTTTTTTTCCTCACTCTCGAAGGTCGCGCTAAGCAATGGTGCCGCACATTTCTGGAATCGTTCACCCATTCGTTTAAACAATTTGCTAGTGAATTACAACAAGCTTTTCACAGGTACGATTTTCAAAGTGTATTAATAAAGTTGAATGACATCAGAATGGAACCTCAGGAACCTCTAGATGAATTCTCTATCAGATTTTTTCATTATTGTTTTGAGTTCCCTGAAAATGATGTCGATTGGAAGTTGTTAAGAGAACAGTTCACGTATGTGATCCTCGTTTCCCTTAAAAAATTTCAAGTAGCAACCCAACCTGATCCTATTGTTCCCTATGATGACCCGCAAGTTACAGGTTGTTCAGACTTTGTCCCTAATGCTTCCTTTTCCACCCCCCCGAGTCCAGACCACATTCAGGCCTCCAAGGAGAGTGTTGCTATTTTTGATATTCTCGCCCCTCCTCCTGAGTTGTCGGGTAGTGGATTTGTGACCTCGAAAGTTCTGAGCAATGATAGATGGGTGCATGGGGATAAAGCCTATTGTACTACCTTCGAATATTTCATGCCCCATGTCGAATCAGAGCTCGAAAACCATAGTGGCTCACTACCTCTCCCGGTTCATGAAACCTACCTCAAGCCCACTCGATGTCTCCCTGGACAAAAACCTAAATCTGATTCACATACTGATTATGAATCGACTCCTACCCCGCATAAAGTTGATTCCCTTACAAGGCCTGCCAGATAATTTTTTTCTCTAAATGACACGAATGCACGTGTTGAAAAGCCTTGTATGGTTAATGCCCCTGCGATTCAATCTGTTCGTTCATTATTCCCAAATTTATTTCACGATATCGCCACATCAGTAGTTTCTTTGAGACATTCAAAATTTCCTTATACTGGTATTGGCGACAATCATAAGCACACAGATGGTGTTTCACAATCACAATTCAAAATCGATGAATATTTTAGATCTGATCTTTCTCACTCGGAATCTTTAGACAGCCATAGGAGAAATTTCCTGTCTGGGCAACCTAAAGATGTCCTTTTTATTGATCCATCCCAGTTGGTAACTCTCGGGGAGCCTAACTTTCCAGGTACCCAAATTGATCAAATCAATGGTTACAAAGATCCCCTCTTATCTGAAAACATATTCCATCATACTGCTGAGGACTATCACTCGCATCTCTTTGCCAACCATATGGACACACCAGAATTCGATGATTCGCTTTGGGAAGATTTGAGTACCCATCAGAAAATCGAAGCGCCTCAGCTTCTGCCGATCGTTTCTCAAATGATGATCCCTAAGTACCATGCTCCTCCCAGCATAACCGCATCGAATTCACCCCACCCTGGAAAATCTAGAGAATCTGATACTTTGGATTATCAATCTGTCAGTGCGCAAACATTTGACCGACTTGATACAAGGCCCACTGAAATTTTGCAACTCACCACATCACATCCAGTCGCTTGTTGATCTCGCCCAACTGTCAAAGTCGGGAAACCCCCCGCTCGAAGGTCTGGAGTTTTTTCAAGACTGTGAGTAATTGCGGCCTCCACCGAAAGTGCATTCGGATCCTCATATCCTTGACAGATTCTAGGAACAACTCTGAACTAGGGTTTTCAAAATTAGGTTTTTTGCTCTCGGATTCGCAAGTATCTATAATTCGCCTGGCACATGCTTGTTGTTTCCACCCCGTAAAATGGATCACCCTCACTACCATAATGAGCATGCTGGTTCGTTCGACCAACCCTATCCGGTGAATGTGCTTGTAAATAGGAATTGGCTTACCCATCACCCCTTAGATCCAGGATCGTGCATGAATGGATTTGTGTCATTTAACAATAATGTTGAGTTTCAAGAACATATTGTTGTGTATCAAGATAAGAGTGGGATTCAGCCTACACAATCTATTCTGGCATGTTCTTTGGTATGTATCCATGATCTTCTTGCCGTTGCACATGCTCTTCAGGTAAGTCTTGCTGTTGGTGCATGATTTTGTATGCTGGCTCTGATTGCGAACATTGTCGTTCTTGCAGGTCAGGAACTAATGCAGTGGCTGCACTGGAAAGCTGATTTCACATAACCTAACTGCATCATTAGTTAAACTAGGGTTTTAGGTGTAGGCTAGCTAGGACTGATTAATAAAAAAATTTAGTTCAAATTTTTCAATATAGATTTACTTGCCAAATTTTTACTTCATAATTTAAAAAAGTGTGTTTGATATTTTTGTTTATGATTGATATCTTAGGCATCATCATGTTACAAGTATTTTCCACTCATTTCTTTTTCAGTTGTTGGGTGCTGTATAGATAATCACTGCTTGTATTGTGCCTCTTTTCCACCTACAGCTGGTTGATCGTTCTCGCACATGGCGTGCATTGCATCTTGAGCCCCGTCTATTACATTGCGTCGTACACTGTCTTCCTCACATCATTTCCGTAGATTTTTGATATAGCTTTGAAAATATTCCACATATCGCCTCCCACTGCATGAGCCCTCATTGAAGCCCTACCACCTTGTGGACTTGCTCTGCCCCGGTTGCTGAAATAATAACCCCATTGTTTGCATGAGGTTGCGGTGGCTATCTCAAGAGGTAGCTTTTTCTTAGGACAAGCCATCGAAGTCGCATTCTCAACAAGATGCCTATCAGTCTAACTTATTTATCCGGGGAGATACGAGCCGATTGCTTGGGGGAGACCTAATGAGTTTGAATGGCCTATGCCCGTAACCTAAGCCTCGTACCCAGCATAATCATCTTAATGATTTGTTTTGCACGCTTCGCCTATTATGGTGAATGGGATGTGAAGGTTTGGCACAAGGAAAACCCAAATCAAGATATCTTTTAGTTTCTGTAAAACAAGAAACAACCTCTCTTACTCGTAAAATAAGATGAGATCCCTCATCCGCCCATGAAAAATAAGTGCCACGAGCACATGAAAATAAGTGTTGTAAGCACATGAAACAAATATGGGTAAAGGATTGAGAAAGGCTTCCTGCACAAAGAGGTAATGCAACGACTCCGCCTGGGTACTGAACAGGCTCGCTGGCAGCGGAGCAACGTTTGTGATTTCTTGAAGTGACTTCGCCAGGGTACTGTCCAGGCCTGTTGGCAGCGAAGCAACACAGGAAACTTACTTTAAAAAATCCTGAGAATAATAAACCCACTGCCTTGCTCTTCACATTATCAACAAGCTATTCGCATCTCTGAGCTCTTTATTGATGTGTTCTAATTAGCGAGACCTAGCTGAGGCACAAGGACTGGGCATACCTGTAAAGGCCAAAGTAATTCAAAGGGTCCTCACAGAACTTGTTCAATATTCCCTTGCATCACTATCTTGGATCAAAATTTTGTTGTGATATTGACAAAGATGCTGGATTCTACCAGTGGTTCACCATTTGTTGTAGCCACTACAACACCACCCAAAATTTTGGTTATATTTGAAATTTCGGGTCCCCGTCTGGTCGCTTAGTCGTTAAGGTATTTCACCTAACCTGCAGTCAGTGACATCCCAACGACCTATCCCCAACCCCTCACAAGATTTCTCACCATCATGATCAGATGTTGTTGCTGCAATCACGCCATGTGAGGGAGGGACCACCCAGCATACGTTCGAATAAGAACCTTCCATGCACTCAAGATGTACATTAGCAGCCCCCTCGCCATGGGTCATTAAGCACGTTGTTTGAATACTTATATTATGTTCATTGGTCTCATATATTTTATCTAGGGGCACCATTCACAAATAATAACTTTGAAATAATTAATGCTATTTTGTTTATACAGGTCAATCCCCCAACTGATAAACTCATCAATGATCGTCATGGCATCGAGGGGAATAAGATTAAGCTCAACGACAAGTTCACAGCTGTGAACCATGACACATTCATCCACATGCCCTGCTTAGGTGGATATGAGACATAAGGCCACCTTTGATGACCATGGTTAAGGTAGATGACAAGGATGCACCCACAAGTGAGGTGGAAGAGCAAGTTAACATTATTTTCAGATGGAGGATGATGTGGTGTGTGTTCATTCACTGAAAGAAACAAGGATGCACTGGGCACCAGAAAAATCTTATGATAATGCTGTTCATATCAAAAGACAAGGGTTTCTCATGTTATTAATGGAGATTCCATATTAATAGCGCCATGTTGCCATGAGGTCATTGATCATAGACACTACCACAACGAAGCAAATAATTCTGCCAATGTTAAGTCCCAGTAGAGACATGATGTTCATCGACACAAAACTGCAAGGGTCATTTGTTCACTTTGGGACACCGAGCAAGATGGTAATAAAGTATGTATTAACTATGGGGTGTGCATAGGCAATTACTTTTGTGAAATTTGCAAGCTTTTGATGATGATATCCCAAAATAGCAAACCACCATCATGGATGTGATATGTGTAGAGCTAGGGGTAGGAATAATTTCTTCCACTATTTCAGATGCAGTTTTTGATATCTGATTATGGCGAGGGACTATCATCCTTGTGTAGAAAGAGAAATACACTAAGATTGTCCCATTTGTCTTGATTTCTTGTTCAAGTCCATGAGGGATGTTAATGTACTACCTTGAGGGTGTGCCATTCATATGGATTATTTCAAAGAGATGCAAACCCATTTCTTCCAGCAGTATGTTGATCTTGGAACGCATCAATCATTACCATACGAAAAACGACCATGAATGGATTAACAATAATAAATCTCTCAAATTAGTCAAGGAACGATGGTCGAAGGATATTTATATGGCTGGTTTTGTGGAGACTGGTAAAATTGCTAGCAATGTACACTCAACAACACATTCATTTCGTTAAAAAAGCCCACTACAACACTGTTAAAATGCACTGCAAGGATGATTTTCAATGACTCTATCTCAAAATATGCATGGTAACGTCACAAAAGGACCACGCTTTTCAAGTAAGTGTATAAGGATATCAATACTGAAAAGGAATTCAAATAATTTATGCGTTACAACTGAATTCATGGACCGAAAATCCAACGCCATAAAAGGCATACTTCGTTTGACACTAAAAGAGTTGTTTTCAAAAGAACAGATAAAATCCGATTTCCGTAGCCCCGAGGGTGATATTCCAGGAGACAATCACTCTTCAAATATGCTATTAATAACCTGCGCTGGTCCCCTTTGGAAAGACGTTATCGTTTCATATGTGTTGGAAGATGAATTTTTGATAATGCCACTACTGACAGCATCGAGCTGTCTTCACAGAGTTCAATTTTCGATAATTCCTAAGGCGTTTGCTTTTACTCTATCCAAAGGCACTGAAAAACCGGATCACACATCCCATGTAGATTTATTCGAGACTACATGCAGTCCGTTTTCAATTTCAGGCTCATGCAGGAATGAACTGCTCACCACGGAAGTAGAATGTCTATAATCGATTCACAGAAAGAGCATTAACAAAACACATGTCCGCATGGTATTGGCCCGCTGACCATTACCTTTTGGAGTAGAGAAATTGTTTCACTTATTCTAAAGCCACCTAAATAGTTAAGCGTCCTCCACATACGTCATTGCAAGCACAGTTTCTGCATTGTGCAAACCCAAGAACTTTGCATTATGGAATCATTGTTTCGACATAACTATAAGTCAAACCCACGGAATAAAAGGGGAATCGTGAAGCCATGGACTACCCGGATGCTGCAACCTCATAAGCAATGTTCTAATGGGTGCGTTGTATGGAAGGCATTTAAATGGGTGTCGTCCATTGCTTCGAAGCAAGCTTCAGACGTTCCATGGACCCATGCAAAGATTCAGCGTAAGTCTGTTGAAATCCACATGTCTATAAGCAACCAGGTCGCAAAGAGTTCAATACATGCACAAATGAAAGGCTGAGAGGCATTGCCATTGTTAAGTGCCCATCAGATCTGCAACACCATTTTCTATAGAAGCAAGCAGTCGGTACGTGAAGGCCCTCACTACATTGAAATACTGCAGAGAGCAGCCTTGCTACATCGTACACGGCTTATTAATCACCAGCAGAATCTTTTTCATGAAGCGCTAGTATGAAATGAATATCTATACGCTGCGACTGCGACTATGAGACCCATTTCGTCATCCAAAACGTGATTGTATCCAAGACACAATGGGTCGCTAGGTCACAAAATAGGCAGGGCGAAAGAAGATGCGACCAGATTAAAATCGCGACCCTGCGACCTATTGAGGTTGCATCCCACATCAAGAGCATGATCGCGCGACCCCCCAAATAAGTCGCATTTTCTCTCAGTTGCAGGGTCGCATAGATGATAGAGTGAGTGAAAATGTGACTTGTGACCCTACGACGTTTGTAGGAGCAGTCACGTTAAATCCTCCAGGTCCCCGAGTCACAAAACTCGTGAAGCGAAGGACCATGCGACCTAGATGGACTTGCGACCATGCGACCTGTGCGAGGTTGAATCTCACATTTAATATGTTGAAAATTCAGCAAGATGATGGAGCTTAGTGAAATGAAGTCGCCTTCACTAAGTGGGCCCGCAGGCAAATTCTGGCGCAAAGTCTATTTTTAGACTATGTCTATTTTTAGACATATGGAGCATGATTCGGGGATTCCAGTTTGAGATTCTTGGAGCATTGGTCGTGTTGGTAAAAATAGATGAGACTTTATTTTTTAGGTCGAAGATGTCGAAGGCTATTTTTAGACTGCCTCTCCTAAAAATAGGGAAGTCAAATATTATTTACCCTTAATAATATTTGGACTATAAACAACAATTTACTCTCTTGGAGCACTTCAGTTCGAGCTACAGAAGTGGCTCATGCATCTGACAGAGGAATCACGTGGTTCCCAAGGGTTTGATGGCATCATGCATGGTTGACTTCAGTTGGACTTCAGTGGCAGAAGTTTGGAGGAGTTAATGAGACATATAGTGGAGTTGTGTTCTGTTTATTTTAGTTGAACTGATTGAGATTAGTTTAACTAGCTAATCAATTAGTTATGAGTGGAGTGAATTAAATATTATTTAATTCATTAATTAGTAACTCATTATTCAAATCAAGAACACATCAGTTCACTACAGTGTATGATCAGTTCAGTGGAGACCAGTGAAAGAGGTAGATGAAAGGGTGGAGTTAGCTATCAGTTGTGACTATACTGTTGCTATTTGCAACACACAGATAGGTGGAGTAAGCCCATGAGGATTGCGCAGTTCAGGCTGGTGGTTTATCTACATAAAGAGGCCATCCCATAGCATTGAAACACGCAATAGAGGCAAGGCAATTGGCGGTGAGTTTTGAACCAGTAACCTGTTCAAAACTGAGCTAGATTGTGAGTAACTGTATGAGAAAGTACTGATTACTTGTGAGGAGTATTGTACTAAGTTTGTTACTTGATTTATCCATTATAATATACACAATAGCTGCGGGGTTTTCAGCTATAAGCTTTCCCCATACATACTGTGTTAATGTGTATGATGATTTGATGTGTTATCGCTTGATTTTATTTCCGCATGTTTGATGATCTTAGTGGAAGAGATTATGTGTTGCATATAAATTCGAATTGTATGTGATCAGGATAGTCTCGGTGGATAATTAATCATTATTCAGCAAATTTCTACATGGTATCGGAGCTATTGAAGTTCAAATTGATCATCACAGTGATTACAAACTTATTTCGGTAGACAGAGTCTACATGCGGGCCAGGTAGCCTCTGGATTCATCTTTCTTCGGAAAGTGAAAGGTCTGGTAAATGCCCCTTGCAGTCAATCTCTGTGCTAGAAATATTTTTTTCTCACAGATCTAGAGCAGTTGAGCTTTGAGGTGGAATTCGAAATTTTGCAGCAGTTTTGTTTTCTTGGTGCCAGTGTTGAAAATGTCTTTCAACGGTTTGCGACTCGAATATGCTCTTGAAGGCAGTTCGAATTATGTTGCATGGAAGGATCGCATGGAAGCAGTATTAGAAGATAATGGTCTCAAGGAGTTTGTAGATACGGATGTCCAAAAGCCCACCGATCCTGCTGAAGTCGATGCATGGCAAAAGAAGATGGCGAAGTGTCGAAGGATCCTGTTGGAGGGCGTCAAGGATCATATTGTATCCAGCCTGCATGGAAAGGCTACTCCATATTTAATGTGGAAAGCTTTGACGGATCTATTCCAGAGTAAGAGTGACCAAAGGAAGTCGGCGCTCAAAGATAAGCTCAGGAACATCAAGATGGAGAAGGGCAACAGTATTGCCAAATACCTCACGAAGTTCACTCAGTGCAGATATGAGCTGGGAAGTGTGGGGGTGGCTGTCAAAGTTTCATTGATCGCATGCTTGGTTTCAAGTGTGTTGGGATCAGTGTGGTTCTTGGACAGCAGTGCGTCATTTCATATGACAGGAGATCGAGAGTTGTTCTCAGATCTGGAGGACAAAGATTTGGGTGTTCACATCGAGATGGGCGATGATGGTAGATACAGTGCGACTGGTATCGGTACCATATCCTTTCAGAGGGAGTCTGGTAAACCTTTGTATTGAAGGATGTCATGCATGTACCTGGATTGAAGAAGAACTTGATCTCTGTGGCGATGTTGGAGGATAAGGGGTATGATGTGGTCTTCAGCGAAGGAAAATCCTTCCTACGCAGTAAGACTACTGGAGAGAACCGGAAGATAGGGGTTCGAACCAAGAACCTTTATCAGTTGCAGGTAGATGGTTGCGCAGCTATGGCATGCAAGGTGGGATAAGTGGTGAGTCGGGATGATGAGGGCGAACTGTGGCACAAGAGATTGGGCCACCTTCACCATGGAGCTTTGAATATTCTGCAGCAGATTTCTACTGGGCTTCCTAAGGGCACCCTTGCGCAGTCAGATCAGTGCAAGGGGTGTACTTTAGGGAAGTATGTGAAAGCCACCTTTCACGAGAAGGATAGTCGCGCCACGACGATCCTTGAGAGAGTTCACACAGACGTGTGTGGTCCTTTCTCAGTTGCTTCGACAGCAAAGCACAAGCATTATGTGATCTTTGTTGATGATTTCTCTCGAAAGTGCTGGATCTTCTTCATGCAGAAGAAGAGCGATACATTCGCGAAGTTCTGTGAGTTTAAAGCACTGGCCGAGAAGGAGTCGGGGAAGAAGGTGATTGCTCTAAGGAGTGATAACGGTGGTGAATTCATCTCGGCTGAATTCAAGGAGTTCTGCAGCGCAGAAGGGATTCGGAGAGAGCTCATCGCACCCCACAACCCACAGCAGAACGGGGTGGCTGAGCGGAAGAACAGAACGATCGTGGGTGCTGCACGGGCGATGTTGCATGATCAGGGCCTACCCCTTCACTTGTGGGATGAGGCATGCAATACAGCAGTGTATGTGCAGAACCGTTGTCCTCACAAGGTTCTTGGCATGAGTACACCAGAGGAGGCTTATTCTGGCAAGAGGCCTGATATTTCCCATTTGCGGAGTTTCGGATCTCCTGTCTACATGCATGTGACGAAGGATGCGAGAAGGAAGCTGGATCCAACTGCTGAAGTTGGAATATTTGTGGGGTACACTGATACACCTCACAACTATCGTGTGTATGTGCCAGACAGTCGCAAGACTGTTGTGCGACGGGATATAAAATTTCAGGAGGAGAAAGCCATGCAGTGTTCGCTTGAGAGGGAGCTACACTTGCATGCAGATGAGGAGTTGTTATTTCCTAAGGAGGAGCTTCCGGATGTGGATCAGCCACAAGAGGAAGTTTAGGAGGTGGAAGAAACCACCCAGGCAGCACCAACCATCAGAGGGCGCATGCGCACTACAGAAGCTGAGCGACTGGCTCGAGATGCAGAGAAGGTTGTAGGACCACCTACAGCACAGCGCAGACAGAGACAGTCACCAGATCGGTACACCGGATACATGGCTATTGTGAGTCAATGTGTTGTGACGGAGCCATCCTCTTTTGAGGAAGCTGTGGAGGAACCCGCATGGGTAGATGCCATGATCGAAGAATATGATTCGATCGTCAGGAACAGTGCATGGGAGGTTGTCCCAAGACTGGTTGGGAAATCAGTGGTGGGTTCGCGATGGATCTACAAGGTGAAGCAGGCGGCTAACGGGAGTGTGGAGAAGTACAAGGCGAGATTTGTCGCCCGTGGCTTTTCACAGATCGAGGGGATTGACTATGAGGAGACCTTTGCACCTGTCGCAAGGTACTCTTCCATACGGACGATCCTTGCTCTCTCAGTGCAGATGGGGTGGCACATTCATCAGATGGATGTGAAGACTGTGTTCCTCAGCGGAGTCATTGAGGAGGAGGTGTACATATAGCAGCCTGAAGGTTTTGAGATCTTCAGCAATGAGTCGCATGTGTGCCGACTCAAGAGAGCACTGTACGCTCTGATAGACAGCTACTTCACCGGGCTTGGATTCTCCAAGAGTGAGGCGGATCCTAACCTGTACCAGATTGTGGTGGAGGGGAAGTTGTTGATCATCGTACTATATGTAGATGATTTGATTTTGACTGGCGATGAGCAGTTGATACTTTAATGCAAGGAGGACCTTGCACGAGAGTTTGAGATGAAGGACTTGGGCATCCTTCATTATTTCCTGGGATTGGAGATTTGGCAGCGCAACGGAGGACTGTTTGTTTGTCAGGGCAAGTATGCCCGGGGGATTCTAGAGAGGTTCAACATGCAAGACTGCAAGCCTGTTGACACTCCTCTTCCTGGTGGTTGGAGGAAGGAGGATGCTACTTCAGCGGAGGTAGTGGATGCCACTGTCTATCGACAGTTGGTGGGGTTGCTTATGTATTTGGTCAATACACGACCCGATATATGCTATGCTATTAACCAGATTTCGCAAGCTATGGTTAAGCCTACCAAGCTCTTTTGGAAGGCAGGAAAGCATGTATTGCGCTATATCAGAGGAACATCGGGATATGGTCTATGGTACATACAGGAGGATGGAGCGAAGCTTTCTGGCTTCACCCTCCGATGCGGTGACAAGGTGGAGTCCAACCGACCAAGAGCACCTCCTTGGAGGAGTTTTCAGTGGGTCAGTCGATAACAGTTTCCCCGCATGCCAGTGCTGCAGATCCATGGCACTCGCCCGGCGAGAGGCCGAGTACATGGCAGCAAGCTTGGCTGCATGCGAGGCTATTTGGATGAGGAAGATCCTCGTCGGATTGTTCAGGTCGCACTTGGAGCCTACTCTGATTTATTGTGATAACCAGAGTTGCATTAAACTCTTGGCTAATCTAGTATTTCATGATAGATCCAAACACATCGACATCAGGTACCATCATATCAGAGATTGTGTGCAGCGGAGAATCATGATGCTTTCATATGTTCCCACGGAGGATCGGGATGCCGACATCCTGACGAAGGCGCTCACCAGGAGCAAGTTCGAATTCCACAGAGGCAGGATAGGGGTTGCAGATAATCCATATCTTGCTGAGAGGGAGTGTTGAAAATGTAGCAATATGATGGAGCTTAGTGAAATGAAGTCGCCTTCACTAAGTGGGCCCGCAGGCAAATTCTGGCGCAAAATCTATTTTTAGACTATGTCTATTTTTAGACATATGGAGCATGATTCGGGGATTCCAGTTTGAGATTCTTGAAGTATGTGTCATGTTGGTAAAAATAGATGAGGCTCTATTTTTGAGGTCAAAGAGGTCGAAGTCTATTTTTAGACTGCCTCTCCTTAAAACAGGGAAGTCAAATATTATTTACCCTTAATAATATTTAGACTATAAACAACAGTTTACTCTCTTGGAGCACTTCAATTCGAGCTACAGAAGTGGCTCATGCATCTGACAGAGGAATCACATGGTTCCCAAGGGTTTGATGGCATCATGCATGGTTGACTTCAGTTAGACTTCAGTGGCAGAAGTTTGGAGGAGTTAATGAGACAGATAGTGGAGTTGTGTTATGTTTATTTTAGTTGAACTGATTGAGATTAGTTTAACTAGCTAATCAATTAGTTATGAGTGGAGTGAATTAAATATTATTTAATTCATTAATTAGTAACTCATTATTCAACTCAAGAACACATCAGTTCACTACAGTGTATGATCAGTTCAGTGGAGACCAGTGAAAGAGGTAGATGAAAGGGTGGAGTTAGCTGTCAGTTGTGACTATACTGTTGCTATTTGCAACACACAGATAGGTGGAGTAAGCCCATGAGGATTGCGCAGTTCAGGCTGGTGGTTTATCTATATAAAGAGGCCATCCCATACCATTGAAACACGCAATAGAGGCAAGGCAATTAGTGGATGTGTTTTGAACCTGTGACTTGTTCAAAACCAAGCTAGATTGTGAGTAACTGTATGAGAAAGTACTGAGTACTTGTGAGGAGTATTGTACTGAGTTTGTTACTTGATTTCTCCATTATAATATACACAATAGCTGCGGGGTTTTCAGCTATAAGCTTTCCCCGTACATACTGTGTTAATGTGTATGATGATTTGATGTGTTATCGCTTGATTTTATTTCCGCATGTTTGATGATCTGAGTTGATCTAAGTGGAAGAGATTATGTGTTGTGTATGAAGGTCAAATAGTATGTGACCAAGATAGTTTCGGTGGATAATTAATTATTATTCAGCAAATTTCTACATAATAAACTTGCGATCTGAGAGTTCCATTGGTTTGTTCACGTGAAAGGAGAGGGCCCATCGATGGTATCTATAGAAAAGACATGACGAGTAACAGCACGATGGCCCCAAAGAAATTAGAAGTGTCAAGGTGCAGCCTTGTGGGCACGAGAAAACTAGAAGCTCTCGCTCGAAATGTCGCTCGTCATTTAGCAAAAGGAAAACTTGCATTCCCCATACGTGCGGCCAATGTGTGATTAATAATTACACGTATATACGGGGTTCGATTGTCCATCCTTGAGATGTCCATTGCATGGAATGGATGGATCCCTAATTTGAAATGCTTTGCAACATAGTGATAGCTGAGGGAATTATCAACCTTAAGCCATTACGGGCATGGGAGAAGCGGTTTCGCATGAAATCACATCGTTGTCATATGGTTGGAATCCACGCAATGTGCCTCCTTTATGTGGTCATTGAAGCTTTCTTGGTTGGTATTTAGAAAACTCCAGCTATGTCCAGAACTTCAAAGAGTCTCGAACGGGGAAAGATCTCCTTCAAGTGAAGTATCTGCATGCCACACTCGGTCCACAGTGATACCGATCTGCATTACAGTGATTAAGGAGAAAAGGGCACAGAGAAAGCTTACCCTAGCCATTGTCTCTGATGATTCAGTAGCTCCACACTTGACCACACATGGGTCTAAGTTTATTATTTTCATTTTGCAATTATTCAAACATGCTCTTAGTATCGATGTTAGATCATGAAGACGTGTAACCTAAGCTATGTGATTGCAGGTGGAATCTATTGGTTTGCATGATGAGTTGGAGTTTTTCCAAGCAAGCAAGAGGGCCGGTTTTCAAAGAGAAGAACGTGAGATGAGGAATATTGGTATAAAATCCACAGATCTGCTTGAAGTCGCAGGTCGTTGATGGCTGGAGGTCGGAGGTCACAAATTCCCAAAGGTTTCAAGTCACAGAGGTCGCCAGGTCGCTAAGTCGCATCCCCTATTAAATTCTCGACAGCGTGACCCAGCAACCCAGCGAATAGGTCACAAGGTCGCAGAACCCAGTCAAGTCGCAGGTCGCAACAATCACTCAGGTCGCAGGTCGCAGAACAGACTGGGTCGCAAGGTAGCCCAACAGTTGGGAAAGTGAAAAGTCAGGGAGCCCAGAGGGCAAGCTTTGCTCTATAAATGCTTCCTTCGGGAACTTGTAATGGATCTTTTGTTTGGGACTTGAGCTGAATATATTGTATTACCAGAGGATTATACATTTAAGCATGAATACAAGCATTTTGAAAAATCCCTTTGTGGATCTAATGTTTTCATATGTATGAGCACTATTGATTATTATGTTTTTAGTTTCTGGACGGCTTTAGATTAAGGGAACTGTATCTTTAATTCATATCACAATTGCATAACATTTTGCTAAGTATGTTAATGGTGGTTGAGTTCTTTTCACTTTCTTAACGAACATTGATGGCTTTGTTTATTAGCATTTGTGTTACCATTTAAAACTTCTAGGAAGTGAAGGGTGTTCTTGCCATGAGGAATTGTTTCCTTTGTTTCAAAACAATTTACAAGCATGACCCTAATGAAGCGTTGTTAACAACACTTCCTTCGGTCTTCATGATTTATTATTTCCTCTTGTTATTCATAGTGTTGCATGTACATTTAATGCATCAATCATCTGTCTTGTATCATTTGATTAGGTGTGTATCCACTGTTTTATAGAGTTTAAGTGAGACCCAAAGAAAGGAGAAATCAGCGGTAGTCGGACCAACACCCTGAATGGGATCCCTATTCCAAACGGGTCAAGGTGTAATTGGGACCTTTTACCAGGGAGATCCCCTGCTGTTGGCTGGACAGATTTTCCCGTCAACAATTTTCCAATGCTCCCTCTTAACTAGGGAATTATTCATAATTATACACCTCGTAAAAGGTTCTTCCCAAATTGAACAACTCTGACAAGAATATTAATATTGGTAAGCCATATGTAAGCATCAACATTATGACTAGAATTGTTAACATAGGAAGGCATTAACTTGATAAGATCTTATTTATACAAGAGTGTAATGTTGGGAGGCTTTATGTGAGATACCACACTGCCCCTTTGAGGTACATACCCCATCTATATTTTCACTAGGTATGTCGTTTTAGGACTATTATTATCTTGGATCCTGAATCCTCAAAGAATAATGGTACTCTTTGACCACTCTTCTCTTGGATAGTTTTACAATCCTCAAAGAGCGTGGGTTACCTTCCTATCTTGGATTTTATATCCTCAAGGAAATCGTAGATGCTTATCCAATATTTCATCCACCATTATCTATCCATGGCCTTCACTTAGACGTACGGTTATTAGTCTTTTCCTATTGCATGACACATGAAGAAGAGAATACAAATGCGATGTTATCATCACTCCCTCTCAACCAGAAAGGAGATCCGTATTCCCACTTATTTTTAGGGAATATATCCTTGATCCTTCACAAATATTAAGGGTACTTCATACTCCCTCTAAAGAATAGAGGATATTATTTCAATTCCTTTCAATTGGGAAGTCATAACAACAATCTCTCTATCTTGTTTCCATAAGTGTATCAACTACCAATTATTTATAGAGATAGCTTCATAACTCCTTATTTGCTTTGTATCTCATCATATTGAGCTTTCTTTTTGCTTGAATGTTGTAGAGTTAGCTTTTCCCTTCATTCTTGTGACATGATTTAGGCCATAAATATTTCATATCACTTTCCTCTAGTAATCATCAATGAAGGCATTATATTGATCCTTTTCAAATTTAAATCTAGTCATAGCTCTTGCTTAAACATGAAAGTGATCTTTGTTGATGTAGGAACATGAACATCAGGTTATTTTATTACATTTATACCTTTTAATTCCAAGATGATGATATAAACATCTTGAGTTTGAAATCCTTTAAGGATTACCAAAAAAATTCACTCAATCCATATGTTCTTTGAATTACGTTTTAACATCAATAGTTGAATTTGACTCAACTCTCATTATCTATTTATGCAACATCCTTCCATGTAAAAAAATAATATGTTAACGAGAAAACCAAAATTAAAATATTAACATTAGACTTACCTTATCATGATGGCCCTTTCATCAAAGTGATTCCTTACTCAATTATTTTGATATCAACGTTATTTTGCATGATCCGAGAATACTTCTCCCTGCATCTACTTTTAATCATGGTTCCCATGGATCAAACTTGATTTTTGATACAATATATTTCTTTGATTTTTCTTTATTAACTCCCTTTATTTCTTTTAGAGATGATACTTGATTTTGATCAATATTGTTTCATTTACGCCCTATAATTTTGTGAGAGATTCCTGATCTTTATCCATTCCAAAGCATGTCAAATTTATTCTTTTGAGAATCATGCAACCATATGGAAAGCTTGCGAAGCACATTCTCATAAAAAAATCTTCTTGTATAATTTTTGTACATATGAACCTTACCCTAAAGAAGAGTTATTTAAAATATGCATACCTTTACTTCCATACAATCATATAGCCATCATTTTTTGACTGAAATTACTTCATTATAAATGTTAACATTATGTTTATTTTCTGAAGTGTAAAAAGGATTTCTTTATGCCCTTAACATTGAAAATTGACCACCTGCATTCCATGATCTTTTAAAATTATTTCCTCTATACCAAATGGAATTTATATTAGTCATGTCATAATTATTTTTCAGGGGACCTTCAAGAATGATGGGTCTTATAGGATCTTGATGATCTCTCTTTGAAAAATGACTACCTTTAACATGATGTTAGAAAATGATTATATGAGATGTAGTATGCAATATGGTATGAGTATCCTCATTCTTTTATATCTAGATTACTTTTCAAAGAAACTTTATTACGTAAACTCTAACTCTTCTACTATCATATGCTTCTATCACTACAAGAAAAAAGGACATTGGCGAGGGGCGATAATGGTCACCATAAGCTCATTGGTGAGGGTCAAAAGAGTCTCCGTCACCAAAAATTTAACGTCACCAAAGGTGGCATCGCCGAAAGTATAGGTGTTGTGGTGACATTCAAGGTCCGTCACCAATAATGATTTATAGTGACGGACAGTGACCGTCACCATTTCATATGAGCAATGGTGACAGAAAATAGCCTCTGTCACCAAAAAAATGAACGTCAACAAAGGTGGCGTCACCAAAAGTATGTGTTGTGGTGACATTCAAGGTCTGTCATGAATATTGATTATAATGACGGATAGTGACCGTCACCATTTCATATGAATAACGATGATTTTTTTTTATGGACCTTTCATGGCCGTCACTATTGGTGCATATATATGGTGAAGTTCATTGACCATCACCATAAAATCATTGGTGACATCAAGGACTGTCATGAATAAATAATGAGAAATAGTGACCGTCACCATCTCATATCAACAACAAAGATTTATGGTGACGGACCTTTAATGGTCGTCACTATTGATGCATATATATGGTGGCGTTCGTTGAACATCACCATTTCATATTTTGGTGAGGGTCGAAAAATGTCACCATAAGCTTATTGGTGATGGTCAAAAGAGCATCCGTCACCAAAAATTGATCGTTGTTATTCCCTATGAATATCAGGGCACGATGGAATCAAACCACTAACCTACTACTTGTAAATCATGTGCTCTTCCATTGAGCTAGCACCCTTTAAAGAATTATACATTACACTAGAAATTTCCCCTAAAGGTGCAAAGATACACCAAAGGAATAGAAAATCTAGGAAGATCAAAATTTTCTAGAAATAATATGTTCAATATACATAATAAAAAGACAACAAGAATAAATTTTGATATAATCTAACAAAGCATGTACTACATAGGAGAATAACTGGAAAGCACAACTAGAAATTTGAATCACAACATAACAATATAAAAGAACATGGAACAGGAAACGAACAACTCCATAGTTTGAGAAATACGAAAAATCCATGGGCATGTTCTTATATATTGATATAGATAATGAAATAGAAATCTATATTTATGAAATTCAAGTATCACACAAGAATGTCTTGAACAAATATGAATATGTAAAATAGTTTTTTTTTTTATTTCGATTTACCTTGGAGAACCTTGAGAAATTTTTTCCACAGAAACAACCAATAAACATAACAACATGGACCTCAATAGCAATTGTGCAGAGGATAAAATATGAAGGTAAAGCATGAGAGAAGTATTCAAATAAAATTATGAAAATCATATCTAGAAATAAATAAGAACCCTCTAAAGTAAACCACACATTTGTCATCATGACTAGTACACTTGCAAAATAATATCAGAATAAATTATGAACTATTCCACAAAAGCCAGTGAATTTTTCTACTAAAATACAGTTCCAAATTAATCACTAGGATGAAGCTAACTTCTCTGCAAAATAGGGAAGTTTTAAGACAATGTATAATAGCTTGCATGGCAATCGTGTTGATAAAACCTTCCAAGTAATAAGACCACAGCAATCAACAAGAGTGCCATCATACTTAATACTATCAAGAGTAGTCAATAGCAAAAGTGAATTGACGGACCTTCATAGCTTGCATGGGTTCCTTATCCTTCATCCAACCCTAAAATTTTAGACCAAGGTTAACATTTTGAAGGAAAATTAAGAAAAGTCACATGATCTTGTGAAATAAGATTTTTATCACTACCATTAACTATAATGAAAAAAAATTTCACAAACAAAGGATCCTTGTCTAAAGTGAAGTAGTAAGTGATGATTAAGACTAATTGTGGGCTTAGAAATTTTTTTCCTTTTTTTTTTGAATTGTTAGAATATCGTACTTAGTAGTAGAGGCATTCCCATCATGGATTGGGAAGTCCACAACAACCACTTATGTAATTGGGATTGTTGACTATAATCATTTTAACCTTATCCTTCCTTTTGCTCAGCCACTGAAATATGTGTTGAGAACTCTTTTCTTAAGACATCCTTCATTAGAATGAGGTAGACCATTAGTGATAATAACAATATTCTCGTAACATTTCCACTATCATTACAATTGATTTTGGGATGAAAATTAGACTTATGGGTATCTTTGTCATGAATTGTAAACAAATGAAGATGACAAGGGGAAGGATCAGAAGAAGAGGGATTAGAGAAAATCCAATGAGAGGAGCTTCAATCGTTGTCAATGATTCTCCATCTTTAGGGATCTCTTCTGCAACTTGCTTTCAATATTCAAGGCAAGCCAGAAAGCCTTGCTCTAATGAACTGAGTGCATGCAAAGTCCATCTTGTGTTGAATATGAAATAAGAGACACTTTATAAAATTGAAACATTAATCCCCAGCGATGAATTTTTCAATATAATAATGAAAAATCAATACCATCAACTGTCAGAGAGGCATCCACCGCTAAGTATCTCCTTCCTAAGAAGTACAATACAAGAGAAATGAAGGAAATTTTGAATGGGTTACCAAATTCTGTGAAGGCCAATTTTGAAAAATGTTGGTCAGAAAAAGTCGTATGGGACAAAATTCACGATCTTCACTCAAAAGGAGCTTTGAAAATGATCTCTAGTCAAAATGATGATGGAAAACAGGAAAGAAGTCCAAAATCCATCAAGGAAGTTGAAGATAAGAGAGATGAAAACAAGGCTAAAGAAGACATAGAAGATGAAGAGAACAAAGAATACTTTGAAGAAGATCTCCTGAATAAACTTATGGCTTCCATGGAAGAGATTAACAGGTTGAAATAGGAAAATGGGGAACTTGAGAAGAAAGCACTAGTTGGTGACCAAAAAAAGACAAGGAAGGAAGTTGACCTTGTTAAGCTTCAAGTTCAAGAAAGAGATGAAGAGCTCGCTAAACTTAAGGAGGAATTTCATCAAAACAAAAGAAAGCATCATGAAGAAGTCATATCTATGACAAATCAATTGGATAAGGCAAAAAAAAAGGAAGAAACTTTGTCAAGCCACCTTGAAAAAAGACTTAAGAACTTGAACAATCATGAAGCAGAGATTGGTCAATATAAGGAAGAGGTCTCGTCTCTTAGATATCAACTAGAAGAAGAAAGGAAACAAGCACAAGGAGCAGAGAAGGTGGTGGAAACGTTTTCATTCATAGAAGGACAAGTTAATGAAGAAAAAAATGAGAGAAACACCATGATATGCCAACTAGAAGAAAAGGATAAAGAAATCTTCAAATTAAAATAAGAAATCAATCTTTTCAAGGCCAAAACATGTGAAGCTACAAGAATAAAATAATAAATGGAGAGAATTCTAGCAAAGAAGAATGAAGAAGTATTCATAATGAAATCAAATGTCATCTCCCTTAAAAATTAAGCACACGAAGCAACAAGGATGATGGAAGAAATGAAGAAGCAAATAGTTATGAAAGATGAAGATTGTGAAAAGTTGAAAGGAAAAATTGTCTCTCTTAAAAAGGAAGTTGAATTGTTGAATAAGAACTTGAAAATCTCTCAAACCCTAGATGACATCCTAAGTCATCAAAGGTCCCCCCTTGATAAATCAGGGCTTAGCTATGCAAATGAATCCTCAAGAAAAGATGATAATGTTTCAAAAAACAAGGATGTGAGGAAGCCAGGAAGAAATGATACTCCCAGTTCTAGCAAAGGCAAGAGTCAGGATGACATTAAAATAAATCCTACTCCAAGGAGACTTACAGATGGTGTTAAGGATACAAAAGGCAATGTATATCATCAAATAATTCTAAAGTAAAAAGACTTTAGAAGTACTTCAAGGAACTCTTCATCTCCCAGGTACCAAATTATATTTCTTGGATGTTTTTATTCTTGTACAAACTTTGGGCACATGGAAAAATATTGTAGGTCATATCACAAAGACAAATATAATGGTCCCTGTCAATCTCATAGAAGAAATTTTGCAAGAAGTCATGATTTCTTATTCATGAACAAGATAGAGTGCTTCAATTTCCATAGCATTGGACATATGGCACGTGATTGTAACTTCACTTGGATTCCTAAACAAGCTAAAACCATGACAACCAAGCTAGAGAATAAATTTACACAGGTATGGAGAAGGAAGCAAGTTGAATCCATAAGTCTCTTGAACACTACAGCCAACAACTCATGTTGTTGACTTGATGAATTCATCCTTGATATTCCAAGTGTTTGAAGATGAGACTATGCCAAAAATGAGACCATGCATACTATTAGGGGGGGCCGGTGAATCGTGACTATTCTTGCAGAAACAATCCGTGAAGAGTCTTATGAAATCATTGATGGATCACACATGGACAATATATAAAGATAATCTCCATTAAGAAACATGATTTGTTATGCACTCAATCTACCACTGTTGAATATGTCTTCCAATTGATCACAATGATGAAATATTCTTTTCGAAGGAAAAAAGAAGAGCTAGCGGAGGTTATGTAGACAGGGGGAGTCGATTGACTATTTACATGAATATATGAAAAGGCTTAGGGGGAGAAATTTAATTGAAGTGCACCATGCCAATGAGAGAAATGTATCTACCTATCAAAAATTATTATTGATGAATAAAATATGATAAAAGAAGTAGCTTGATTGTGGGAGCACTTGGGCAACCCATTTTCCATTGATATCAAAGGGGGAGAGAATGTTGAAGGGAAAGATTATTGCCATCAATAATAAAGGGGGATATTGTTGATCTATGGTTTTCATTGATGTTAATAGAATGATGTCATTGTTGAAGATAATGAAAACCCTAAGTCTATACTAATACCTGTGTTGTTGCACAAACTATAAATCCTAAGCACATAAAACCTTAAAAGCCCTATCTTATAAAATCCTAAATTCTAAACCTTCCTCTAAAATCCCTAAAACCCTAACCATACATTTACACTACCATGCATTACCTTATGCTACCATACATTTACACTACCAAAAATTACCTTATGCTATGGTACACACTATCATACATATTTAATAAACATAATCCTTGGTTCCAAATATGTTTTGAAACAACATAAAAATTCCTTATTAACAACAATGAACTAACATTGATTAATGGAAAACATGGCATACATATTCCCTGTGACCATACATGGCAGACATAACATTGAAAACATAGTTTAATACATCACTCATGGGATACAACACTTGCATGGTAGATAAGGTCTTATATTATCCATCTTTCACGTGGCAAACAAGGTCTTATATGATCCATCACATGGTAGGTAGATGTAATGCATATATCGCATGACAGACATATTATTTTTAAATGATATACTAAAGATATGTCGGCTACTAAAAATATGACCGTCGGCTCCCAAACATATGTATATATATAAATGATGCATTGAAGTCAATATGGAAACAACAGCCTCAGTGGTCTCCACATACCCCTATAGTCGTTAAACAACATCAGAAAAATACATACACAGAGGATAAATAAGCGAGCACAACTTGGGAAAAATCAAGGTGTTGGCAGTTTGATTTTTGAAACAAAGACGTCTGACAGTCTCAAACCACAGAAACCCACAGTCTCTTTATTAAATAAACATTTCAGCAAAATGAAAATCTTCTAACTTGTTTCAAGAACATACTCGTAATAATGTTGTTGTAATTTAAGAACTAGATTTGGATGTGCAGATTCTGTTAAGTGATAACTGATTTCTGTTATGGGTTTATCCATTTAAGATTCATTCAAAAGTTTTCTTTGCATTAATCATTGGTCTTGACATTGTTCCATACCCTTGCAATGTGATGTATATATGTGACATCGATCCTTTGCAGCATATGTATATATGAGATTGAGGCATAAGCTCATATTTGGAGTAATACAGCCTCTTCCTTGGACATGTGGTGGCATAATTCACACTTGTATGGAGATCGAATCCTCTTGAAGTGCATAACTCAGATCCACAGAGAATAAAAAAATCTTGGACCTATTGGACAAGAAGCTTGGAGTACAACAATCTCATGGAGGCTCATAGAAACGTGGATTGGCCACCTGTTTGCTGACTGTTGTTACACTTCCCTCAGATTTGCAAGCTTGGGTGTGTCCTTGTGGAAGCACAAACCTACAATTCTATTTGTCTAGTCCTTCAAACAGTGATAAAACTTGACAAGCCTTGAACTATTCAAATAGTCTGCAAGATAAAAGGATCATTGGGAGGTTGGAGAAAGATGGGGGGAGAGAACACTTCATCAAAACATGAATCATCATTCTGGGGGATGAGGAAGGAATTTTGGATGGAGAGGTTTTTTTATTTGAACAAGTATAAAAAATTATTTGGCAAGGACAAACCTCTGCCCAAGTGGACCGATGTGGATGGGGAGGAGTTCATCCAATCTGATCCCATCTATGGCCCTCAGCTGAAGCTCACGCGAGAAGCTTGTCCATGAAAAGTAAGTTTACAAGGGATTGAAAATGGTTGTGGTGGAGGCATATTTTCACAAGCCGATGCATTAATTTATTCTTGGTACTCTGGAAATGTCAATATCGATTATCATGGGTTTCTTATTTTCTAAGTGTTTGTCTATCGTTGACAGCCTATATGTTCAATGTGTTTATATAACCTGCGTTGGTTAATTTCAAGGTGTGTAGGTTGGTTGTATTTTCATCCGAGGACAAGGAAAGCTGGTTTTTATTGTGTCTCAAGCCAAAACTGGTTTTAATGGAGCTGTTATGGTATACTTTTTATAAACTTGCATGGCCATCAAATGGGCTACTTGCATTGAATTAAGTTGTGACTTTATTGATGGAGGGACATGAAATGAAATTTCAAGAAGAAATAACTAGATATATTACTTTTGATATAGAATCACGTATTAATAATTATAATGGGAATGTTGGTATCTGTTTGTGAATATAAATTTGGAGTTGGAGATGAACGAGAGGAAATCACAGATATCTATCAAGTGGAGTTGGACTTGAAAGTAAAGAAATCACAATTATCTATCAAGTAGATTGGTTTATAATATTTTGCCACAAGTTAGCTTTTAAACTCACGAAATCTTAAATTTCATTTCAAACTCGCTCACATGAATCATTATAAACTTGATGGCTTAGAGCTACCATCATTATATGAAGGAGCAAATGCAAAACCAAGTAGTGGAGTTGGTGCATTGTTTTACAATAAAACTTGCAATACAGAATCAAACAACGGTTGAATGACATGAATGGATTGCTTAAAAGTTCTCTAGTACTTTCAGTGTACAGAAATGGCTATTTTTGAGCTAAAATTCTGGAAACATCATCAACTGTTTGTGCAATTTATTTTAGAGCCAAACTGTCAGTGAAATGTGATACCACCAAACCTTTCATGCTTAGTAATAAAGTCCTAATGAGGGCTGAAACTATATATATATAAAAGGTTTTCAAACAAGCTTGAATGGATCGTTAACTAGATATATTACTTTTGATACAAAATCACGTATTAATAATTATAATGGGAGTGCTGGTATCTGTTTTCCAATATAAATTTGGAGTTGGAGATGAACGAGAGGAAATCACAGATATCTATCAAGTAGATTGGTTTAGAATATTTTGCCACAATTTAGCTTTTAAACTCATGAAATCTTAAATTTCATTTCAAACTTGATCACATGAATCATTATAAACTTGATCGCTTAGAGCTCCCATCATTATATAAAGGAGCAAATGAAAACCCAAGTAGTGTAGTTGGTGCATTGTTTTACAATAAAACTTGCAATAAAGAATCAAACAACTGTTGAACGAAACGAATGGATTGCTTAAACGTTCTCTAGTACTTTCATTGTACAGAAATGGCTATTTTTGAGCTACAATTTTGGAAACGTCATCAACTGTTCATGCAATTTATTTTAGAGCAAAAATGTCAATGAAATGTGATACCACCAAACCTTTCATGCTTAGTAATAAAGTCCTAATGAGGGCTAAAACTATATATAAAAAAAAAAATTCAAACAAGCCTAAATGGATCGTTAACAACCCTTACTGTTCATCGATTTATATTAATCACAGAAACAAGGGTGTTGCTCAGAAATTATCCTGCAGGGAGTTATTTGAATTATACAGGAAAGTTGTGCTTATTCTTGTCTGCAAGAAATTTGAATATAACTTGGGGAGATGATAATCAGTATTGACATTGGATATATCAGGATGAGTTCAGGTAATCCAACACTTTGTTCTTTGTTTTTTAGGTTAATACTAACAACAAGATAGTATGTAAAGAAAATATAATAACACACTTTTGAATTTTGACTAAAGTTTCAAGGAGATAGCTAAACTAATTGCAGTATGTTGGCTTGAAGTGAAATTACAGTTTGACTACAAGTTTTTGTCTCCTGGTGTGGCATACCCAATAATTTTAGAGATTTTTAATGTGTATGGCTGTGTTTTTATGTCTATAAAGAAACTTAATGGGTAATTTGGAAAATGGAATATTTTAATTTCTAATTGTTGTTAAAGATATTAAACTCATCTGCCAGCCTTGGGCAGTGACAGGAAGAACAAAGTACAGAGCAGCAGCAGCGCAGAGGAGATTGAGTGCAGAACACTCTGTAATAAAGAAGAACGGAGAACCGTAAGGAGAATAATTAATTTATATATGGGTCGCAGCCAAGATAGCAGAGAGATTAAATGGATGATGGGCGAAGTTATTTCTTTTTGGAGTGGATCAGAGATTTTGTCTACGAAGGAGAAAAATGAATTAAAAATGGTCAAGTCGGGCGTAAATTCCCTCAACAACCAAAATGAATGAATTTGAATTAAACAGGCGGAAGTCACTTATGAAGCGGAAGGACAAGTGGTCCCTACCACTTGAGCGAAAAAGCACAAGATCGCAAAAGCGCAGATCGCAAGTTTCATAGAACAAATGTCTTGTCGATGTGAAGAATCGCGATGCGATGCGATCACAATCACAATCGCAATCGCAATACATATATATAAATAACATTACAAAATTGTCCTCCCACAGCAGCGAGGCCCGTGGGTCCACATGACCACGTGGCAGTATATCGCAGGATCGCACATCGCATTATCGCGATATTGCAAGTTTTGTTCCGCCCATTCCAATATGTCATCGCAATTTCTTGCGATGCGATGCTGCGCCATCGCACATCGCATATCGCACGTCGCAAGAGTCGCAGGTCGCATTTTTTGTTGTTACACCGTTCCGTCATATCGCAAATCGCAATTTGGTCGACTATGTAGTGGTCCCCACTCGTACGTCGCGCCATATTCAAAGTTTTATGGATTTTGTATCCGCCGCGCCATATAAAGAGAAAAGGCCCGCGCGCATTTGTGTGGGGAATGTATTGTTAGTGTGACCACTGTGAGAGCCCGTAGGAAAAGAAAACACAGTAAGAAGAACAAAAGCACTGTTGTGTGCGTTCTTGAAGGGAGAGACAGATATTTTTTTTGTAGAGCACTATGTCTATAGCAGTCTCAAATATATTTTGTGAATCCCTCACTGTTGAGGAAGAAATTTGTAACAGTTTTTTTTTGTTCTGTTTAATGATATAGAAGAAAGCATTTTCATGCCATCTCTGTCTGCAAATCAAAATTTTACTCTTTTAAACATCTCTGTGTTGTAGAGGAGAGTTTCATTCTCTCCACTGTATTATTGGAATTCTTTCATTAATTCCAACTTGGTATCAGAGCTAGTCTAGGCTCTTTGAAGATTTCAAAGAAGCTGAAGAAGAAGACCAGTTGCAGTGTTTTCTCCAGCAGCGTGAAAAGCTCAATAGAGGTCAAAGTTCAGGTATTTCTCGAAGATAATAGTGCTGTTGCTTTGTATTTAAAAGAGTTTGTTCTTTCAGAGGAAAAGAAAGACAGTTTGTTTAAAGTCAGAATTCAGTTTTGAAACAATGGCTGGACCAACCATTGGTATGAGTCTTGGAAATGTTCAGCTTCCACAGTTTAATGGAAATAACTATTATTATTGGGCCATTACCATGAGAGCCCTGTTTCTCTCAAAAGACTTGTGGGAACTAGTAGAAGATGGTTTTGTTGAACCAGCTGATGAGCAGGCTTTTAATGCCTTAACTCAAGCATAGAAAGATGTGTTGAAGAATAATAGGAAGAAAGATGCTAAAGCTCTCTTTTGTTTGTATCAAGCTATAAAGGAGAGTGTGTTTCCAAGGATAGCAGCAGCTAATAAATCCAAGGAGGCATGGGAAACTCTGAAAGTAGCCTATCAAGGTATGGAAAAAGTTAAGACAGCAAAACTTCAGTTGCTGAGAAGAGATTTTGAAACTCTTTTCATGAAAGAGTCAGACAGTGTTGATGCATTCTTTACACATGTGATTGGGATTGTAAATCATATAAGATCCCATGGAGAAACTCTTGAAGAGAGAAGGATTGTGGAGAAACTTTTGAGAAGCTTACCCTCAAAGTTTGATGTTATTGTAACCACCATAGAAGAGACCAAAGATCTCTCACAGTTTACAGTGGATGAACTTCATGCCTCGTTGATAACTCATGAACAGAGATTGAGCAGAGATGAAAACTCATCTCTTGAACATGCCTTCAAGACCCAAATGCCTTCAGGAAGAGGAAGAGGTCAAGGTAAAGGAAGAGGAAGAGGCAGAAGCCAGAATAGAGGAGGAAGGAACAACCCTTCACATTCACATGGAAGGAGCAACAGTCAAAGCTAGAGCCAAGGTCAATGCAACAGCCAGCAAGGTGGACATCAACACCAACATGCTCATGGACAAAGGTATGATAAATCCAATGTCCAATTTCATTATTGCAAGAAATATGGGCACTATGCCAATGAATGTAGAAAGAAGCAAAATGACATGAAAAATAGGCAAAATGCTAATGTAGCAAAAGAAGAAAAGAACCCAAGCAATGTGCTGTTAGCTTGTAATGTAGCACAAGATAAAAATGATGATGTTTGGTTCTTAGATTGAGGTTGTAGTAATCATATGACTGGCAACAAAGCAATGTTTGCCAATCTTGATGAAGAAGTTAAATATGAAGTGACCATAGGGACTGATACTAAGATCTCTGTCAAAGGAAAAGGCAGAGTGAGTATTAGAGCCAGAAATGGGGAGCAGAAATATGTCCCTGATGTGTCTTATGTTCCAGGTCTGAAATGTAATCTTTTGAGCGTTGGGAAGCTCATAAACAAAGGTTACAATGTTATATTCAAAGATGATGTGTGCGCAATAAAGGATATACCTCCAAGCAAGAAAATCATTGCTGAAATCCAAATGACCAGCAATAGGATGTTTCCTCTCAAGCTCAACATTGACTTGAAGGGAAAAGGGAAAAGCATAGCAGCTGTAACACAAGAAGCCTTTCAGAAGGAAGCAAAGGATGAAAATTGGTTATGGCACCTGAGATTTGTACATCTCAATTTCGGAGGATTAAATTTGTTGCACAGAAAAGGAATGGTAAGAGGTTTACCATTGATTGAAAAGCCTGACAGCCTATGTGAAGGCTGCATCTTGGGAAAACAACACAGAGAAAGTTTTCCTTCAGGGAAAAGCATAAGGGCAAAAGCACCCTTAGAAATAATTCATTCATATTTATGTGGGCCGATGCAAACAACATCAGTTTCAGGCAGCAATTACATGCTGACTTTCATAGATGATTTCACAAGAAAAGTGTGGGTTTATTTTCTAAAATATAAGAGTGAAGTCTTTCAGAAATTTTGCCACTTTAAATCTCTTGTAGAGAAAAAAAGTGGGTTGTACATTAAAGTCCTCATAACTGACAGAGGAGGAGAATATATCTCAAAGGAATTTCTGCGTTTTTGCAGAGAGAACGGCATACACAAGCAGTTTACCACAAGGTACACACCGCAACAGAATGGAGTTACTGAAAGGAAGAAACGAACCATAATGGAGATGGTGAGAAGTATGCTAAAGGCAAAACACTTGCCGAATGAGTATTGGGCAGAAGCAGCAAACTGTGATGTATATATTTTGAATAGATGCCCCACAAAAGTTGTGATGAACAAAGTTCCAGAAGAAGCGTGGAGTGGCAGAAAACAGGGAGTCACCCACATGAGAGTTTTTGGGTGTGTAGCATATGTACACATTCCAGAAAAATTGAGAAAGAAGTTGGATAGTAAGGGGGAGAAGTGCATTTTACTTGGATATTGTGAAGATTCCAAAGGATACAGATTGTATAACCCATCCACAAAGAAGTTTGTAATAAGAAGAGATGTGCAATTCATTGAAGAGGAAGCATGGGATGGAAGCATTGAGAAAACAGTCAATGTTAAAAACTGTTTATCTCATGATGAAGATGATGCAGATGTGGTTGAAATCAACAACCCATTCATTGCACAACCTCCACCAGCACAAGGATAGCAAGGGACACCTCAGGCAGCAGCGAGAACACCCTTGAGAAGAAGCGGGAGTGCATCTCCAAGCACACCACATGGAGCAGAAATGAGTGCTTCATCAAGCACATCTACACCAAGTGAAAGCGGAACAAGGTTCAGAAGCCTTAGAGAAATTTATGAGCAAGGAGAAGCAGATGAAGGTATGAATTCCTTATTTTCTTTGTATTGTCAAATTGATGATCCTATTGATTTTGAAGATGCTATTAAAGATAGAAAATGGATAGAAGCTATGGATGAAGAAATTAAAGCCATAGAGAAGAACAGAACATGGGAGTTGGTTGATCTCCCAGAAGGTAAAGAAGTCATTGGAGTTAAATGGGTCTACAAGACCAAGAGAAATGCTGAAGGAAAGATATAAAGACACAAGGCCAGACTTGCTGTCAAAGGATATAAGCAGAAGCATGGTATAGATTATGAAGAAACTTTTGCACCAGTTGCAAGAATGGAAACCGTGAGAGTTGTGTTGTCCATAACAGCAAAAAACAAATGGAAAGTATATCAGATGGATGTAAAATCTGCATTTTTAAATGAAATTTTAATGGAAGAGGTATATGTGGAATAGCCTCTCGGGTATGAGAAGAAAGGCCAAGAGCACAAGGTTTGCAAATTGAAGAAAGTTCTTTATGGGCTGAAGCAAGTGCCAAGAGCATGGTACAGTAGGATAGACTCCTATCTACTAGAAAATGGATTTGAAAAGTGTGAGGGAGAACCCACCCTCTACATCAAAGAAAAGGACGGTAAAATGTTGATTGTTGTTTTATATGTTGATGATTTAATTTTTATAGGTAATGATGATTACCTTGTTGAAAATTTTAAAATAGTCATGAAAGATGAATTTGAAATGACTGACATGGGTTTATTAAGATACTTCTTGGGAATAGAAGTGGAGCAAGGTGAGAAAGGGATTTTTATATCTCAAGCAAAGTATGTGAATCAAGTTTTAGAAAGATTTAATATGTAGGAGTGCAAAGCTGCAATTACTCCCACAGTAATGGGATTGAAGTTGAGAAAACATGACAACAGCAAGGATGTTGATCCAAGTTTGTATAAAAGCATAGTTGGCAGCCTCATGTATTTGACTGCAACTAGGCCGGATATTATGCATGCTGTTAGTTTTCCAGATTTATGGAGAAGCCAAAAGAGACACATTGGCAAGCAGCAAAGAGAATTCTGAGGTATGTGAAAGGAACTACAAGATTTGGTATTTTATATACTACTTCAGAAAAATCAGAATTAGTTGGGTACACTGATAGTGATTAGGCTGGAAGTGTAGATGATCGGAAGAGCACTTCCGGTTATGTTTTCATATGGGTTCGGGAGCCATTTCATGGGCTTCCAAGAAACATCCTATTGTAGCATTGTCTACAGCAGAGGCAGAATATGTGGCAGCTATAGCAGCAGCATGTCAAGCAATTTGGATGAGAAGAATGTTGAGAAGTTTGTGCCAAGAACAGGTAAAGGGCACTGTGATTTATTGTGGCAATAGCTCAGCTATTTCTTTATCAAAGAATTTTGTGTTTCACAAGAGAACGAAACACATTGACACAAAGTTTCATTATATCAGAGAATTGGTAAACAATGGAGAAATTGTTTTGCAACATTGTAAAACAGAAGAGCAATATGCAGATATTTTGACAAAGCCATTAGCACAAAAGACATTTGAATTCCTAAGAAAATGTTTGGGTATGATGGATAACCCAGCAGCTGACTTTAAGGGGGAGTGTTAAAAATATTAAAGTCATCTGCCAGCCTTGGGTAGTGACAGGAAGAACAAAGTACAGAGCAGCAGCAACACAGAGGAGATTGAGTGCACAGCACTATGTAATAAAGAAGAATGGAGAACCGTAAGGAGAAGAATTAATTTAGATATGGGTCGCAGCCAAGATAGCAGAGAGATTAAATGGATGATGGGCGAAGTTATTTCTTTTTGGAGTGGATCAGAGATTTTGTCTACGGAGGAGCAGAATGAATTAAAAATGGTCAAGTCGGGCGTAAATGCCCTCAACAACCAAAATAAATGAATTTGAATTAAACAGGAGGAAGTCACTTATGAAGCGGAAGGACAAGTGGTCCCTACCACTTGAGCGCAAAAGCGCAAGATCGCAAAAGCGCAGATCGCAAGTTTCATAGAACAAATGTCTTGTTGATGTGAAGAATCGCGATGCGATGCGATCACAATCGCAATCGCAATCGCAATACATATATATAAATAACATTACAAAATCGTCCTCCCATAGCAGCGAGGCCCGTGGGTCCGCATGACCACGTGGCAGTATATCGCAGGATCGCACATCGCATTATCATGATATCGCAAGTTTTGTTCCGCCCATTCCAATATGTCATCGCAATTTGTTGCGATGCGATGCTGCGCCATCGCACATCGCATATCGCACGTCGCAAGAGTTGCAGGTCAAATTTTTGTTGTTCCACCGTTCCGTCATATCGCAAATCGCAATTTGGCCGACTATGTAGTGGTCCCCACTCGTATGTCGCGCCATATTCTAAGTTTTATGGATTTTGTATCCGCCGCACCATATAAAGAGAAAAGGCCCGCGCACATTTGTGTGGGGAATGTATTGTTAGTGTGACCGTTGTGAGAGCCCGCAGGCAAAGAAAACACAGTAAGAAGAACAAAAGCATTGTTGTGTGCATTCTTGAAGGGAGAGACGGAGATTTGTTTTGTAGAGCACTGTGTTTGTAGCAGTCTCAAATATATTTTGTGAATCCCTCACTGTTGAGGAAGAAATTTGTAACAATTTTTTTTTGTTCTGTTTAATGATATAGAAGAAAGCATTTTCATGCCATCTCTGTCTGCAAATCTAAATTTTACTCTTTTAAACATCTCTGTGTTGTAGACGAGAGTTTCATTCTCTCCACTGTATGCTTGGAATTCTTTCATTAATTCCAACTATTGTACCATTTTAAACTTTATTGTATCTCTACTTGACTAATGGAAGAAATTCAATGTATAGAAATGACTGGTAGGAAGTTTCTCTCATTTCATTATGTTCAACAGTACTAGTTCTCTAGTTCTTTCAGTGTACAGAAATGGCTATAGAATCTCTTCCATGGAATCTCCCATTTCACTGTGTTAAATTCTACGCATTTCTATAATACATTCAATGTACATAAATGACCATGTGAAAATTTATTTTGCCATTAACAGTTAGCTGAAGGAGTACTCACCATTAAAAATTGCTCGAGGAATATTTTATATGATTGCTAAATATTTAATGACTATATTTTTAGCCTTGGAAAGTTTTAGTTCATGTTCGTATTTATTATATGCATGTATTAGCTTTTACGGATTGGGAAAATATGATCGGTAGGGTGAGATAAGAAACTAAAAATCGAGTTGGGAATCACCTCCAAAACGTAGTGAGGTATGGGGGCAGGGGCTTAGGATTAGGGCACTCACTCTCCAGATCGCCTAAGGGCCTGTGTCATCTAAATTCTTCTCCTAGCACCTGAAGAGAACATAGAATTCTGAGTGTATTTGTCCTCTTGAGATTCTAGTGGCAACTTTTTAGAGATGAGATGAAAATCAGGGAGTATTTTCAAGATAATTTCCTCCATGTGACGCCTTTGTTGAGTTTGTTAAAGAAGTAGTTCCCAAGAAGGGTTAAAATTACAAAATGTTTTGTCTTTGTTGACAGAAATTTGGATACGGAAAATCAAATTCGATTGAAAGGGAATGTTTATGCTTCATATTATTATAGCTATAAGGTGGTTTTTAATGGGCTTAGCGGATTAGTAAAAAACATTCTCTGTAAAAATTAATCCTTGATTTGAATAAAACCTTAATCCTTGATTTGAAAAAGGTTACATTGTAACCCGTCGTCTAACTCGTCTAATTGGTGGTTTGGCTCTCCGGAAGATCACCATATAGTCTATTGTGTCAGTAAATCCAGAAACCCAAAATCCAAAAAGGGGAATTTATCGGTTATGATATGTACACTAGAAATAACAAAGATTTCAGCAAAGGCATTACGAGTTTTGACAAAATTATTTTGGACAAATTACAAGTTTGGACATCAACATTTTAATTAATGGTAATAAGAAATCAAGCTCGTAATCCAGTATGTTGTTTTTGTTTTCTTAGTTATGTAATTAATTTGTGCTAATTTATGTATATCAATTTTTTTGGAATGTAATTTCTGTAGCATAGTTCTTACGCACTGTTGAACAATGAACCTATTAGCTGCAGAGGAAATCCTTGTATAAAAGAATATTCCCTTAAGGGGACGAAAGTCTACTCCTTGCAATTACGAAACCAAACCAGATACTAAGAAATACACAGGAAATGGACGCAGAGATAAAGAAGTTGCTTCAAAAATATTAAAGAGGTTGTTAATGCTCGAAACTTACACAGATCAAGACCCTTTCTACCGTAGATGGAAGCACAAATAACTGCACGTGCAGAGAGAGAGACGAAATTTTTTCCATGTTGTTGGTTGAGAGCTTTCCCTCGACCCTGATAGAATAATACCCACAACAAAACCCTAATCACTAAGCCAACGGGAGATGAGCGAGAGATGTGTTTTGGGTGGGAGATGTGTTATTTTAATTTTATGTCTAAAATTTAAACTAAAAATGAATACTCCATCACTCCATCCTTTATTTTTCCAAACATCATTTTTAATATTATGCTCTCCAAATATCATTTTTAATATCATAACTATTGTTGTTTTGATGGATGGTAAGTGCACTCCTTGATTCTTTGTAATGTTAACAATGGTTTAAAAGGAAGTTTCAAAAATAAATTCAATTTCATTCTAATAAATTTATTTTAAAAATATTGATGATGAACCACATAGAAAGGTGTCGAATTAAAATTTTTTTTTATTTATCTAGAAGAGTTTTTAAAGAAATTAATTAATTAATTATTAAAATAAAATTGAGATAAAATAGTAAATTTAGGAGAGGTTTTTGCCACCCATGGAATTAACGTGATCGTAGGTCCCAACTAGACCTGCTCTCTTTTGGAATGGCTAATCCCACGAGTTTTAAGGATTGTTATAAGGGTTAGGGGAATAATGAGTTAGTGGTTAACAGATTAGGTATTAGGGGCTTAGGGGATAAGGGAATAAGGGTTTAGGATTTAGGGGAATAATGAGTTAGTGGTAAAGGGGTTATGTATTGGGGGCTTAGGGGCTAAGGGGTTATGGATTGGGAGCTTAGGGTTTAGGGGATTTAGGCGCATTTAGGGGTTAAGGGAATAATGAGTTACTGGTTAAGGGATTAGGAGTTAGCGGTTAAATGGTTAGGGATTTGGGGGTTAGGGGTTAGGGAATTTAAGCACATTTAGGGGTTAGGGGAATAATGAGTTAGTGGTTAAGGGATTAGGGATTGGGGGCTTAGGGGTTAGGAAATTTAGGAGTAGTTAGGGGTTAGGTGAATAATGATTTAGTGGTTAAGGGATTAGTGATTAGGGGCTTCGGGGTTAGGGGATTTAGAAGCTAAGGATTTGAGGGGTTAGGGGTGAGGGGTTAATGGGGTATGGGTTAAGCATTAGCGGTTTAGGTGTTTATGGGTTAAGGGGTTAAGGGGTTAGGGGTTTAGGTGTTAGTGGTTTAGCGGTTTAAGGGTACAACAAAGATAATGATTATAGGGTAAAAAAACACTATAAGATTTATAGGTTGATTGATATTGACACTAATAGCGTAAGCTTCAATAGTGAAGTTATTTTTGATAAGGAGGTTGGACCTTTCCAAAATTCTCCCAAGTTTTGAATTACTTAGAAGCTGGAAGGGGTTAGGGATTTAGGTGTCAAGCTTCAGGTAGCTGCACTTGAAGGGGGGTGGAAGATTTTGAGCATGATGAGTCTCCCAGACTATTAATTTATGATTGAGATATAGGTGGTCCAGGTCATGGTGAAAATACTGAATTCCAAACATTTTGTAGAAGATCCACAAAGCTTGTAGAGCTTGTCAGGCAAGGAAGCTACATTGAATACCATTTTATGAAGGACAATCTTGGAGAGCATAGAGGGTCCTTCAATTGGTAATTTCAGACATATATGGACCAATTAACATGAAATCAACCACTAGTGCTAGGTACTTCCTTCCGTTTGTTGATTATTTCAGTAGAAAATGTGGGTATATTTTCTATAATTAAAATATGATGTGTTTAATGAATTTAAAAAGTTCAAATCATTAATAGAGAAACAGTTAGGTTGTAATATTGCCTCTCTTAGATATGATATTGGTGGGGAATTCTATTTAAAATATTTCAATAAATTTTGTGCTAAACATGGGAACCAAAGATAATATACTACACCTTACACTCCACAACAAAATGTATTGGTTGAGAGGCAAAATTGTACTATCACAAAGATAGCTAGGTTTAAGTTGCAGAGGAAGTCTATTCCAAATAGGTTTTGAGCTGAGGCAATGTTTAGAATAGTATATCTATTGAATAGATCTCCTACGATGGCAATGAAGTAGAAGGTCATATAGAACCATGGTTTGGAATAAATTCCAAGTAAGTCATCTTAAAGTTTTGGCTCTACTGCCTACACTTGGATTCTAGCTAAGAAGATAACCAAATTAGATCCAAAGAGCAAAGCTAGTGATTATATGGTACAACAACAGTATAAGGTTTATAGGTTGATTGATATTGACACTGATAGGGTAAGCTTCAATAGTGAACTTGTTTTTGATGAGGAGGTTGGACCCTTCCAAAATTCTCCTAAGTTTTTAATTACTTAGAAGCCAAGTGCCAACGTGTGTCAGGGAGTGTTATGCATGTTATGAAGTGGCAAGGAATGTCTAAAAGTGCTAAGTTGAGAGTGCCAATGCATGTTGAGGAGTGTTAAGGAGTACTAGTACAACACAAGGGAATAATAGGTAAAAATACATGGAAGTGAATGAATATGAGGATATGTAGGGAGTGGCAATGAGTGATAGTTTTCATGCTAAGGAGGGAGTGATAAGGTATTCTAAGCAATCACACACCTTATTGACCACTCAATTCTTACCATTCTCACACCATAACAAAAAACCATAAAAATTCCATTCTTAAAATCTATTGTGTAGTTTCTTAATGTCATTCAAGTAGAATCTCTCAATTACTTATGTCAGTAATGGTGAGATCATTTTTTAATTCTATTAAAGGAACTCTTTTTAGACATGCACCCCATCAAACATAAATCATCGAGTCAAAAAGAATGGAAATGAATGAATAAGAGAGTGTCAGTGTTAGTGAGTGCTTTAAGCATGGAAAGGGGGGGGGGGGCAGACAATATATACTAGGGAATCCTACGGCATTTCAAGAAGTGTCAGGGTGTACTAATATGTTCCATATAGTGTCAAGGCATGCCAGGCATGACAAGACGTGGCATGTGTTAAGGAGGGAGTGTTAGCAAGTTCTAGGTGTGCTAAGAAGGGAGTGACAAGGTATGTTAGGCAATTCTAAGGCATGATAGAGTGCTAGGAAAGCATGCCAAGTTGTGCCAAGTTCCAGGGTGTGCCAATGTGTTCCAAGGTGTTTAAGGGAGTGCTAGAGAAACACAAGGTAGCACTATGTCACAACGTATGGAAATGAATTAATAATATTCTGTGACAAGGAGTTTCAATGAGTTCCATGTGTGATAAGGAGTGACAAGGCATGCTTCGAAGTGATAAGGAATGATAGAGTGCTAGAGTGGTATGCATCCAAGATGTGCCAACGCGTGCAAGGAAGTGTTAACTAGGAGTTCCTGGGAAACACAAGGGAACACTATGTCAAAATGCATGGAAATTAACAAATAAGAGTTTGGGATTGGAATTGTCAGTGACTTCCAGGTGTGCTAAGGAGGGATTGAAAACGTATGCTAGGAATTTTTAAGGCATGCTAGAGGCTAATGCAACATGCCAAGATGTCCTAGGTGTTACGGTGTACCAACACATGCCAAGGAGTGTTAAGGAATGATATGGAAACACAAGGGAGCACTTGGTAAAAATGCATAAAAATGAATGAATATGAGTTTGTGACTGGGATTTTCAATGAGCTCTTATAGGTGTGCTAAGGAGAGAGTGAAAAGGTATGCTAGGTAGTGCCAATGAATGCTAGAGTGCTAGGGTGGCATTCCAGGATGTGTCAGGTGTTAGGGTGTGCCAATGCATGCTAGGGAGTGTTAGGGAGTGTCAGGTAAACACAAGGAAGCACTAGATAAAAATGCATGAAAATGAACTAATAAGAGTGTGTGATATGGAGTGTCAATGAGTTATAGGTGTGTTAAGGAGGGATTTACAAGGTTATATGCTAGGAAATGCAAAGGTATTTTAAACTACCAAGGTGTGTCAGCAAGTGCTACGGTGTGTTAGGGAGTGTAAAATCATGTCAAGGAATGTATGGGATGCTAACACATGCCACACAATTCCAAGGCATTTAAGACATATCAAGTGTTATGGCATATCAAGATGTAAACTATGTTTCTTAGTTTTTTTACGACCATAGTTGTATGTGATAAGCCTTGTATTGGTAACTTGTTAAGTGGGATCAATTCAGATTGGACATGAGTAGTATAATATGAGTTACATGTAGTTCTTAGGGGAACAAGGCATGTGTTGATTTTCCACGACACATGAGAATTTGGGTTTGGTCTTAGAATATTGATACAAACACACTAAAGTGACACAAAGCATCAAATTTTCACAATGAAATCTACACACATCTGGGAATCAATTAGTGCACGTGAAATTTTTTTACTTTTCCAAACCTTTCTTCGTTAAATTACAAACTGTAATAAAATAGGCTATAGCTGTCATACCAGGGATGATGGCCCTTTACAGTCACACTAATACAAGGAGTACAACTAGGACATGGTGTTAGTCCTTTGACAACCAATATACCTTGAACAAGACAACACTTGAGCCATTTTTTTATGGTGGACAAACATAGCCCTTTCAATCGACATGTCTTAAACACATCTGGTAGGACCTCCTTCCTCCAATTATGCAACTCCTCAATCTACCTCTATCATTGAACTAAATTCCTTTATGTTACTGAACTTGGCTCAAAAAAAAATTCCCTTTATCTACCTCTTTTTTCCTTTAAGGTCTGCAACACTTAAAATTTTTCGATTAGTTGTTCACAACTCTATTGTGAACAACTCTTTGGTCTGCCCACTTTTTCCATACTGCTACTCCAAGATGACAAATCTAGGGATATGGAGGTTTCCCTTCTTCTTAATGACATAATACTCTAAAATACAATGAAATAGGGATAGTTGGCTAGCCCACTTGATTGCTACTTTAGTCCTTCAAATTCTACATGTCCTTAGGCCCAATACACCTACCCTTATACCAATCTTGTTTTGCTTCACAAGTATAGGACTTAGAGCTCTTCTTTGACAGTCACCTAACAACCCTCCAATTGTACTTGGACTGCCATCAATTTTCCCAACCACATTAAAATGTTTTACTGATCTAGTTACCACAAAACTGCCCTCATCTAGGGCTCTTCAAATATGCCACCTAATAGTGATTTGAGTCCTCTCAAAATCATTATTCTTGTGTGCCAATTTTTTGTTGTCCAATCAATGAACAAATCTGAGCTACTCATCTTATCATCCTTATAACAATTTTTAGATGACTGAAATAGGGTCACAAATCATCCATTAACAGTCCATTCACTAACTGCTTATAGACTGCTTCAGATCTCTGTCCAAAACTTTGTGGACAGTCCAACAAAATCAACTCCTCCTCATGTCAATCCATTCCTCATATGGCACATTTATTTTTCTCCATATTCTACTGAGGTTCCACCTTCCTTTGGATTTGCTATCTCCACACATACTTATGCAAACCATCTTCCAAATTTGTGGTATATATTGCATAGATAAACCTCTCTATAAGGGTCACAACCCCTCTTCTTCTATGCAAATTTGTCACAGTATTAATGACATAACTTAGAGATTTGGCACACTTTGGATACATCCTCATCTTTTAAACTATTTTAGATAATCTCATATTGTACATTGTCGTGTATAATTTTTGGGGCACTCAGCTTGTGTCAGCTTATATCTTATGGTTCTCGCAAACTCTTAGTTAATGTTCTATTGTTTATATGAACTGAACATACATGTGAAATATTGCCTGTGTAAGCTATGTTGCTTAGTTGTTTTATGGCCATGGTTAGATCATGTGATCCTTGTATTTGTAAATAGTTAAGTGGGACAAGTTGAGATTGGACATAAGTGGCATAAGATGAGTTATAGGTAGTTCTTAGGTGAACAAGGCACAATCTACTTGTAGTAGGTGCAATTGGTGAATTTGTTGGGCTTGGAGCAGGCCAACATTTTCACATGAACTACAGTAGCCAAGGACTTGATTGGGTTCCCAAGTCATAAAAAAATGTAAAGGCTTGTTGTGAGGACATGAGTGCCAAGGCATGATAGGGAATGCTAAGATGTTCCAGATAATGTGAAGGCATGTCAAACATGATAATATGTGCCAAGTGATAAGGCATGCCAAGATGTGCAATGGTGTGTCAATGCGTGCCAGGGACTATCAAGGCAGCAAAAGGGAGAAACAAGTTAAATTATAAGGAAATGAACATATAAGAGTGTTAATTAGTCATGAATTTACCTTTTCTAACAGGGGTATACTAGGCACACAAAAATGACTATGCGCCAATAGGTGCCAAGTGCAAAGTCTTAGTGCATTATAAGTGCCAAGCCTTCCTTTTTTGCTTCTCATATACTTTCCAAAAATTGATCTAAAATAAATTTAATATTAAACCATGAGAAATCATACCAATGCATCTCAACGTGTTCCATACATGCTAATACTTTCTAAGCACCAACACGTGCCAAGTGCCAATATGTCTCAGGGACTGTTATGCATGCTATCAAGTGGAATGGCATGTTGAAGACTGCTAAGGTGTGCTAGAGAGTGCTAATGCATGTTTAGGAGTGTTAAGGAGTAATAGGACAAAACATTAAGGGAGCACTAGGTCAAAATTCATGGAAGTTAATGAATATGAGGAACGTGTGCCAAGGACTAGTGTTAATGAGTTCTAGCTGTCATGCCAAGGAGAGAGTGACAAGGTATGCTAAGCATTGGTAAGGCATGCTAGGGAATGTCAAGGGATGTAAAGAAGTGCCAAAGTGTGCTAGGGAGTTCCAGGGTGTGATAATTATATGTTCCAAATATTTCCAAGATATTCCAATACATGTCAGGTGCTAAGAATGTGCAGGGTGCTAGGTTGGAATGTTTGAATAGCGCTAGGCAGAACCATGAGAAAGAATACAGGCGGGATATCACCTTGTTTGAATGGTGCTATGATCCCGATTTATGCAAGAATGAATCATAATAAACATATAAACATAAATACAGAGATGCATTTGAAATAACACTTCATTTCATTAATATCAAAGAACTGAAATTTGCTGACAGACAGAAAGGAAATAAAACTAGCTAGGGTGCTGGTAGCTATCTCTGAGATGAGATGTGGCCGCTACAGGCCTCTAAACTGAGTTAAAAGGTGGCTCGAGGGCCTATTTATTATTTAGAAACAATTGGAAATCCTAAACAACCAAAACCATAACCCTAGGAGATGAAGCGCCAAAACTATGGGCCCTGTTTTGGTAAATTGGTGTTTTGACTTCCCAGGGACGTAACTTTGGCATACGATCTTCGTTTGACGCATACCATACCTCGTTAGAAAGATCTATCCCAGCAATAAAAATTTTGAATGAGCAACATCAGTCCATGGGCCCATGTTTCTCTTAATTTTCCCAAAAAACGTCGTTTAGGGCCTGAAAACGGCTCCAGAAGTTTAAGACCCGAAAAACTGCTAAAAATAGTAAGTTGTGCCAAAACTGAAAAACTAAAAGAGAAAATGGTGCGGCCTCAAGTGGAATAGGTGGGTGACCACCAATATCCACCTGGATCATTCCTTCCCCCTTAGGAAGCAATGGTCCCCATTGCGTTAAGTTCCTCCATGAGATGAGGAAATTTCTGCTGAACTTGGTCCCTGGTGAACCACTTTCCTTGGTGCAGGAGTTGGCCACCTTTGACAACCCGATACAGTTGGATATTCTATTGGCGAGTGTTCTTGATTTTCATGTCCATGATACAATCTATGGTGTCCTATTCCATGCATTCTAGGTTTAACTCTGTTGGTGTGAGTTGTTCTGCAATGTCCGAGGTGTCCAGTAGAGGTGGGAAGTAAGGACGAAGGCGATCCACATTGAAGACTGGGTGCAGACCAAGGAATGGTGGAATACTAAGCTCGAAGGCATTGCTCCCTACAACCTTGGTGATGGTGTATGGCCCGTATTGGAGCAGCCAAAGCTTGCGGTGAGGTCCAGTGAGGTGCTCCTTCTGCAAATGTAGCCATACTTTGTCGCCCACCTGGAAGTTGTGTGGCACCCAATGTTGATCATGGCGTTGCATATACTTTGCATTGGCTATGTCCAATATATCATGAACCTGTTGGCGGATGTGTTGAATGTGCTCGATGAAGCTACTTGCTTTGTCAAATTTAGACTAGACATGAGCTGAATCAGCCTGAGTAGCTGCAAATGGCATGGCTACGTCAATGGGACATAGTGGCTGGAATCCCAAGCCCACCTGAAATGGGCTATGGCCAATTGCAATATGGAGAGCTTGGTTATAACTGTGTTGTACATAAGGGAGGCTCTCGTCCCATGTGCGTGGATTCTTTGAATTGTACATGCGCAGAATGTGTACAATCATTCTGTTGACGACCTCTGTCTAGCCATCTGTTTGGGGATGGAAATTTGTGCACATGGTGAGCTTTGTGTCCAACATTGACCAGAGGCTGGACCAAAATGTGCTGAGAAACCTAGTATCTCGATCTGATATGATAGACTGTGGGATCCCAAAGTGCACCCAGACTCATTCAATGAAGATTTTAGCAGTGGCTTCTGCTGTGATATTCTTCTTACAGGCCGCCATAATGGCCATCTTCGAGAATCTGTCAACGACCACGAAAACACAGTCATTTCCATGTTTATTAGAAGGAAAGCCCGACATGTAATCCATGGAGATGGATTCCCAAGGTTGACTAGGGGAAGGTAGTGGAGTAAATAGGGCTTGCTTCTTGATAGTCGGTTTGGCAATGGCACAAGCAGTGCAGGATCTGATGTGCTTCTCGACATCCTTTCGAAGGTTCGGCCAATAGAAATATTTCTACAGTATTGCTACTATTTTCTTGACCCCGAAATGCCCAGCGACTCGACTGTAGTGTGCTTCCCATGTCATCTTGGCACGCTCGCTTGAAGGAACACAAAGGTGTACCAGGTGACATAAAAGTGCATCTTGGAGGTGAAAATTTGGAACTTGGATACCCCCCAAGAGTGCCTTGTAAGTGTGGCCGAATTCTGGGTCACTCTCATAGAGAAGCGGCCAACCAGAAGTCTCGTGCCTACAAGAGTTGAGCACGGTAGTCGGCTAAGGCAGTCTGCAACATTATTGGTGCTACCCTTCTTGTACTCGATGTTCAAATGAAAATGTTGCAGATATGTGGACCACTTCTGATGGTGATCATTCTGCAACTTCCCTTGTGTCTATATGAACTGCAGGGGCTGGTGGTCTGTGTGGATGATTGTTTCCTTCCCCAAAACGTAATGCTTCCATTTTTGACAAGCTTGCACAATGGAATACATTTCTTTGTCATAAGTGGGATACTTGGAAACTGTGTCAGAAAATGCCTCACTGTGATATGCCACTGGATGTCCCTGTTGAGTAAGAACTGCCACAATAGCATAGTCAGAGGCATTTGTCTCGATCTCAAATGGTTGTTGCAAGTCTGGTAATGTGAGCAATGGGGCAAAATAGAGATGATTTTTCAATTCTGTGAATGCCTTTTGTTGATGTTCTGACCAAAATAATTTTTCTCTCGCTCCTCCCTTGGTGACTTGACTCAAGGCCCAAGTGATATGAGAGAATCCCAACATGAATCTACGGTAGAAATTAGCAAGTCCCAGAAAGCTGCGAAGCTCTGTTATAATGGTTGGGGTTGGCCAATCCTGAATGACTTGGATCTTGGCTGGATCCACATGCACCCCCCTTTCATCAATAATGTATCCCAGATATTGAACCTGGGTCATGCCAAACATGCACTTCTCCAAATTGGCACACAGATTTTGTTTCCGCAGTGTTTGGAGGACTTGTCGGATGTGGTGAAGGTGCTCTTCCCAAGTCCGGCTGAAGATCAGAATTTCATCCAAGTACACCACAAAAAATGAGTTGGTGAGTGGTTGCAAGATTTTTTCCATCATCCTCATGAAGGTTGTGGGAGCATTCGTCAACCCGAAAGGCATGACCAACGATTCGAAAAGGCCTTCCTTGGCTTTGAAGGCAGTCCTCCACACATCGGAGGGTTCAATTGGTACCTGGTGATACCCAGACTTCAGGTCGATCTTGCTGAAATATTTTTCATCTTTGAGTTGGTCCAGAAGGTCATCAATCCGTGGGATTGGGTACCTATTCCGAACAGTGATCTTTTTCAGCACCCGATAGTCAATACAGAGTCTCCACGTCCCATCCTTCTTCTGTACCAACACGATCAGGCTCCCACAGGGCGATGAACTTGGTCTGATGTGACCTTTATGCAATAGATCCTGAATCTTCCTCTTGATTTCATCATTCTCCAGAACAAAGCGTCGATAGATTGGTCCATTGGGTAGCGGCACACCTGGGGTCATATCAATTGGGTGCTTGACCTGACAGTGCAGAGGAACCCATGTGGGTGAGGTGAATATGTCCCTGTACTCCTCCAAAACCTTATCCATTTGTTGTTGTCATGTAGAGGAGCCCTATCTGGAGGTCATGGCCATAGTATTCTTCTTTCCCTAGGGGAGGATCATCAGGAAAACGAATTTTCTGGTTTGGGAAATGAGCTTACTGCATTATTTTGCAGTAACCAAAGAGATAGCGGTAGGAGGTGGTGCCTCTGGTATCGTGTACAACTTATTTCCCAAAGTAACAATAATATCACGAGGTCGAGACTCATACATAGCATGACACTTCCACAAGTATGGTTGTCCTAATAATACATTAGAAACATAAATAGGAGAAACGTCACATAATACCTCATCCGTAAAGGGCTTGATGCTATAGGGAAGGCGACACTGCTGGTTGACGCGGAGATCTCATCCTTGGTGAAGCCACCCGATGGTGTATGGATGTGGGTGAGCTGTGGTCGGCAAGCCCAACTGATTCATGGTGTCTACTGAAATGAGGTTCTTTTGGCTCCCATTTTCGACAATGAACTGCACCGGGGAGCCCTTTACCCACATATGGGAGTGGAAGGGACGTTCCTCCTCCTCTAGATGTTCTAGTTCCTCCTTCTGGATATTTTTAGTGGCAACAGTGGCATTGGGCTCCACATCAATAATCTGTTTCCCTTTTTCATTCCCCTTTTCAGGTTCTGATTCGGAGTCGAAGCATGCTTACAGACAGAAAGGAAATAAAACTAGCTAGGGTGCTGCTAGCTATCTCTGAGAAGAGATGTGGCGGCTACAAGCCTTTGAACTAAGTTACAATGAGGCTTGAGGGCCTATTTATTATTTAGAAACAATGGGAAATCCTAAAAAACCAAAACCCTAACCCTAGAAGATGAAGCGCCAAAACTATGGGCCCCGTTTGGGTAAATTGGTGTTTGAACTTCCCAGGGGCGTAACTTTGGCATACGATCTCCGTTTGACATGTACCATACCTCATTATAAATATATATTCGAGGAATGCAAATTTTAAACAAGAAAAATTGGTCCATGGACCCATGTTGCCCCATGTTGCTCTCTGTTTTCCCAAAAAACGTTGTTTAGGGCCTCAAAACGGCTCCGAAAGTTCAGGACCCGAAAAATTGCTAAAAATAGTAGGTTGTGCCAAAACTGAAAAATTGAAAGAGGCAATGGTGGGGCCCCAAGTGGAATAGGTGGGTGATCACCAATATCCACTTGGATCACGCTGGGTGGGATAGTGCACAGTTGCTTGGGCAGCGTGACAATGAATCTGCAAACAGTGCGCAGGTGTTGGGGCTGCGATCTCTAGACGAGGAGGCGACCCAACTATCCAATGATGCAGGAAGGTTTTCCTCTTTTTTTATTGAAGGTGAACAATCTGGGAGGTTTGTAGAATTTTTTCCTAGCATCGGGTGTGCAGTAACCCAGGTAAAGGGGCAGTTTGCGAAGGGGAAGGGTCTATTACATAGTCTAGAAATGGTAGGAACGGATCCTTTTGATGGTGGAACTCAGAATGTGAGGAGGGGGAATTTACCTGGGCATGGAGAGGATCTGGGCCATTTTCTATTCAGAAACAATGGGGTGGGAGGTCTTAGCGAAAAGGAGGATCTGAGAGCTGTCACTGGCAATATCGGTTTTGTGGAATAGTGTGGGATTTCTGGCCTTGAAGGTACAAAGGAAAAGGGCTCAAGCATAGCTAGTGAGGATGGAGCGAAGAAGAAGAGGGGAAGAAAAAAGAAATGGATCAAGTCAAAAAAGGTAGAGTATAACTATTTTTTGGGTGAGGACATTGGCTAGGAGCAGGTGATTCAAATAGCTAGCAAGACTCTGGTTGGAAGGGCTATGGGGAGGCTTTTTGTTCTAAGAACAGTAGTAGCATGGGCTGAATTGAATTGGAAAGATGTCAATGGATATGTGCCTGAGGTAGTGTCCCTCTCAAGGGGGTGGTTTGCATTTAATTTCTTGCATCCTGATGATATTCAATGGGTGATGCAACGCAGCTGGGCTTTGGACCACTCACCTATGCTCCTTAAACCATGGAACCCTCTATTTGATGCAAGAAGGGAAAGGGTGGATTTGGTCCCTTTGTGGGTTCGGCTACTGGGTTTTCCTCTACATTACTGGAAAAAGAATCACCTCAGGGGCATAGGAAATATTCTTGGGTCCTTTGTGAAGGCTGATCTCTCTTTCTTAGTGACAAATCATAGGCGTGTTGCTTAGATTCTAGTCAATGTTAACATTAGAGAAGGCCTTGCCGAATCTCTGAATCTTAGGTGGGGACATCATGTCATTAAGCAGATCCTTGATTATGAAAATTTCCCTTCAGGTGTAGAATGTGCCATGCATATTGGCATCTAGCCTCTGAATGTAGGTTTTTATCTCATCAAACAAAATGCCAGTGTACTAGCAGAACTGAGGTGGAACAGGTCTCGGTGGGGGTTGTTTCTGGTCTTTCAAATAGGCATCCCACGCCCCCTAAAAACTATTCTTGTGCTTTGAACCTTATGTTAAATGATTTTAAAAACCCTATTGTAGATGGCTATCAGTTGATGGGGGTAGTTGCTAGTCCTTCTTCTTGGATGTCTACGCTCCCACATATTTCAGATTGTGCTTCAACATCTGTTGTGAATGTTCTTAGTAGTCATATTGAAGAGGACTATTAGTTGGGGGTTGATGGTATGATGAAGGCTGTGTTAACATTATTGAAGCCTTCTCTCATGGGATCGTTCCCATTTTCCCCTAGCATCAATATTTTTCTAAACAAGGCCTCCTTTTCAGGCTCGAATTGGAAGGATGGGTGTAGGATTTTCCCTACTGCTAGTCCTCCTCTTTCTTCCCTTTATTTTCCATTTCCGGCTACTCTTGAGGAGGCTATTGAATCAGATCCTAGTGAAGGGATGTTGGTTACATTATTCACTTTAGTTTCTCCAATATCTGGTTACAATCTGAGATCTAGTGCAAAAAAAGGTGTTGGTGGGTTGGGGAAGGGGAAGTTCCCATCTTATCGGGGAAAGGGAAGGATTTATTTTTTGGCTAAATCCCAGGATAGGGCTAAGGTGGATGTTCATGATAGGAGAAAAAAATCAATAGAGAGGGTTCTTAGAGCAATCCAACCCCTGAATCCTGGTTTATAATGAAGATAATGTCCTTTAATTGCAGGGGTTTGGCAGGTCCCCATAAGAAATCTGCCTTATTTAGGGTTATTTTTCTGGATAGTCCGGATATAATTATGCTACAAGAGACTTTATAAGAAGGGGATGTGGTAAAATCTAGATTGGAAGGTTGGATGTCAGGCTAGTTTTTCGAGACGTTGGATGTTAGAGGGCATTCGGGTGGTTTGGTGGTGGGATGGAATGAAATAACCATCAAGCGATTGAACACTTGGGGTATGGAGTCGGTCCCGAGTCTAAACTTTCTAGAATTGGAGTTGGGTGAAGCTTTTACTATTTTTAATATTTATGGTTTGTATCAAGATAGGATCCCTTTCTGGGACTCACTCCTAGGTAACCCTTTGCTCAAGGGGGACTCTGTGATTTTGGGAGGGGATTTGAACTTTACATTGGGCCAGTCTGAGGTCTGGGGTCCTCATGCTCAAACTAATTTATTGACAGGTTGCTTCACTCAAAAATTGGAGGAGAGTCTTCTGTTGGATATTGAGCCCATAAATATGAAACCCACCTGGAGGAACAACAGATGTGGGGAAGGTCGAGTAGCGAAGAGACTCGATCGTTTTTATGTGGCAGAGCAGGTTGTGGACAGGCCTTTTCAAATCAGGCAGTGGATAGGATGTGGGGGTGTATCGGACCATTTTCCTATTTTTATTGAGTTTAAAATTGGGCCTTGGAAACCTCCTAGCCCATTAAAGTTTAAAAAAATCTGGCTCAAGGATGAGACATTAAAAAATCTTGTCACTGCAAGTGGATTCCTTTCAGTGCTAATAGCACACACTCTGCGGCATATTAGTTTGATGATAATATTAAACATATCAAGGATGCTATCAAGGAATGGTCGGTTGCTAAGAGACAGAGGGAGGACATGGAATTGAAGCAGGTGGAAGTAGATCTTCGCTTGATCTATGAAGGGGATGGAGGGGGTTTTCTGTCCCAAGATGATAAAGATACTCTTGTTCATCTCGAAAAGAGTAGGAACTCCCTCCTTATGGATAAGGAAGAATCTTGGAGGTTGAAAAGTAGGGCTACATGGCTGGCATGTGGGGATGATAATACAAATTATTTTCATGCTTATGCTCAAGGTAGGAAGGTAGCTAATACTATTTGGAGCTTGAGAGATGGACAGGGAATTTAACATTCCTCCTTCGAGGCTAAGGCCAAGTTGGGGGTTGATAATTTCAAGGCCCTTTTTAAGGCTCCTGTTCATGCATCTCTTGCGGAAGTGATAAGAGTATCTCAACTATTTCCGAGGTTTTTGGAGGAGGTAGATAAAATATCCTTGATGGCTGAGGTTTTGGAGAAGGAATTAAAGGAGGTACTTCATAGCTTCCAAAAAGATAGAAGCTCGGGGCCAGATGGATGTTTGATAGAATTTTTCTTGGAACTTTTTGATTTGTTGGGTGCGGATCTGCTGAAAGTACTGGAGGATACCACAATTTCAGGGAAGATTCCAGCTTGTTTCAACTCTAATTTCATAGACTTAATTCCGAAAGTGGATAACCCATATTCTCTGACTGATTTTCGTCCTATCTCTTTGTGAAAATGTATTTACAAAGTGGTCTCCAAGGTAGTTTCCAGAAGACTCAAATATATGCTATCTGCTCATATATCTTGTGAACAATTTGGCTTTCTGGAAGGGAGACAAATACATGAAGCCATCGGAACAGCTCAAGAGGGTATCCATAGCATGAAGACCAAGAACCTCAATGGGATGGTGTTTAAAATCGATCTATCCAAAGCATATGATCGGGTAAGTTGGTTATATATACGTATGATTTTGACTCACCTTGGCTTTGGTATTGGGTTTATTAGATGGATCATGAGTTGTATCACTACAGTCTCTTTCTCTGTTTTTCTTAATGGGGCTGCCCCACCTTTTTTCATGTTGAAAGAGGTCTTCACCAGGGTTTTCCACTATCTCCACTTTTTTTTCTTATTGGTTGCAGAACGATTGAGTAGGGCTCTTAAGAATGCCAAGAGATAGGGTACTTTGAAGGGTATTCAGGTAGCTCCAAATTTATACATTACACATCTATTGTTCGTTGATGATGTATTAATTTTATGCTCTGGTTCGATGAGAGATGCAAATACTATATGAGAGATTTTGGACCTGTTTTCCAAGGCCACAGGAATGGAAGTGAATGCTAAAAAGTCTTCAATTACTACTCATCGTTTGAGGGAAGAGGAGAGGCTTGATTTTATGAGGATATTTCCTTATAATTTTGTTGGTTTGGATGATGGGATTAATTATTTGGGTTTCCATTTAAAACCAAATGATTACAGAAAACAAGATTGGAGATGGCTGTTGAAAAAACTGGAAAAGAGATTAAGAGTTTGGAGTCATAAATGGATTTCAAGAGCCGGGAGATTGATTTTAGTGAAGTCTGTTTTGGAGGTTGTCCCAGTATATTGGTTGTCACTTTCTTGGATTCCAAAAGGTATTTTGGAGGCAGCCAGGAAAATATGCTTTAGATTTATTTGGAGTGTGAAGCAGGACTTGTCGGTGACCCCTTAGGTTCGGTGGGAGAAAATAGTTGTACCAAAAGTGCTAGGAGGATGGGGATTGAAAAATATTTTTCTCTTTGCTCAGGCTCTTGTTGCAAAGGGTGGATGGAGGCTCATTAATGCTGACAGTCTTCAGACCCAAGTGATCTCCCAAAAATACATAGCTCCTTTTTCTATTGTGTATTGGATTAGGAATCCTAGGAAAACATTTGAGGGTGGGTCGGTGATTTGGAAGGCTTTGGTTAAATCCTTTCATATTTTGGAATCTAATCTGGTTTGGAATGTGGGTAGTGGCGAGAAGCTTCATGTTGGTGAGGGTGGTTGGATGGGAAGTGTACTACAACACCTCCTTCCAGGGCATACGATTGAGGCTTTGAGACAATACGGGATTACTTTTCTTTCCCATCTTGCAGATATGGTTCAAATAAGGCCAGGGCGTCAGTCTTGGATTTTGGCCTCATCTTTGGGGCTGGATGCACATGATGAGAGGGAATTGGTTATTTACATCGGAGCCTTAAAGCATGCACATATTATTCTTCGAGAGAGGGAGGATAGGATTTCTTGGGATTTTGATCCTTTGGGGTTCTACTCTCTGTGGGTAGGCTACTTAAAACTGAGTGTTGGGGTTTTTTTTGGGGATGGGAATTGGTGGTGGAAGAAGCTTTGGAAGCTCATCATTCCTCCCAAGACTCGCCTCTTTATGTGGTGTGTCTTAGAAAATAAAGTCCCTACTTGGGATAATCTGCAACGAAAGTGATTTTAGGGCCCTGGCTGGTGTAGTCTCTGCAAATCTGATGAGGAATCTGTAAACCACCTCTTCCTCAGTTGTCCTTTCATGAAATGGTATGGTTGGAATGCTCTAGATTGTTGGGCCTCCCATGTATATGGGAGGGCTTAACTATGTCTCATGCATGGGACTCGTGGTGGGTGTCTAATGCTGAGCCTAATCTTAAATCCCTGCCTCTCCTTGTCATTTGGGGTTGTTGGCTAGCTCGTAATCGACTTCTATTTGATGAGGCTATTAGTTCTCCAGAGATCATCGGTGCCATGACAATTGGTTTACACTTTGATTTTCCTTATCATATCCATGCTACTAATCACAGGGAGCTACTTTTTTTTGAGATTGATAGGGGGGCACCTTGGGGTTTCTTTGATGGGGCAGCGCAACATAATGTTTGTGGCTGAGGGGCTCTGCCTTATATTTCAGTATCTCATTTTTTTTAGCTCTTAGTTGGGCTTGGGGAGGGCTCAAACAACTTTGCTGAATTGCTAAGCTCAAGATTCTCCTGTTGTTCACTATTGAGAAAGGTTGCAGGAAGATAAAATTCTATGGGGACTCAATGAATGTGATAAGCTAGATCAATGGTATACAACAGTGCAAAGCTCTTAATCTACAAAACCTGTTACTCTCTATTCAGGAGATCCTCCATTCTTTTGTTTCCTTTTCCCGTCAGCATATCTATAGAGAAAATAATGGTCAGGCAGATCGGGCTTCCAAGATGGGGCTTCTACAGGCTCTGGGAATCTGGAGGGTTAGAGAAAACAAGGATGCAGAAATCAGATAATTTTTTCATCCCTCATTATTCGATTGAGTTGTCTCTATTTTTTTTTTTTTGGCCTGTAATTATAATTTCCTCAGGTTGCTATCTCTTGGTGGTGTTGGTGCCCCTTTTTTATAACAAAATGTTAGATGGAGGATGCATTTTCTGCTGTTTTGGTTTATCACTTTGTTGGCCTGCTGTAGTGGGCTAGGTTATCATCCATCTGATACACTTGGAACATATGCATTTCCCCTGGGTGGTGAATCATTTTTTTGTTAACTGCTGTTGATTAAGCTCTTTAAATTTTTCTGCTGGTTGTTTCGAATGGCAATTTTTTTTTACTGGGTAGTGTTCTGGGATTGTCTCGGTGGTGTCTTAGGTTGGAAACCTCGGTGATTTCTGGATCAACATAACACTAGAGTTTTTTGATGGATCTTCAACTTGGAATGCTTATCGTTGATAGCAGTAGGACTGATTTTTTTATGAATATTTTTTGTCTTCAGATAGGTCAGGGGTAAAAGTCGGATCTAGTTTTTACACATGGTTTTCTTACAAATGTCTTTTTTAGACTTTTACCGAAAGGGTTGACTACAAGCTTTCAGGTTTTGTCTTATAAATCACAATTTTTATGTGCTTCTTATTGTAATTTTGTACTCACCTGCAGTAATAAAATTACGTTTTTTTCTCGAGGAAAAAAAAATGTGCACAGTGCTAGGGTATGTCAATATTTGTCAAGAAGTGTCAAGGAAACAAAAGGAAGAACCAAGACAAAATGTAAGGAAATGAACACATAAGAGGGTTAGTAAGTCATTACTTTATCCTTTTCAAAAGGGACATGCTAGTCACACTAATAATAGGTCCCAATACATGCCAAGTGGCATTATGTGCCAAGTGCTAATGTATGTCAATGCATTCATCCAATGTGTTCCAGGGCCTGATAGGGACTACATGCATGCTAACACATACTAGGAGATTTCCATGTTGTGCTAGCGCATGCCACCATGTGCTTGGGCATCAGTTTCATGACAAGATGTTCTAGGTAAAAATATGTTCCAAGAAATGTGAGGTGCTAAGAAATGTTAGTGTCTAACAAAGCATTAATTTATGGTGTGCCCGAATTGTTGAGGAGTGTTAGCTATTTCTCATTAATAGAGTTGGTAGAGCTTGATTATGTATTAAATAATATATCTCCTATACACACTAGTGGAACTTTATCTAAAGGGAATTTTATATATAATAAACTTAATAGATATGAATCATGTGTTGACTCATAGGAAAATTCTATTCGACTAGTGATTACTTGAGGGAAATGATACACACTAATTACTTCTTAAAGAATTGACTGATTATAACCAATATGGCCTTGGAAATATCATAAAATATACTCCACAATATTGGCCTTAAATCGTTATATTTTGAAAAAAAATATATTAAGAGGCATATAGCATCATCAAAAACTCATTGGAATGATCAATGGTGACGAACGTTTTTTGACTGTCACCAAAAGTAACAAAAAGAGCATTGGTGAGGGTCATTAAAAGTTCGTCACTAGAAGTCTCACCAAAGAGAGAATTAGTGATGGGCCTTTAACGACCCACACCAAAAGTGTCATTGAAAATGGCTTTGGTGACGAAACTTGAAGGACCATCACTATATATACTTACAGTGACATTTTTTTAAGGACCGTCACCATATGTGACATTTGTGACGGACCTTTAAGGGCCGTCACAAGCATGACCTTCACCAATGTCATTTTTTATTGTAATGTTTATGATACCATGCTTTTATAGAAACCAATACTCTTTTAGAGTATACAACAATTTATGCTACTCCACTTTATGTAAAAGAAAGACAAAATTTATAAATAACCTGACCTAGAATGAATTTTTAATAGTAAATATCCTTGTGATCTTCTCCTTTCCACTTCTTCTCAAGTTATCCCTTTTCTAGAACTATGTGAGCTTCACATATTTCATTTATTTTTTTATTATGCTTGTTTGGATAATCTCTCTTAAATTGATGACACTCATTGCATCCAATTCACTGAACTTTATACAAAGTCTCTCTTGTTTTGGAATTTCAAAACTTTTATTTCTTCAACGTCTTGGACCTTGCAATAAAGGATTGATACCTTTGGTTTTATTCGGTGTCATCCTTTGCCTTTATCCTATATTATTCCAAGATATTTGATCCCAAAACACATCAAAAGGTCTAGTATCCTTCTTTGTGTATATGCTAGTTGAAAAAATGCTCCAATCAAGTGGAAAAAAAAATCGTACAGAAATGGTCATTTCAAAGTCAGAAATAGTTTCCCCAATCCCTTGTAAGTTATCCCTCTTTTTGTGATATCTTCATGAGATAAGTGGCCATGTCTCAATCCTTTGTCTTAATTTTTATATAAAATTTATTCCTAAAGGAAATATTTTTACGTGATGTATTTATGGCTTACAACTTTAACAACTTATCATGCATAGCCTTGGATTTATTCAAATCAACAACAAAGGGAACAAGATGATAGATTATAGATTCAACAATTATTCTTTGTGCCGTTACTTATCCCTTCTTTCATTTTGTTAACTCTTCAACCTTCTCTTTTTCTGGTAAAACTAATTCACTAAGGAGTTTTCCCATGAATTCATTTTTGGTGAGTTTTAAGTCAATCCTCTTCTTCCATTCTAGGAATTTTGTTGTTCCAACTAGTTTGTTGCTTCACTTGAAAAATGTAGCCATATGATATGCATATTTAGAAATAAAAGACAACATAATACTTACTTGTCACAAAATATTCCTTCTTTTGATGATGTATCAAACTATCTTGATGCTTTGGATACCTTCAAGGAGACTTAAATGATACCCTGGATTGATGAATTATTGGATGCCTTCAACAACTATGTCTTTGAATAGCTTCAAAGAGTGAATGATGATCCAAATATTCCTTGATTCTTCCTCTTCTTCAAGATGACACACTAGAGAATATTCAATAAGAACTTGTCCTTTCTTCCTTCAATGAATGCTTGATGATGAGGTTTTCCTTAATGAAGGCTTAATGTGGTACTTTTCCTTCTAGATCAATATATCTTCTTCTTCTTCCTTTTTAAATTTTTTCAAATCCCCTCGACGAGTAAACCCTTCAATATGATCTTCCTGTTTCCTTCTCTTATTCACCTTAGCTCTGATATCATGTTGGATAATGCAGTAGCGCAACTGTTAATTAAATTCTCCTTAACCTTAATAATTTCTTGTGAACTTTATTTATCTTATTATTTATCTTTATTAGAAAATTTTCATGAAATAATTATCAAGCGCAAAAACAATAGAGGCAATGGAAACAAGTATTAGGCCCCAAGCCAAGGGAAAACCCCTCCAAGGGGAAACCTAGAAAATATCTTCTCTTCTTATAGAATTAGCTTCAAATGAAAAAACCATGACCTAAAACCCTAAAACAAGCACTCCTCTAAGAACCAATTCAAACCTCCAAGAGGCCCTTCCAATTAGGTCAAATATCAACCAAGACAACAAGAGACAACCCTACTTCAACCACCTTCTAGCTTCAAATTCAACCCCCAGCTTCAACTTGCAACTTCAACCTATAGTTTTTAGCTTTCGAGAATCTACAAAAACCCTAACCTTCTCACATGTGAGAGAATAAGGCTCAAAATCATATTTTACCTTATCTTATTGTCTTCTACTTACCTCCTTGACATTTGACTTAGTTTTCTTGATGCTCGTTGCTACATATAAACTTCTCGATTGATGAGATTGAATTAGTGTTAAACGAGGTTAAATATGCTTCTATTTATAGGCCTTTTATGACGTCTAATTCCCTTTTGTAAGCTAACTTGTCACTACTAGGGATGACTTGTGCTAAGAGGATTGTAGAACTTTCTAGACTAAAAATAAATATCTTTTACATGTTACAAATTTCCCAATAGGATGTTATATAAATGGGAAGAACTATTTTGACATAAGAAAAATATTATTTTGACATGAAAAACCCTAGAACCATGAAGAACATGCTTTGATCTAGATGAACATAAAAAGTGGACCGTGAAACCCATGCTTAAAATAGTATTTTTTCTTCTTATTTTTCTTGTAACATAATATATACATAATGAATTGAGTGAATTGAAAATTATGAAGACATAAACAAGTTATATTTTCCAACAAGTAATGACGAGACCACATGTTGAATATTGTAACTAGTGTTGATCTTCATAATCATATCCTGCAAAATAAAATTTTATTGTAAAAGAAAAAAAATTTGGAAGAATGGGTTTCATGCTCTTTTATTATTTTCTTTTTCATAGCCTCCATTGAAGTCTTCTAGGTTTTTTCAAGAGTCACGAGAGTGATTTTCATATTTATTATACCCTTCTTAGGCTTCTGTTTCATGTAAAGAAATTTATTTTTTACTCAAAATATTCATTTTGTCCCTCCTCACCAGATCCAGGAGGATATTGGTGGCCACCCACCTGTTCCATTTCGACCCCCACCATCGTTTCTTTTAGTTTTTCACTTTCAGCACAACTTACCATTTTTAGCAGTTTTTCGGGTCTTGAACTTCTCGAGCCATGGACGATGTTGCTCACATCAAAATTTGTAGTCATCGGATAGATATTTATAATAAGGTATTGAGCACATCAAATGGAGATCGTATGCTAAATTTATGTCCCCAGGAAGATTGATGTACCAATTTACCCAAACGAGGCCCATAGTTTTGGCATTTCATCTCCTAGGGTGAGGTTTTTTTATGTTTATGGTTTTCAATTGTTTATAAATAATAAATTGGCCCTCAAGCCTCATTATAAAAATGTTCAGAGGCCTATATCCACTAAATTTCCTCTTAGAGATAAGCTACCAGGGCCCTAGCTAGTTTATTCCATTATATCTCTAAGCATATTTCAGTCATTTTTTATTAATGAAATGAACTTTTATTTTTGCTACATATTTGTATTTATGTTTATATGTGTATTCTGTTGTGTTCCTGCATAACTCGAGATCAATGGTATCATAGCGGTCTTCTCTTTATCTATTTTTATTTGCATGTCCCCAACACGGTCAAGGTATAAGGAATTAGGGCTCGATTTGGTTGAACTCTTGCAAGATCAGCCTCACAAACCCTGACAACCTCCCATGGAGGAAGAAAATAAAGACAAGGGAGGAGGATATCCTATCAAAATATTGCTTGAGGAGGCCCTCAAGAAATAGAGGAACATGATGATGGATAACTTTGCCAAGATCCTTCAACGGCTACCCACCGAAAGCACATATCCATCCAACAACCACCCTGGAGGCACCTCTCCTTTCAAGTTACAGGAAAAATTTGAAATTCCTGTATTTGAAGGCTAGATAGATGCAGACACCATACATAGATGGTTGGATTTCCTGAAATATTATTTCTCGGTCCATGATTTATCTGACCGAGAAAATATTATTTTTTCACTCCTCAAAGCTGCCCTCGATGTCAAGGATTGGTGGGAAACCTACTGTGAGGAAAAGGACGAGGGTAAAACCTCTATGTTCTTGACCACACCCACTTGGAATTCGTTTTGAGATGGCATCAATGAAAAATATTACCCCGTGGGGAGCTATGAGGACAAGTACATCCAATCGACCACATTGTGGCAACAAAGGAATTAAGATGTGCACGAACTGACAAAATTGTTCCATACAATACGCACAAAGTTGGGTATTAAAGATTTAGAGAGACATTTGGTGCTCAAGTACTGCAGATTTCTACACATACACATTCAGGATTAAATGTATTTTCTCGAAATTACATCCCTTGGCATGACATATCACTATGCCACCAAGATCGAGCAGAATTTTAAGCAGAAGAAGCAAGAGTTTGGAACCACGAATCCAAAGCCAGGGAAAGGTACCCATAAACCACAGAACAAGGGGAAAGACCAAAAGGAGGGTGACTCATAAAAACACCACAAATCCAAATAATGACACGGGTAAGTGGTGTGAATTTCATAACAACCCCACTCACAGCAGAAATGAGTGTCCGAATAAACAATCGTTCATGGCCGAACTAAAGGAACATGAATTAGATGAATGTTCTGATCCTGATTTAGAACCAGAAAAAGGAAGTAAAAAGGGGAATAATATCATTGATTCGGATCCCGGTTCCATTTTTTCCACCACCAAACTCCAGGGGGAGGATCCTGAGGATCTAAAGGAGGGGTAGTGCCTCTTCCCTTCATAGATGTGGGTGAAGGGTTCTCCACTACAATTGCTTGTCAATGGAAGAAGCCAAAATAGCCTCATTTCAACAGAGTTCTTGAAGTGCCTTAGCTTATTGAGCATAGCACACCCACAGTCATATACCATTGGGCATCTTCACGAACAAATAGATCTCCATGTCTGCGAGCAGTGCTGCCTTCCATACAACAACAAGCCTTTCATGGATGAGGTATTGTGTGATGTTCCTCCTCTTGATGTGTCTGATGTATTATTGGGCCAACCATACTTGTGGAGGTGACATGTTGTGTATGAATCTAGGCCTCGTGATTTTATTATTACTTTGGGAAATAACTTGTACATGATACCAGAGGTAGCACCATTTCCTATCATCTCTTTGATTACCGCAAAGCAACGCAGTAAGATTGTTTCCCAAACCAAAAAATTTATTTTCATTACCATTCGCCCACAAGGAAAGAAGAATATTGTGGCCACAGCATCGAAAAAGGGCTCCCCTGCACAACAGTAGAAAATGGAAAAAGGCATGGAGGAATACATGGATATTTTCTCCTCACCTATAGAGGTTCCTCTACACTGTCAGGTCAAGCACTCCATTGATCGACCCTAGGTGTATCGCCGCCTAATATTTCCATACCTAATTTCATCACACAAACAAAATCCACAAATTTATTGTCTAAGGCTGATAAAGAAACCAAATTTATTGGACACATCCATCATGTTTGCCCACGGTTCCATGAAATCTTCAACAAATCCAATACCCAATTCAACAGAATTTGCCTCATCTCATGGAGGATCTCAACGCTATGGGGATCATTGATTCCTAAGGGGGGGAGAGAAATTATCCAGGTCGATATTGGTGGTCACCCACCTATTCCATTTGGACCCCCACCGTCGGTTCTTTCAGTTTTTCACTTCCAGCACAACTTCCTATTTTTAGCAGTTTTTCAGGTCCTAAACTTCTGGAGCCGTTTTGATGCCCTAAATGACGTTTTTTGGGAACAATGAGAGCAGAATGGGTCTATAGACTAAGGTTTCTCACATAAAAATCTTTATTCCTTGAATAGATATTTCTAATGAGCTATTGAGCACATCAAACGAAGATCATATGCCAAAGTTATGTTCCCGAGAAGATTTATGCACCAATTTACCCAAACGGGGCGCAAAGTTTTGGCGCTTCATCTCTTAGGGTTAGGTTTTTGGATGTTTATGGTTTTAGATTATTTCTCAATAATAAATACGCCCTTGAGCCTCATTTTAACATAGTTTAGAGGCCTTTAGCCAACACATCTCTTCTCAGAGATAAGCTACGAGGGCCCTAGCTAGTTTATTTCCATTATGTCTGTAAGCATACTTGAGTCATTTGTTATTAATTAAATGAATTTTTATTTCCCACGCATATTTGTATTTATGGTTATATGTGTATTCTGTTGCATTCCTTATTAAATATGGATCATCACCAAGTTGGTAATGTCCTAGAGAAATCAACCCTGTTGGAGGCAATTCGATGTTATGGAAGTAGTATAAATAGAGGTAGCTCTACTGATTTGGAAACTCACTCACTCAAGTTCAATATATAAGATAAAGAGGATGAAAAGGAGAGAAAAATGCAGGAGTAGAAGGCATAATTCAATGAAGAACATAAATCAAAGTTTTTAGGAATCTCTCTCTCACGTTGGAAGATTTTTAGGGTTTCTAAACAAGTTGTTGGGTGTTGAAATTTCTAAAATAGTTGCAGGCTCGAAATTTTGCAGTTGGGAGCCGAAATTCGGGATTAAAGCTACATATATGAAGATGACACTTGGATACTTAATAATAATAAATTAAATTGAAGGAAAGGATGACTTGGTGATTGGAGGAGGCCTTTGTCTAGGTCAAAAGGGTCTTGGATTGTCTCATATTGATCTGAATCTACTAGTGGAATAGTTTTATTGGGTATCTACTAGATAGGGGATTTCCCTTAGCTGAGTGCCTATATCTTGTGTTCCTTGTTATTGTAATATTCATACATTTTATTTGGTAATTTCTTGATGAAATATAACATAAAAAAGAAGTAAAATAGGAAAACATAAATCACAAGTAATTATCCAGAAAGAGAAATCAAACCCTAATATCTACATGCATTGATTTCGCAACATGGTATCAAAGCTAAGGTGAAAGAAGGACTAGTTGAAGATCACTTTGTTAGATATAAATTGAAGGAAGGAAAAGAAATCTTGGAAGAAAATATCACTCTTTCAATGGAAATTTATTTTCATATGGGACACAATCTCATGAAAATTTCAGGAACCTTGTGTTATATGGAAAATTCACTTCTGCACACAAAAATGAACTCCTTGGATTTGGTGGTATGATCTAGAAACAACATAGGAAAAAAATATATGTTTTACTTAGAGAGATTAGAATACATAAAGAGACCTACCTGGAATATGTAATATGTCCTCCTCTTATACTCTCTTTTAAGCTCCAACTCTAGCTCCACATGCTATAGATAGAACCTACAACAATAACTAAAACGAGAAACAGAAATACAATATCCACATAAAATAAACTAATATCTGTAATCAATGATTCAAATAGAATTGAAATACATGAGCATACACATGACACAAGTATAGGAAAACATAGTGCTTTTTGTATTAATAGATGATGAATTTGTAGATGTCTCCATGATTGTTTTTTCCTTATATGCCAAAAATGAAACCTTCACAGTCAACCTTAATGCATAAATGGATGATGTTTCCTTAAGATCAAAGAAACAGCGTGACGGCACAAGTAATCTCTAAAACCCAACCTAAACTCTATTGAAGGCATTTAATTTATAGGGTAAAAGTGGTAGTTTAGGATTTACAAAGCTAGGCTTGAGATCCACATATGAATGAGGATAAACTCAAATTATAAGAGATAAAACCCGTAGAGTAGGAATTCAGGATATCTATCCATCGTAAATGGTTAAAACCACCTTAGAAGCTCATGTAAGGAGAAGATTCAATTTTTTTTTCCTGAAATGATGGAACCATTATGTTAGTCATCAGTATTTTTCACTATCTTTGGATGACTACAAATTGATAACAGCCTTCTGAAAAAAATATTTATTGAAAAATTATGTGTTTTCAGAAATCTCACTACCTTCATTATCCTTATAAATCTTTTTTTTCCATTATCTCTCATTTCATATCTTCAATTTACCTTATCACTCTGAAAAATTCATGTTTTACCTCAAAATTCCTGTCATTAACTCTTTTCCCCTGCCAAATTTCCATTTTCCCCTACCTTACGCTTCGTTTCCCCAAAAAAACTCCTTTCCCTTTGATCATTTCCCTTTCCTTTCATTTAAACTATGTAAAAATCCTTTTTACATAGTTTTAAAGGCTCAAATAAACATTCGGGGCACACTTTTTATTAATGAAACTCCATTTTATTAGTATAACCCGACCCTTTTAAAAAGCACCCCGCTCCTTTATAATTATTAAAGCCTCCTACTTTTATCATTTAACCCCCTATATACATTAAACCCCGCTTCTATTTTCTACCCATGCTCCTTTTGATTAAGCCTTGCACCCATATAGCCCATCCCCCTCTTTGAATAAAGTGCCTCCGCTTAAAAAATAAGCTCGGGCCCCACCTCTTCACCTACCCGACCGCTGTCAGTCTCATTCCCTAAGATCCCACAACCCGCAACCCTCGTCGCAAATCTATTTGCAAGGGGGTTAGACATTTTAAAGTGCTTGAAATGGGTGGTATTTTCCTGGGTCCTGTCCACCACGCGTATCCCTCTATATGGTATCACAAGCCTCCATACAATACCATTACCACTCCTCAACTCATGCAAAAACCATCTTCCCGCTTGTGAAAACCGCCTTTTATCTTCATGCCAAATCCCGATACCGCCGACCCGATTCAAACTATATGGAGCCCTGTGGCTCTATGATGAAGCCCTCTTCCACCATAATCCTCTGAAAAACACTAATAACGCTCGAAAAACCCCAAACAAATGCATAAAAGCACCCCACACTGGATTTACAGATTAATTGTTTGTTTTATGTGTAGGTTTAATGACAAGAATGTGGAAAAAGCATTCCAAATGTCCAATTTTTTTTTTAATGAATGATTATTTGTAACGATCCAGGGATTAGTTTTATTTAGAGGTACCAGAGGTGTTAAAATGAGAAAAATCCCAATGGATCTAGATCATTAGTGATCATTGAAACCCTCTAGCAGCAAAAGAAAACCCCCTGCACAGAAAACACAGATAGAGGCAGGCACAAAAATAAAAAGAGTTTAAGGTCACAACAGTGAATATTAAAGGGCTAATCATATATCAAAAGACAAATTAAAAAGATTAGCCATAAAACTAAGATGAAGGCATAATTAATGAAAATACAATAAGGCAGGAAATTTGAAGGGATAAATCATGATTAAAGGCCTAAAAAAGAGTTTCAATGCTAAGCAGAGGAAAATAAACACGAAGGCAAATTCAAATAAATAGATCAAAACAATTACTTCTCCAAAGGACATATTTTTCCACCTACAACATGTTTTCTTTTAAATAAATATCAAACAGTTATTACAAACAGTCAGAGATATTTCTCATCTACCTAGCAGTTATTGTAAAAGTTATTGAAAAAGCCTTAAAAGTCAAATATCTCCCAGAGATAGCTCAAAAGTTAAGTTAGGAATTCTTATTTCAGAGAAACACTCTCGGATATTTTGCCTTGGGCCTTGCATGGTCTCAATGGTTAAAACACTCATTAAATCTGTAATAAATGACATATGAAACCCTAGCTTAAGATCACCTCCTCATTTTGGAGATAAATACTGCATGTATTATTCACTTTTAGTTGTTGGTTAGTTGGTGGTTAATTTCCTGAGCCATTTGAGGACCGCTAGGCATGATTTGAGAAAGTTGGAGTATTGTAACTATTTTGAACATCAGTAATACAAGCACGTTCATAGGATTATTCAGCTATGTTAATGGTGAAGTTCTCCTCCTTCTTCATTATTCTCCTTCTGTTTTCCATTCCTTCCATTATTTCTCTAATAAAGGAACATAAAATTTAGACTAGGATATGATGTCTTGGAACCCTATTTCTATATGTATTCTTTATCTCCATGTTTTATTCTACAAGTTCTGATTGGAGAATTCTTAATCGCTCTCTACTTCCACCTAGCTTGTTGTCTTGAAAATGATTTAATGGAGTCAAGCCAAAGAATTCTATGGTATGCCACGTCCTTTGGTATAGCTTGAAGCATTCCTTTTTAAGGCCTTTTCTTTGAAGTATACTTAGTAGAGTCTAAACCAGGGAAGTCTATGGTATGTCATGCCCTCTGTTCTTGCCTCAAACTGGTTCTTTGAAGGTATTTAGAGTGTTTAGTTAAAAAATATAGGTTTATCTTTCTCTTTAGCTATACTCACTGTTATCTTAAATGTTTTATTTGCCTGAGATAAATTATAGGATTGTTGGATTGTTGTCCTAAATGTTTTCTTATTAAATTCTGGACAAAGAAGTCTATGGTATGCCCTATCCTTTGGTTTGCCTAAAACAATTACCTAAAAGGATTTTCTTATTGAAGTAGAGTTGAAAAATTCTTGAATGACTTTTAGTTTTGTTGGCTTCACAACTTATTGTTATTTGATATCACATCTAATCTAAGAGATCCACTTGATATAGTTAGCTTGCCCTATGAAAACCCTTGTAGATTTGATGAATAATTAAATCCTTTTATGAATCCATATCCCAATGGATTAATTTTTTCTCATGGTCTATCTATTCAGCTGAAACACTCTGTCAATAATTCACACCATTGATCTGTCAACCTATCAATTAATCGACCAAAACACACAAAGTCCTTAAAACTTTATAACTAGCCTAAGATCATAAATAAAAGCATAAAGACATATCATATTTAAACACATACATAGAGATATCCCTCTCTAAGTCCAGGAAGGCTAGTTCCTTGGACTCCAAAGTGGTTATGATGTGGTTCCCTACAGATTTGTTTCTTGCGAATCTTGCAAATCATGGGGAGCCAACATAGTTGCGACCGTACTGGGGAGTTTACTGAGTAATAAACAGTTTAAATAACCTCAAAACTTAGAAAACATCATTTTAACTTAGATGAATCAAGTGTTGGCCAATAATGGTACCTGGTTGCTGATGGTGGACAACGGTCAGCCATAAAACAAGTAAAAATCCTCCACCTAGTGACTCCACTAGTTTTCCATAGACTCCACTCAGAAACTTATTTTATCATCAAAACATCACAGGAACCCAATCAAGAAAACTTTGTGGATTAAGTTTTCTTTTTTAGATTCGTTTTTCCTTGAATATTGTCATAAAATCCAACCTCTTTGATACCTTGGGTCCAAAGTTATGGCTTCTAGAATAATTTTTACCATATCTCATCCTGACCCAAATCCTACTGTAATAGTTGACAATCGTGAAAGCATCCTTAAGAAGTCTCCTAGATCCAAAAATCTAACTGTTGGAAGACCTATCCACAAAGCAAGTTCCCTACCTGAAAAGCTTAAATACTTGCAGAATATCTTATCTGAATCACCTATAACACAAATCTTGTCTAGGACTAGATCTCAGAGTTGGATAACCCAGATAGCTGTAGAGCCATCCACTCTACAATAGAATTCGGTTGTACTAACCTCATTCCCCACCGTTCACCCTCCTCCATTTAACCCTCTGCCTCCTTTTGTAAATCCTCCACTCGTTAACCCTCCATTTTTCCCACAATGATAGATCATGGCAACATGGTGTGCTCCCTTGGTTCTATCACAACCTTTATTCATCCTACCACATGACTACTAGTCCAATATTCCTTTATAGGATGCAAGTAGTTCTACTACTGCTCAACAACATGTGGACAAAATGAATGAATAATTCGACAGACAATAAATAGATGATGAAATTGTTAAACTCCGAATGTTTTCTCAAATCTTAGAGGGAGAGGCAAGAAAATGTTTTAAAGGCTTAACCCATAATAGTATAAATTACCCCCCTGCTTTTCATCAACTATTCTTATATTAATGGGAAGTCAAGAAGAACTCTCTCCAAATCTTATCAGAGTATGAAAACGTTAAGAGAAATGTTGGAGAGGGTGTCCAAGAATACTGCACTAGGTTCAATAGTGTATATAATTCCCTTGATATACACATGAAACATCCACAAGGTCTAGCATTGATGAAATTTACAAATGGATTTGACCCAGAGATGGCTTACCAATTAAAAGAAAGAGAACCCCTCACATTAGAAGACATGCAAAGGGGAGTAGTAAGTGTAGAAACCAATCTGATTTTGAAGAGAGCTAGAATGAATAATTAAGAAAGAGTCACATATAGGGAAGAAGCTATACCCTCAAAATCTGATACAAAGTTTGATAACTTAGTAAAAAACCATGGAGAGGATGATGGATAGGATGAATGTAAATGAGAGAGATTATTGTAGAGAAAACCCAATAGCTCCTCAAAACAAAAATCAAAATCAGAACCAAAACCAGAACTTTAGAAGAAACCCTCATAAAATAAGACAAAGAGGCCCTAATCAACAAATTAGACCTCCTTTCCAAGAAAATTATATAGATAAGGATGAGGGAGTGATTTAAGAGGCAGAGGAAAACCACATAAATCTAATGGGAGTGAATAATGAGGTCATTGTTTTCCTCACTAAGGAAGAACAAGGCATGTTTTCCCCAACTCAATATGAGGAGGAAAGCCTAGAATTTGAAGACTACAAACAAGGCTTTGAAAATTCCATCATGGAAGTACACATAAAATATGACCTCAGAAGCAATAAAAACCAAGACACTTCCAAAAGAAAAACCTCTAAAAATTCTGCTAGGAATACCCCTGAAAACATTCCAAAAAAGACAATAGGAAATCAAAACATAGTGCCTAAACGTTCTGATAGAAACAAAAATAAAAATAACCAAACTAGTCACAAACATAATAGTGACCAAAGAAGCACTAGCACCATAGCTAATGCCCCTGATAAAACTGTTTTAACTAAGTTTGATAATAAAAAATAGCAAGCTAAAATTGTTGTGAAAACAATGTCTAAATGGGTCGATTTGAACATTTCAATAACTTAGACACCTTTCAGTATAGAGAATGAAATTTCCATATTAAAATATCTATTCCTCTTATTGAATTAGTCACTCAAGATGTATATAGATCTCAACTTTTGAAAACTTTAAACATAAGATAAAATGTTGATTCTGTTAATTTAAATGATGACAAACCTAAACTTCTATTTGGACCTGAAGTAGAAGGGAAATTTCAAGAGGGAGGTGTTCCTCCATTTTATGTCAGTTTAAACATCCATGATAAAAAATTTCACGATGCCATGATAGACTCAGGACCTTCACACAACCTTATGCCTAAAGTAGTGATGGAAAGATTAGGCCTTGAAATAACTAGACAATACAAAGATTTATACTCTTTTGACTCCAGTTGAGTTAAATTTCTAGGCCTAATAAAATATCTGTGTCAACCTAGCACAAATACCAGCCAAGAGCCTAGTAATGGATATTGTAGTGGCTGATATTCCTCCAAAATATGGCATGCTCCTATCAAGGTCATGGGGAGATAAACTCCAAGGTACCCTCCAAATGGACATGACCTATGCTACCATCCTTGTCTTTAGTCAACCAATAATACTATGTAGGGAAACTCACATGAAATACATGGTTAGTAGTCAAGAAAAGCCAAATAACTCCCCTATTTATTCCATCGACACCGATCTTGATTCATTTATCCTCTACAATGACGAAAATGTTAATGACAAAGTAGCAGAAAATAAGAAGACAAGTGTAAAAGGAGAGGAAAAGGAGGAGGAACAACCAAAATATTTTGCCCAAATAGAATATAACAACAAACATAGTGGAAACCATATGGGATAAAACAATGATAAACATAGTTCAAACCCCAAATAAAATCATAATAAGAAACACAATGGCTACCACAATGATCAACATAATTATGAATTTGAAATTGAACCAAGTCTTTGGAGTATGAGTTTTGATGGGTCTTGTGGAAAGACTGGTTCAGGAGTAGGTGTATGGGTGCATAACACAGAGAAAAATCATGCAAAATGTCACTCATACAAGCTAAATTTTCAATGCACAAATAACCTAGCTGAATATGAAGCACTCCTCCTAGGACTACAACTGTTGAAACAATTAAGAGCTAAGAGGATATCTGTCCATGGAGATTCTGAGCTAGTCATTAGGAAGATTAAGGGAGAATACATAGCTAAACATCCTAGATTAAAGGCATATAGGGATGATGCTATTGAACTCTTGAAAAAATTTATAGAATATGATCTTACCTTTGTCCCTAGAAACCAGAACATCCTTGTCAATGGACTAGTCTTTGTACGTAGCACATGTCAAAAGCCATAGAAAAGCAGAAAATACACAATCCAAGTCAAATATAGACCAACAATCCCTGAAAATATAAAGTACTCTAAAGTCTTTGAAGGAGAAAAATAGATAGAAGATTTCTTGTAGTCCAGAAATGAGTTTGAAGTGCAAAATTCAGACTCAGATTATGAAGAAGACTACTCTACTAAGGAACATACTCACAAAGAAGAACCTCCTGATACAAAAGAACTCACACATGAAATAGAGTTGTGAACTAATTTAGCAAAAGAAGACTTTGAAGTGCTACAATCCAATACTGATAACTTGCCAAAGGGGCTGGTTCCTCTAGAGGAACTGTTTGACTTTAGTGACATTTCAAGGAAGCCAAAAATGGAACCCACTAAAGATGAAATAGAATACTGCAATATATGGAGTGAAAAAAAGCCAAAAACAATAAATATGTCTAAAACAATGCCAACTCATATAAAGTAGAAATATCTTGATCTTTTTAGATAATTTACTGATTTGTTTTCTTGGAGTTATGAAGATTTAAAATCATATGATACAGAGATAATTCAACATAAGATCCCCCTCAAAGAAAACCAAAAACCTTTTAAACAAAAACTGTGCAGAATAAACCCTATGAAACTACCTCTAGTTTAGAAACAAATTAAGAAAATGTATGATGTTGGAATAATAGTCCCTCTGAGATACTTATAATGGGTTTCAAATATTATATCAGTGAGAAATAAAACAAGAGAAATTAGGTTATGCATAGACTTTACAAATTTAAACAAAGCCTCCTTAGAAGACAACTACCCTTTACCAAAAATGGATCACATCTTACAAAGGGTAGTAGGTTCTAAGAGAATGTCTTTACTAGATGGATTTTCAGGATACAATCAGGTGCTGGTACACCCAGATGATCAACATAAGACAACTTTTACTACACCCTAGGGCACCTTCATGTATGTAAGAAATCCTTTTGGGTTAATAAATGATGGTGCCACCTTCCAATGAGCCATGGACATTTATTTCTTAGAATAAATGGGTTAATTCATTGTGATATACCTTTATGAAATCACAGTCTACTCAAAAACAGATGAAGAACACCTAGCTCACTTAAGAAAGGTCTTTGAAAAATGTAGAAAGTATGGTTTCTCTTTGAATCCCAAGAAAAATTTGTTTGGCCTCCAAGAAGGAAAATTTTTAGTTCAGATCATATCTGAAGAAGGGATCAAGATTGACCCAAAAAGGATCGAGGGAATATTGTAAATTAATCATCCTAGAAATATCAAAGAGCTGCAATCTTTCATTGGAAAAATCAATTTCCTAAGAAGGTTCATACCAAACCTTCCAGAACTCCTAAGAAACATTACAAACGTGCTGAAAAGAGAAATAGGAGTCAAATGGACCATAGAATCAAAGCGTTCCTTTGAGATGGTAAAACAAGCACATACCCAAACAGTAGTTCTAATTATCCCTGATTTTACCAAATATTTCTTCATCTTCTCATTTGCATCAGAACATATAGTTGTTGTTATCCTACTACAGAAAAACATGAAAGGGCAGGAACAACCTATTGCATTTTTTAGCAAGGCATTAAGAGATGCATCTCTGAAATACAACATAATGGAGAAGCAAGTTTTTTCCTTAATCAAAGCATTGAAACATTTCAGAGTTTACATTCTACACTCACACATTATTGCATTTTTTCCTCACTCAGTGTTAAAGGACATACTAAAAAAAGATCCTAATGGCAAAAGAGGTAGGTGGATTATTCTTATATTAGAATATGATTTAAAAATAAAGTCCACTAAGCTGATAAAAGGTCAAGGATTGGCTAAATTCATGGTTGAAACAAAATTTCAAGCACTAGACATAATTATTATTAATGCATTAGATGAACAGGAGGAGTTGACAACTCCACTTATTGAAGAAACATTTCTAAATTCATCTTGGTATGCTGATATATTGTATGTGATTCTAAATCTGAATGCTCCTCTTGGTTTATCTAAAAAAAAGGCTATATTATTAAAACTAAAGGCTATAAATTACTGCATTTTAGACAAAGTTTTATATTGGATAAATGCTAGTGTTATATTTCTTAAATGTTAGCTTGAGGATGATGCAGATAAGATCAAGAATGAGTTTCATGAAGGAGAATGTGGAGGCCACCTCTATTGGAAAACCATTGTCAACAAAATCCTTAGAGCTTGTTACTACTAGCCCACCCTCTTTCAAGACATCAATAAAATGGTGATTTCCTGCCGTAAATACCAAATATTTGAAGGCAAGAGAAAACTATTGCCATTACCTCTGCATCCCATTTTTGTTGAAGCTCCTTTTCAACAATGGGACCTAGATTTTATTTGAGAAACCCATCCTGCCTCCTCTACCCAACACAAATGGATCCTCACTGCAACTCACTACTTTACCAAATGGATAGAGGCCATGCCTTATAGAACTGCCATAGACTCAGTCATCATCAAATTCCTTGAAAACCACATTTTGTCTAGATTTGCTTGTCTTAGAAAGATTACCACTGAAAATGTTGCTGCTTTTTGATCCAAGAAAATGGTGAACTTTTGCGACATATATCAGATTACATTGGACCATTCTACAACTTATTACCCTCAAGGTAATGGGCTAGCTGAATCCTCAAACAAAAGTTTGGTGAACATTATAAAATATGTGCTGGAAGAGAACAAGAAATCGTGGCACATCAAAATGGGGCATGCACTATGGGCAGATAGACTAACAAATAAAAAATCAATTGGAATGTATCCCTATCACCTAGTGTATGGAACAGATGAAATTTTTCCAACAATTCTAGGGGTGCCAGTAATGAAGCTCATCCAAGAAGCACAGTATGAAGAAAATGACATACAAAGAAGAATAAACCAAACTATCCAATTGTAGAAAACCAGAGAACAAGTGTACAACAGAACACAACAAGTGCAGGAAAATATGAAGAAGTTGTTTGATAAAAGAACCAAGGAAAATGATTTTAATGTTGGGGAAAAACTTCTGAAGTGGGACTCAAGAAGAGAAGACAAGGGTAAGCATGGAAAATTTGAAAATATATGGAAAGGTCCATACATCATCTATTCTACAAGAGGTAACAATGCATTCTTCCTATAAAAAATGGATGGAACATAATTGTTTGGAGGCCCTATCAATGACAGGATGCTTAAGCATTATTTTTGTTGAAAAAATATCAGTTCCAAGCTTTATCCATTGTATATAACAATTCTTGAATAAAATATCAGAAATGTGAAACATAAAAACAACAAAAATAAGAAAAGAGGGCAGATAAAAATAAAAAGGTAAAGCCCCATACCAAAAAAAGAATATTTCTGAAAGTGTGCAAGTCCAAATGCCACTACTTTTGAAGAAGAAGTTGTGTTCAGTCATACAACCTAATCATGATTGAACAAGTTTTAATATTTTGTTGATAAGATAGTGAATGAAGATTTGCCAAAATTTTTAAACTTGGCTTATCAGTAGATCATATTAGGAAGAGATATTGGTTCCAATGTTCAAAATTGAACCAAAGATAAAAGAGAGGGATGAATGATAAATTCCAAAATTATAGCCCTCAAGTTTAGTGTTACTATTTTCAAAAATAAATTCTGTCTGCAGCTTGTCTAAAATGCCACAGCTCATGACAAGTCAAACTGTTAAATCTTGGATTGGTTATGTTTTCTATTTGATGTTAGTAGATTGGAGAATGAAAATCTGACAAACTATTTAATCTTGATAGATAAGTAGATTAGGTAGAAAATAAAAAATCTCATAAGTCTAATCTAAGCCTTTAGATGATATAAGTGTAGAAGTAAATATTCTGCTGCTTTCAAAAGAAAATTGATGTCGAGGGTTTGCCAATCTAAATCCACCAAAATGAAGAAAAAATGTTAGAAGTATGATGGGTAGGTAGAAGTTCAATTGAAGCAATAATTTTTTATTCAGATTTTAGAGATCACGGCTTCAAAGGAACAACAAAAAATAAACAATTGAAGAAGAGAAGTTTGCCAAAGTGCAAATCAAGGCACTGGTCTACAAATTCCAGAGATTTGATCTTTGAGGTTCTTGACACCTCCTAAAGGAGTTGTCCTCCCCAAGTTGAGCCACTGTTAATCATCAATATTTTTCACTATCTTTGGATGACTACAAATTGATAGTAGCATTCTGAAAACAATATTTATTGAAACATTATGTGTTTTCAGAAGTCTCACTGCCTTCATTGTCCTTAAAAATCTCTTTTTTTCAACTATATCTCATTTCATACCTTCAATTTACCCTATCACTCTAAAAATTTCATGTTTTACCTCAAAAATCCAGTCAATAACTCTTTTCCCCTTCCAAACTTATTTGTTCCCCTACCTTACACTTCATTTCCCCACAAAAGCTCCTTTACCTTTCATTATTTCCCTTTCCTTTCATTTAAAATATGTAAAAATCCCTTTTACATAGCTTTAAAGGCTAAAATAAAAATTTGAGACCCAATTTTTATTAATAAAAATTTGTTTTATTACTAAAACCCAACCCTTTTGAAAATCACCCTACTCCTTCATAATTATTAAAGCCTCATGCTTTAATGATTTAACCCCCTATATACATTAAACCCTGCTTCTATTTTCTACGCAAGCTCCTTTTCATTAAGCCTCATGCCCATATAACCCATCCCCCTCTTTGAATAAAGTGCCTCCGCTTAAAAACTAAGCCCAGGCCCCAATCTTCACCTACCCGCCACTCCCAAAGCACCCAACCGTCGTTGATATCATTCCCTGAGATCCCACAAATTGCAGCCCTTGTTGCAAATCTATTTGCACGGGGGTTAGTCTTTTTAAAATGCATTAAATGGGCGGTATTCACTTGGGTCCCATTTGCCACGCATTTCCCTCTGTATGGTATCACACGCCTTCATCCAATACCATTATCGCCCCTCAACTCATGCAAAAACCACCTTCCCACGTGTGAAAACTGCCTTTTCTCTTCACGCCAAATCGAAATACCCCCGACCCGATTCAAACTATCCAGAGCCCTGTGGCTCTGCGATGAAGCCCTCTTCCACCATAATCCTTTGCAAAACACTCCTAATACTAGAAAAACCACAAACAAGCGCAGAAAATCACCCCACACAATATTTAAAGATTAATTGTTTGTTTTATGTGTAGGTTTAATGACAGGAATGCGGAAAAAGAATTCAAAAGGTCCAAAAATCATTTCAATGAATGATTCTGGGTGACAATCCAGGGATTAGTTTTATTTAAAGGGACCAGAGCTGTTAAAACAAGAAAAATCCCAATGAATCTCAATCATTTGTGATCATTGAAACCCTCTAGCAGCAAAAGAATACCCCCTGCACAGAAAACATAGACAGAGACAGGTGCAGAAAGAAATACAGTTGAAGGCCGCAGCAGTGAAGATTAAAGGGATAATCATAGATCAAAAGACAAATTAAAATAATTATCCATAAAACTGAGATGAAGGTGGAATTAAGGAAAAGACAGTAAGGAAGGAAATTTAAAGGAATAAATCATGATTAAAGGCCTAAAATAGAGTCTCAAGGCTAAGTAGAGGCAGATAAACATGAAGGAATATTTGAATAAATAGATCAAAACAATTACTTCTCCAAAGGACATATTTTTCCACCTACAACATGTTTTATTTCAAATAAATATCAAACATTTATTACAAACAGTCAGAGATATTTCTCATCAACCTAGCAGTTATTGTAAAATTTATTGAAAAAGCCTTAAAAGTCAAATATCTCCCAGATATAGCTCAAAAGTTAAGTTAGGAGTTATTACTTCAGAGAAACACTCTCAAATATTTTTCCTTGGGCCTTGCATGGTCTTAAAGGTAAAAAAACTCATTAAATCTGTAATAAATTACATCTAAAACCCCATCTTATGATCACCTCCTCATTTTGCAGATAAATACTACATGTGTTATTCACTTTTAGTCGTTGTTTAGTTAGTGGTTAATTGCCTGATTGCTGTTGCTGAGCCATTTTAGGACTTCTAGGAAGGATTTGAGAAAGCTCTGAGTTGTAGAGATCAATTGAACTAGAGTAATGTAGCTATTTTGAACATCAGTAATACAAACACGTTCATAGGATTATTGAGCTATGTTAATGGTGAAGTTTTCCTTCTTTGTCATTGTTATCCTTCTATTTTCCATTCCGTCCATTATTTCTCTGATAAGGGAAAAACATTTTACATTAGGATATGATGTCTTGGCACCCTATTTCTTTCTGTATTCTTTATCTACCTGTTTTATTATGTAAGGTCTGATTGGAGAATTATTAATTTCTCTTTGGTTCCACCTAGCTTGTTTCCTTGAAACTTATTTAATAGAGTCAAGAAAAATAAGTTTATGGTATGCCTTGTTCTTTGGTATAGCTGGAAACATTGTTTTTTAAGGCCTTTTATTTTAAGTATACTTAGTAGAGACTAAACCACGGAAGTATATGGTATGACCTATTCTCTAGTCTGCCTCAAACTGTTGCTTTGAATGTCTTTAGACTATTTAGTTAAAGAATATAGGTTTAGGTTGCTCTTTAGTTGTACTCACTATTATCTTAAATTTTTTCTTTGTCTGAAAGAAATTCTATGATTGCTGGATCATTTTCCTAAAGGTTTTCTTATTAAAGTATGGCCAAAGAAGTCTATGGTATGCCTTGTCCTTTGGTTTGCCTCAAAAAGTTACCTAAAATTCTTTTCTTGTTAAAGTAGAGTTGAAGTATCTTTTTATGCAGGTGCTCAGTTATACAATTTGAAATCATTGCAGATGGACACAATAAAGTATAAAGTATAAAGTTAGAAGTAGTGGCTAAGGAATGAAGTCTTATACCTTGTGACAAGTTTGTATTAAGAACAAATTGGTCGAGATAATCATCTTTTACAGTACATATAATTATCATGATATTATCGATGAGGGAGACATACCCATTCTTAAGATATAAGTGAATATTACATGTACAATGATTAAGAAATCAAGTCTACTGATGAAAGATAGTGGACTCATGCTTCGATGATTGTCTCAATGATAATAGCTGTCACATTTTTCAATGTTGTATGAATCCTGAAATCGCAACTTGGATAAATGGAACTAGATTCAAGGTATTTTTCCTCGCTAATCTATAATATAAGTCTCACCATGTGAATAAATGAGTTGGATTCGAACATGGTAGACACAATCTGATTACTCGGAAATTATGTAAGTCGTTAACGAATGCGAGAGAAACCACCGATAAAGATAATGCATCTCAAGGTACTATAGTATAATATATGTGATGTGAATGAATGAGATGAAGTAAAACATCACACATAACCTTCTGATTGAAGGAAAATGATGAGGACATGTATTCGAGAGCAAGGAAACTGTCTGTTGATGTATGTAATATCCAAGGTACTGAATGGAGTTTCTAATTAAAATTCCTAGATAATGAGTTGATGGTGACAGGAAGTGACCCATCATAAGAGGGCCTTAATGTATCCTCCATCAATGACATGAAACATGTATTAATATTTGAGATATAATAATGTTGATGGAGATTTGGTTCAAGAAGTATGAACATGAAGGAAGTCCTAAGAGTATTATAGTAGATGTAAACTAAAGGAATTATCTTAAACATTTCGACGACAATTTATGTAGTTGGCAGTGTTGAATCAAAATCAATTATGAAGCCTTTTGATATGGTGTGATTAACCAAAGAGAAAAGGAGATTTCTCAACCCAATGGTCACAAAGATGAAGTAAAAGAGTGTCATATTCAAGAGTGAATCACTACCATTAATAGTTTAAGTGACCTATTTTCCCAATTTCCCTAACCATTTCTGGTAAGCACATATTTATTTTTTACAAGCTTGAGGAGGACAACATATGCCAGATTTATAAATTCATCCTTCTGATGAATACTTTTGAGTATTTTTAACGAACCCTGATAAGGAGTGGTTCGGTCCCGTCATGCTCGACAAGTCCAACGTTGCTTGATGATTTTGCAAGTCCAACAAAGATGTAACTTGACTTCTTTTTCATGCTTAGAGAGATCGAAAAAGATGCAGAAAATAAAACTCCAAAGGTTCCTTTCCATAATTTAGTCTCTTGAGTACGAAAAGGTAGAAAAAGATGCTCAAGAGAACCTTATAGTCATCTTAGACTAAATTATTCACTTTTCGAAATAGTCTATCCCAATCTAGAAAAGGTTTAAGCTTCTAGGTAGGCCTATTTTCATTTATAGTGAGATAGTGAGATGAATATGACAAAATAATGATATGAAAAGTTGTAAATCATTAGTCTCTCCAAATCATGAACACGCTACTTACAAAAATATGGTGAGATCAATAGGAACACTGATTAATATAATCAATAGGAACACCAATTGATAGTTTTCAAGTAGAAATCGAAATCATGGACCATTACTTAGAGAAAGATAGTGAGATCATTCGGAACAATAATCAACAAAATCAATTGGAATGATAGATTTTAAGTAAAAATCCAAATTATGAACTTGTTATTTACAAAAAGATAATGAGATCAATCAGAACACTGATCTATAGAATCAAAAGGAACACCGATTGATCGACCGATCAACAGCTTTCATGTAGTAATGGAAAATCTCTTGTAAAATAATGAGTCACTTGTGAATAATGAGGACTAATATATAGCCAAATTTGAATATGATGTTTTGAGTGTAGACCAAATTAAAGACATGACTTTAACAGTTAAGGTCAGTTAACATATACTGATAATGGAATAAGAGGTTTTGACCAACTTAACTTTAACATTACAAAAAAATGTAAAGGGTGAAATGGCTTTAACTTATTATTAACCTATTTTTAATAGAATCCTGACCTTTTTGGTATGGTAGGGGATTTATTTGGTCCACAATTTAATTTGAAGAAAAATTGAAGTTATAAAAAGACCATCCTGGGTGTCTAGGGTCTTGACCCAGTCTAGCAATTGTTCTCATACAAAATTTTAACTAGCTATCTTGGATGGATCTAGTCTTGACCAAATAATTTGTAATCAATTTAATTTTAGTGTATTATTAAAAAATGTGGATGTTCAAAATGTTTTTAACTTTGTTTTATTTTTTATTTTTATTTTTATTTAGAATGAAAGTTAAAAATTTCGATTATTTTTCCACGTTTAATTATGGAGTTTTTCTCAAAAGAGAATATCGACCCTAATTATGGAGCCTTACTCGAAAAGTAAAGATTTGGTGGATCTTGGGAGTATTTTTAACCTTTTTTTTATTTTTCATTTTATTAATTTGGGTGAAACATTGATCCTAATTATGGAGCCTTGCCCCACATAGAAACATTTTGTGGATGTTGGAAATGGTTTAATTTTTTTTTTCTTTTTTTCTTTTTCATTTCATTTAACGTGGAATGAAACTAGGAGAAATTTCGAGTACCATTTAGGTAAAACATGGATGCTAATTACTGAATTTTTCTACGAAACATTAGGTGGATGTTGGAAATTGTTTAACTTTTATTTTCATATTTTTTTAATTTAATTTGGAATGAAAGCACAAGAAACCTAAAGTACTTTGTCACATTTTGTGTTGGGTTTCAAATAGTTTTTACTTATTTTACTTGTACGACCATATAAATTAAATGACTACTAAATGTGTATGGGCATCAATCCATCATAAGCGTCAAAACACATCTCACAATCATAAAAAATAATTAAATTACAACTTTATTTAAAATTATTATTACTAGTTATAAAAAAAGCAGTATATGAAGTAAACAATATACCAACCATGGAGATTCAATTAATTAATTAAAGAGCATAATTAATTGAAGAGAAATATAAAGCCTTGATCTATGTACACTACTATGTATAGTCTGGCATATTCCATTGAGGATAAATATCCACCATCCCCCTAATATCTATTGATAATTAAATTACAAATCTTGAAGGTCTATTCTAAAATACATATACTTATCAATATAGTTAAGCTATTTTTAATAAAATTTGAAGCCTATACCAAATTCTATTTAAATGGTAAGGTTTAGAGTTGACCAAAAAATTGATTGTAGTCTAACTTATAGATGAAATGACCTTTTTCAAGACCATTTTTCTGGTTAATTTTAATCAAAATTCTACATATATTTTTAAAAAATTGGATTTAAATTGTTTAATACGCATAATTAAAGTGGTCTAGTGGTTTTTCAGTAGTGGTTTTTCATGGTGTTGAATCTATTTATGCATTCAAAAATGTATTTTAAATAACAAAAGATCTTGAAATTGTATTGTCGAATTTTGGTGAATTTCGATGAAATTTTAGGGTGTTGAATCTGTTTATGCATTAAAAAATATATTTTAAACAACAAAAAGTCTTGAAATTATATTGCCGAATTTTGGTGAAATGCAATGAAAAATGATATTTCATCTAAATTAGACTACCCTTAAATTAATAATAATAATAATGATAATTATGACATATTAATTTTTTTTTTTTTTTTTTGTAAATTTGGTGGGACCACACTATTTTCTATTTATAAATATAGGACAGGCTACAAAATATAAGATTCAGGCTGTGGCCTCAACCTGCCCGTAGTAAACCAGGTCTGTTGGCCACCTGAAAGAATGAAAAACATACCAAAATTGAAATTGTTTCATCTTTCTATAAGTCACATGAGATATATGTTCTACTACTGCAGTATCAACATATGTATGACATAAAGAGAGTTCATATACAGCTAAAAAGTGCATCAAAAAGCATAATATGGAAAACAACTAGCCATATGATGAAGAAACTGGAGCTGGGTCTTTCACAGTAGACCCAGGCATATCAACTTGCTGCAACTGCTGGAGCAGCTTCTCCATACGGCCTACCCGATCATCCAATCTACTAATACAATCAGTTGCCTGATATTGAGTGATCTTCATATGCTGCAGCTCATTCCGTATATCCTGGAGCATGTCCTGAAGGCGAGGTTCTATCTTTTCCAGGTCTGCCTTAGCATGGACATGCGAGATACTCTGAATAGATTTTGCTATAAGAAAATTGACTATCCAGTAAGTATGAATAGTCTGATTGAATAGAGTAAGATGACCAAGGGTATTGCCAGGGTCCGTTATGAAATCTAAGATCTCAGCTTCTACTTCATTATCTTCAGGATCAGTCTGTATATCCCTTTCCCAGCCACGTATTTATTGACAAACAATTGAAGAATTACCCATCACATAATTAGCAGCTAGGGTCTCTAGATGCTCCTGGTTTGTTTTACGACCACGTTTCTGAGGGATAGGCTCAAACTGGACTTTCTATTTTCCCTTAGCAGACTCAGACCCTGATCGTCTCCTCCCCATGGTTGGAAGAATCCTATACAGTAACAAAAACAGGCAGGATGGAACAGTAAGGGAATTAGGAACCGTATCAAAACATCCCATGCACACCCTTTGATCATAGATAATGTGCCTATCGTAAGAGCAAAGAAAAAGACACCACTGAACCCAATTCTGTAACCAATGCAGAGAGCCAAAATATCTACCAGGAAAACAAAGGAACGAAAACCCCTTAACCCTATTCGAAAAACAATCCCGGAAGAAGATGGGTCGGATAACAAGAAGAAGAGTTGACTGCATACAGGAAAAGGTGGCCGAGCACCCTGGATATGTGAGAACTGTACTAAAGACAGAAGGAGCATGGAGCCTTTGAAGCCTTACAGCTGAATTCGGTAAGATGAGTGGAGGAACAGTTTTATTGTCGGAGGAATAGAGGACCACAAACTCCAAAACCCAATTCCAAGACCAATCCCAGAAAAAACTGGGTCTGAAAGCATGTAACATGGAACACTTAGAGACTGGAAAAAGGACGAAAGGGGCATGGAACACCTTTAGAATATGAAGCCCAACCCAATTTCCATCCCGACAATGCAAGACCATAATTGAAAAAATTCGAAACCTTCTCAAATTATCTTGATGATTGCCTAAAATAGCTAGCAGTAAACAAGACCATAAACTACCCAGAATGATAGCAGGGAAAACAGGGTTGACGAGCAAGATACAGGGGTCACGGAAGCAGGGTTGAAACAGTTTCAACATGGGAATAACAGAGAAAAAAATCATTAACAAAACCGATACTTCCTTAATATACAGAAACAAAAAACATACCATGGAAATTGGCACCATGAATGCAAGAAGAGAAACAGATACATACCCCGACGAGGTTGAAAGGTTGACAAATTGATTAGTGCTCAGCTTCCTCCTCTGCTGCCTCCAAATGCTTGCATGCAAAAAGCACTGCATGAACGAATGAAGGGAGGGAGGGAACCCACTTACCTTAATGGAAAATTTCCTTCAGCACTTTGACAAAACAACCTCGCCACACTTCGAAATCATGTAAATCCGAATGATCGCACACTTCATTGAGCTGGGTTAACAATGCTTCATTATGGTCCTTAATTGCACGGAGGATGAGCACACGCCAGGTTGCCACAGCTAAGATCTCCTCCCTGACACTTGTACACCCCGATCGAGGCTATGACATATTAATAATTAAAAAGATAAAGAAAATACATTATTATGAGAATATTAAAAATATAAAATAGAGACTTTGACTTATTTAATAAGTATGGGTAAGGCTTTGAGTTGGCTCAAAAAATTATTTGGAAGAGAATTTGAATGTTATAACAAATCATAATATTGAACTAGTTATAATTTGAATGTAATAAAAGAAATGCGAATATGAATTGGTTATTCTAAAATAGGTGTACACGTGAAGAGATTGGGTCTTTCTAGGAGCTTGATAGAAAAATTTAAGATGGATCTTGGCTAGTTTAATTATAAATTATAGAAAATTATGATTATAATTACTAATTTTTTGGTTTAAATACCCCCCTTAAATAGGATTTATTACACATGAATACCATGGTTCAATCCCATGGGTTCTCATAAACCTAGTGCTAGAAAAACCATTCGTAACTTGACCCAGTCAAGTTAAACTTAACTACCAGATAATGATGATGATGATGTCCATTAAGCCCAGTATGGTATATGGGACCTTAAGAATGTAAGAGATTAGCTGAGATTGTTTAATAATGTATTTCTATAATAAAAAGGGAGGGAGAGAAACCTTGATCACTAAATTGTTAATTTAACAAGTTAAGAATGTTAGTAGTGTGGAAAATATTTTGAAAATTCCAATGAATGTGAGTAAGAGTAGGGAAATCCAAGAGAAAAGAAATTTAATCTTCAATGCTCTTAGTATCACAAAGGTGACAAACTCTTTTTCTCCAAGTTTTTTCGGTAATTAACTAACACCATATTTCACTTTGAAGGTGTGAATTAGTTCTTACCTTGGAAATATTAATTGGCCTGATAGCATTGGTCAAGAGAGAAAGATAATTCTAGTTATCAAGGTTGGGGTTGATCACATCCTTATAATACCTTATCTTGATCTTTCCTTATAACTCCCTATCTTCCCACAACTTGTCCTTAAATTTGAAATCAAAGATGCTTTTAATATTTTCCTTCTTCTCCAAGATAATCTCATTTTTTATCCCCCAATGGCCTAGTGAAGACTAAGCATCCTTATGTAATCTGTGCTTGAGCCACAGGTGGGGGTTTTGGATAGAGTTAGAAGCCATTTTGGGGAACCTTTTGGATTTCATGTTTTATAGATTCTTCTTATACATGAGATACCTAATAATGGTCATACTTTCAATGGGGGACAATAATATCAACTTAGATGATATGGTGGAGAGTATTCCCTTTAATATTGAGTTTATAGGTTACAAATTCCTTTTGGATAAGCTCAATATTACTCCATGATTATATAGATATAATACAACCCAAAACTTCACATCCATATAAAATAATAGGTGTAATGAGAGTCCCAAATAAGAACCTTTTTTTAGTCCAAACCAAAAAATCACTCGACTTACAATTTGTTTTTCAATCCCATAATAGGTTTTACAAACTCCAATTATACTTTTCTCAATGCTATAATTCTAGTTGAGCTGATGATGAATGTCATTCCCATATATTTGTATGAGGATGGTTTCTGTAGCTATTTACTGTCATATATGAAATTGTCATAATCGGTATTTTTGGATTTAATTATTATGATTCTATTCTTTTTGGTATTAACACTCATGCCCATTTTGGATTCGTAATATTGGAGGATTCTAAGATAATTTTCAAGATAATCATGGCTCCTATCTAGAAGAATAATATCACTAGGATAAAGGAAAAGAGTAATGTTGGAGAATGGAGTTGGGAAGTTATTCATTCAGATTTTACTTAACCTTAGTAATTTATTGTGAAATCTATTTATATTCTTATGTTTCTTTATTATATATTTTTCGTCAAACCATTATCAAGTTAAAAAATAATAGAGACAATGGAAACAAGTATTAGGATATAAGCTAGGGAAAAACCCCTCCAAGGGGAAAACCCATAAAATATCTTCTCTTCTTTTATAATCCGCTTCAAATGAGAAAACCAAGACCCATAACCCTATAACAAGTCCTCCTCTAAGCATTAAGTCACCATTCCTATTAGGTCAAAGATCAACCAAGAAAACATGAGTCAATCCTACTTCAACCAAATTTTAGCTTCAACTTTGGCCTTGAGCTTCAACCTGCAACTTTAACCTGTAATTCAAACCTATAATTTTTAGCCTTCCAAAAGCTAGAAAAACCATAACCTTAACACATGTGAGAGAATAAGGCCCAAAAACATACTTTCCCTTATCTTCTTGTCTTCTAATTTCTTCCTTAACATTCAATTTAGATTTTTTTATGCTCCCAGCTACAGATAAATATTCTTGATTTATGAGATCAAATCGATACTAAATGAGGTCTAATATTCTTCTATTTATATCCTTTTCATGAGGTGATTCCCTTGTTCACGCTAACTTATCACTTCCAAGGCTGACTTGTGCGAGGAGGATTGTAGAGCTTTCTAGACTCGAAATCAATATCTTCTACATGATATAACTTTCCCAATAGGGTATTATACAAATGAGGACTCTTTTGAATAAAGAAAAATATTATTTGGACATGACCAACCCTAGAAGCTTGGAGAACATGCTTTGACATATATGAACATAAAAAATGGAGCATGAAACCCATGCTTAAATTTATTTTTTTCTTTTGTTTCTTGTAAAATAAGAAATATATAATGACTTAAGTACATTGACAATTATGAAGAATCAAACTGTTAAAAAACTGTAGCAAGAAAGACTTAACTTGAATTTAGCCTTGGACAAGTTAAGTAAATTGAATCACCACATCAACGAGACAACTTGGAGGCAGTTAATTTGTGTGACATGGATCTTGTCACTTAGTTAGCTCAGTAAATTTGATTTATTGGGTCTGGATTTCAATAATGCAAGTGTGATTGCTAAATTTTCGCAATCTAGTTCACTTATTTTTAGCCGTATTCAGTTAACTGTCCTCTAACTATTGATAGAGTTAGATTAAGGTTAGTTGTGTAGTGGGAAAATAGTATAACTCGAAGATATGCTAGTTAACTGATAAATCAACCAAAAATAGCTAGTCCATGCATGGAACTCAAATTGTTCAACTAAAGTGGAAGAGACAAGGCCAGTGTAACATGAGTTTTATACTAGTTTGAGTGTAAATTTGTTGCATGAATTTAGGAGATAAATAAATGGGAATTATATAAGAATATAGGAGGAAATTCCTATATTTTAGGATCTAATTTCCTCAAGGATTTAACAAGGAAATAGGAGGTTATATGAGTGAATAATTGGCTAAGTGTTGGCTTGAGTTTCTCATTCAAGAAAGACAAAAATTATTCTTTCGTAGGTTGTGATCAGAGCTAGAGAAAGCAATTGTAATAATTTATTTGTTCAACAGATTAATGCAAAGATGCTTGAGGGATTTTTCCCAATTGGGTTTCCCTATAATTGGGCCATGTACTTGTGGTTTTTCTTATTGCATGTTTATGCATGTTATTCTAAATTGTGATATACATTTCACAAATTAGAGGAGTAGAATTGTGTCTCTCGTTTTTCAGTTTGAAATCTTGAACAATTTCAATTTCTATAAAAAATTTGCATGGTGTTAGAGCCCTAAAATCACACTAGGCCAATATTTCTATTGTGAAACCAGCTCAAAAAAGAGAAGAAAAGAGATATCAACGCCTTAGAAATAAGCCACTTCGAGGGGGCAACCTCCAATACATTACATGAATGAAAAATTCTTGGATGATACAGATGAACAAAACCTCCTTCTATATATAGGAGTCCATGGGGCCACAATATAATCCTAGTGGGCCACAATGTAATCTTAACCGACCTAACATTAATAATTTAAGGGCATAATAATAATAAAATGGGGGTTACAAGGTTACAATAATAACAATAAGGGGGTTACACTAACAACAATAAAGGACTATACTAGTAATATAGGGACCTAACATGCCCCTCTCCTTCAAAAAAGTGTTGTCCTCAACACTTGAGTAGCTCTAGGTGCTTCTGTATAAAATTCTCATCCTCCCATGTAGAATCTTCAGTGGGTAAGTTCTTCCACTTGATGAGATACTCTGAAATAGATCGATTCCGTAGTTGTCGAGTTCTTCTTTCCGTGACCGCTTTAGGTTCCAATATGATTTTTCCTTCCTCATCAAGTTTTGGTAATATTGGTTGGACTGGAATATTTTCACCGATAACCTTGTTTAAGCATGAAACATGGAAAATTGGATGTACTCGCGAAGAAGCAAGAAGCTCCAATTTGTATGCCATAGTACCAATCTTTTGCAACACCTTGTAAGGACCATAGTACTTTGGCGATAATTTATTATCCTTCTTTTCTTGCTTGAGGGACATTTGTTTGTATGGTTGTAGCCGTAAAAATACCCAATCTCCTACATCAAAACTTCTCTCGCTACGATGTTGATCTGCCTGTTGTTTCAGTCGATTTTGTGCCAAATTCAGGTTATCCTTTAAGAGTTGGAGAACTTCTTGCTGATGCTCGATGTGATCTTCCACTGCTTGAACCTTCGAATTTGCCCTTAAAGATGATGTGATGGATGGTGGATGATATCCATAAAGTGCCATAAATGGGGTCATTTTTGCTGCAGTATGGAAGGAAGTGTTATACCACCATTCAGCGAGAGGTAACCACTTGACCCATTGTGTTTGTTTGTCAGATACAAAACAACGAAGATATCCTTCCAAACATTTATTTACTATCTCAGTTTGACCATCAGATTGAGGATGATAAGATGAGCTATGAGCTAATTGAGTACCCAAACAAGAAAATAACTCCGTCCAAAAATTTCCAGTAAAAATGGGATCTCTGTCGCTAACAATAACCCTTGGGCTTCCATGTAGCTTTTGAATTCTATCCATAAATGTAGTAGCAACTGTACTTGCTTTAAATGGATGAGATAATGCACAAAAGTGTGCATACTTGGTAAGTCTATCAACTACCACCATGATGACATTATTTCCTTTAGACTTAGGTAAACCTGTGATAAAATCCATTGAAATCTCCTCCCAAAGTTGACTTGGAATGGATAAAGGTTGTAGAAGTCCCGGGGTCTTAATTGTCTCCACTTTATTCTGCTGGCAAACCAAACATTCCGCCACAAACTTTTGAATATCAGATTTAAAGCCATCCCAAAAAAATTCTTTCTTCACCCTGTGGTAAGTTTTTAAAAATCCTGAGTGTCCTCCTAAAGGAGAAGTGTGCAATTCCAGAAGAATATTTTGTTTTAGTTGGGAATTCTTACAAAGATATAAGCGATATTTGTACCATAAGGAATCATTTTCCAACTAAATGTATCAGATGTACTAGGATCTTGCTGCAACTTTTGAATGAGTGTCCATACATCTTTGTCCTTCTTCCATTCATCTCTTTCTTTGGTTATCCAATACGGTTGGATAATAGAAATGGCACAAAGCAATGCTTCCACCTCTTCATTCTTTCTTGAGAGTGCATCTGCAACAACATTAAGCTTTCCTTTTTTGTAGATTATTTCAAAGTCAAAACCCAACATCTTTGTGACCCATTTTTGCTGCTCTTCTGAAGATAGTATTTGTTCCAAAAAGTGTTTAAGACTATCATGATCATTTTTTACCTTGAAGTGTCTTCCCATTAGGTAAGTTCGCCATTTCTTTAGTGCATGCAGTATTGCTAACATTTCCTTCTCATAAATAGGTTTCTGTAAATACTTTCCTTTGATTGGACGACTTTCAAAAGCAATGGGTCTTCCTTCCTGCATTAAAACTGCACCAATTCCATTTCCTGAGGCATCACATTCGACAATAAAGGTTTTTGTGAAGTCTGGCGTAGCTAAGACTGGTGCTAGGCACATTGCCTCTTTAAGATGTTCAAAGGCCTTAGTTGCTTCAGGAGTCCATGAAAATGCATCTTTCTTCAATAATGTTGTTAGAGGTGCTGCTATTCTCCCATAATTCTTAACAAACTTATGATAATACCCTGTTAACCCGAGAAATCCTCGCAACTGCTTTATGGTTGTGGGGACTTTCCATTCCTTAATGGCTTTAATTTTGTTAGGGTCTACTTTAACACCCTCGTGAGATACAATATGACCCAGATATTCCACCTCTTGTACTCGAAAGAAACATTTGGATTTTTTTGCATATAATTGTTTCTCCTGCAATAGTTTGAGCACCCTGTCAACATGTTCAACATGATCCTTCCAAGACCTGCTGTAGATTAGTATATCATCAAAAAATACTACACAAATTTTCTAAGGAAGGGTTTGAAAATGGAATTCATCGACCCTTGAAATGTAGAAGGTGCATTGGTAAGGCCAAAAGGCATGACCAAAAATTCATAATGACCCTCATGAGTTCGAAATGTTGTTTTTGGAATATCTTCAGTCTTCATTCTAATTTGATGATATCTTGAACGAAGATCCAACTTGGTAAAATAAATTGCTCCATGTAATTCATCGAATAATTCATCAATCACAGGAATGGGAAATTTGTCTTTAATGGTGAGCTTATTGAGCTCCCTATAATCCGGACACATTCGCCATGATCCATCCTTCTTGTGTACCAACACTACAGGAGCAGAGAAAGAAATTTGACTGGGTTGAATTATACCCGCCTCTAACATTTCTGCAATCATACGTTCAATTTCACTCTTTTGGAAGTAAGGATATCTATAAGGCCTGATGTTTGGAGGAACACTTCCTGGAATCAAATGAATAGCATGATCTTGATCACGAATAGGTGGGAGTCCTTTGGGAGTTTCAAACACCTTGGAATGATTGTCCAAGACTTGTTGGAGATCTGCAGAAATAGATGATTTTGATGTCGGAACTTCTAGTGAGCATAATTGTGCAATTACACCTCGTTTTTCTTTATTTAGAAGCTTTTTCATGACATTAGAGCTTATTATCCTTCTCGGCTTCCCTTCAATACCCCGTAATTCAAATTCCTTTCCTTCTGAATTTTTTTTTTCAAGAAAAGTCCTTGAAAATTAAAAGCTACCGTCCCCAAAGATTGTAACCATTGTACTCCTAGTACAACATCAGCACCTCCCATAGGAATGGAAAGCATTGGACTAGTCAATACATATTCCCCCATGGTTAGCTTGATATTATGGCATTTTCCAGAGCAATTTATAATTCCTCCATTTGCAACCATCACTTGACATTCTGGTGCTGGGTATAGGAAACAATTTAATTCCTTGGCTACCTTACAATGAATAAAATTATGGGTGCTACCTGAATCAATCAATACTATTACCTTTTTCTTCTTGATCTGTCCTGCTATCTTGAGAGTTTGAGGAGTGGTAATTCCTGCCAGTGCATTACATGATATGGTCAGATTCATTTCTTCCTCTTCTAGGGCCGGTTCCTGGTGTATATCCTCTTCTTGTTCATTTTCTTCTTCTTCTTCACAATCTATGTAAAATAATTTCTTTTCAGCACATTTATGACCTTTAGTGTATTTGCTATCACAACTATAGCAAAGCCCTTTTGCTCTTTTTTCTTCCAATTGTTGTGGTGTCAACCTTGTAGGTTGTGGAAATCTAGGCATAGCAACACTTCCTTCCTTATAGAATTGAGTGGTAGGCTTCCTTGTCGCCATAATTTTACATTCAAATTTTCTTGCCAACCTGAATGCCTTCTCCAATGAATCAGGTTCCAAAACACGAACTTCCTGTTGGATGTTATCCTTTAGAGTACCTATGAAGAGATCAATCCTGTGTTCCTCTGGAATATCAGTTACCCTTATATTCAATTTTTGGAAGTCCTCAATGTGCCGCCCCACTAAACCCTTTTGTTTGAGATTTATCAATTGGCTAAAGAAGGTGTTGCTCTTTGTATCCTCATAATGTGCTATCATTTCCTTTGTAAAAATTGACCAAGTGACAATTTTTTTACGGGAGCAAAGCCATCGATACCATACAAATGTATTTTGTTCTAAATGTAAAGTTGCAATGTGTACCTTTTGTGTGTTTTGCACGTTATGGAGATCAAAATATTGCTCCATCTGTAGTATCCATGTTACATTATCCTTTCCATCAAACTTCCTCATATCCATCTTTGGAATATGGTGGTTCTTCCCGCCAACATTAGAGTTTATGAAATCAAAATTAACATTTATTTTGTTCTCATCATGAGGTTCTTCTACTATCTTTTCACCATTAGGAAACCTTTCTTGTATCAACTTTGTTAAACCTTCCATGTCTGCTTTTAGAAAATTCTTCATGTTTTCCATTTTCTCATCGATCTTAGCTTCCATGTCATCCATCTTAGATTCCATGCCAGCCTCCATGCCATCCATCTTAGCTTGCACGCCATCCATCTTAGCTTCCATGCCTTTCTTCAAAACTTTTATTTCATTGCTCTTTGCGAGAGTGAAATTTGTTGCACTTGCTCTTGTAATTTTGATAGATCATATTGCAATTCTTCGTCTTCATGAGTCATAGTAGAGCTTTCCAAAGGCTTAATGGGTGTTGAATTATTTTTTGGGGCCATTTTATAATCCAATACTGATATCTATTCTACAATATCCCCTTGCAATCAATTCAACTTGATTCTTCAAACAAGACTTATGCAATTCGGAAAAAAAATACACACCTTTTACTTGCTTTTGAGGAGCTCGATATTGAAATTGTATTATCTCTGTGATTGCGGCTCTTCTATGTCTGAAATTCAACACTAAATTAGCCCTCTGAATTCTCTTTTGAATGCCACAGGTCTGACCTGATTTGGATTCTCCAAGACAAAGTTGTGTCCAATCTCCCACAATGACCTAATTATGGACTGGTTCAGTAGAGCGAAATTGTATGACTCTCCACGTGTCACTGTTTCATCTTTTGTCTCTGAAATTGATATCCAAGAGACCAAAGTCCGTGTAATTACGAAAATTTTTTACGGCACTCCAATCCGATGCCCATAGAGAGAGTTATTGAACTTTTCCCACGATCACCTCTTTGAGATGAAATTCAGGAGCCTGACAAAGCACTACCTTCCACAGATCATATCTCCAAAAATATTGCGAACCAAGATCTGAAATTTTTTGAAGCTGTTCCTTAGGATTTTGGATTCACACCATAAAAATTTCAGATTCTGAACCTCAGTAGAAAAAAAGTTATAGCACAAATTACACGATGACCTATTTAGGATCCTGAAAAAATACCTAACTTCCACAGATCATATCTCCGAAAATATTGCGAACCAAGCTCTGAAATTTTTAGAAAATATTCCTCAGGATTTTGGCTTTGCACCCTAAAAATTTCAGCTTCTGAAACTTCGTAGAAAAAACGTTATAGCAAAAATTCTACGATGACCTGTTTGGAGCAGCGAAAACCAAGAATCCAAAGCTCTGATACCAAATGTTGTGAAACCAACTCAAAAAAGAGAAGAAAAGAGATATCAACGCCTTAGAAATAAGCCAATTTGAGGGGGAAACCTCCAATAAATTACATGAATGAACAATTCTTGGATGATATAAATGAACAAAACCTCCTTCTATATATAGGAGTCCATGGGGCCACAATATAATCCTAGTGGGCCACAATGTAATCCTAGCCGACCTAAAATTAATAATTTAAGGGCACAATAATAATAAAATGGGGGTTACAAGGGTACAATAATAACAATAAGGGGGTTATACTAACAACAATAAAGGACTATACTAGTAATATAAGGACCTAACAATTTCAAACTTGTCTCTCAGGAATTTCAAATTTGCATCTTAAGTGTAGCAGTTTCTGTTGAGATTTGAGAGAATGTCTTTTAACAGATTGAGATTGGAGTATGCTATCAAGGGTAGATAAAATTTCATAGCCTAGAAGGATAGAATGGAAGCAGTGATCGATAATAATGATGTGTTAGAATATATTGAAATTAATATTTCAAGGCCTCCACAGACAATGCACAAAAATTAGCACAATAGAAGAAGAATGTTACAAAGGCCACGATAATTATTCTGGAAGGTATGAGTGACCATGTGTTATCAAATATCCATGGAAAAGAGACACCATTTTTTATATGGAAGACACAGAGTGAGATATTAAAAAATGGAAGTTTCCATAGAAAATTGGCCCTAAAAGATAAACTTCAAAACTTAAGGATGCATAAAAATGATATCATTCCACAATATGTCTCCACATATTCAGAAGTTTGATATGAGCTTGGAGGGGTTGGGGTCAATGTTGCATAATATGAATTGGTGATCATAGATCTTTTAGGTCTTCCAAAATCCTAGCGCAACTACCAGGACAGTGTGAATGGAAGAGAAAAAATATCAAATTGGGAAAGGTTGTGGTATGATTTGGTTCAATAAGAGTTCAGTAGAAATACCATAGATGGAACTTCATATAGAGTAGAGGATGAAGAGAATTTTTCCTTGGTTTGAAAGGAGAAGAAGGGAAAATGAAATTAGACCCAAATAAAACCTAAATCCAACCAAAATAATGGAAATAAAAAATACTTGAGCAAGATAAAATGTTTCCACCACCACGAATACAAGAATTATGACAAGATTTCTGCATAATAATTCTAACAAGAAGCCTTCAGGAGGAGCAGGAGCAGGAGTGTGTAGTGCCTTGATTCTGGTGCCTCATTCTATATTACTAGGTGCAAGGATTTTTTTAGTATTCTGGAGAAGAAGTCCCTTCAGATGCATGTCAAAGTGGGGGATGGTGGGACGTACAGTGCTATAGTATTTGGTGTTGTCACCATTGAGAGGGAGGAATCATCTCCTCTCCACCTCAAAGATGTTATGTTTGTACCATGACTGAAGAAGAACATGGTCTGTGTAGAAATATTATAGGATAGATGATATGATGTTATTTTTAGTAAATGGGAATCCTTTCTGAGACAAATAGCTATCGAGAAAGTGAAGGATGTCAGGGTTCGATTGAAAAACCTATACAAATGTAAGGTGGGATATTGCACTACATTGAGCAGTAATGTTGAAAAAGTGCAGAGTTGAGATGTTGGAGAATTATGGCACATGATATTAGGTCATCTACATCATTGTGAGTTAAACATCATGCTTACCACTGGGCCCCCTAAAGGCTATATTGACCACCAGGATGTTTGCAAAGGTTTCACATTGGGGACACATGTTAAATCCACATTCCATCACCGAGATAATAGAGTAGATGTAATATTTGAGTGTGTCCATTTTGACGTTCATGGGCCCTTTTCTACAACCTCCACATAAAAACATAAGTATTGTGTTATTTTATTGATGTTTTCACTAGAAAATGTTAGATCATCTTCATGCGGAAGAGGGATTATTTTTTCTTAAAAAAAACTAATTCAAGGCATTGGTTAAGAAGGAGACTAGTAAGAAGGTGAAGGCTCTTAGGAGTGACAATGGAGGTGATTTTTTTTTCATGCCTTCAAGTATTTATGTGTCAAGGAAGGTATTAGAAGAGAATTTATAACACACCATAACCCACAGTAGAATGGGGTAGTTGAAAGTAAGAAAAAATTCATAGTGGTGGTTGCATGCAACACCATAGTGTACTTGTAGAACAGATGTCCTCATATAATAATTGGCATGAACATACCAGAGGAATATTTCTCTTGGAGAAAGCCTAATGTGTCTCATTTTAGAATTTTTTGGGCTTCAATTTATTGTCATGTATCCAAGGATTTGATGAATAAAATTGAGCATACATCATATTTGGGAGATTTTGTAGTATACAATTAAATTCCACACAATTATCGAGTGTACTTACTGTCACTGTGAGTGAGAATTGTGGGATGAGATGTCAATTGCAATGAGGAGAATATTGTGAGATTATCTATGGAATGAGAGTAGAGTGTCCCACTAGAATATTCAAGATATGGGATACAGAGAGTCATAAAATATGATATGTTTTTGCAGGATGCTATGGATAATTTTGAAGCCCCTACATTAGTACACAGGAAGAGGAGGTCACTTGAAAGGTACATTGGCTACATGCCTCTCATGATAGAGCTCATTTTGATAAAACCTTGTTCATTTTAGGAAGAAATTTCTTAGCATGTTTTGGTTGATGCCATGGTGGAAGGATATGAATCCATCATGAAGAAAAATGTATGAGAGGTGGTGTCGAGACCAAAAGGTAAATCAGTGGTTGGTTCCAGATGGATCTACAAAATGAAGCATATAGTTGACGGGAGCATCGAGAAGTACAAGGCCATATTTGTGGACAAAGGATTTTCTTAGGTAGAGGGAATGGGATATAACGAAATTTTTTCACCACTTGAATATATTCCTCAATTGTATCCATTATAGCATTGGTTTTGATGACGGGGTGGGAAAATCCACCAGATAGATGTGTAGATCACCTTTCTCAATGGTTTTTTTTAGGAGGAAATTTACAAAGAGCAACGAGAATGATTTGATACATATGATAGAGATTCACATGTGTGCGGACCTAAGAGGGTATTGTATGATCTCAAATAAGCTCATGAGTGTGGCACACTCATATCGAAAGTTATCTCAGTGTATTGGGCTTCACGAAAAGTGAAGCAGATGCGAACCTCTATCATATTTTGGTATATGGTAAGTTTCTTATTCTTGTTTTGTATGTCGATGTTTTAATATTGACAAATGATGAGCAGACGACCTACTCTTGAAAACATGATCTTGCAAGGGAATTTGAGATGAAATACATGGGCTTAAGGCATTACGTCCTTGGGATAGATGTATGGCAAGGTGATGGTGAATGTTTTGTGTGTTAGGTGAAGTATGCCTCTAAAATACTTCAGATATTTCACATGGATAATTGTAAGCCCATGGAAAAACCCTATTTACAAACTCGAGGAAGGAGAATGCCACAATAGGTGAAGAGGTTGATACTACCATTTGCAGGAAGCTTGTGGGTCTTTGATGTATGTTGTGAACACAAGACTGGACCTGTTCTATGTTGTAAAATTGCTGATTCAAGTAATTATAGTGAGGCCTACAAACAACTTTGGAAGGCAACAAAACATATGTTACAGTAACTTAGAAACACTATTGAGTATGGATTATGGTACATGAGGAAATATAGAGTAAATATCCAAGGCTTGACCAATGCATATTGGGTAGGGATTCCATTATATAGGAAAATTACTTCAGTTGCTATATTTAGCAATGGGTCTGCAACTATTTCCTGGTACATCGGGAAGCATAGGTTTGTGGTGCTTACCTTAGAAGATGTTGAATACATGGCTACAAGTCAACCAACATGTGAGGCCATATGCTGTGGAAAATATGTGTGGGTATTTTGAGTTGGGAGAGGGATATGGAAATGATATATTGTGATAATCATAGTTGCATTAAGCTCTTTGAGAATTCAAAATTTCATGACAGGTCCAAGAACATTGATATCTAGTATTATCATTTGTGGTACTATGCGCAAAGTAGAAATATGTTGGTATGGTAGATTTCAAAAGAGGAGTAAGATCATTGAAATCTTCACAAAGGCATTATCAAGAGGTAAATTTTAATTCCACAGGTGCAGGATAGGGGTTTTGAAACATCGATTTCTTTATATGAAGGAGTGTTAAAAAAATTATCAATAAAGTGACAACTTGAATTTACCCTTAGTCAAATTGAGTAAATGAATTTCCACATCAACAAGAAAACTTGGAGGAAGTTAACTAGTGTGACATGGCTCTTGTCACTTATTTAGCTTAGTAAATTCTAGTTAGTGGGCTTGGAGTTCAGTCATGCATGTGTGATTGCTAAATTTTAGCAATCTAGTTCAGTTAATTTTCAGTTGTATTCAGTTAATTGACCTCTAACTATTTATAGAGCCACTTGAAGGTTAGTTGTGTAGTGGGACAACACTCTAACTCAAATAGTTTTTAGTTAACCGATAAATTAGCCCAAGATATTTAATGCATGCATGGAATTCAAATTTCTCAGCTCAAGTGGAAGAGAAAAGGGCATTGTAACATGCGTTGTATACTAATTTGAGTCTACAGTTGTTGCATGATGTCAAGAGATAAATCCTTTGGAATTACACAAGAAAATAGGAGGAAATTATTATCTTTTAGGAGATAATTTACTCAAGGATTGTGAAAGGAAATAGGAGGCGTGATGAGCATATAATTTTCCAAGTGTTGGCCATAGTTTCTCATTGAGCAGAGAGAACAAAGATTCTTTTGCAGGTTGTGCTCAGAGTTGGAGCAAGAAATTGTAATAGTTTCTTTGTTCAACTGATTAATATAAATGGGATTGAGGATTTTTCTCCCCAGTTGATTTCCCATAGAAATAAATATGTACTTGTGTTGTATCTTATTGTGTTTCTATACATGTTTTTATAAATTATGATTTAAATTTTGTATATGAGTTGAGTCGAATTGTGTCTCTTCTTTTTTAGTTTGAAATCTCGAGCAGTTTCAATTTGTATCAAATTTATAAATAAGAAAGCTACATTTTCCAGCACTTCATCTTAACTAGGGAAGCATTCATAATTATACACCTGGTAAAAGGTTCTTCTCAAATTGAAGAGTTTTGACAAGAATATTTAGATTGGTAAGCCATATTTAAGAATCAACATTATGACTAGAATTGTTAACATAGTAAGGAATTAACTTGATAAGCTCTTTCTTATACAAGAGTGTAATGTTGGGAGGATTTATGTGAGATATAACACTACCCCTTTGAGGTACATATCCCATCTATATTTTCGCTAGGTATGTCCTTTTATAAATATTGTTATCTTCAATTTTGAATCCTCAAAGAATAATGGTCCTCTTTGACCACTCTTTTCTTGGATAGTTTTCCAATCCTCAAAGAGTGTGGGTTAAATTCCTATATTGGATTTTCTATCCTTAAGGACATCGTAAATTCTTATCTAATATTTCATCCACCATTATATGTCCATGGACATGACTTAGACATATAGTTTTTAGTCTTTTCCTAGTGCATGACACATGAAGAAGAGAATACAAATGTGATGTTATCATCACTCCATCTCAACGAGAGAGGAGATCTCTATTCCCACTTATTTTAGGGAATATATCCTTTCTCCGTCAAGAATATTAAGGAGACTTCATACTCCCTCTAAATAATAGAGGATATTGTCTCACTTCCTTTCAATTGGGAAGTCATAATAACAAGCTCTCTAGATTGTTTCCATAAGTGTATCAACTACCAATTCTTTATCGAGATAGCTTCATAACTCCTTATTTCCCTTTTATATCATCATATTGAGCTTTCTTTCTGCTTGGATGTTGTAGAGTCATATTTTCCCTTCATTCTTGTGACATGATTTAGGCCATCAATACTTCATATCACTTTCATCTAGTAATCATCAAGGCATTATACTGATCCTTTTCAAATTTCAATCTAGTCATAACTCCTGCTTAAACATGAAAGTGATCTTTGTTGATGTAGGAACATGAACATCAGATTATTTTATTACATTTCTACCTTTTAATTCCAAGATGATGATATAAAAATCTTAAGTTGGAAATCCTTTAAGGATTACCAAAAAACGTCACTCAATCCATATGTTCTTTGAATTGAGTTTTTACATCAACATGAGTTGAATTTGACTCAACTCTCATTATCTATTTCTGCAACATCCTTCCAGGTATAAAAATAAAATGCTAACCAGATAACCAAAAATAAAATATTAAGATTAGACTTACATTATAATGATGGCGCTTTCAGCAAAGTTATTTCTTACTCGAGTATTTTGATATCAACATTATTTTGTATGATCCAAGAATACTTCTCCCCGCATCTACTTTTAATCATGTTTCCCATGGATCGAACTTGATTTGTGATATTATATCTTTCTTTGTTTTTTTTTTTATTAACTCTGTTTCTTTCTTCCAGAGACGATACTTGATGATCAATATTGTTTCATTTACGCCCTATAATCTTGTGAGATATTCTTGGTCTTTATCCATTATAAAGCATTTCAAATTTCTTCTTTTGAGAATCATGAAACCATATGGAAGATTTACCAAGCACATTCTGATAACCAAATCTTCTTGTACGATTTTTGTACATTTGAACCTTACCCTAAAGAAGAGTTATTTAAAATATGTATACCTTTACTTCCATACAATCATAGCCATCATTTTTTGAATGAACTTACTTCATTATAAATGCTGGCAATATGTTTATTTCGCAAAGGGTAGAAAGGATTTCCTTATACCCTTCACACTAAAAATTGACCATCTCCATTCCTTGATCCTTTACAAGTATTTCCTTTATAACAGATGGAATATATATTAGTCATGTCATAATTAATTTTCCAAGAACTTTCTATAATCATGTTTCTTATAGGATCTTTATGATCCATTTTTGCAAAATGAATACCTGTGTAATGATATTAGAAAATTATTGTATGAATTGTAATGTGCAATATGGTCTAAGTCTCCTCATTCTTTGATAGCTAGATGACTTTTCAAAGAAACTTGATTATGTAAATTATAATTCTTCTACTATCATATGCTTCTATCTATGATACCATGCTTTTATAGAAACCAAGACCCTTCTATAGTATACAACAATGCATGCTACTTTAATCTATATAAAAGAAGGAAATTTTTTATAAATAACCTGACATAGAAAGAATTTTTAATAGTAAATATCCATAGGATCTTCTCTTTTCGGCTTCTGTTAGGTCCCTATATCACTAGTATAGCCCCTTAGTATTGTTAGTGTAAACCCCTTACTGTTATTATTGTACCCTTGTAACCCCCATTTTTTTATTATTGTGCCCTTAAATTATTATTGTTAGGTCGGCTAGGATTACATTGTGGCCCACTAGGATTACATTATGGCCCCATGGACTCCTATATATAGAAAGGAGGTTTTGTAAATTGGATCATCGAAGAATTGTTCATTTATATAATGTATTGGAGGTTTCCCCCTCGAAGTGGCTCATTTCTAAGGCGTTGATATCTCTTTTCTTCTCTTTTTGGAGCTGGTTACACAACATTTGGTATCAGAGCTTTGGATTCTAGGGTTTCGCTGCTCCAAACAGGTCATCGTGGAATTTTCGCTATAACATGTTTTCTACGAAGTTTCAGAAGCTGAAATTGTTAGGGTATGAATAAAAAATCCTGAAGAAGCTTGTATAAAAATTTCAGAGTTTGGTTCGCAACAATTTCGGAGATATGATCTGTGGAAGTCAGGTATGTTTTCAGGCTCCTAAACAGGTCATCGTGGCATTTGCGCTATAAATATGTTTCTACGAAGGTTCAGAATCTGAAATTCATATGGTGCGAAGCTGAAATCCTGAGGAAATTCATAAAAAAATTTCAGAGCTTGGTTCGCAATATTGTTGGAGATATGATCTATGGAAGGTAGTGCTTTTTCAGGCTCCTGAATTTCATCTCAAAGAGGTGATCGTGGGAAAAGTTCAATAACTCTCTCTCTGAAGATTGGATTGGAGTGCCGTCAAAAGTGGTCGCAAGTACACGGCCTGTAGTTTCTTCGCTATCAATTTTAGAGACAAAGGACAAAACAGTGACACGTGGCAAGTCGTACAAGTTCGCTCTACTGAACCAGTCCAGAATTAGGTCATTGTGGGAGATTGGACACAAATTTGTCTTGGAGAATCCAAATCAGGTCAGACCTGTGGCATTTGAAAGAAGCTTGAGAGATCTACTACAGAGCTGAATTTCAGATATCGAAGATTTTCAAATACAGAGATAATTCAATTTCAATATCGAGCTCCTAAAAGCTAGTAAAAGGTGTGTATTTTTTCCCGAATTGCATAAGTCTTGTTTGAAGAATCAAGTTGAATTGATTCCAAGGGCATCTTGTAGAATAGATATCAATATTGGATTCTAAAATGGCCCCTAAAAAAAATTCAACACCCATTAAGCCTTCAGAAGGCTCTACTATGACTCATGAAGATGAAGAATTGCAACATGATCTATCAAAATTACAAGAGCAAATGCAACGGTTTTCACTCTCGCAAAGAGCAACAAAAAATGAAATGGAAGTTTTGAAGAAAGGCATGGAAGTGAAGATGGACGGTTTGAAGAAAGGCATGGAAGCTAAGGTTGACATGAAAGACAACATGGAAAACATGAAGAGTGATCACAAAGCATACATGGAAAGGCTTGTTAATAAGCTAAAACAGAAATGATTCACAAAAGGAAATATGAGAAGAACCTCACGATGAGAACAAAATAAATATTGGTGTGATTTCTCTGCTTCCGAATGTTGGCGGGAAGAAACACCATATTCCAAAGATGGATATGAGGAAGTTTGATGGAAAGGATCCTGTAACATGGATACTACAGATGGAGCAATATTTTGATCTCCATAACGTGCAAAACACACAAAAGGTACGCATTGCAACTTTACATTTAGAACAAAATACATTTGTATGGTATCAATGGCTTTTCTCCCGTAAAATGATAGCACATTATGAGGATACAAAGAGCAACACCTTCTTTACCCAATTGATAAATCTCAAACAAAAGGGTTTAGTGGGGCAGTACATTGAGGTCTTCCAAAAATTGAATATAAGGGTAACTGATCTTACAGAGGAACACAGGATTGATCTCTTCCTAATTTCTAATGTATTGGAGGTTGCCCCCTCGAAGTGGCTCATTTCTAAGGCGTTTATATCTCTTTTCTTCTCAAGTTATCCCTTTTCTTCAACTATGTGAGCTTCACGTATTTCCTTTATTTTATTATTATGCTTGTTTAGATAATGCCTCTTAAATTTACCATACTCATTTCATCCAATTCAATGAACTTTGTACAAATTCTCTCTTGTATTGCAATTTCCAAGCTTTCATTTCTTCAACTTCTTGGACCTTGCAATAAAGTATTGACTCCTTTCATTTGATTGGGTGTCATCATTTGCCTTGATCCTCGATTCTTCCAAGATATTTGATCCCAAAACACATCAAAAGGTGTAGTATCCTTTATTGTGTATATGTTAGTTGCAAAAATTCTCCAATCACGTGGCAAAACATTTAGTACACAAATGGTCATTTAAAAGTCAGAAATAGTTTCCCCAATCCCTTGTAAGTTATACCTTATTTGTGATATCTTCATGAGATAAGTGGCCATGTCTTAATCCTTTGACTTACTTATTATATATAATTGATTCCTAAAGGAAATATTTTTACCTAATGTATTTATGGGTTACCACTTTAACAACTTATCATGCATAGCCTTGGATCTCTTCAAATCAATAACAAAGGGAAGAAGATGATATTTTATAGATTCAACAATGATTAATTGTGCCCTTACTTCTCCCTTATTGCATTTTTTTAACTCTGCGGCCTTCTATTTTTACGGTAAAACTAATTCACTAAGAATTTTTTCCATGAATTTATTTTTTGTGAGTGTTAGGTTAATCCTCTTCTTTCGTTCTAGGAATTATGTTGATCCACCTAGCTTGTTGCTTTCCTTGAAAAATGTAGCCATATGATATGCATATTTAGAAATAAAAGATAATATAATACTTACTTGTCAACCAAGAGTCCTTCTTTTGATGATGTATCAAACTATCTTGATGCTTTTGAGACCTTCAAGGAGACTTCAATGATGCCCTAGATTGATGAATTATTGGATGCCTTCAAAAATTATGTCTTTGAATAGCTTCAAAGAGTGAATGATGATCCAAATATTCTTTGATTCTTCCTCTTCTTAAAGATGATGCACTAGAGAATCTTCAATAAGAACTTGTCCTTTCTCCCTTCAGTGAATGCTTGATGATAAGATTTTCTTTAATGAAGTCTTGATGTGGTAATTTTCATTCTAGGTAAAACAAATCTTCTTCTTCTTCCTTTGTATATTTTTTCAAATCCCCTCGACAAGTAAAACCTTCAAGACAATATTTTAGTTGCCTTCTCTTACTCACCTTAGCTCTAATACCTTGTTGGATAATGCAGTAGCACAATTGTTAATTCAAATTCTCCTTAAGCTTAACAATTACTTGTGAACTTTATTTATCTTCTTATTTTTCTTTATTAGAAAATTTTCATTAAATACTTGTCAAGTGAAAAAACAATAGAGGAAATGGACACAAGTATTAGGCTCCAAGCCAAGGGAAAACCCCTCCAAGGGAAAACCTAAAAAATATCTTATCTTCTTATAGAATCAACTTGAAATGACAAAACCATAACCTAAAACCCTAAAACAAGTCCTCCTCTAAGAATGAATTCAACCCTCCAAGAGGCCCTTACAGTTAGGTCAAATATCAACCAAGACAACAAGAGTCAATCCTACTTCAACCAACTTCTAGCTTCAACTTCAACCCCCAACTTCAAGTTGCAAATTCAACCTATAGTTTTCAGCCTTCCAGAAGCTGCAAAAAACCTAACCTTCACACGTGCGAGAGAATAAGGCTCAAAATCATATTTTACCTTATCTTATTGTCTTCTACTTACCTCCTTAACATTTGATTCAATTTTCTTGATGCTCGTTGCTACATATCAAACTTCTTGATTGATGAGATTGAATCGGTGCTAAATGAGGTTGACTATTCTTCTATTTATAGGTCTATTATGACATCTAATTCCTATTTTTAAACCGGCTTGTCACTACTAGGGATGACTTGTGCTAGGAGGATTGTAGAACTTTCTATACTCAAAATAAATATCCTTTACATGTTAAAAATTTCCCAATAGGGTATTATATAAATGGGAAGGACTATTTTTAAATAAGAGAAATATTCTTTTCATATGAAAAACCCTAGAATCATGAACAACATGCTTTGACCTAGATGACCATAAAAAATGGACCGTGAAACCCATGCTTAAAATAGTATTTTTTCTTCTTATTTTCCTTGTAACATAAGATATACATAATGACTTGAGTACATTTATAATAATGAAGACATAAACTAGTTATAGTTTCCAACAAGTAATGACGAGACCAATTGTTGAAGATTGTAACTAGTGTCGATCTTCATAATTGTATCTTTAAAAATAAAAATTTATTGTAAAAGAAAAATATTTTTGAAGCATGGGTTTCTTTCTATTTTATTATTTTCTTTTTCATAGCCTCTATTGAAGGCTTATAGGTTTTTTCAAGAGTGAAGTGAGTTATTTTCATGTTTATTATACACTTCTTGAGCTTCTATATCATGTAAATATTTATTTTTTTACTCAAAATATTCATTTTGTCCCTCCTCATCTGATCCAAGAGGATATTGGTGGCCACCCACCTATTCCATTTTGACCCCCACCATTGGTTCTTTTAGTTTTTCACTTTCAGCACAACTTACTATTTTAGCATTTTTTCGGGTCCTGAACTTCTAGAGCCATGGATCGATGTTGCTCACATCAAAGTTATATTCCTCAAATAGATATTTCTAATAAGGTATTGAGTGCATCAAACGGAGATCGTATGCCAAATTTATATCCCTGGGAAGATTGATGTACCAATTTACCCAAACAGGGCCCACAGTTTTGGTGCTTCATCTCCTAGGGTTAGGTTTTTGGATGTTTAGGGTTTTCCATTGTTTCTAAATTTTAAATAGGCCCTGAAGCCACATTGTAACACAGTTCAGAGGCATATAGATACCACATATCTTCTCAAGGATAAGCTACTAGGGCCCTAACTAGTTTATTTCCATTATGTCTATAAGCATATTTCAGTCATTTGTTATTAATGAAATGAAGTTTTCTTTTCGCTTCATATTTGTACGTATGGTTATATGTGTATTATGTTGTGTTCTTGCATAAATCCATATTAGTTGTATCAGAGAAATCTTCTCTTTATCTATTTTTCTTTGCACGTCCCCAACGCAGTCAGGGTATAAGGAGTTAGGGCTTGATCTGGTTGAACCCTTGCAAGATCAGCCTTGCAAACCCCAACGACCTCCCGTGAAGGAAGAAAAGAAAGACGAGGGAGCAGGAGATCTTATCAAAATATTTTTTGAGGAGGCCCTCGAGAAATAGAGGAATGTGATGATGGATAAATTTTCCAAGACCCTTCAACAGCTTCCCACCAGTGGCACATTTACCTCCAACAACCGCTTTGGAGGCTCCGCTCCTTTCAAGTTACAAGTAAAATTTGACATTCCTGTATTTGAAGGAAAAATATATGTAGGCACCATAGATATATGGTTTAATTTTTTGGAAGGGTATTTATCGGTCCATGATTTCTCCGACTGAGAAAAGATTATTTTTGCACTCCTCAAAGCCGCCCACCATGTCAAGGACTAGTGAGAAACCTACTATGAGAAAAATAATGAGGGGGACTCCTCTTTGTTCTCTGCCGCACCGACTTGGAATTCGTTCTAAGATGGCATTATGGAAAAATATTACCCCGTGGGGAGCTATGAGGACAACTACATCTAATGGACCACATTGCAGCAGCAAAGGGATCAAGATGTGCACGAACTGATGAATTTGTTCCATACCCTATGCAAAAAGTTGGGTATTAAAGATTCAGAGAGACATTTGGTGCTCAAGTACTGTAGCTATCTGCAGAAATAAATTCAGGAGGAAATTGAGTTCCTCGACATTACATCGCTTGGCATGGAATATCTCTATGCCACCAAGATCGATCATAAATTTAAACAAAATAAACGAGACTTTCGATCCACGAATCCAAAGCCAGGGAAAGGCGCCCCTGAAACATAGAACAAGGGCTAAGGCCAAATAAGGGTGACTCATAACAAGACCACAAATCCAAAGAAGGACATGTGGAAGTGGTGTGAATCTCATAACAAACCCACTCACAACAGAAATGAGTTACGGACCAAACAATCATTGGTGGCCGAACTAAAGGCACCCGAATCAGATGCATGTTTTGATCCTGAGTCAGAACTAGATAAAGGAAATGACAAAGGGAAGAATATGATTGATGCAGATCCCAGTTCCATTGCTTCCATCACCAAGCTCTAGGGGGAGGATCCTGAGGACCCAGAGGAGGGGGAGCACCTCTTCCATTCACAAATGTGGGTGAAGGGTTCTCCACTACAATTACTTGTTTATAGTGGAAGCCAAAAGAACCTCATTTCCACAAAGGTATTGAATTGGCTTGGCCTACTGACCATAGCACACCAAAAACCGTATGCCATTGGGAGTCTTCATGAATTAAGAAATCTCTGCATCCACCAACAGTACTGCCTTTCGTACAACATGAAGCCATTCACGAATGAGGTATTGTGTGATGTTGCTCCTCTTGATGTGTCTGATGTATTATTGGAAAACCATACTTGTGGAGGTGAAATTTTGTGTGTGAATCTAGGCCTCGTCTTTTTATTATTACTTTGGGAAATAACTTGTATAGGATACCAGAGGTAGTACCGCCTCCTGTCATCTCTTTGAATTCTGCAAAAAAATGCAATAAGATTGTTTCCTAAACCAAGAAATTTATTTGAATTATCATTTTACCACAGGGAAAGAATAATATTGTGGCCACAACCTCGAAATAGAGCCCTGCATGGCAGTGGAAGATGGAAAAAGGCATGGAGGAATACGAGAATATTTTCTCCTCACCCACAAAGGTTCCTCTCCACTGTCGGGTCAAGCACTCCATTGATCTGACCCCAGGCGTACTGCCGCCTGATATTTCCATACCTCATCTGACCACACAAAAAAAATCCACAAATGTATTGTCTATGGCCGATAAGGAAACCAATTTTTTTTAACACATCCAGCATGTCCACCCATGGGTCCATGACATCTTTGCCAAATCCAATACCCATTTCAACAGAATTTTCCTCATCTCATGAAGGATCTCAACGCAATGGGGACCATTGCTTCCTAAGGGGGGAGCAATTATCCAGGTCAATATTGGCAGCCACCCACCTATTCCATTTGGACCCCCACCATCGATTCTTTCAATTTTTCACTTTCAACACAACTTACTATTTTTAGTAGTTTTTTGGGTCCTGAACTTTTGGAGCCATTTTGAGGCCCTAAAATGGTGTTTTTTGTGAAAACTACGAGAAAAATGGGTCCATGGACCCATATTTCTTGCATCCAAAGTTGTAGTCCTCGAATAGATCTTTCTAATGAGGTATTAAGGGCGTCAAACGAAAATTGTATGCCAAATTTACGTCCCCGGGAAGATTGATGTACCGATTTACCCAAATGGGGCCCACAATTTTGGCGCTTCATCTCCTAGGGTTAGGTTTTTGGATTTTTAGGGTTTTCCATTATTTATAAATAATAAATAGGCCCTCGAGCCTCATTTTAACATAGTTCAAAGGCATGTAGCCACCACATCTCTTCTTAGATATAAGCTACCAACGCCCTAGCTAGTTTATTTCCACTATGTCTGTAACCATATTTCAATATTTTTTTATTAATGAAATGAAGTTTTATTTCCCATTCATATTTGTATTTATGGTTATATGTGTCTTTTGTTGCATTCCTTATTAAATATGTATCATCACCAAGTCGGAAATGTCCTGGATAAACCAGCCCTATTGGAGGCAGTTCGATGTTATGGAAGCAGTATAAATAAAGTTACCTCTACTGATTTGGAAACTCACTCACTCAAGTTCAATCTATAAGATAAAGAGGATGAAAAAGAGAGCGAAGTGCAAGAGAAGAATACATAATTCAATGAAGAAGAGAAATAAACGTTTATGGGTGTCTCTCTCTCACGTTGGAAGATTTTTAGGGTTTCTAGATAAGTAGTTGGGTGTCGAAATTTCTAAAATAGTTGCAAGCCCGAAATTTTGTAGTTGGGAACCGAAATTATAGATTGAAGGTGCATCTAGGAAGATGACACTTGGATAATTAATAATAATAAATGAAAGTGAAGGAATGGATGACTTGGTGATTTGAGGATGCATTTGTCTAGGTAAAAAGGGTCTTGGATTGTCTCATATTGATCTAAATCTACTGGTGGAATAGTTTTACTGGGTTTCTCCTAGACAGGGGTTTTCCCCTAGATGAGTGCCTATATCTGGTGTTCCTTGTTCTTGTGATCTTCATACATTTTATTTGGTAATTTCTTCATGAAATATAACATAAAAATGAAGTAAAATAGGCCAACATAAATCACAAGTAATTATCAAGAAAGAGAAATCAAAACCTAATATCTACATGCATTGATTTCTCAACATGGTATGAGATCTAAGGTGAAAGAAGGACTAGTTGAAGATCACTTTGTTAGACATAAATTTAAGGAAGGAAAATCAATCTTGGATGAAAATATCACTCTCTCAATGGAAATTTATTTTAATATGGGACACAATCTCATGAAAATTGCAGGAACCTTGCGTTATATGGAAAATTCACTTCTGCAAAAAAAAATGAACTCCCTGGATCTGGTGGTCTGATCTAGAAACAACAGAGGAAAAAAATAAATAAAAGAGACCTACTTGGAATCTGTAATACGTCCTCCTCTTATCTTTTCTTGTAAGATCCAACTCTAGCTCCACGTGCTATAAATATAACCTACAAAAATAACTAAAACAAGAAAGAGAAATACAATATCCACATAAAATAAACTAATATCTGTAATCAATGAGTCAAATAGCATTGAAATACATGAGCATACACATCAAAAAACTATAGGGAAACATAGTTATTTTTGTCTTTGTAGATGTATCCATGATTGTTTTTTCATTCTATAACAAAAATGAAACCTTTGCACTCAACCTTAATGCATAAATGGATGGTGATTCCTTAAGCTCAAAGAAGCAACATGAGGGCACTAGTAATCTCTAAAATCAAAACCAGACTCTATGGGAGGAAGCTAATTTATAGGGTAAAAGTGGTAGTTTAGGATTTACAAAGCTAGGCTTGAGATCCACAGATTAAGAAGGATAAACTCAAATTATAATAGATAATACCTGTATAATTGGAATTCGAGATCTCTATCCATGGTAAATGGTTAAAACCAGTTTAGAAGCTTTTGTAAGGAGAATATTTGAAAACATTGTTCCTGAAATTATAGAACCATTGCACCTACAGAGTATAGAATCTTGCATTGGTCAATGTTGGTGGTCAGTTATGCAACTTTCAACCATTGTGGGTGGACACAATGAAGTATAAAGTATAAATTTAGACGTAGTGGCTAAGGAATGAAGTGTTATACGTTGTGACAAGTTTGTATTAAGAACAAATTGGTCAAGATCATCATATTTTACGGTACATATTATCATCATGATATTATCGGTGAGGGAGGCATACTCATGCTCAAGATATAAGCCAATATTACATGTACAATGATTAAGAAATCAGGTCTACTGATGACAGATAGTGGACTCATACATTGATGATTGTCTCAATGATCATAGCAGTCACATTTTTCAATATTGTATGAATCCTAAAATCACAACCTGGATGGATGAAAATAGATTCAAGGTCTTTTTCCTCATTACTCTATAGTTAGAGTCTAACCATGTGAATAAATAAGTTGGATTTCGAAAATGGTAGACACAATCTAATTACTCGAAAATTATGTAAGTCGTTAATGAATGCGAGAGAAACCACCGATAAAGATAATGTATCTCAAGGTACTATAGTATAATCTATGTGATGTGAATGAATTATTTGAAGTCGAACATCACATGGCACCTTCCGATCGAAGGCCAATGATGACAACATGTCTTCAAGAGCGAGGAAACTTTCCATTCATGTATGCAGGCTCCAAGGTACCGAATGGAGTTTCTAATTCAACTTCCTAGATAATGAGTTGATGGTGACAGGAAGCGACCCGTCGTAAGAGGGCCTTGATGTATCCCCCATCAACAAAATGAAATAGGTATTAATATTTGAGATATAATAAAGTTGATGGAGAAGTTGTTCAAGAAGTATGAACATGAAATAAGGCATAAGAGTATTATAGTATATTTAAACTAAAGGACTTATCTTGAACATATCAGTGATAATTTATGTATTTGGCAGTGTTGACTCAAAACCAATTATGACACATTTTGATATGGTGTGATTAACCAAAGAGGAAATGATATTTCTCAATCCAACAGTCGCAAAGATGAAGTGAAAGAGTTTCATGTTCAAGAGAAAATCACTACCATCAATAGGTTAAGTGCTTTGTTTTCCCAATTTCCCTAGCTATTTGTGGTACATACCTCTTTATTTTTGACAAGCTTGAGGAGGATAACACATGCTAGATTTGTAAGTTCATCCTTCCGATGAATAATTTTGAGTATTTTTAACGCGCCCTGAGAAGGAGTGGTTTGGTCGCGTCATGATCGACAAGTCCAACATTGTTCGATGATTTTGCAAGTCAAACAAAGATGTAACTCGACTTATTTTTCATGTTTAGAGAGCTCAAAAAATATGTACAAAATAAAATTCCAAAGGGTCCTTTTCATAATTTAGTCTCTTCAATATGAAAAGGTAGAAAATATACTCAAGAGAACCTTATAGTCATCTTAGACTAAAGTATTCATTTTTCATAAATAGTCTATCCCAATCGAGAAACGGGTTAAGCTTACACTAGGTAGGCGTATTTTCATTTACTTTAGCAAGTTCGAAAAGACAAGTACTCGACAATATTTTCATGTTTTTGGAGTTTGAAAAAAGCTGAAAGAGGACTACACCTAGAGAAACGAGTTGTATAAAAGGTAGAAATTAGTTCTTTTCATGATGGTACTACTCAAAACACTTAGAGGTCAAGAGGAAAGCTAATAATAATGCTCATGATAGTGGCTCCTCAAGAAAGGGTAAACACTAAGTGAAAGTGAATGATAGACCGGGAAGATGGTGATGATGGAATGCGAAAAAAAAAATTCATATTGCAAAAATGGGTTGGTAAAAAATGGCAAGCACACAGGATAAAATTATAATGGTTTCTTTTTTACAAAAGTTTGAAACATGGGAAAAATTATTCTTTAGAACTTGATTAAATATTCTTTCATTTTTACATAGTCTTGAAATGGAGAAAAACTATGCTTAAAATAAGTTGCATGTCCCAAGAATAATAACTCAATTATAGGCACATGCCCCCCAAGCTTCATTGCACTCACATAAGTAGGATACCAATTAGTAATAGGTAGATGGTGTTGATGCTCAACCTAGTCTCCTAAATTGAGTTCATTTAATTGTCAACCAGAGTTGGTAAACTGCTGAAGTGAGGTGCACTGTATGTGCCTAGGTGTTTGTTTCTTACTGCGTTGTGTTTAGTGTTTTATGATGTTTTTGGTATTTTTATGGTTTCATGTTCACAAGGTAAAGAACTAAATGCTGGTGGAAAGAAGCTAGTGGTTAGAAAATAGAGTGGAGCCTAAATTGTTGATGACAATTGACAAATGCAAACACTGAGACAGAACCAAACCTAAACTATGACTTGGCAGAATACAAAGTTTGATAATGACTTCAAGAAAATTAATCACAACATGAACTTTAACTTGTCCAATCCATTCAGCAATGGGCAGCTAAGTGTAAAAATTCTCCTAATTAAACAATTAAACAATCAGCTTATAATGATACAACATCTTATCCATGATTAAAGGTTTGTTGAAGCATATTTGGAAAAGAACATTGGTAACATCATAAGATATCTACTTCTAAAACTAGCTCCTAATTATATTCTGCAACTTAGTTTAACATCACTAAACCTTACTCAAAAGTTATAGATTTCCTTTTAGAATAGTTTTTGAGGAAAGGCTCATTTGTGGAATGGTAAAAAGGTTGCAAAATTACTTCATCCCTTGGACTGATACTATCTTCTGTTCAGATGATTATAAGTCAATATATGTTTAGAACAAAAGAAGTTTTGTAAATAATGAAGACCGTGGTTTTTAAGTTTGACAACTAATGCAATTTAATATGCAGTGGATGACAACTAAATGTGGAATGTAAATACAATGAGCTAAGCTAGAACTGAACTAGAGTGCTACCAGTCTACAATAAACAGTGCTAAACTAACAAGCCATTATCAAACTTAAAATGAAATAATAGAGCATGAATTGAATGCAATTTGACTTCGGAGTACCCTAACTAAGTTATCACGCAATTAATCTATGGGATTCTACAGCCTATTTTGTCCATCATGAATGGTATTTTGGAAGAGCTTGTTAGAACAATCCTGGCTGTACAATTCAATGCAAATGCAAACATGAAAATTGAAAGCAATTACAATTAAAAACTAAGACATCATAGCGATTTCCTACTTGTTATTATGATATTTTGGAAAAGTGTTTTAAGAGTAAGATCAGCTATCCTACTTAGTGTAAACAAACAACTGAAACTTTCAGTATCACAGTCATGCCTTAGCCATCATAATGATTTTTTGGAAGAGTTTACTAGAATAAGTTCAACTGTGATAGTGAAAAAAAGAAATTGCAATTAAAATCTATAACACTACAGCCATTTCTCATTCATTATCATGATATTTTGGAAGAGTTTCTTAGAAAAAGTATAGCTATAGTGACTAATGAAATTAACTATGAACTCAAATTTCAAAAATGTGAAAACAACTAAGATACTTATCTAGATTACGAAAGTAAAGCTGTTTAGGAGGTAGGGGCCCTCTACCACCAGACGGAATCTAACTCAAAATCAGCTCAACGCGTTCAAAGCAATGTTGTCTTCTTCATTAAAGGAAAATAACTTAAAATAGAGTATTCTCAATCTTCAGAAATATAGCAGTCAATCTCTGAAATCTAATCAAAATCTAGAGCTTGTCTCTCGGTTTCCCGAGTACTTTTATAACAAATCTTGATAACAGAAATTGCAACAATACGAGGATCATTGTCTTTTCATATCAAAATCATACTAGAACCTTAAATATGGTAGCGTAAAGGGAAAAAGGACATCTGGAATGTCCTTGTCCTATTAGGAGTCTGCTTCATTGTATGAGTTCCCACGTACAAAACCACGTCCAGAATTCAGTTCATTCTTCATGGTGAGCAAAAAACGTTGAGGACATGATGTGGAATATACCCATGTGTGGCTTTTCTTGAGAGGACACCTGGAACATGCTTGAATGTGAAGACAACTGCAGAATTGGTGGTTAGCTACGGAATGTCTACATTCTGTAGCTAGTTTCAGTTCAAAATACATTACAATGACAAAATAAAAAAACTTAGCAAGTTAGCCATGATACTCATTCTTAAAGTAATTTTAACTAATTTCATTGATCATTTGGGCCCAGGATGACGATGGGAAAAAGAAAATGGAGTGAAATAAGATGAAAGAAAGAAAAATCTTGGGGCTCAACATACCCCCACTGCTGACTTCTTGCATGTCCTCATGCAACTTATTCCATAAACTCAGAGACTTCTGCAAGAACATCCAACCCTCTTCTTCTTCTTCTCCTGGAGGTTAAAGGTCTTCTGGGTTTCCTAATGACTAACTTGAATCTCAGATTGGTAATTGCCCTGATTAGCTTCTTGTTCCTCTTTTTCAACTTTTCATTAGCCTTTTCCACTTTGTCCATTTGTAGAGACAGGGTTGAGTTCATACTGGTTTTTAGTTTGATTTGTTCCTTCAGAATATCATTCTCAGTTCTGATATGTCTATTAAGTACTTCCATCTCATACCTATCTCTTCTTAACACATCTATTTCGGACAATGGAGGACTAGGGGTTCTATCTCTAATCTCTGAAGCTTTCCTTTCTAATGTTTCAACATAGTCATAAATTTCTTGTTGTGCAGGGTTAATTTTAGGGGTTTCTTCATCAAAATATTCTTCATCGTCTTCTTCAATAGATGTTTCCTTATCTTCTATGTTTATCACCCCGGTTTGTTTGATCTATATTTTCCTTAGTTTCCCTCTGAGTCTATGGCTCCTTCTCGGCTGGGATGGTCACTTTCCTTTTTCTGTGGCAGATTTTCTTATTACCCTTTCTTCCTTAAGTTGTCTTTTAATCTGGGTCAACTTCTCAGAGATTATTTCTTCACTGCTATCTTGAATTTCTTTATCGGTTTCAATTTTATAGGCTCTCCATTTTCTTCTTCTCTTTAGAGGCTGATGTTCAGGTGAAGGCTCTTTTGGTTCCTCAAAGTGATTTCTCACCAAGAAATCATCCCAAGTATCTTTTTTTTTGGCTAAATGGTGTTCAATTAAAATATTAACCAAGCCATGATGGTATAGAGTTGTTTCTAGGAATTGGACTCTCCTTTGAACACTTGAAGCCATCTTTTTCAAACTTTGAAGCAAGAAATAGGGAAAATTTAGCTCTTCCTCTAAGAAATGCATTATCAACCTAATATGGTAAACATAGAAAGTACCATATCTACCTTCACAGGTGATAAATTTTTGTAGAATAAGTAATATGTTTCTCCATTTATTCTTTAATTCAGAGCTTTGAATTCCCTTTTTAAACACAGTGATATCCATAGCTGGTGATTTGAGGATCTGCTTCCATGATGCATTATGAAATTATCTGTTCTTAAACCATCTTTCTCCATGTCTAAGCAATCATGTTGCTTCTGCAATAAAGACCTCTGTGACAGTGAATTTAATATCTCCAACTTCAACCTCAGCTCCTTTGAATGATATTGCAAACATTTTAGTAACTTCTTTATGGAAGCCATTAAATTTCTCAAGGAATTGTAGCCATCTTGCTTGTTGCAACATTTCTCTGCCTTGAGGGTATCCTTCCAGGTATTTTGTGCCCACTGGTTCAGTTCTTACAATGAGGCCCATAATTTCTTCTTCAATCTTCAGATTAGTACTCTTTCTGCTCACAGAGACAATGACTTCAACCTTCAAACTGATATACCTCTGCTTCACAGTGACAATGGCTTCAAATGTCAAACTGATATACCTCTGCTCACGGTGATAGAGATACCTCTGTTTCACAGAATGAAATGATGAAGGGTTGGCTACAAGATGGAGTAATAGGGAGTGTGTTGTGTAACCAGCTCCAAAAATAGAAGAAAAGAGATGTAAACACCTTAGAAATGAGCCACTTCGAGGGGACAACCTCCAATACATTACATAAATGAACAATTCTTGGATGATACAATTCACAAAACCTCCTTTCTATATATAGGAGTCCATGGGGCCATAATGTAATCCTAGTGGGCCACAATGTAATCCTAGCCGACCTAACAATAATAATTTAAGGGAAAAATAATAACAAAATGGGGGTTACAAGGGTACAATAATAACAATAAGGGGTTTACACTAACAATAATAAGGGGCTATACTAGTGATATAGGGACCTAACATGCCCCTCTCCTTCAAAAAAAGTGTTGTCCTCAACACTTGAGTAGCTACCGGTGCTTCTGTATAAAATTCTCATCCTCCCATGTAGAGTCTTCAGTGGGTAAGTTCTTCCACTTGATGAGATACTCTGAAATTGATCGATTCCGTAGTTGTCGAGTTCTTTTTCCATGACTGCTTCAGGTTCCAATATGATTTTCCCTTCCCCATCAAGTTCTGGCAATACTGTTTGAACTGGAAGATCTTCACCTATAACCTTCTTTAAGCATGAAACATGGAAAACTGGATGTACTCGCGAAGAAGCAGGAAGCTCCAATTTGTATGCCGTAGTACCAATCTTTTGCAACACCTTGTAAGGACCATAGTACTTTGGCGATAATTTATTATCCTTCTTTGCTTGCTTGAGGGACATTTGTTTGTATGGTTGTAGCCGTAAAAATACCCAATCTCCTACATCAAAACTTCTCTCGCTACGATGTTGATGTGCCTGTTGTTTCATTCGATTTTGTGCCAAATTTAGGTTATGCTTTAAGAGTTGTAGAACTTCTTGTTGATGCTCGATGTGATCTTCCACTGCTTGAACCTTCAAAATTTCCCTTAAAGATGATGTGATGGATGGTATATGATATCCATAAAGTGCCATAAATGGGGTCATTTTTGCTGCAGTATGGAAGGAAGTGTTATACCACCATTCAGCAAGAAGTAACCACTTGACCCATTGTGTTTGTTTATCAGATACAAAACAACGAAGATATCCTTCCAAACATTTATTTACTATCTCAGTTTGACCATCAGATTGAGGATGATAAGATGAGCTATGAGCTAATTGAGTACCAAACAAGAAAATAACTCCGTCCAAAAATTTCCAGTAAAAATGGGATCTCTGTCGCTCACAATAACCCTTGGGCTTCCATGTAGCTTTTGAATTCTGTCCATAAATGTAGTAGCAACTGTACTTGCTTTAAATGGATGAGATAATGCACAAAAGTGTGCATACTTGGTAAGTCTATCAACTACCACCATGGTGACACTCTTTCCTTCGGACTTAGGTAAACCTGTGATAAAATCCATTGAAATCTCCTCCCAACGTTGACTTGGAATGGATAAAGGTTGTAGAAGTCCCGGGGTCTTAATTGTCTCAACTTTATTCTGCTGGAAAACCAAACATTCTGTCACAAACTTTTGAATATCGGATTTAAGGCCATCCCAAAAAAATTCTTTCTTCACCCTGTGGTAAGTTTTTAAAAATCCCGAGTGTCCTCCTAAAGGAGAAGTGTGCAATTCCAGAAGAATCTTTTGTTTTAGTTGGGAATTCTTACAAAGATATAAGCGATCTTTGTACCATAAGGAATCATTTTTCCAACTAAATGTATCGGATGTACTAGGATCTTGCTGCAACTTTTGAATGAGTGTCCATACATCTTTGTCCTTCTTCCATTCATCTCTTGCTTCAGTTATCCAATCTGGTTGGATAATAGAAATGGCACAAAGCAATGCTTCCACCTCTTCATTCTTTCTTGAGAGTGCATCTGCAACAACATTAAGCTTTGCTTTTTTGTAGATTATTTCAAAGTCATAACCCAACATCTTTGTGACCCATTTTTGCTGTTCTTCTGACGATAGTCTTTGTTCCAAAAAGTGTTTAAGACTATCATGATCAGTTTTTACCTTGAAGTGTCTTCCCATTAGGTAAGTTCGCCATTTCTTTGGTGCATGTAGTATTGCTAACATTTCCTTCTCATAAATAGGTTTCTGTAAATACTTTCCTTTGATTGGACGACTTTCAAAAGCAATGGGTCTTCCTTCCTGCATTAAAACTGCACCAATTCCATTTCCTGAGGCATTACATTCCACAATAAAGGTTTTTGTGAAGTCTGGTGTAGCTAAGACCGGTGCTAGGCACATTGCCTCTTTAAGACGTTCAAAGGCCTTAGTTGCTTCAGGAGTCTATGAAAATGCATCTTTCTTCAATAATGTTGTTAGAGGTGCTGCTATTCTCCCATAATTCTTAACAAACTTGCGATAATACCCTGTTAACCCAAGAAATCCTCGCAACTTCTTTATGGTTGTGGGAACTTTCCATTCCTTAATGGCTTTAATTTTGTTAGGGTCCACTTTAACACCCTCGTGAGATACAATATGACCCAGATATTCCACCTCTTGTACTCCAAAGAAACATTTGGACTTTTTTGCATATAATCGTTTCTCCTGCAATAGTTTGAGCACCCTGTCAACATGTTCAACATGATCCTTCCAAGACCTGCTGTAGATTAGTATATCATCAAAAAATACTAGCACAAATTTTTTAAGGAAGGGTTTGAAAATGGAATTCATCAACCCTTGAAATGTAGAAGGTGCATTGGTAAGGCCAAAAGGCATGACCAAAAATTCATAATGACCCTCATGAGTTTGAAATATTGTTTTTGGAATATCTTCAGTCTTGATTCTAATTTGATGATATCTCGAACGAAGATCCAACTTGGTAAAATAAATTGCTCCATGTAATTCATCCAATAATTCATCAATCACAGGAATGGGAAATTTATCTTTAATGGTGAGCTTATTGAGCTCCCTATAATCCGGACACATTCGCCATGACCCATCCTTCTTGTGTACCAATACTACAGGAGCAGAGAAAGAACTTTGACTAGGTTGAATTATACCCGCCTCTAACATTTCTGCAATCATGCGTTCAATTTAGCTCTTTTGGAAGTAAGGATATCTATAAGGCCGGATGTTTGGAGGAACACTTCCTGGAATCAAATGAATAGCATGATCATGATCACGAATAGGTGGGAGTCCTTTGGGAGTTTCAAACACCTTGGAAGGATTGTCCAAGACTTGTTGGAGATCTGCAGAAATAGATGATTTTGATGTTGGAACTTCTAGTGAGCATAATTGTGCAATTACGCCTCGTTGTTCTTTCTTTAGAAGCTTTGTCATGACATTAGAGCTTATTATCCTTCCTGGCTTCCCTTCAATACCCCGTTATTCGACTTCCTTTCCTTCTGAAAAAAATTTCAAGAAAAGTTCTTGAAAATTAAAAGCTACCGTCCCCAAAGATTGTAACCATTGTACTCCTAGTACAACATCAGCACCTCCCATAGGAATGGAAAGCATTGGACTAGTCAATGCATATTCCCCCATGGTTAGCTTGATATTATGGCATTTTCCAGAGCAATTTATAGTTCCTCCATTTGCAACCATCACTTGACATTCTGGTGCTGGGTATAGGAAACAATTTAATTCCTTGGCTATCTTATAATGAATAAAATTATGGGTGCTACCTGAATCAATCAACACTATTACCCTTTTCTTCTTTATATGTCCTTCTATCTTGAGAGTTTGAGGAGTGGTAATTCCTGCCAGTGCATTACACGATATGGTCGGATTCATTTCTTCTTCTTCTAGGGGTGGTTCCTGGTGTATATCCTCTTCTTGTTCAGTTTCTTCTTCTTCTTCACAATCTATGTAAAATAATTTCTTCTCAGCACACTTATGACCTTTAGTGTATTTGCTATCACAACTGTAGCAAAGCCCTTTTGCTCTTTTTTCTTCCAATTGTTGTGGTGTCAACCTTGTAGGTTGTGGAAATCTAGGTGTAGCAACACTTCCTTCTTTATAGAATTGAGTGGTAGGTTTCCTTGTCACCATAATTTTACATTCAACTTTTCTTGCCAACCTGAATGCCTTCTCCAATGAATCGGGTTCCAAAACGCGAACTTCATGTTGGATGTTATCCTTTAAAGTGCCTAGGAAGAGATCAATCCTGTGTTCCTCTGTAAGATCAGTTACCCTTATATTCAATTTTTGGAAGTCCTCAATGTGCTGCCCCACTAAACCCCTTTGTTTGAGATTTATCAATTGGGTAAAGAAGGTGTTGCTCTTTGTATCCTCATAATGTGCTATCATTTCCTCCGTAAAAATTGACCAAGTGACATTTTTTTTACGGGAGCAAAGCCATTGATACCATACAAATGTGTTTTGTTCTAAATGTAAAGTTGCAATGCCGACCTTTTGTGTGTTTTGCACGTTATGGAGATCAAAATATTGCTCCATCTGTAGTATCCATGTTACAGGATCCTTTCCATCAAACTTCCTCATATCCATTTTTTGGAATATGGTGGTTCTTCCCACCAACATTCGAGTTTATGAAATCACGATTAACATTTATTTTGTTCTCATCATGAGGTTCTTCTCCTATATTTCCGCCATTAGGAATCATTTCTAGTTTTAAGCTTGTCATCAAGCCTTCCATGTATGCTTTTAGATCACTCTTCATGTTTTCCATGTTGTCTTTCATGTCATCCATCTTAGCTTCCATGCATTTCTTCAAACCGTCCATCTTCACTTCCATGCCTTTCTTCAAAACTTCCATTTCATTTTTTGTTGCTCTTTGCGAGAGTGAAAACTGTTGCATTTTCTCTTGTAATTTTGATAGATCATGTTGCAATTCTTCATCTTCATGAGTCATAGTAGAGCCTTCTGAAGGCTTAATGGGTGTTGAATTCTTTTAGGGGCCATTTTAGAATCCAATATTGATATCTATTCTACAATATTCCCTTGGAATCAATTCAACTTGATTCTTCAAACAAGACTTATGCAATTCGGAAAAAAAATACACACCTTTTACTAGCTTTTAGGAGATTGATATTGAAATTGAATTATCTCTGTAATTGAAAATCTTCGATATCTGAAATTCAGCCCTGTAGTAGCCCTCTGAAGCTTCTTTCAAATGCCACAGGTCTGACCTGATTTTGATTCTCGAAGACAAAGTTGTGTCCAATCTCCCACAATGACCTAATTACGGGTTTGGTTCGATGGGCGAACTTGTACGACTTGCCACGTGTCACTGTTTCGTCCTTTGTCTCTGAAATTGATATCCAAGAAACTAAAGTCTGTTTAATTGCAACCAATTGTTACAGAACTCCAATCCGATGCCCAGAGATAGAGTTATTGAACTTTTCCCACGATCACCTCTTTGAGATGAAATTCAGGAGCCTGAAAAAGCACTACCTTCCACAGATCATATCTCCAAAAATATTGCGAACCAAGCTCTGAATTGTTTTTACGACTTTCTTCAGGATTTAAGCTTTACACCATATGAATTTCAGATTCTGAACAGTAGAAAAATATTTATGGCGCAAATCACAGATAAGCTTGGGGCACAAAAAATAAACACGGATCATAGCTCTGGTAATTTTTATACGAGCTTCCTCAGGATTTTTTCTTCGCACCCTAAACATTTCAGCTTCTGAAACTTCGTAGAAAAAAAGTTATAGCGAAAATGCCACGATGACCTGTTTGGAGCAGCGAAACCCTAGAATCCAAAGCTCTGATACCAAATGTTGTGTAACCAGCTCCAAAAATAGAAGAAAAGAGATATCAACGCCTTAGAAATAAGCCACTTCGAGGGGGCAACCTCCAATACATTACATAAATGAACAATTCTTGGATGATACAATTTACAAATCCTCCTTTCTATATATAGGAGTCCATGGGGCCATAATGTAGTCCTAGTGGGCCACAATGTAATCCTAGCCGACCTAACAATAATAATTTAAGGGCACAATAATAACAAAATGGGGGTTACAAGGGTACAATAATAACAATAAGGGGTTTACACTAACAATAATAAGGGGCTATACTAGTGATATAGGGACCTAACAGAGTGGTTGCAGAATGAGTTAATGAAGTGAGGTGAAAAAAAATCGAGTGAAAAGGTTGTGGAGATTTTTTTTACAACGGATTAAAAAAAAATCATCATTAAATGATTTGGCTGGGTGACGTGAGAAAATCAATCACTTAGCATTTTATCCGCTTTAGATGATGATCGGGTATAGAATTTGAAATGAAGGATTTTTACCCAAAGTTTTGTGGAGGGTATATTTGGCATGATTAATAAAAATAATCAAGACAACTTTTCGAATGATTCATAACTAAAACTATACTAAAGTTTATGATATGCCATTATAATCAGAAATTTTTACCTTTTCTTTTCATCTGCTTTTTGTGGTCTTTGTATACTTTGTTCTCCTCTGGAAATCATCACTTTGTGAGTCCTCATAATCCTTCTTGATTTTTCTTGTTCATGGATATACTGGATCATCTTGTTGCAATTCAAATGTCTGTTGATCAGTGCCTTCAGGATCTGTAGCTGCGGAATGACTGTTTAGCTGCAGAAAGTCTAATTAGCTGTAGAATGTATGTTTAGCTGCAGAATGTGCCTTTGGAGAATTTTAATCATGGAATGGAGTGGTGTGGAATATACATGGAATATTATATGGAATGGGTGAAGATAGATGATGAAATGGGATATGTATGAAGTGAATGATGGGGTGAAATGGAGTGGAAAAGTATACAAATTGGCCTGCAATTCATGAGATGTGTTATTCAATTGCAGAATGACATCAAACTTTTAAATTTTGATATGGAAATGAGGTGGATGAAGTATGGAATGAGATGAATGAAATATGGAATGAAGTTAAGTATGAATGAATGAATGAAATGGAGTATGGATGGATAAGTGAATGGAATGAAATGAAATGGATCATAAGTAAAATGAATTTGAACTTATGATTTTGTAACAGCTGCTTGCAAAAACAAAATGGAAAATTTAGAGTGTCAGAAAGACTCTGATTTTCACTCTATTTTTTTTGTATAAACATGCCAATCAGTGATTGGTTTTCATGTTTATACTTTAATTTTTTTTTTTTTTTTTTATTTTTTTTTATTTTTTTTTATTTTTTTAAAATGACTTCAGAAAATTCAATCAAGTTGATGAAGAAGAAAGATTCTTCTTCATTGAATTCACATCACTGTTTTCCTGGAACTTCTTGACAAATTATTCTCTTGAGAGTGATTTGTGATACAGCTTCAATCTATGACCATTCACAAGAAAAGTGACCTCTTCTTCATCTATTGTCCTGATTTTTACTGCTCCATTGTCAAAAATTTCAACAATTTCATATGGCCCAAGCCAACATGTTTGAAATTTACCTTGAAAATCCTTGAATTTTGAATCAAACAAGAGAGCCCAGTCACCTTCTTTGAACTTCTTCTCTTTGATGTACTTTTCATGCCATCTAGTCCTTTGTTGTTGGACTAGACTTGTTTTCTGAATAGCATCTTGTCTGATCTCATCCAATTCATTAATAAGCTCTAATCTATGCTTTTGTGCCTCCGTTAAATCAAGTCCTAGCTGAACTGCCATTTTGAAAGTTTGAATCTGGAACTCTATGGGAAACAAGACTTGCTTTCCATAAACAAGTTCATAAGGAGTATGACCTGTTGTGTTTCTCCATGTAGTTCTATAGGCCCACAAGGCTTCAGGAAGCCTATCTACCCAATATCTTCTATGCCAATGAACAGTATTTGTTAGGATCCCTTCAATGACCTTATTAGTAGATTACACTTGACCATTTGCTTGTGGATGACAAGGAGTAGATTTTATGTGCATGATTTTGTACCTCTCCATCAATTGTTCCACTAGCCTTGATGTAAATTGAGCTCCTTGATCTATAAAAATTTCTCTTGGGACACCAAAACGAGTAAAAATATCCTCAAAAAGAAAAGTAACTACAGATGCTTCATTAGCAAAAATTAATCACTTGGCCTCTACCCATTTGGTAACATAATCAGTGCAAAATAATATATATCTCTTTTGTCTTGATGGAGGACTAATAGGTCCTACAAAATCCAAAGCCCATTTTTCAAAAGGTTCAATATGTACCTGAGGTTGTAATGGAATCTCACCTGAAGGAGAAGGCTTCCCTACCTTTTGGCAACTGTCACACCTTTTGACATACTCTTTAGCATATTTGAACAAGGATGGCCAATAATATCCTAAATGAAGGATCTTATAGGCTATCCACTATCATAAATGATTTTTCTTTTATCTCTTGCATTCATTATTGAAGGAAATTTTCCTGAAACTAAATAATTAGAAATGTCAGAAAACCAAGGAGTTTGAGTGGAAATTGCAAAAATATATTCATCAGGAAACTGATCTTCAACTGGAGTGTCATCTTTTATGTTTTGGAGTCTAGATAGGAAATTAGCTACTGTGTTTTGTTTTCTAGGCCTATCTAGAATGGTAATGTTGAATTCTTGTAAAAGCAATAACCATCTTATAACTCTGACATTAGTAATTGATTTGTTCATTAAGTATCTAATTGCAGAATGATCAGTGTGAACAAAAGTTTCATAGGATGTTATATAGTGTATGAATTTGTTTATGGCATGAACAACGGCTAAAAACTCTTTTTCAGTTACAGTATAGTTTAACTCTGCAGGAGTCAAATTTTTACTGGTATAGTAGATGGAATAAGGAATCAGGTCTTTTTTCCTAATACTTCTCCTAGAGCTGTATCAGAGGCATCTGTCGAGATATGAAAAGGTAACTTCCAGTTAGGTCCCCTTAAAATAGGTGCTTCAGAAATTTTTGTTTTCAGGGTTTCAAAGGCTAACTGGCAATCAGAATTCCATTCGAATTCACAATCTTTGGTAAGTAATTTGAAGAGTGGATATGCTATCTTGGTGAAGTTTTCTATAAATCTCCGATAATATCCTGTAAAACCTAGAAAACTCCTAACATATTTTTGACAACTTGGAATGGATAAGTTAGAGATGAATTCAACTTTTGACTCATCAACTCTAATCCCATCCCCTGAAATGTGATGCCCCAAAACAATACCTTCAGTAAACATCATGAAACACATCTCATGACTAAGTGAAAGATTTTCTTCCTGACATCTCTTTAAAACTTTTTCCAAGTTTTCTAAGGTTTCTTCAAATGTGTTTCCATAAACTATGAAATCATCCATGTATACCTCTACACAATCATGTATTAGATCTGAAAAAATTCCTAATACTGCCCTTTGGAATGTTGCAGGTGCATTGCATAATCCAAATGGCAATACTCGGTAAGCATAGGTACCCCAAGGACAGGTAAATGTGGTTTGTCTTGATCTTCAAGTGCTACTTGGATTTGATTGTAACCACTAAACCCATCTAAGAATGAGAAGTACTTTTTGCCAGCTAATGTATCTAACACTTGATCTATGAAAGGTAAGGGAAAATGGTCTTTAAGAGTAGCTTTGTTTAATTCTTGGTAGTCAACACATACCCTCCATTTACCATTTTTCTTTGGCACAATTACCAAAGGAGAAACCCACTGACTATCTGAAATGGGATAGATGAAGTTGACATTTAACAATTTTTGCAATTCTTCTTTAACAATCTCCCTAATATTTGGATTCATCCGTCTTTGAGTTTGTCTGATTGGGTTACAATTTTCCTCTATATAGATGTGATGAGTGCAAGTCTTGGGGCTTATCCCTTTCATGTCAGTGTACTCCCATGCATATGCAGAAGAATGTCTCTGTAATATCTTGACTAACTCTTCTTGTTGAGATTTTTCTAGGTTCTTATTTATGTTCAAAGTTTTGCCTGGAAATATCTCACTTGTAGAGCTGCCAAATTTATCCATAGAATGAAGAGACATCTGTCTTGATGACAAAAACTCAATGTTGGATCCCTTTTGAAATGGTTCATGTTTGTATTCTGAAGAGGATTCAAAGTTTTCTAGAGTATTCAGAATTTGATTATCTTCACTAATTTCTGAAATTGTGAAGAGAGGTTGTAAGTCTTCTTCATCCTCTATCCATTGAGTATCATCTAAATCTATAATTGTCCTTGCTGGAGGATAAAAAGTGAATTTCTTAGTTGAACTACCATCAGAGATGTACATATCACCGGATCTACAACTAATGAAAGCATCAGCTGTAGCTAACCAAGGTCTTCCTAATATAATAGGGTGTCCTCCTAGATTATTCTTAGGAGTTAGGATCATGAAATCCACGGGGTACTCCCAAGAATCTAGGGACACTGGAATGTCTTCTATTACCCCATCAGGTTTAATCACAGATCTGTCTGCTAATTGTAATAATGTGGGTGTAAAGAGAAGATTAGGAAGTTTCAGTTTATCCATGATTTGTCTACTCATGATATTGATTATTGCTCCTAAATCAATGAGTGTGTTTTGGATTTCAATTCCATTGATGTGAATTTTGACAACTGGATTTCCTGGGTCAAGATACTTTGGAATAGAAATCTTGCCCATCATAATGTCTGCTATTTGTCCTGCCAGTTGAATTTTCTTTGTTTCTCTTATTCTTTTTCTTTTTTTCTTCATACTCAACTCCTTTATTGTTTTGGCTAAAATTGGAATTTCCTTGATGGCTTGTAATAATGGAATTTTAATGCAAACATTTCTCAGCTCATCTAGGAAATCATAATTAGGCACCATAATCTGTTTTTCTACACCTCTATCAATTTGTAATCTTTCTGGAAAGGGAGGTATAGAAGTAGATGTGGATGGTTGCTCTAATACAGGAGTTGAAATTATTGGATCTTTTTTGCTTTGATTTTTCAATGTTTGGGTCTTGAAAAGATGTGTCTTCCTCAAGACTTTTATTCACCCGTAGAGAGTCTTCCTCAGAGTTATCTTGTTCTTGTATGATCACATAAGGTTTCCTCTTTTCAAGTATTCTTCCAGACTTAAGTTGAACATCACTAAGGTCTAAAGGAGTAATTAAATAAGTTGGAAACTGTTGGCCTTCTATCATGTATGTGTTCTGAGGATTTTTATTATTGGGGTTTGGTATGGGTTGAGCAAGTAACTGATTTGATTTTTGAGGAAATGGTAATGGAAGTGGTTGATTTTGATGTGGGAGGTTCTGATGATGTTGTTGAGGATTTTGAGGAGAAAAATGTGGGTATGGTGGATAGGATGGTGGATACTGATAGTACTGAGAGTATCTTCCATAGGGACTTTGTGCTCCTGGTGCCAAAACATGAGATTGATTTTGAAATTGAGGCCAAGGTTTCTGCCAAGAATTCCAATTTGGTGGAAATTGATTATACATTTGATCATGGAATCCTTGTGTTTGAGGTCCTTGCCAAGGCCTTCTAGAGAAAAAATTGAGAGATTCTGTGGAATTTGTAGGAGTTTCCTCTTGAAAGACAACTTTGAGACCAGGAAGGGAAGGAAAATTCTTGGTCTCATGTTTTTCAGAACAAATGACATAGGTCTCTACAACTTTTACATCCAAAGGACACTCTCTCAAGGCATGTTTCTTCCTACATTTGGGACAAAATATTGCTAAGGCATTAGATTCAACTTTTTGCTTGTTTTGTATCTTAAGGGTGTCTATTTTTTCACTAAGACTCCCTAATATATCAGATTTAAAATCATCAAGCATATGTCCTATATCTGACCTACTTACTGTCCTAGAAGCAGACTTACTTGCCCTTGCAAGAGTAGGATCTCTTGGACCTTTTACAGTTTTAGATTTCCCTCTTGAAAGGTTGATACATAACTCAGATATTTCAGGTAATGTGAGCTGTGATATATCCCCTTTTCCCATCATGTTAAGGATATCCAACCATTCATCCCTAATTGATTTCAACAAAAGAGCTTTTAAGGTGTCTTGATCTAAGTTTTCCATTTTTGCTCTTTTGATGTTGTAATGAAATCTCTCCAACAAATCTTTCAAATTTTCATCTTCTTTTTGTAACATCTTAAACACTTCTTCCTTATGATTAATCAGCAGACAATAATCGAAATACCTCTCTAGAAATTCTTGTTTCATGTCTTCCCATGTCCTAATAGAACTGTTGATAAAACTCATAAACCACTTCAATGTTGCTGCTTTCAATGTTGAAGGAAATAGTTTAAGTTTTTGAGCATCTTGTAAGTAGTCATAAGTTCTACACAGGATTTCAAATTCAAATAGGAAGGTTTCAGGATCTTCAGTTTTAAGTCCATAGAAGTTTGGAAGGACAGAGGGTGAAATGTTTTTCATGGTTGTATTGGTTTCTTCATATATTATAGGAAACACAAAAGAGCTTCTCATTTCTCTTCTACCTCTTCCTCCTTCTGCACCTCTACCTCCTTCTCCTCTACCTCTACCTCTACCCCCTCCAAATAATGTGTTTTCTCCATTAAAGACTCCTCCTCCCCCTTCCTCTGCCATGGTTGATTCTTCGGTAGAAATGGAAAAGTTTGTGTCCTTAGCAGGAGTCCTTGGATCCTCTTCTAAGGCAGGTTCAGTGGATGAAGTGGAAGGTTTCTCTAATGGAATATTTGATCTTAGGTCTTCTATAAGTCTAGGATCAGTAAAGGATGGAATGTGGGTCTGATTTGAAGGTGTACTAGCTCTTGGTATAGGTGAAACAAGTGGTGTTCTAGGAATCAAACTTCTGTTTCTGCTACTTATGAATCTACCCCTTGAGTCTCTCTCTCTACGCATATAATTTTTTTTTTTTTGGGAGTTAAGAAACAAAGGCTACCTAGTTTTCACTTCCTCGGCAACCGCACCAAAATTAAACTGCTAAAGTGAGGTGCACTGTATGTGCCTAGGTGTTTGTTTCTTACTGCGTTGTGTTTAGTGTTTTATGATGTTTTTGGTATTTTTATGGTTTTATGTTCACAAGGTAAAGAACTAAATGCTGGTGGAAAGAAGTTACTGGTTAGAAAACAGAGTGGAGCCTAAATTGTTGATGACAATTGACAAATGCAAACACTGAGACAGAACCAAACCTAAACTATGACTTGGAAGAATACAAATTTTGATAATGACGTCAAGAAAATGAATCACAACATGAACTTTAACTTTTCCAATCCATTCATTAAGGATATTTTGGAAGAGCTTGAGGAATGGGCAGCTAAGTGTAAAAATTCTCCTAATTAAAAAATTAAACAATCAGCTTATAATGATACAACATCTTATCCATGATTAAAGGTTTGTTGAAGCATATTTGGAAAAGAACATTGGTAACATCATAAGATCTCTACTTCTAAAACTAGCTCCTAATTCTATTATGCAACTTAGTTTAACATCACTAAACCTTACTCAAAAGTTATAGATTTCCTTTTAGAATAGTTTTTGAATAAAGGCTTATTTGTGGAATGGTAAAAAGGTTGCAAAAGTACTTCAGGCCTTGGACTGATACTATCTTCTGTTCAGATGATTATAAGTCAATATATGTTTAGAACAAAAGAAGTTTTGTAAATAACGAAGACCATGGTTTTTAAGTTTGACAACTAATGCAATTTAAGATGAAGTGGATGACAAATAAATGTGGAATGTAAATACAATGAGCTAAGCTAGAACTGAACTAGAGTGCTACCAGTCTACAATAAACAGTGCTAAACTAACAAGCTATTATCAAACTTAAAACGAAATAACAGAGCATGAATTGAATGCAATTTGACTCCAGAGTACCCTAACTGAGTTATCATGCAATTAATCTATGGGATTCTACAACCTATTTTTTCCATCATGAATGGTATTTTGGAAGAGCTTGTTAGAAAAATCCTGGCTGTACAATTCAATGCAAATGCAAACATGAAAATTGAAAGCAATTACAATTAAAAATTAATACATCACAGCTATTTCCTACTCGTTATTATGATATTTTGGAAGAGCGTTTTAAGAGTAAGATCAGCTATGCTACTTAGTGTAAACAAAAAACTGAAACTTTCAGTATCACAGTCATGCCTTAGCCATCATAATGATTTTTTGGAAGAGTTTACTAGAATAAGTTCAACTGTGATAATGAACAAAAGAAATTGCAATTAAAATCTATAACACTACAACCATTTCTCATTCATTATCATGATCTTTTGGAAGAGTTTCTTAGAACAAGTATAGCTATAGTGACTAATGAAATTAACTATGAACTCAAATTTCAAAAACGTGAAAACAACTAAGATACTTATCTAGATTACGAAAGTAAAGCCATTCAGGAGGCAGGGGCCCTCTACCACCAGACGGAATCTAACTCAAAATCAACTCAACGCGTTCAAAGCAATGCTGTCTTCTTCATTAAAGGAAAATAACTTAAAACAGAGTATTCTCGGTCTTCAGAAATATAGCAGTCAATCCATGAAATCTAATCAAAATCTAGAGCTTGTCTCTTGGTTTCCCGAGTACATTTATAACAAATCTTCGTAACAGAACTTGCAACAATACAGGGATCATTGTCTTTTCATATCAAAATCGTACTAGAACTCTAAAGATGGCAGCGTAAAGGGACAAAGGACATCTGGACTGTCCTTGTCCTATTAGGAGTCTGCCTCCTTGTATGAGTTCCCATGTACAAAACCACGTCCAGAATTCAATTCATTCTTCATGGTGAGCAACAAACGTTGAGGACATGATGTGGAATAAACCCATGTGTGGATTTTCCTGAGAGGACACCTGGAACATGCTTGAACGTGAAGACAGCTGCAGAATTGGTGGTTAGCTACGGAATGTCTGCATTCTGTAGCTAGTTTCAGTTCAAAATGCATTACAATGACAAAATCACAAAACTTAGCAAGTTAGCCATGATACTCATTCTTAAAGTAATTTTAACTAATTTCATTGATCATTTGGGCCTGGGATGACGATGGGAAAAGGAAAATGGAGTGAAGTAAGATGAAAGAAAGAATAATCTTGGGGCTCAACAGATGGAATGGAGGTTCATTCATGAGATCAATTTAAATTCTTGACTCAATATGTACAAGATATAGTCAAACACTTGATTTGTGGGGATATGTTTCATTTTTTAGCCAGATTGACATAGTAAAAGAATTATTCTCAAGGGACGTTGTTTCATTTTGAACGAGATTGACACAACAAAAGGAAATTTTCTCTGGGAGCTTATTTCATTTTTTAACAAGCTTGAAACAAGAAAATGAACTCTATATTCTACTACCACCAGCACCTAATAAAGGGAGTGAGTTCTCCATTGTTGAGTTATTAGTGGGTTTGCTCTATTGAGCATGTTTCTTGTGCATGTTGTTTTGTTTTTGTTTATTTTTTTATGTAGCATGATATGTTTCCATTTAACTTATCTTATTACATGTTGAACTTGTTCCACTAATGTTTGACAAAACAATTTGACCTGTGACTAGCTCGTAGGAAAGAAACCTCCCTATTAAGCATAGTGTATTTTGTCCGTCGATGCACCAAATACACTACAAAAAACTTTATAGTAGCTTCTCCATTTAATCTAGTTTATGGGAAAGAATCTATGATTCCATAAAAATTCCATAAAATTTATCTCTTCCTTCATATAGTTCGTTTTATTGAAGAAGTACCTTCTTCTTCCATATAATTAAGAATGACTCAGATCCTTAAAATGGAAGAATAAAGAGAGAAAGCCAAATTAACTCATCCCCAACACCAGCAGGTAGTGAAAAAATCTTCTGATGCAAATTTTGTTTCCCTAAAAACATTCCAAGTTGGAGACCTCATACTTAAGTGGGACAAGTCACATGAGGAAAAAAGTAAGCATGCCAAATTCCAAAAAATGTGTCTTGGAACATTTAAAATCTTAGAATAAATTGGCCTATCAACCTTCATGTTACAAGATCTTCAGGGAATAAAAGATTTTATCCCTATCAATGTGCTGATTTTGAAAAAAATACTTTTCTTAGAAGAAAATTTTCTTCTAAACGTATTATACCTACACTTGTACATTTTTTAGGAAAATCATGTTTGATTACATACTTTTGGTTTTTCACAACATCTCTGATTTATTTTATGCCTTTTTATTTTTTAAGGATAGAAATTATTGAGGAAATAACTACAAAACTTGAAAATTAAACGAATACTATACAACTCTGAAATTTGTTTCCATCAAAATTGTAAATTTTATAAACGCAAAGCTTCTAAAGTATTTTTAATGTATTATCAATCAGAAAGGGTTCATCCTTACAAAGTAAATACTTGCTGTTACTAAGCATCAATAAATATAAATTTTCATGCAAAAAATCTTGAGTCAATGATTCTCACCATCCATTGAAAATGATTTTTTAGAGTTTAATTCAAAAAATATAAAAAAAATTAAAAGGATCAGGGGTCTCATCAGGAGCCTGCTTACCATTATCATAGGTAAATAATAAACTAACATTAGCACTACTGCATCTCAAACTAGGGTATGACTCATGATTATTAAAATCATAAGACAAGGGGTCTCATCACGAACCAGCTTGTTCAGTTCAATTATAACCAACAATTGGCATTGTCACTTTCTACACATCAAGCCAGGACAATTAATTTTTAGGAAAAATAAAAAACAAGTTATCTGATTAAGGATTTATCTCAAATAATTGTAATAATAAATGGATGGGATAATGAATAATTAATGGTTAAAAGGTAACCTTGTTAAGGATATGAATGCCTGCTATCAATAGTGGCTCTACCTATGACAAAAGGAGTAAATCAAAGGGCTAAGTTACAAAGAGAAACTTACTTTATCTCTTAAAATATTTCAAGATTGATAGAGTGGAATGAAGATATTTATTTATGAAATATTTCTTAAAGATTTACAATAAAGATGATTTTTTTATATTCAGAGTAATTTTGTTCATTCAAAACATTTGAAAAAACCAATATTTTTTTCCTTAAAACATTTCTACTTATTTAAAGTTACTAAGGAATTATTTTTAAGAGGTAACTGCTTCTTCCAGTTAATCACCAATTGTTGTGCTATTCAACAACCCCCATTATTTTAGCTTAGTTACCTTAGAAAATAATGGGGACCCTTTTTAAATTTTTATAGTAAAACAAATAAGACCCTTAGAGTGATTCATTTTGATATAAATAAGAATCAAAAGGGGTAAAAACCTTGAATTTTGGCCTTAAAAGCACTCGAGCAGAGAAATATCGGAATATTGCAATCAAAATACCTCAATGTAACACATATGGCTCCTAAAATCCACTCAAAACATATTGTGATGGGATATATAACAAAGCGATTTTTGTAAAGGGAAAAGGAATTTTTTAAACAAATTCTATAAGGAAAAGCTTATGGGACCCACTTCCACTACGTAGGTTATCACAAATCACAAATCGCATTTCACAACTCTACCCCAATGGCCTTAATGTCACACTCCATATTTTCCCTATGTGATACACTCAATGACATCACATTTTTGCAAACATAACCATTCTTTCCTATCACCCATATCCATCTATGTGATATACTCTATCGCGTCGCATTTTCACAATGCGACCATCGTTTCCCTTCATCCATTTTCATCGATATTTTGATTGAAATATCGCAATTGGCAAAACCAAGTTGATCAACATTTTATAAATATTCACACATGTGATACTAAGATGCAAAATATTTGGTTTTAATGTTGGAATGATTACATGGTAAAATCAACCCATACCAACCATTAATGCCATAACTTAGCAGTTTCATAGCCCATGCCTCCAAGATGATTTAACTGCAAGAAGCATTGAATTAATGTATTAGCAGCATGGAAAGTTTCATTCGTTTAATTTTTCCATTACTACGGTACTTGTGCATTTGTAAAATCAATGTTGCCTCTTTCTAGTTATCATTTCTCATTATGTATAAGCGATCCCAAATAAATAAAATTCTTTGGATATGTCAAAATATCTCAAGAAATCTAAGAAACTAATTGCCCATGTGAATCATACACCTTTTGCAAGCGAAAGAGCAAAGATTCTTTGTTTGTTTACAGACACGACATACAGACCGCAAAGCAGATATTCCTACTGGAAATCCATGTAAAAGTTGTTTCAGGATGAGAAACCCCACGGGGTTCAAGGGAAGGTGACTGTTGATGATTTTGATTCCTCAAAAGATACAAAAGAAGTGAAAATTTCTTTTTTGCCTTGAATTGCTACACTCCCTAAAATATTACCCTACACTGATATGGTAAGATGGATAATTGACAACCTCATAAATGGGGACATGATTTTTATAACCAACAGAGGAAAGATGATAGGTTCCTTTAAAGTCAAAGACTTGAAGCTGATGTGTCACATCCCAGACCCAGAAAAGGTCTACGACAAAAAATTTCTAGCGCAATTCGCTAGTGAGAATGAGCTAAAGTCAAATCCAATCAAGCAATGGAGAAGCAACCCCAATAAACACAAGAATTATGACAAGGGCATGTATTCTACTAAGTCCCTTGCTAGTCCCTACTCTTATTTTCCTACAATTTTGTCTAAGCTCTTTGGTCAGCTTGACACTACCAAATTTTTAGTATAATGGGTTACCCTAATGGAAGAAGTTGTAGACTCTTATATTATGAATTGGGGAAATATTTTGTCCAATAATATTGCTACTCAAATTTTGGAATACAGGAAAAATATTTATATTTCCTCCAAAATCCCCCCCCCCCCCATTTTATATGGGGGCTTATGTAATGGATGCTACTATTTTCACTTCAGATTTTCTAGCCATGGGTTGGAAATTGACTACCCAAGACCCTCTCCCCATTTATGTATATCATAGCATGTTATGGGAGTCAAAATTTTAGAACCATTTTTATAAAATATTCAAGGGAGTTATCGTCCCTTTGTTTCAAGTCATACTTAACGATAAAGCCCCCAGATTTTCAAATGAAGCTCAAGTTGATTTCTCCTCCTTTTGAAAATGGTTTGGAGAATAATTTTTTACCTATGTCAAAGTATTTTGGAGCCTAGCTCGGATTTTACCCTTGTATGTTCTTGATAAGATTCTCGCAAGAGAAGTATCTTATCAAAATTTTGGCAAACAATTAACCAAGTTTCTTAAGGAAGATAAGAAAGTGTCATGGCCCTCCTTTCAAATTAATTTTGGTGTTTACGGTCTAGAAAATTGCAAGCATGCAGTTTTAGAAATAAGCCAAATTGAATGTTTGAATTTTTTTACAATTTCAAACAGACAATATGACCTGATTAAATTTTCCAATGATTTTACTACCCAAGTTAAAATTATACCTTTTGCACATGAAGATGATGATTTTGATGACTTGTTTGAGTCAGTCGATAACTACTCTGTAGTTCAGATGTTGGCAACCCTATGCCTCCATCCACAAAAATTGCTAAAGTTTAAAGAGTACATGAACAAGAGACTAAAATGAATTGCATTGGAAATTATAGAAGTATCTGAACCCTTAACACATTAGGAAAAGGAAAAAGAACCGACACCTAATGATACTAAAGTCCTTAGTAAAACTGAGCAACATAAATCTGTCAAAGTTCAAAATATGGAATTAGATTTCCCAAGTAATCTGACTGATGTTTGGAAGCATTTTAACCAAAAAATATTGGGAGAGAAAAAAGTTATAATTAATGGTCATAAAAAAACTATGCAATTGCCTCAAACTAAAAGTCAGGACTCATTCACGGCTTGACCCTTTGACAAATTTGTAAGCATAGAGAAAAAGGAATTCATCCTGACATTCCCCACTAAATTTTTTTTACTTAAGATTGAGGAAATCACTCCTATGGGTATATTCTATAGTCCTAAACATAAATCAGTTATGAGCAGACAAAAGAGCCGAAGGAGAATAGATAAATCTCAACTCCTTTTCCCAGAATATGTCTTAATGGAAGTTGTCTGGAAAGATGGACGTGAAAATCCTTCACAAGATCTAACTCGTATGACCAAGTTCGTAGGAGATTATGCATATGAAACTATAGATAAAGTTCCTAAGGTTAAACAATTGATGAAATAAAATGATGAAAGAATCATCCAATTAGAACATGAGCTACAGGAAAAATAAGAAAAATCTCAACCAACAACTACAAGTACAGGTAATGCAGCTCCAAGAGAGCATGGGCCAATTGAATATTCAACACCAAAATGAAATCTGTTCAAAGGACATTCAAATTCATCAATTGCAATTTTATGTACATAAATTGAAAGATAATGCAAAGATAGATGAATTTAAAAAATAGGCCTTCGAACTAAACACCCTATTAGCACAAAACAAGTTTTTTTGTCAAAATTTGTCAAACATTCTTAAATTGTGTGAGAAAAGTGATTCACTGATGACTCAAATATTAGACCATAGTATCATTTTTTATGAGAGTGATGATAAGGTTTCACAGTATGTCACCAGGAAGGATGTTGCTGAAGGCCGAAAGGCCAACCTACCCAAGATTGAATAATCTAAAAAGGAAATATTGTTTACTGACTGGAACATGCAATTCAAACATTTTGAAATATCCATTTGTAGATAAAAATATGTGGCTACTAACATTGTGGAAAATGTTAGTGAAAATCGCATTGCTGCAAACCTTATTGATATATGTCCTCCCAATCCACTTCCTATTGTGAAAGACTTGATAAGAAAATGGAAAGAAATTTTAAAGGTGAAATAGGAATCCATCAAAAAGTTGGAAAAACTAGATTGGGATAATTATTGGAGATACTTGATAAAGCCACATAGCTAATGACTTATGTTGCGTTGTCTTACAGATACATCCTCCTACATGTTTCCTCCTCTTTCTGATATTGTTTTCACTGGACAACTAGACATCAAGGTAGGTCAAACTCCTGAGGTTAAGCCTATGCTTAACATCCTTCAGCTGAAGGAACAAATGTTTAATGAGGCAATAGGACAACCATCAAGCAAGTCACCCCTTTAAATTTTGTTTCTATTTAATTTTCACTTAGTTTAAGGAGAGTTGTTTAAATCTCTTGAGTTTTTATTGTAATAACTATTTTACGAATTTTTTATTATTATTATATAAACCCCTTCATGTCTTCTAAGAAGGGCTCCTGAAATTTTGAAAGGAAGACTTTACAGAAGTCACACTTTTTTACTCTTGAAGTTTTCATAATAGAAAGGGTTGAACAAGTACTTTTTCTCTAATGAGAAGAGTGAGAATATACATGGTACTTTTATCCTATATGTTATATTTTTCTTCCAAATAAAAAATGCTCAATTTTTATGATATTTTGTTTCATGTATCTATTTGAAAAAAGTCATGCATTAACTCACTTTTGAACATGTTAGATTTTTATCTTTTGGTACATATTAAATACATGCATTAAACAGTTCCAATATAACCTTATCCAATTTATTTAATTAAATCAATTATTTCAATTTGTTTTCATATCTTTGAGTGTTTTTATATTATTTATTTGCATCCGCTGAAAGATCATATTTATAAATCTTACAGAGAATATATATTTCTTCTAGGGATACATATAGATAGATATATTATTTACTTCAAGCTTTCTATTACTCCCATCTACCAAGTTACAGAAAATTATAAATCCCTTCATTTAACCAATTATATTTCATTGGGAAACCTGCCCCATAAAACTAGTTGGAGCCGCCATTCCAAACGTTAAAAAGGATGGTTTTTAAGTCCCCAACCGAGTGGTTTTCCGTTATTTTTTTGCACCGATTTTCAGGGCCTCAACTGGGTGGAAGGAAGTTGATTTGCTGAACTTGGTGCCAAATATTGACTACAAGATTAACCATAATACACCTAGGATCCAAAAATGTATCCACAACAATTTAAATAAGACATTTTCCTTTTTTTGTGATACTTTTCTTATAGGAAATTAGAATTACCATCTTGGAAAATATATCCATGATCATAAATACATAGTCATTACCATGTTTTGCAGAAGGGAGGCCATAATTATAGTCCATCTCAATCGATTCCCAAGGACGGTTAGGAATAGGAAGAGAGGTGTATAGGCCTTGGCTCATAATGGTTGGTTAGGAAATGGTATAGGTGGTGCAGGACCTAAGACAATTGCTAACATATTGTCAAATTTTCAGCCAACATAAATACTTATGTTGTATTAGTAATATTTTCTCCACACCAAAGTGCCTCGCTACCTGATTTTAATGTGCCTCCCAGACTTTTTTAGCATGCATGCTTGAAAGAATGAAAAGGTTTCCTAGATATTGCAATAGCCTATGTTGGAGATGGAATTCTAGAAATTTCTTTCTTTCCATCAACATTTTATATGTGGTAATGAATTTTCAGTCAATGTTGTACAACTATGTGCATATAAAGTTCTCTTTCCCAAAATAGTTGAAAATTTTGGTTGGTGTCATAACCAAGGGCCAACTAAGACTATATGAAACATGATTGGTGCTAGCTTTCTTTTATTTTATGTTTAAATGGAATTGTCATGGGTGTGTGGATAATTTTTTAGGGTGATAATTTTGTACTGCCCCTTGTGCATGGATAAATTTAAGAGGTGTCTGACCTATGTGGTTGATTGTTTTCTTCCCTAGAAACATGATGCTTCCATTCTTATAGGCCTACATTATAGAATATACCCCCTTATCAGAGGTGGGGTATCTAAAGATAGTATTAGAGATCGTTACATTGTTGTATGCCACCAAATGTCCTTTTTGACTGAGAACTATAACAATAGCATAGCAAGAACCATTTGTCTCAATGTCAAATGGTTGGTACAAATATAATAGGGTGAGGACTAGAGCATAGAAAAGGTGGTATTTCAGTTCATAAAATTCCTTATGTAGTGAATTAGAAAAAAAATAAAAAATTCTCTACTCTTGTGTTGTGCATGTTGGCCTCATAGTGTTGGCATTGATGTCAACCTAGGATGTCTACCTGAGCAGTGATTTGACAAGTTGATTTTCTTGGCATTGATGTTAAAAAAATTGGAGGTTTTTTCATGAATATTATAGCCTCAATGACAAGCTATTGAGGTTTTTTGGTGGTTTATAAAGAATCTATATATTTTGTATATGCTTTCAGAGGAGGATTATAATTTTCTGGAAGTGTTGAAGTAAGGTTCGAGCAGACAAGAGGTGAATATGGGGTAAAATGGGTTATAAGAGTACAACATGGATTATAACACTATCTAGTATTCCTATTACCTCCACTATAACATAGTTCCTAAAGATGAAGGTTGTGTTATACCCTATATAGTGAATTTCCCACATTATGTTCTCACTCCACTGAATTCTTGAGGCATTTCCTATGGTTTTTGTACACGGTATTTGGTGAATAGAGTAAACTTGAGTTACAATCCATTTTATAAGTTGATCAAGTAAAAAATAATGAGACTTCGTGATTTTTATTGATTGCATCCTTCATCAATGACAAAAAGGTCTGAGTGTGCAATAGATGGGGTTAGAGTTGATGAGTCAAAAGTTGAATTCATCTCTAACTTATCCATTCCAAGTTGTCAAAAATATGTTAGGAGTTTTCTAGGTTTTACAGGATATTATCGGAGATTTATAGAAAACTTCACCAAGATAGCATCTCCACTCTTCAAATTACTTACCAAAGATTGTGAATTCGAATGGAATTCTAATTGCCAGTTAGCCTTTGAAACCCTGAAAACAAAAATTTCTGAAGCACCTATTTTAAGGGGGCCTAACTGGAAGTTACCTTTTCATATCTCGACAGATGCCTCTGATACAGCTCTAGGAGAAGTATTAGGAAAAAAGACCTGATTCCTTATGCCATCTACTATACCAGTAAAAATTTGACTCCTGCAGAGTTAAACTATACTGTAACTGAAAAAAAGTTTTTAGCCATTGTTCATGCCATAAAAAAAATTAGACACTATATAACAGGCTATGAAACTTTTATTCTCACTGATCATTCTGCAATTAGATATCTAATGAACAAATCAATTACTAATGGCAGAGTTATAAGATGATTGTTACTCTTACAAGAATTCAACATTACTATTCTAGATAGGCTGGAAAACAAAACACAGTAGCTGATTTCCTATCTAGACTCCAAAATATCAAAGATGACACTCCGGTTGAAGATCAATTTCCTGATGAATATCTTTTTTAAATCTCTACTCAAACTCCATGGTTTGCTGATATTGCTAATTATTTAGTTTCGGGAAAATTTCCTTCAATTATGAATGCAAGAGATAAAAGAAAATCCATTTGTGATAGTGGATAGCCTATAAGATCCTTCATTTAGGATATTATTGGCCATCCTTGTTCAAATATGCTAAAGAGTATGTCAAAAGGTGTGACAGTTGCCAAAAGGTAGGGAAGCCTTCTCCTTCAGGTGAGATTCCATTACAACCTCAGGTACATATTGAACCTTTTGAAAAATGGGCTTTGGATTTTGTAGGACCTATTAGTCCTCCATCAAGATAGCATCACCCAGCCAAATCATTTAATGATGATTTTTTTTTAATCCGTTGTAAAAAAAATCTCCACAACCTTTTCACTCATTTGATTTTTTTTCACCTCACTTCATTAACTCATTCTGCAACCACTCTGTTAGGTCGCTATATCACTAGTATAGCCCCTTATTATTTTTAGTGTAAACCCCTTATTGTTATTATTGTACCCTTGTAACCCCCATTTTGTTATTATTGTGCCCTTAAATTATTATTGTTAGGTCGGCTAGGATTACATTGTGGCCCACTAGGATTACATTATGGCACCATGGACTCCTATATATAGAAAGTAGGTTTTGTGAATTGTATCATCCAAGAATTGTTCATTTATGTAATGTATTGGAGGTTTCCCCCTCGAAGTGGCTCATTTCTAAGGTGTTTACATCTCTTTTCTTCTATTTTTGGAGCTGGTTACACAACATTTGGTATCAGAGCTTTGGATTCTAGGGTTTCGCTGCTCCAAACAGGTCATCGTGGAATTTTCGCTATAACCTTTTTTCTACGAAGTTTCAGAAGCTGAAATTTTTAGGGTGCGAAGAAAAAATCCTGAGGAAGCTTGTATAAAAATTTCAGAGTTTGGTTCGTAATAATTTCAGAGCTATGATCTGTGGAAGTCAGGTATTTGTTCAGGCTCCTAAACAGGTCATCGTTGCATTTGCGCTATAAATATTTTTCTACGAAGGTTCAGAATCTGAAATTAATATGGTGGGAAGCGGAAATCCTGAGTAAATTCATCAAAAAATTTCAAAGCTTGGTTCGCAACATTTTTGGAGATATGATCTGTGGAAGGTAGTGCTTTTTCAGGCTCCTGAATTTCATCTCAAAGAGGTGATCGTGGGAAAAGTTCAATAACTCTCTCTCTGAAGATTGGATTGGACTGCCGCCAAAAGTGGTCGCAAGTACACGGCCTATAGTTTCTTCTCTATCAATTTTAGAGACAAAGGACAAAACAGTGACACGTGGCAAGTCGTACAACTTCGCTCTACTGAACCAGTCCAGAATTAGGTCATTGTGGGAGATTGGACACAACTTTGTCTTGGAGAATGAAAATCAGGTCAGACCTGTGGCATTTGAAAGAAGCTTCAGAGGGCTACTACAGGGCTGAATTTCAGATATCGAAGATTTTCAATTACAAATATAATTCAATTTCAATATCGATCTCCTAAAATCTAGTAAAAGGTGTGTATTTTTTTTCCGAATTGCATAAGTCTTGTTTGAAGAATCAAGTTGAATTGATTCCAAGGGAATATTGTAGAATAGATATCAATATTGGATTATAAAATGGCCCCTAAAAAGAATTCAACACCCATTAAGCCTTCAGAAGGCTCTACTATGACTCATGAAGATGAAGAATTGCAACATGATCTATCAAAATTACAAGAGAAAATGCAACAGTTTTCACTCTCGCAAAGAGCAACAAAAAATGAAATGGAAGTTTTGAAGAAAGGCATGGAAGTGAAGATGGACGGTTTGAAGAAATGCATGGAAGCTAAGATGGATGACATGAAAGACAACATGGAAAACATGAAGAGTGATCTAAAAGCATACATGGAAGGCTTGATGACAAGCTTAAAACCAGAAATGATTCCTAATGGCGGAAATATAGGAGAAGAACCTCTTGATGAGAACAAAATAAATGTTAGTTGTGATTTCATAAACTCGAATGTTGGTGGGAAGAACCACCATATTCCAAAAATGGATATGAGGAAGTTTGATGGAAAGGATCCTGTAACATGGATACTACAGATGGAGCAATATTTTGATCTCCATAACGTGCAAAACACACAAAAGGTGCGCATTGCAACTTTACATTTAGAACAAAATACATTTGTATGGTATCAATGGCTTTGCTCCCATAAAAAAATTGTCACTTGGTCAATTTTTACGGAGGAAATGATAGCACATTATGAGGATACAAAGAGCAACACCTTCTTTAGCCAATTGATAAATCTCAAACAAAAGGGTTTAGTGGGGCACCACATTGAGGACTTCCAAAATTTGAATATAAGGGTAACTAATATTCCAGAGGAACACGGGATTGATCTCTTCCTAATTTCTAATGTATTGGAGGTTTCCCCCTCGAAGTGGCTCATTTCTAAGGCGTTTATATCTCTTTTCTTCTCAAGTTATCCCTTTTCTTCAACTATGTGAGCTTCACGTATTTCCTTTATTTTATTATTATGCTTGTTTAGATAATGCCTCTTAAATTTACCATACTTATTGCATCCAATTCAGTGAACTTTGTACAAATTCTCTCTTGTATTGCAATTTCCAAGCTTTCATTTCTTCAACTTCTTGGACCTTGCAATAAAGTATTGACTCCTTTCATTTGATTGGGTGTCATCATTTGCCTTGATCCTCGATTCTTCCAAGATATTTGATCCCAAAACACATCAAAAGGTGTAGTATCCTTTATTGTGTCTTGATGGAGGACTAATAGGTCCTACAAAATCCAAAGCCCATTTTTCAAAAGGTTCAATATGTACCTGAGGTTGTAATGGAATCTCACCTGAAGGAGAAGGCTTCCCTACCTTTTGGAAACTGTCACACCTTTTCACATACTCTTTAGCATATTTGAACAAGGATGGCCAATAATATCCTAAATGAAGGATCTTATAGGCTATCCACTATCATAAATGATTTTTCTTTTATCTCTTGCATTCATTATTGAAATCCATTTTCCACCGAAACTAAATCCAAAATAATTAGAAATGTCGGAAAACCAAGGAGTTTGAGTGGAAATTGCAAAAAGATATTCATCGTGAAATTGATCTTCAACGCTGCCCCTCATCTTTTATGTTTTGGAGTCTAGATAGGAAATTAGCTACGTAATTGTTTTGTTTTCTAGGGCTATCTAGAATGGTAATGTTGAATTCTTGTAAAAGCAATAACCATCTTATAACTCTGCCATTAGTAATTGATTTGTTCATTAAGTATCTAATTGCAGAATGATCAGTGTGAACAAAAGTTTCATAGGATGTTATATAGTGTATGAATTTGTTTATGGCATGAAAAACGGCTAAAAACTCTTTTTCAGTTACAGTATAGTTTAACTTTGCAGGAGTCAAATTTTTACTGGTATAGTAGATGGCATAAGGAATCAGGTCTTTTTTCCTAATACTTCTCCTAGAGCTGTATCAGAGGCATCTGTCGAGATATGAAAAGGTAACTTCCAGTTAGGTCCCCTTAAAATAGGTGCTTCAGAAATTTTTGTTTTCAAGGTTTCAAGGCTTCTTGGCAATCGTCCATTCGAATTCACAATCTTTGGTAAGTAATTTGAAGAGTGGAGATGCTATCTTGGTGAAGTTTTCTATAAATCTCCGATAATATCCTGTAAAACCTAGAAAACTCCTAACATATTTTTGACAACTTGGAATGGATAAGGTGTCTTGATGGAGGACTAATAGGTCCTACAAAATCCAAAGCCCATTTTTCAAAAGGTTCAATATGTACCTGAGGTTGTAATGGAATCTCACCTGAAGGAGAAGGCTTCCCTACCTTTTGGCAACTGTCACACCTTTTGACATACTCTTTAGCATATTTGAACAAGGATGGCCAATAATATCCTATATGAAGGATCTTATAGGCTATCCACTATCATAAATGATTTTTCTTTTATCTCTTGCATTCATTATTGAAGGAAATTTTCCTGAAACTAAATAATTAGAAATGTCAGAAAACCAAGGAGTTTGAGTGGAAATTGCAAAATATATTCATCGAGCTGATCTTCAAGCTGAGTGTCATCTTTGATATTTTGGAGTCTAGATAGGAAATCAGCTACTGTGTTTTGTTTTCTAGGCCTATCTAGAATGGTGATGTTGAATTCTTGTAAGAGCAATAACCATCTTATAACTCTGCCATTAGTGATTGATTTGTTCATTAAATATATAATTGCAGAATGATCAGTGTGAACAAAAGTTTCATAGCTTGTTATATAGTGTCTAAATTTGTTTATGGCATGAACAACGGCTAAAAACTCTTTTTCAGTTACAGTATAGTTTAACTCTGCAGGAGTCAAATTTTTACTGGTATAATAGATGGCATAGGGAATCAAGTCTTTCTGCCCCAATACTGCTCCTAGAGCTGTATCGGAGGCATCTGTCGAGATATGAAAAGGTAACTTCCAGTTAGGTCCCCTTAATATAGGTGCTTCAGAAATTTTGGTTTTCAGGGTTTCAAAAGCTAACTGGCAATCAGAAGTCCACTTGAATTCACAATCTTTAGTAAGTAATTTGAAGAGTGGAGATGCTATTTTGGTAAAGTTTTCTATAAATCTCCGATAATACCCTGTAAATCCTAGAAAACTTCTAACATCTCTTTGACAACTTGGAATGGATAAGGTGTCTTGATGGAGGACTAATAGGTCCTACAAAATCCAAAGCCCATTTTTCAAAGGTTCAATATGTACCTGAGGTTGTAATGGCATCTCACCTGAAGGAGAAGGTTTCCCTACCCTTTGGCAACTGTCACACCTTTTGACATACTCTTTAGCATCTTTAAACAAGGATGGCCAATAATATCTTAAATGAGATCTTATAGGCTATCCACTATCATAAATGATTTTTCTTTTATCTCTTGCATTCATTATTGAAGGAAATTTTCCTGAAACTAAATAATTAGAAATGTCAGAAAACCAAGGAGTTTGAGTGGAAATTGCAAAAAGATATTCATCAGGAAATTGATCTTCAACTGGAGTGTCATCTTTTATGTTTTGGAGTCTAGATAGGAAATTAGCTACTGTGTTTTGTTTTCTAGGGCTATCTAGAATGGTAATGTTGAATTCTTGTAAAAGCAATAACCATATTATAACTCTGCCATTAGTAATTGATTTGTTCATTAAGTATCTAATTGCAGAATGATCTGTGTGAACAAAAGTTTCATAGCCTGTTATATAGTGTCTGAATTTGTTTATGGCATGAACAACAGCTAAAAACTCTTTTTCAGTTACAGTATAGTTTAACTCTGGAGGAGTCAAATTTTTACTGGTATAGTAGATGGCATAAGGAATCAGGTCTTTTTGTCCCAATACTGCTCCTAGAGCTGTATCTGAGGCATCTGTTGAAATATGAAAAGGTAACTTCCAGTTAGGTCCCCTTAAAATAGGTGCTTCAGAAATTTTTGTTTTCGGGGTTTCAAAGGCTAACTGGCAATCAGAATTCCATTTGAATTCACAATATTTGGTAAGTAATTTGAAGAGTGGAGATGCTATCTTGGTGAATTTTTCTATAAACCTCCGATAATATCCTGTAAATCCTAGAAAACTCCTAACATATTTTTGACAACTTGGAATAGATAAGTTAGAGATGAATTCAACTTTTGACTCATCAACTCTAATCCCATCCCCTGAAATGTGATGCCCCAAAACAATACCTTCAGTAAACATCATGAAACATTTCTCATGACTAAGTGAAAGATTTTCTTCCTGACATCTCTTTAAAACTTTTTCCAAGTTTTCTAAGGTTTCTTCAAATGTGTTTCCATAAACTATGAAATCATCCATGTATACCTCTACACAATCATGTATTAGATCTGAAAAAATTCCTAATACTGCCCTTTGGAATGTTGCAGGTGCATTGCATAATCCAAATGGCAATACTCGGTAAGCATAGGTACCCCAAGGACAAGTAAATGTGGTTTTGTCTTGATATTCAAGTGCTACTTGGATTTGGTTGTAACCACTAAACCCATCTAGGAATGAGAAGTACTTTTTGCCAGCTAATGTATCTAACACTTGATCTATGAAAGGTAAGGGAAAATGGTCTTTAAGAGTAGCTTTATTTAATTCCCGGTAGTCAATACATACCCTCCATTTACCATTTTCTTTGGCACAATTACCAAAGGAGAAACCCACTGACTATCTGAAATGGGATAGATGAAGTTGACATTTAACAATTTTTGCAATTCTTCTTTAACAATCTCCCTAAGATTTGGATTCATCCATCTTTGAGGTTGTCTGATTGGTTTGCAATTTTCCTCTATATAGATGTGATGAGTGCAAGTCTTGGGGCTTATCCATTTCATGTCAGTGTATTCCCATGCATATGCAGAAGAATGTCTCTGTAATACTTTGACTAACTCTTCTTGTTGAGATTTTTCTAGGTTCTTATTTATGTTCAAAGTTTTTCCTGGAAATATCTCACTTGTAGAGCTGCCAAATTTATCCATAGAATGAAGAGACATCTGCCTTGATGACAAGAACTCAATGTTGGATCCCTCTTGAAATGATTAATGTTTGTATTTTGAAAAGGATTCAAAGTTTTCTAGAGTATTCAGAATTTGATTATCTTCACTAATTTCTGAAATTGTGAAGAGAGGTTGTAAATTTTCTTCATCCTCTATCCATTGAGTATCATCTAAATCTATAATCGTCCTAGCTGAAGGATACAAAGTGAATTTTTTAGTTGAACTACCATCAGAGATGTACATATCACCAGATCTACAACTAATAAAAGCATCAGTTGTAGCCAACCAAGGTCTTCCTAATATAACAGGGTGTCCTCCTAGATTATTCTTAGGAGTTAGGATCATGAAATCCACAGGGTACTCCCAAGAATCTAGGGATACTGGAATGTCTTCTATTACCCCATCAGGTTTGATCACAGACCTGTCAGCTAATTGTAATAATGTGGGTGTAAAGAGAAAATTAGGAAGTTTCAGTTTATCCATGATTTGTCTACTCATGATATTGATTGTTGCTCCTAAATCAATGAGTGTGTTTTGGACTTCAATTCCATTGATGTGAATTTTAACAACTAGATTTCCTGGGTCAAGATACTTTGGAATAGCAATCTTACCCATCATAATGTCTGCTATTTTTCCTCCCAGTTGAATTTTCTTTGTTTCTCTTATTCTTTTTCTTTTTTTCTTCATGCTCAACTCCTTTATTGTTTTGGATAAAATTGGAATTTCCTTGATGGCTTGTAATAATGGAATCTTAATGCAAACATTTCTCAACTCATCTATGAAATCATAATCAGGCACCATAATCTGTTTTTCTACACCTCTATCAATTTGTAATCTTTCTGGAAAGGGAGGTATAGAAGTAGATGTTGATGGCTTCTCTAATACAGGAGTTGAAATTAATGGTTCTTTTTTCTTTAATTTTTCAATGTTTGGGTCTTGAAAAGATGTGTCTTCCTCAAGACTTTTACTCACCCGTAGAGAGTCTTCCTCAGAGTTATCTTGTTCTTGTATGATAACAGAAGGTTTCCTCTTTTCAAGTATTCTTCCAGACCTAAGTTGAACATCACTAAGGTCTAAAGGAGTAATTAAATAAGTTGGAAACTGTTGGCCTTCTATCATGTATGTGTTCTGAGGATTTTATTATTGGGGTTTGGTATGGGTTGAGCAGGCAATTGATTTGATTTTTGAGGGAATGGTAATGGAAGTGGTTGATTTTGATGTGGTAGGTTCTGATGATGTTGTTGAGGATTTTGAGGATAAAAATGTGGGTATGGTGGATAGGATGGTGGATACTGATAGTATGGAGAGTATCTTCCATAGGGACTTTGTGCTCCTTGTGCCCAAGCTTGAGATTGATTTTGAAATTGAGGCCAAGGTTGCTGCCAAGAATTCCAAGGTGGAGGTTGGTTATACATTTTATCATGGAATCCTTGTGTTTGAGGTCCTTGCCAAGGCCTTCTAGAGACAAAATTGAGAGATTCTGTGGAATTTGTAGGAGTTTCCTCTTGAAAGACAACTTTGAGACCAGGAAGGGAAGGAAAATTCTTGGTCTCATGTTTTTCAGAACAAATGACATAGGTCTCTACAACTTTTACATCCAAAGGACACTCTCTCAAGGCATGTTTCTTCCTACATTTGGGACAAAATATTGCTAAGGCATCAGATTCAACTTTTTGCTTGTTTTGTATCTTAAGGGTGTCTATTTGTTCACTAAGACTCCCTAATATATCAGATTTAAAATCATCAAGCATATGTCCTATATCTGACCTACTTACTGTCCTAGAAGCAGACTTACTTGCCCTTGCAAGAGTAGGATCTCTTGGACCTTTTACAGTTTTAGATTTCCCTCTTGAAAGGTTGATACATAACTCAGATATTTCAGGTAATGTGAGCTGTGATATATCCCCTTTTCCCATCATGTTAAGGATATCCAACCATTCATCCCTAATTGATTTCAACAAAAGAGCTTTTAAGGTGTCTTGATCTAAGTTTTCCATTTTTGCTCTTTTGATGTTGTAATGAAATCTCTCCAACAAATCTTCCAAGTTTTCATCTTCTTTTTGTAACATCTTAAACACTTCTTCCTTATGATTGACCGGCATACGATAATCCAAATACCTCTCTAGAAATGCTTGTTTCATGTCTTCCCATGTCCTAATAGAACTGTTGATCAAACTCATAAACCACTTCAATGCTACTCCTTTCAATGTTGAAGGAAATAGTTTAATTTTTTGAGCATATTGTAAGTAGTCATAAGTTCTACACAGGATTTCAAATTCAAATAGGAAGGTTTCAGGATCTTCAGTTTTAAGTCCATATAAGTTTGGAAGGACAAAGGGTGAAATATTTTTCATGGTTGTATTGGTTTCTTCATATATTATAGGAAACCCAAAAGAGCTTCCCATTTCTCTTCTACCTCTTCCTCCTTCTGCACCTCTACCTCCTTCTCCTCTACCTCTACCTCTACCCCCTCCAAATAATGTGTGTTCTCCATTAAAGACTCCTCCTCCCCCTTCTTCTGCCATGGTTGACTCTCCTGTGGAAGTGGAAAAGTTTGTGTCCCTAATAGGAGTCTTTGGATCTTCTTCTACGGCAGGTTCAGTGGATGAAGTGGAAGGTTTCTCTAATGGAATATTTGATCTTAGGTCTTCAGTAAAGGATGGAATGTGGGTCTGAGTTGAAGGTGTACTAGCTCTTGGTCTAGGTGAAACAAGTGGTGTTCTAGGAATCAAACTTCTATTTCTGCTACTTATGAATCTACCCCTTGAGTCTCTCTCTCTACGCATATAATTTTTTTTTTTTTGGGAGTTAAGAAACAAAGGCTACCTAGTTTTCACTTCCCCGGCAACGGCACCAAAATGTTGGTGCTCAACCTAGTCTCCTAAATTGAGTTCATTTAATTGTCAACTAGGGTTGGTAAACTGCTAAAGTGAGGTGCACTGTATGTGCCTAGGTGTTTGTTTCTTACTGCGTTGTGTTTAGTGTTTTATGATGTTTTTGGTATTTTTATGGTTTTATGTTCACAAGGTAAAGAACTAAATGCTGGTGGAAAGAAGTTACTGGTTAGAAAACAGAGTGGAGCCTAAATTGTTGATGACAATTGACAAATGCAAACACTGAGACAGAACGAAACCTAAACTATGACTTGGAAGAATACAAAGTTTGATAATGACTTCAAGAAAATGAATCACAACATGAACTTTAACTTTTCCAATCCATTCATTAAGGATATTTTGGAAGAGCTTGAGGAATTGGCAGCTAAGTGTAAAAATTCTCCTAATTAAAAAATTAAACAATCAGCTTATAATGATACAACATCTTATCCATGATTAAAGGTTTGTTGAAGCATATTTGGAAAAGAACATTGGTAACATCATAAGATCTCTACTTCTAAAACTAGCTCCTAATTCTATTCTGCAACTTAGTTTAACATCACTAAACCTTACTCAAAAGTTATAGATTTCCTTTTAGAATAGTTTTTGAAGAAAGGCTTATTTGTGGAATGGTAAAAAGGTTGCAAAAGTACTTCAGGCCTTGGACTGATACTATCTTCTGTTCAGATGATTATAAGTCAATATATGTTTAGAACAAAAGAAGTTTTGTAAATAACGAAGACCATGGTTTTTAAGTTTGACAACTAATGCAATTTAATATGAAGTGGATGACAACTAAATGTGGAATGTAAATACAATGAGCTAAGCTAGAACTGAACTAGAGTGCTACCAGTCTACAATAAACAGTGCTAAACTAACAAGCTATTATCAAACTTAAAACGAAATAACAGAGCATGAATTGAATGCAATTTGACTCCAGAGTACCCTAACTGAGTTATCATGCAATTAATCTATGGGATTCTACAGCGTATTTTGTCCATCATGAATGGTATTTTGGAAGAGCTTGTTAGAAAAATCCTGGCTGTACAATTCAATGCAAATGCAAACATGAAAATTGAAAGCAATTACAATTAAAAATTAATACATCACATCTATTTCCTACTCGTTATTATGATATTTTGGAAGAGCGTTTTAAGAGTAAGATCAGCTATGCTACTTAGTGTAAACAAAAAACTGAAACTTTCAGTATCACAGTCATGCCTTAGCCATCATAATGATTTTTTGGAAGAGTTTACTAGAATAAGTTCAACTGTGATAATGAACAAAAGAAATTGCAATTAAAATCTATAACACTACAACCATTTCTCATTCATTATCATGATCTTTTGGAAGAGTTTCTTAGAACAAGTATAGCTATAGTGAATAATGAAATTAACTATGAACTCAAATTTCAAAAACGTGAAAAAAACTAAGATACTTATCTAGATTACGAAAGTAAAGCCGTTCAGGAGGCAAGGGCCCTCTACCACCAAACAGAATCTAACTCAAAATCAACTCAAAGCGTTCAAAGCAATGCTGTCTTCTTCATTAAAGGAAAATAACTTAAAACAGATTATTCTCAATCTTTAGAAATATAGTAGTCAATCTATGAAATCTAATCAAAATCTAGAGCTTGTCTCTTGGTTTCACGAGTACATTTATAACAAATCTTCATAACAGAACTTGCAACAATACGAGGATAATTGTCTTTTCATATCAAAATCGTACTATAACTCTAAAGATGGCAGCATAAAGGGACAAAGGACATCTGGACTGTCCTTGTCCTATTAGGAGTCTGCTTCATTGTATGAGTTCCCACGTACAAAACCACGTCCAGAATTCAGTTCATTCTTCATGGTGAGCAACAAACGTTAAGGACATGATGTGGAATATACCCATGTGTGGATTTTCTTGAGAGGACACCTGGAACATGCTTGAACGTGAAGACAGCTGCAGAATTGGCGGTTAGCTACGGAATGTCTGCATTCTGTAGCTAGTTTTAGTTCAAAATACATTACAATGACAAAATCACAAAACTTAGCAAGTTAGCCATGATACTCATTCTTAAAGTAATTTTAACTAATTTCATTGATCATTTGGGCCTGGGATGACGATGGGAAAAGGAAAATGGAGTGAAGTAAGATGAAAGAAAGAATAATCTTGGGGCTCAACAGATGGAATGGAGGTTCATTCATGAGATCAATTTAAATTCTTGACTCAATATGTACAAGATATAGTCAAACACTTGATTTGTGGGGATATGTTTCATTTTTTAGCCAGATTGACATAGTAAAAGAATTATTCTCAAGGGACGTTGTTTCATTTTGAACGAGATTGACACAACAAAAGGAAATTTTCTCTGGGAGCTTATTTCATTTTTTAACAAGCTTGAAACAAGAAAATGAACTCTATATTCTACTACCACCAGCACCTAATAAAGGGAGCGAGTTCTCCATTGTTGAGTTATTAGTGGGTTTGCTCTATTGAGCATGTTTCTTGTGCATGTTGTTTTGTTTTTGTTTATTTTTTTATGTAGCATGATATGTTTCCATTTAACTTATCTTATTACATGTTGAACTTGTTCCACTAATGTTTGACAAAACAATTTGACCTGTGACTAGCTCGTAGGAAAGAAACCTCCCTATTAAGCATAGTGTATTTTGTCCGTCGATGCACCAAATACACTACAACAAACTTTATAGTAGCTTCTCCATTTAATCTAGTTTATGGGAAAGAATCTATGATTCCATAAAAATTCCATAAAATTTATCTCTTCCTTCATATAGTTCGTTTTATTGAAGAAGTACCTTCTTCTTCCATATAATTAAGAATGACTCAGATCCTTAAAATGGAAGAATAAAGAGAGAAAGCCAAATTAACTCATCCCCAACACCAGCAGGTAGTGAAAAAATCTTCTGATGCAAATTTTGTTTCCCTAAAAACATTCCAAGTTGGAGACCTCATACTTAAGTGGGACAAGTCACATGAGGAAAAAAGTAAGCATGCCAAATTCCAAAAAATGTGTCTTGGAACATTTAAAATCTTAGAATAAATTGGCCTATCAACCTTCATGTTACAAGATCTTCAAGGAATAAAAGATTTTATCCCTATCAATGTGCTGATTTTGAAAAAAAATCTTTTCTTAGAAGAAAATTTTCTTCTAAACGTATTATACCTACACTTGTACATTTTTTAGGAAAATCATGTTTGATTACATACTTTTGGTTTTTCACAACATCTCTGATTTATTTTATGCCTTTTTATTTTTTAAGGATAGAAATTATTGAGGAAATAACTACAAAACTTGAAAATTAAACGAATACTATACAACTCTGAAATTTGTTTCCATCAAAATTGTAAATTTTATAAACGCAAAGCTTCTAAAGTATTTTTAATGTATTATCAATCAGAAAGGGTTCATCCTTACAAAGTAAATACTTGCTGTTACTAAGCATCAATAAATATAAATTGTCATGCAAAAAATCTTGAGTCAATGATTCTCACCATCCATTGAAAATGATTTTTTAGAGTTTAATTCAAAAAATATAAAAAAAATTAAAAGGATCAGGGGTCTCATCAGGAGCCTGCTTACCATTATCATAGGTAAATAATAAACTAACATTAGCACTACTGCATCTCAAACCAGGGTATGTCTCATGATTATTAAAATCATAAGACAAGGGGTCTCATCACGAACCAGCTTGTTCAGTTCAATTATAACCAACAATTGGCATTGTCACTTTCTACACATCAAGCCAGGACAATTAATTTTTAGGAAAAATAAAAAACAAGTTATCTGATTAAGGATTTATCTCAAATAATTGTAATAATAAATGGATGGGATAATGAATAATTAATGGTTAAAAGGTAACCTTGTTAAGGATATGAATGCCTGCTATCAATAGTGGCTCTACCTATGACAAAAGGAGTAAATCAAAGGGCTAAGTTACAAAGACACACTTACTTTATCTCTTAAAATATTTCAAGATTGATAGAGTGGAATGAAGATATTTATTTATGAAATATTTCTAAAATATTTACAATAAAGATGACTTTTTTATATTCAGAGTAATTTTGTTCATTCAAAACATTTGAAAAAACCAATATTTTTTTCCTTAAAACATTTCTACTTATTTAAAGTTACTAAGGAATTATTTTTAAGAGGTAACTGCTTCTTCCAGTTAATCACCAATTGTTGTGCTATTCAACAACCCCCATTATTTTAGCTTAGTTACCTTAGAAAATAATGGGGACCCTTTTTAAATTTTTATAGTAAAACAAATAAGACCCTTAGAGTGATTCATTTTGATATAAATAAGAATCAAAAGGGGTTAAAACCTTAAATTTTGGCCTTAAAAGCACTCGAGCAGAGAAATATCGGAATATTGCAATCAAAATACCTCAATGTAACACATATGGCTCCTAAAATCCACTCAAAACATATTGTGATGGGATATATAACAAAGCGATTTTTGTAAAGGGAAAAGGAATTTTTTAAACAAATTCTATAAGGAAAAGCTTATGGGACCCACTTCCACTACGTAGGTTATCACAAATCACAAATCACATTTCACAACTCTACCCCGATGGCCTTAATGTCACACTCCATATTTTCCCTATGCGATACACTCAATCACATCACATTTTTGCAAACATAACCATTCTTTCCTATCAACCATATCCATCTATGTGATATACTCTATCGCGTCGCATTTTCACAATGCGACCATCGTTTCCCTTCATCCATTTTCATCAATATTTTGATTGCAATATCGCAATTGGCAAAACCAAGTTGATCAACATTTTATAAATATTCACACATGTGATACTAAGATGCAAAATATTTGGTTTTAATGTTGGAATGATTACATGGTAAAATCAACCCATACCAACCATTAATTCCATAACTTAGCAGTTTCATAGCCCATGCCTCCAAGATGATTTGACTGCAAGAAGCATTGAATTAATGTATTAGCAGCATGGAAAGTTTCATTCGTTTAATTTTTCCATTACTACGGTACTTGTGCATTTGTAAAATCAATGTTGCCTCTTTCTAGTTATCATTTCTCATTATGTATAAGCGATCCCAAATAAATAAAATTCTTTGGATATGTCAAAATATCTCAAGAAATCTAAGAAACTAATTGCCCATGTGAATCCTACACCTTTTGCAAGCGAAAGAGCAAAGATTCTTTGTTTGTTTACAGACACGACATACAGACCGCAAAGCAGATATTCCTACTGGAAATCCATGTAAAAGTTGTTTCAGGATGAGAAACCCCACGGGGTTCAAAGGAAGGTGACTGTTGATGATTTTGATTCCTCAAAAGATACAAAAGAAGTGAAAATTTCTTTTTTGCCTTGAATTTCTACACTCCCTAAAATATTACCCTACACTGATATGGTAAGATGGATAATTGACAACCTCATAAATGGGGACATGATTTTTATAACCAGCAGAGGAAAGATGATAGGTTCCTTTAAAGTCAAAGACTTGAAGCTGATGTGTCACATCCCAGACCCAGAAAAGGTCTACGACAAGAAATTTCTAGCGCAATTCGCTAGTGAGAATGAGCTAAAGTCAAATCCAATCAAGCAATGGAGAAGCAACCCCAATAAACACAAGAATTATGACAAGGGCATGTATTCTACTAAGTCCCTTGCTAGTCCCTACTCTTATTTTCCTACAATTTTGTCTAAGCTCTTTGGTCAGCTTGACACTACCAAATTTTTAGTATAATGGGTTACCCTAATGGAAGAAGTTGTAGACTCTTATATTATGAATTGGGGAAATATTTTGTCCAATAATATTGCTACTCAAATTTTGGAATACAGGAAAAATATTTATATTTCCTCCAAAATCCCCCCCCCCCCCATTTTATATGGGGGCTTATGTAATGGATGCTACTATTTTCACTTCAGATTTTCTAGCCATGGGTTGGAAATTGACTACCCAAGACCCTCTCCCCATTTATGTATATCATAGCATGTTATGGGAGTCAAAATTTTAGAACCATTTTTATAAAATATTCAAGGGAGTTATCATCCCTTTGTTTCAAGTCATACTTAACGATAAAGCCCCCAGATTTTCAAATGAAGCTCAAGTTGATTTCTCCTCCTTTTGAAAATGGTTTGGAGAATATTTTTTTACCTATGTCAAAGTATTTTGGAGCCTAGCTCGGATTTTACCCTTGTATGTTCTTGATAAGATTCTCGCAAGAGAAGTATCTTATCAGAATTTTGGCAAACAATTAACCAAGTTTCTTAAGGAAGATAAGAAAGTGTCATGTCCCTCCTTTCAAATTAATTTTGGTGTTTACAGTCTAGAAAATTGCAAGCATGCAGTTTTAGAAATAAGCCAAATTGAATGTTTGAATTTTTTTACAATTTCAAACAGACAATATGACCTGATTAAATTTTCCAATGATTTTACTACCCAAGTTAAAATTATACCTTTTGCACATGAAGATGATGATTTTGATGACTTGTTTGAGTCAGTCGATAACTACTCTGTAGTTCAGATGTTGGCAACCCTATGCCTCCATCCACAAAAATTGCTAAAGTTTAAAGAGTACATGAACAAGAGACTAAAATGAATTGCATTGGAAATTATAGAAGTATCTGAACCCTTAACACATTAGGAAAAGGAAAAATAACCGACACCTAATGATACTAAAGTCCTTAGTAAAACTGAGCAACATAAATCTGTCAAAGTTCAAAATATGGAATTAGATTTCCCAAGTAATCTGACTGATGTTTGGAAGGATTTTAACCAAAAAATCTTAGGAGAGAAAGAAGTTATAATTAATGGTCATAAAAAAACTATGCAATTGCCTCAAACTAAAAGTCAGGACTCATTCACTGCTTGACCCTTTGACAAATTTGTAAGCATAGAGAAAAAGGAATTCATCCTGACATTCCCCACTAAATTTTTTTTACTTAAGATTGAGGAAATCACTCCTATGGGTATATTCTATAGTCCTAAACATAAATCAGTTATGAGCAGACAAAAGAGCCGAAGGAGAATAGATAAATCTCAACTCCTTTTCCCAGAATATGTCTTAATGGAAGTTGTCTGGAAAGATGGACGTGAAAATCCTTCACAAGATCTAACTCGTATGACCAAGTTCGTAGGAGATTATGCATATGAAACTATAGATAAAGTTCCTAAGGTTAAACAATTGATGAAATAAAATGATGAAAGAATCATCCAATTAGAACATGAGCTACAGGAAAAATAAGAAAAATCTCAACCAACAACTACAAGTACAGGTAATGCAGCTCCAAGAGAGCATGGGCCAATTGAATATTCAACACCAAAATGAAATCTGTTCAAAGGACATTCAAATTCATCAATTGCAATTTTATGTACATAAATTGAAAGATAATGCAAAGATAGATGAATTTAGAAAATAGGCCTTCGAACTAAACACCCTATTAGCACAAAACAAGTTTTTTTGTCAAAATTTGTCAAACATTCTTAAATTGTGTGAGCAAAGTGATTCACTGATGACTCAAATATTAGACCATAGTATCAGTTTTTATGAGAGTGATGATAAGGTTTCACAGTATGTCACCAGGAAGGATGTTGCTGAAGGCCGAAAGGCCAACCTACCCAAGATTGAATAATCTAAAAAGGAAATATTGTTTACTGACTGGAACATGCAATTCAAACATTTTGAAATATCCATTTGTAGATAAAAATATGTGGCTACTAACATTGTGGAAAATGTTAGTGAAAATCGCATTGCTACAAACCTTATTGATATATGTCCTCCCAATCCACTTCCTATTGTGAAAGACTTGATAAGAAAATGGAAAGAAATTTTAAAGGTGAAATAGGAATCCATCAAAAAGTTGGAAAAACTAGATTGGGATAATTATTGGAGATACTTGATAAAGCCACATAGCTAATGACTTATGTTGCGTTGTCTTACAGATACATCCTCCTACATGTTGCCTCCTCTTTCTGATATTGTTTTCACTGGACAACTAGACATCAAGGTAGGTCAAACTCCTGAGGTTAAGCCTATGCTTAACATCCTTCAGCTGAAGGAACAAATGTTTAATGAGGCAATAGGACAACCATCAAGCAAGTCACCCCTTTAAATTTTGTTTCTATTTAATTTTCACTTAGTTTAAGGAGAGTTGTTTAAATCTCTTGAGTTTTTATTGTAATAACTATTTTACGAATTTTTTATTATTATTATATAAACCCCTTCATGTCTTCTAAGAAGGGCTCCTGAAATTTTGAAAGGAAGACTTTACAGAAGTCACACTTTTTTACTCTTGAAGTTTTCATAATAGAAAGGGTTGAACAAGTACTTTTTCTCTAATGAGAAGAGTGAGAATATACATGGTACTTTTATCCTATATGTTATATTTTTCTTCCAAATAAAAAATGCTCAATTTTTATGATATTTTGTTTCATGTATCTATTTGAAAAAGGTCATGCATTAACTCACTTTTGAACATGTTAGATTTTTATCTTTTGGTACATATTAAATACATGCATTAAACAGTTCCAATATAACCTTATCCAATTTATTTAATTAAATCAATTATTTCAATTTGTTTTCATATCTTTGAGTGTTTTTATATTATTTATTTGCATCCGCTGAAAGATCATATTTATAAATCTTACAGAGAATATATATTTCTTCTAGGGATACATATAGATAGATATATTATTTACTTCAAGCTTTCTATTACTCCCATCTACCAAGTTACAGAAAATTATAAATCCCTTCATTTAACCAATTATATTTCATTGGGAAACCTGCCCCATAAAACTAGTTGGAGCCGCCATTCCAAACGTTAAAAAGGATGGTTTTTAAGTCCCCAACCGAGTGGTTTTCCGTTATTTTTTTGCACCGATTTTCAGGGCCTCAACTGGGTGGAAGGAAGTTGATTTGCTGAACTTGGTGCCAAATATTGACTACAAGATTAACCATAATACACCTAGGATCCAAAAATGTATCCACAACAATTTAAATAAGACATTTTCCTTTTTTTGTGATACTTTTCTTATAGGAAATTAGAATTACCATCTTGGAAAATATATCCATGATCATAAATACATAGTCATTACCATGTTTTGCAGAAGGGAGGCCATAATTATAGTCCATCTCAATCGATTCCCAAGGACGGTTAGGAATAGGAAGAGAGGTGTATAGGCCTTGGCTCATAATGGTTGGTTAGGAAATGGTATAGGTGGTGCAGGACCTAAGACAATTGCTAACATATTGTCAAATTTTCAGCCAACATAAATACTTATGTTGTATTAGTAATATTTTCTCCACACCAAAGTGCCTCGCTACCTGATTTTAATGTGCCTCCCAGACTTTTTTAGCATGCATGCTTGAAATAATGAAAAGGTGTCCTAGATATTGCAATACCCTATGTTGGAGATGGAATTCTAGAAATTTCTTTCTTTCCATCAACATTTTATATGTGGTAATGAATTTTCAGTCAATGTTGTACAACTATGTGCATATAAAGTTCTCTTTCCCAAAATAGTTGAAAATTTTGGTTGGTGTCATAACCAAGGGCCGACTAAGACTATATGAAACATGATTGGTGCTAGCTTTCTTTTATTTTATGTTTAAATGGAATTGTCATGGGTGTGTGGATAATTTTTTAGGGTGATAATTTTGTAATGCCCCTTGTGCATGGATAAATTTAAGAGGTGTCTGACCTATGTGGTTGATTGTTTTCTTCCCTAGAAACATGATGCTTCCATTCTTATAGGCCTACATTATAGAATATACCCCCTTATCAGAGGTGGGGTATCTAAAGATAGTATTAGAGATCGTTACATTGTTGTATGCCACCAAATGTCCTTTTTGAATGAGAACTATAACAATAGCATAGCAAGAACCATTTGTCTCAATGTCAAATGGTTGGTACAAATATAATAGGGTGAGGACTAGAGCATAGAAAAGGTGGTATTTCAGTTCATAAAATTCCTTATGTAGTGAATTAGAAAAAAAAATAAAAAATTCTCTACTCTTGTGTTGTGCATGTTGGCCTCATAGTGTTGGCATTGATGTCAACCTAGGATGTCTACCTGAGCAGTGATTTGACAAGTTGATTTTCTTGGCATTGATGTTAAAAAAATTGGAGGTTTTTTCATGAATATTATAGCCTCAATGACAAGCTATTGAGGTTTTTTGGTGGTTTATAAAGAATCTATATATTTTGTATATGCTTTCAGAGGAGGATTATAATTTTCTGGAAGTGTTGAAGTAAGGTTCGAGCAGACAAGAGGTGAATATGGGGTAAAATGGGTTATAAGAGTACAACATGGATTATAACACTATCTAGTATTCCTATTACCTCCACTATAACATAGTTCCTAAAGATGAAGGTTGTGTTATACCCTATATAGTGAATTTCCCACATTATGTTCTCACTCCACTGAATTCTTGAGGCATTTCCTATGGTTTTTGTACACGGTATTTGGTGAATAGAGTAAACTTGAGTTACAATCCATTTTATAAGTTGATCAAGTAAAAAATAATGAGACTTCGTGATTTTTATTGATTGCATCCTTCATCAATGACAAAAAGGTCTGAGTGTGCAATAGATGGGGTTAGAGATTATGAGAATATGAGCTACAACAATGCAAAGATAGTATGTAGACCGACTATCATATTAAAAGTACATGTGAGAGGATGATGGATATGTAGTGCATATTATGTATAAAATCCTTGTTTTGTAGACTATATTGTTGCTAGTTGGCATTGATATGGAGATTAGATTATTGTTGTAGTTGCCTCTGTAGATACTTTAGATGAGAGTGCAATTTGTTGATGTGTCTGTGTTGTAAGGGTTCTATTATAGAGTTTGTTATTGTAGCATCTTTATATGTGCTCTATATGGTTTCTAAAGTATTTTAGTGATGGTTGAGTCTGATGTTGAGATTTCTGTTTTATGTTGTTCAAGTGTTTGATTTTGATAAGAAGAGTGACTTTGTGAGATGATGTATTGATTGAGTTAGTATTATAGAGATTGTATTGGAGGGCATGTATTCATAGTTTGATATACGATAAAATTGTTTATTGTGAGTCCAATATGAAAATGGATAAAATTTGGTTCATAAGAGTTTTTATGAGTTTGGATTCAATATGAAACATTATGAAATGTGGTCTACAAAGGAGCTTAAAGTTTGGGGCCTTCAGTGAAACAAGTAGTGGCTTTTTGTGACAGGGTGTAGTATCATCATTTAGGTAATGGCCTAATAACTTGGGAGTGGTGACTTCCATTTAGTGATTACTAGATAGTTCATTGGTGGCTTGCAAATTTGAGGGAGTGTGGATTCCAGTAGGAAATGGCCTACTAAGTTCATATAGGATGTGGCCAAGAGCAAGTGGCAACTTGCATGATTGGAATGTTGTGGCTTGCACACTGGTGGTAGCTAATGATTATATAAAAAATAAGAATTGAAGATTAATAGAAAGATGAATGCAAAGACTATTTTCCAATGCTGGCTTTACAGTTTTGATTTCCACCTTATATCTGATGTCTCATGTGTGATGATACTGATGGTTTCTCCTATGTGTATTTACCTTAAGGTTCTCATGGTTATGTTCTTAGATATGCTACTCATATAATAATGGTTATGTTAAATGATTCTAATAAGTGAATGAATCCAGTTATGGTGAAAGAAAATGAAAAACGTGATCATATGGCACAATATTGATTCCCCTCCCCCCCCAATATTGTTAACGCTTCCAAAAAATGGTATAAGAGTGAGGATATCGATTGCAGCTTAATTGATGAGGAGTACATCTAGGTAGATCCAGTAAAATTTGTCTTTTTTTCAAATGAGTATTTAAGGAGTTTTAGTTCTTCATGAAAGTAAATATGCAATTTGGAAGGTGAAATTCGATGTCTTTTTTGTCTCTTCATGAAATACATTTGTTTTCGATAGAATATAGAGTAAAATAAGGATTTAATGTTATGGTTAAAGGGATAATTTTTTATGGGCTTTGAAAATATGATAATATTTATGTAAGAAATTATGATACTAAAAAAGAGATGTTGGAAATGTTGCAAAACGTGTAAGGTGGAGAATATTTGCAAATATCATAGAAGTTTAAAGCACCCCACCGCTCACATATTGACGAGGAGAACAATGAAAACTATTGTATATTGATATAACAGTATAAAATCAAGCATGCTCACAAAAAGAATATGAAAGCAATGATGATATAGATTGTGGATTAGGAATTCTTGTAGAGGGGAAATAAGAAGAGGTTAGAAACTAAAATGAAGTGTTGGAAAGTTTTAAAGAGAAAGAGATATATTATGTAAAATTGGAACTAGAGGTAGGCTCTTTGAGATGTGAGCTTAAACAGAAAAATAATCAACTATACTGATATTAGAATTTGGAGATGAGTACTAGAATCTTGGATAAGATTCTCAATAGCCAAAGATATCCTCTCATCAATAACTATTTGGGATTTGAAGAAGAAACATGATCCATGAAAGGAGAAAAATAAACAGTGGATAACCATGTGCCTACAAGAAGAGCATCCAAAGAAATTCAGAAAAATTAGTAGCAACAAGGAAAGTGAAGGAAGAGAAGCACCTAATAGTGAAATTGAAGACAAGGAAATCACAATGGTAGAATGTTGCTACACTCAAGAGGAGAAAAGATGCGATCAATATCATAGATGACTCTTCAACCAAGAATATGAAATACAAGGTAGAAAGGTTTATTTCATGCTTATTTTTTTTATTGCAATTATTTTGGACATAGAGCAATGAAATGTAAGTACTTTGCAAGAAAACTAACATTGATGAAGTGGAATTCAAGCCAAGGTATAGTTTATGATAATGTTGAATGTTTCAAGTTTGGTAACCTTGGAAACAATGAATTAGCTTGCAGATATAGCATAACGGAGCCTATAGGAAGTGTAGTCGAGATATTGAAGATAAAGAAGGTGTGGAGAGGAAATGAAAATTCTATTAAGTCTTAACCTACTAAATTTTGGAAGAGAAAATATGAGTTGCGATGATATAACCTTTGTGGATCTTCGAAGAATTCTAAAGGAGGAAAACTTGTTCCTAATTTTTCACCTGGGGTTCACAAGAAGAAAATATACTTAGGGGGACTAGATATTCTCTAAATTAATATTAGAGGAGCCAGCCCCATTGCAATATTTTGATACATCATGCATATTCAGAAAAGTATTGTGGAGGCATATGACAGGCAACCACAGCCTCAAGGGGAGCATATGGAAGTAATATGGCAGTGTATAGAAGACATTTACAAAAAATTTAGAAACAACATATGATGAGTTCGTGAGCCTAAAATATCAACCTACATAGTGGAGATGAGTAGCAACAACACTGTATGCTCATGATCCTCATGCACATTGAGGTCTATAGGATCAATCTATTTATTGGAAGTATCATGAGCTTACGGGGAGTTATGCATGGTATGATATTTGCATGGATTACTTTTCATGCCTGACACTTAGCTGCAAGTAAACCTCTAGCATTCTAGAGGTTTGTCCTCCTCTTTATAAAGTAGATCCCAGGGGATTTTAACCTTGAATATCTCAATTTTTTTGGGACTCGCATTACTTTGATATTAGTTTGAGCTACCCCCGAGATGAAATTTTAAAATTTATTTTTAAAAAAATTAATTTTTTAGATTATAATTAAATCAAAATTTTAAAATTTATTTATTTATATCCCAGAGGAACATAGCAGCCTGCCTCACACATAGCTACTAATAAAATTATTGGGGCCTATGGTGAATCAATTGAATACTTAACCCTAATAGAACCCCAATAAAACCCCAATAGTTTCATGCCTAACACTATAAACTTATGGGGGTCTACAGTGAAAGAATTGAATATTTAACCCCAATATTTTCTTTCCTACCACTAAATATTATGGGGGTCTACGGTAAATCAATTATATTACTTAACCCCAATAGAAACCCAATAGTTTCATGTCTAACCCTTAGCTACTAGTAAACCTCTAGCAGTTTATGGTATTTTCTACTCTCTATAAACAAGAGCAAAGGGGATTTGAACCTTGGACATCTGAATTTTTTCAAGACTTCCATTACTTTGATCACCAATTGAGCTGCCCAAGATGAAATTTTAAAATTTTATTTTAAAACTAATTACTTATATATCTATCTATATATATATATATATATATATATATATATATATATATATATAGATATATGTTTAGATTTTATGTTTTAAATTCATGAATTCAAATATCTATCTATAACTAGCCCAACCAGCATAGTATAAATAGCCCAACCAGCCTAGATCTGTCTATACATTTAACATATTACTTGAATACCTTTTCCCAATAGTTTTTATATTGAAAATTAAATGATCTTTAATTAATTTCTTTCTAAATTTAAAAAATAAAAATAATTTAGAAATTAGATATGTATGTATGTATGCACGATAGTTAACTATTTTATAGGTTTAAATTTAATGTTTTAAATTCATGAATTTGATATTTTTTCGAATCCCCTCTCAAAATAGATTTAATATCTTGAGTTCATGAATCTGGATTAAAATAATTTTCATTGATATGAAATTTTAAAATATATATTCGATTTGAACATATAGATATCAAACACTTGTGGTGCAAACTGTTGGCTCGCAATTTTGGTCAATTTTTCTTATAAAAAATCCACCTAATTACCATCATATTCCACCTTATATCATCCATATATGTCTAATTTTTACCTTATTATGCATATTCAGGTAATTAAATTAATTTTTTTAAATTTTAAATATTTTTGTAAAAATTGGGTTTTAAGAGTATTTTTGGACTGCACTGAAAATTCCTGTAATAGCTCCATTGAATTCATATGTGCAGGACACCTATGTGTGAGTTGAGAATAAATTTGGGAACCACGGATGGAAAAATACCTATTGGTTCTGTCAATCTGAGCTAAAATAGGCTTGGTCAACGCTGGTCAAACTTGACTTCTTTTTCAGAAATCCCTATGAAAGAGGGCAGAATTAATATTTTTTTGGATTTTCCTGATTTTTTGAAACTAAATGGATGAGTTCAACCTAGATGGATGGGATTAGGATGTATATTACTGTTAGAGAAATTATATCTTATTTTTTTTATTATTTGTTTACTTATACCAAGCTTATGGACCATTCAAATATGTAGAATTTGTATAATTTTGTATTGAGACTTTTTGAAGAATTGGAGATAATTTGAAGAACCAGTTTAATTTTCTATTTTCTGTTAATGTTGTGGATGATTGAATAATTTTTTTGTAGATAAGAGATTCTTCAATTGTGCAAGACAAGGTTCGAGGCCCCCCACACTAAGCTAAGTACACTTTTGTTAAACTAACATAGTTTCTAAAGCAATAGTTCTTGCTTTAAATTTATGATTGAGTCATTATGATGATTTATGATTTATTATGATTGCTGGATGATTATTGTTCTAATTATAATTTTCATATGAAGGGACAAACAAGAATTTAAGTTCAATTCTCCTTCTATCTAATCATGAACAACAACTAAAATTCAACCTCTTTTTCTTTCTTAAGTTATTTCTTGAATTTCTAGTTTTAATGCAATGGTAACAATGATGGAATAGAATTGTAAATATGGACAATCTGGACCTCCTAAGTTAGGAGCCTCTTCTCCTACTTTTTATACATCATAAGATATTGTGAATATGTTATTTATTTTCTCTTCATGAAGGTAGTATTTTGAGGAAGGACAACCAGTATCTCCTAAGTTATGAGCCTCTTCCCTCACTTATTACATATTGAATAAAAAAATTCTTAGTTATATTTTATATTTGTAATATACATTTATATAGCTCTTATAATTTAGAATATATTTGTAATATGCATTTCTTGTAACTTCTCTACTTTGTCTTCTAAAATTAACTTCATCTCAAATCCATATATTTTGGTCATGCTTCCAAGTTTAGAAACCCGGATTGATAAGTAAAATACTTGTGTTATTTTACCCAGTAATTTGACCCAACACAAACATTTCCTCAATTTTTTCACTAAAAAATGAGTTTTTCCCCTGAAGAGATTTGATCCTATTCGACGCTTGATAGATCTAGAGTTAAGATGGACCTAAGTTGATTTCTAAAATAGTCATGCATGATAATAATGAAATGGACAAATATAACTCATTAAAAATGATGCCACCAAAATGGCCTTAAACTTATTGAATTTATGAAGCTACACTTCAATTAAGATATTAGAGGAGATAAAATTAGATGTAAAGCCATGAAACTAATATTTAATAACACGTTGAGATCATTTCTATCATAACATTTCGACTGAATGATTTTCTCTTTGGCCACATTGTGGAGCACTTTATTTTAATTATTTCAATAAATTATTTTATTTTTCTTCACTACGACATTTCAAACACAAAATTTCCTTGATAAAAAACATGGAATAAATCAAATATAATTTTCAAAATGACATCAAAATAAATTACATCTTGATCCTACAAAGTTAAAGTTTTTGTTATTTATGCTCTCACAATACTAAAAATGTAAATAAGATTTCTTTGAAAGCATTGCAGGATGTAGATGATAATATCCCATGCTTTTCATCTTGAATTCCACACAAATATGGTAAAAATACCACACATTTTATTTTAAACCATTTGAGCCATTGATTTAGGAGGATCCATAAATACAAGTGGCCTCGACAATAGCTCAAAAATAAAAGTCATTAGATGAAAACGGAACTAGGACCAAATCATAGTTCTCGTGTCCCTTATTCCAATGATGTGAATGACACTCAAATCTAAGTTTTTATGGTCAAGTTATAGTTGGTCACAGTTTTGGTCAAACTTAGCCAAGTGGTAGGCTTAACGAGGCAACAAATTGGTAGAGACCAGGTGCATGAAATCTGTCCAATCGATGGGAGAATTATTTTTCTACATAATTTCCCCAATGATCCTTATTTTCTAGTGATTTTAAAATGTCTATATTGTTGTAAAAAACTAAAAATATATATTAATAGGAGTGGTGGGTTGCCACCCCTGCCATCCCCACATTGTATTTTTATTGTGTATTAAAGTGGGGTGGGTGGGCCACCTTTGGAAAAATTTCACCTACCCTAGACCACATATGTTATGTAACACAAATAAAAAAAGAGTGGAGGCCACATGCCCATGGACCCTGTGCATGGCATATCAAACCACTGCCAGGGTCAGTGGGGTCTGAACCAGCCCGACTCACATGGGTTGGCCCCAAAATTATATTAAATTCAAACTATAAAATTGGTGGTAAATCAAAATTTAATGCACCATTCTGAATGGGGGGTCATTGCAGCTTGAACCCCGGACCTACCGACTCTTAACACGATAGTTACCAATGCACCAACAACCCCACTTGGTAAAGTCTACCTGAAAAATTACTTAAGAGTTGCTCAAGTCATTCGAACCAGGAAATGATGTGGAGGAGCAATGGAACCTTGAACAGGAGGATGAGTGGAACCATGAGTGGCCGAATCAACTAGATGCTAAAAATATTCCCTTAGAGGGTCGGAGGTGCTAGTGACAGAATTTTACAAATTTATAGCTGATTTTGCATGATTTCTCGACAAGAATCAAGTTGTGACATTTTTTTCTCCAACCAAGCTTTCAATTTTTAGGCCATCATATGGATTGGAGGTATAAGGGTCATTTTTATAAAGTTTCTTGTAATTTGTTTCTTTTATGCCACTTAATAAAAGAAGGCCTCCCCATTGCTGACCAAGGCCTAGAGATGTATCGCACATTAGGTGAACTCCATAATAAAATAATTGTGTCATTGATATCATGATTGCTTATGTATTTCCTCCTCTTTTCATGTGGTTTAAATTACTTGGTTAACATGCTCTATTATATGTAATTCTAAATGCATCCTTGAAGTAAAATATCTTGGATCAAGTTTGGTATGAGAGAAGGTATTTTCATATGCTATCCAGGAATAAGCTCCAAATATGTGAATGAAAAATAAAATCATTTGATCCCTAAGTGGGGTGTGCACCATGAAGATGGAACATGGCAGATGAGGATGCACGAGTAGAAGAAGAGAAACATTACCTCGATATCTTCTTCAACATGGCATACATAGTTGACAAAATATTTGTAGAATATGAGAAGAAAATAAAGCATGAGTAGAATGAGCCCAAGGATCATGCATTGGTACACCATGAAGGTGGAGGAGCAGAACCACCTCCTTCTCCATCCATGACTGAAATTTCATCTTCTTCTCCCTCTTCTCATCATTTAACAAACATCATAGATATACACCTAAGAAACCATTTTTTAAGTGAGATGTAAAGTTTGATTTGCCCACATATGATGGAGAACGTAGTGCAGAGAAAATTAACAATTGGATTAGACAGATCGAGGTTTATTTCTAAATTTATCAAATTGATGAGGATAAGGAAAATATCCAGTTATCATCCCTTCGATTCAGTGGCACTGCTATCGTTTGGTGGGAGAGCAAGTTAAAAAAAGGAAGAAAAAATTTGGGTAATATCCTTTCTTCTTGGTCTAATTTTGTTTTTGCATTGAAAGATTAGTTTTATTCTTTGGGTGACCGACAAAAGGAATTAATGGAATGAAAATATTTAAGGAAAGGAAAGGGTCAAAATTTAAAAAGCTTCACATAAGAGGTTAGAAAACCAACAATTAATTTGGACATTCCACTTGATTCACCCGAAATTGTAATAAAGTATATTGGTGCTTTACATACTTACATCATATATTATTTGTTATTATTTGAGCCTAATACTATTTATGTGGCCAATGCGAAGGCCATTATCCTTTAAAGCGGGGGAAAGAATGACAAATAAGATCACGCAAAGAAAGCGTCTTTCAAACCTCATAATGGAAATTTCAAAGGAAAAGGCAAGGGAAAGGAAAGAAAGGAAACTACAACCAAGAGGGAGGAAGGAGAAAAGCCATATTGCACTCACTGCAAGAAGGATGGCCATGATGATGAACAGTATGTAAGTTTCATCTAGATTTGAAACCAAAGATATTTGGTGGGAAGAGAAAGAAAAATACGATAGCAACTGTTGAGGCAATTTAATTACCTATCATTTAGTTGTCAACCCAAGGGTTTCGTAAAACTTGTGAAGCGTGCATGCACTATATATGATAGAAATTAACCTTTAATGTAGATTAATATAACTATGAAAGAAAATGATGAAAAACCAAAAACATAAGGAAACTGAAATCAATCTACGTAAATGAAAAACTTAATCTATGAAAGGCAATCCAAATCTTATTCACAAAATTTGTCTGATATGAACGTGCACACAATATATTGAAAATGAATCTTTTAATCTAGGAATGAAAATAAATCTAATCTTATTGCATGAAATGAAAATATGATCTATACACATACTTTCATGATTGAAATAAGACTTAATCCAAACAAATATATGAAAATAGGAAATCTAATCTAGGAAAGAATTCAAAACACACTTTCTAGAATTGAAATCTTAATCTACTACAGACACTTGCATGAATGGGAAATCTAATCTACTTGCATGATTTAAATCAAAATTAACAAGAAATTAAATATACATTAATGAAAGAAAATATAGTCTAGAAAAGAAATAAATCTATAATCTATGAAAAATAGGAAATCTAATCTACCACATATGTACAAGTGGAAATATAAGCTATCACACATGGATAAATAGAAATATAAACTACGACACACTTGCATGAATGGGAAATCTAATCTAGGCATATTTCATGAATTTGAAATCTGAATTTCTTGCAAGAATTGAAAAGCATGAATTGAAATCTAAACAATCTTAACTACAATAAAAGAAAAGTGACCAATCCATCTAAACCTGCAAGAGCACACAAACAAAATGCGAATATGGAAAATTAACTTATGAAAGCATGCAAATTAACATAAAGGAAATAATAAAAAATAATGAAATGAAAACTAAACTAAACATAAATAAATGAATGAAATTATGATACAATCTCACACTCATTTAGGTGGCAAATTCAATGATGCATGATGATGGCAAGTGAAGAAACTCCATCTACAAGAAAAACCAAATCAAAGTGAAAGAACACTCACGAGTATGGTGCCAAATATAATTCTTTATTCAAAACATGAGCATAACTCCAAACTTTACACATGCCTTTGAGAGGATAAGGCTCTCCTATTTATACAAAAACTTAAGAAGCTACCTCATTAATGAGGATCCACTATTCTCTCACTTGATCCCTAAAAATATCATAGAGTTACAACTCAAATAGGTAATTATGATATACATATATTCTTTGACCATGATTTTTCTCCATGAGATATGGTTGATTCCTATCCCAAATGTTCTTACAATCTTGAAGAGAATTCGAAATTGATCCTTGGAGGCCACATAAGAGTTTTCTGGATGCTTCCAAATGACCTACACTTGTCATGAAACTCAATCCACTTTTAGATATTAGCAATTATATGTAAATTTTCTAATTTTTAGCCGTTAATTCACTATAAACACTTGAAAATATATAGCTTTAGGAAAATACAATTATGAACCCTTATGATGATAAAGATGTAGGGTTATATAGTGGAAAAGTGATGGAATGAAGGTGTAAAGGTGAAATGAGGTGTGAATGAAGTGAACAAATATTTTATTTTAAAGACATTTTGGAGACCCAACATACCCCCCAACTACAGTGATTGCATGTCCTCATGCAAATATTGAATTAATTCCTTTGATTTTCTTGCAGCGTCTTTGTTTTTGAATGAGCTTGGCTTATATCGGTGCTCTTTAAACTTTGCATTCGATTATATTTGAAAATTTCATTTCCTTTTGAAAATTATTCCTTGTCATATATTGAATTGCAACATGTTTGACAACCAAATTTTAATTGGTATTGCTTCTTGTGTATCAATACCTTGTTTCTTTTTGTTGCAGTAAGGTTCCTTTAACATTTTGAGAATGCGGATTTAAACCAGCCATATAATATTCTCATTATTTAGTCGTAATTTTGAAAATAATTCAATTTTTTTTTAACCATAATGAAATCATAATTTATTAGGAGAAGTATCTTAGGATGAAATGAAGCGAAACAGAACGAAGTGATATGAAAAGTGATCATAAATGGATGTTCCACTACAAGAAAAATACCCTCTAGCAGAGGATATAAAAGAGGTTTTTAGTTTTACAAAATTGGCCAAAATTTTGAACAAAACATTTGCTACAACATCCATTTATGGTTACACAGGTTTTGGCAGAGCTTTTAATGGAAATTCAACACAACTAAAAAACCTGGGTGGCCAGAGGTTATTACAGATGTTTTTTCATCTGTGCACTACTAAGTTCTCCACGCATCTATGCATGTCATCTAGACAGTGGCCCCAAGGCGATCGAAGGTTCCTGCACCAAGCCATCAAGGTATAAAACCGCATCGAGCACAGTGTTGGTGATACAACGCATGGGGCCGTACCAATTGGTGTTGGGATTTGTGCGGTGCCCATAGGTCGTCTCAACGCACCGGTACATAGACTTATAGAAACGCAACGGTGCGCCGTATCACACAAATTCAATGATATTTATAATTGGTATTGGTATTTGTGCAGTGCCCATACATCATACAAATGCACCGATACGTAGTCTCACAAAAAAGCACCGGTGCGCAGTATCACACAAATGCACCGAGATTTTTAACTCGCTTTGCTACTTGTGCGGTGCCCATAGGTCGTAGAAACGCACTAATGCGTTGCAGCATACAAATGCACTAGTGTACAGTAACTAACACGCACCGGTGTTCATTTTGTATTTTTTTAGAAACATCGACCTGTGACAGTGAAATTATTGTGATTTTTCTAAATTCATTATTCATCAAAAGTTGACACATTTTATAACAATATTCATATTAATTAAATTTTAATTAATGCATTTGAATGTGATGTTTGGATTAATTTGTTATATCATATCATAATTATTGTGATTTTTTAAAATTCATTATTCATCAAATTCAACACATATATATCTTATAAAAATATTCATATGAATTAGATTTTTATTAATGCATTTGAGAATGACAATGGAGAATGCAATAGAATAAATTAAAACATATATATATATATATATATATATATATATATATATAAGGCAGTCTTTTTCATACAAAATGGGACAATTATTGGTATCCATTTGTCTTTCAATTGCGACACTATGTCCATTACATTAAACAAAATGTCTGATTTCACACACAAATATTTCAAAAAATACAACGCCTTGCTTTGATATCTAAACATAGTGATCATCATTCTTCGCTTGAACTGTTGTCACTGCTAGAGATACTTCCATCACTTGGGTTATTTTCAGGAATTTTTTGTTCACGGTGTTGATTGTTTTCTTCTTCTTCACTTTCCATCTAAAAACATAAAAATAAACTGAAATGAGTGTATATACATGGGTGAGAATAATTAAAATCACAATATTAAATAATATACATCAGTGTAAGTCGAAAAGAAAAATGGCGTACCATAGCAAAAATTGACTCATAAACTATACACATTCTTTCAGAACTATGTACCATGCCATCTTTCAAAATTTCATCTATTCGCACAGTTCCATACTTTGTTTGCTGCAAGTTTTATACCCCATAACAAATCATATATTAAATATAAAATATTTTTTTGTTCCATTAATTATAGATGGAGCTAAGTAAAACAATATCGATATATGCTTAAAAATTCCACAATTAATTTCTGATATGCCAACATATACTCACAACCCATATTTAACCCAATTTCAATCAATTCTTCTGATGGTTATTTCTTCTTTGTATGTTAGCACCTGTTTGGATACATTCAATGATGATTTTTGTAAAACAAGTTAAAAAATATAAAAATTAAATCTAGTTAAGTTTTAATAAATAAGTAACAATTACGCACAAACTTAGATATCAATCCTTTTCCTCCTTGTTATCATGTTTTATATGCTGAATGGGTTAAATTTTCTTTTCTTTTTTGCAAGAAAATTCTTGAAAATTAATATTTAATGATAAATTGTTTATTTATTATACATAATGATCGAAAAATTCAATGATTACATATTACATTTGAAGCACATTGTTGTTGATATGGCTCCTCCTGCGGTGCAATTTTGTCCATTCCTTTGACCATCTCCTTGTACACCTTTTTGGGCATTCCTACTGGCATATTTTTTATATCAACTCGTTCATATTTTGAGATTCTCATAATCTTCCTAAAAATGTAACATGAAAATAAACTATTTAATTTTTATATTGATATATGAAAAGTAAATATAACAAAAGTGATATTTATAAATAATTCTAGACAAATGTTTAAAGTAATATTACTTTTTCATTCCTTCTTTTTTATTGTTGTACATTTTTTCTCTTAAAGGTCTGACATGTCTCATTGACCAATTCTCTGGAAATTTTTCTTATAGTTTAGATAAAATTTGGTTCTTGGAATCATTGGATTGGTTTTTGTATTGTAAGTGGAAAGAATATCTATACATACGTTCCACTAGATCCCTCAAACCTTTGTAAAAGGTTTTCCCCCTTTCGTTAACCTTCAACACCACTCCAGATAAGATACATAGCAATTCATTTTCATTTGCATGTTCTATTATTTTTCTTTTCTTAGAACAACATTCCTTTTCAAAGTTGTTGGTCCCTATATATCCTTAAACATATGTGTATTAATATATTGTTTTACACATGTTATTTAATAATTTTAAATATATTATTAATGAAAATTAAAAAAAGAAACTCATATTGGATCGGTAGTATTTTTTCATTCACCTGATTCATCCTTTTGCAATTTTTCCATCAAGATTTTAAGCTCTTATGGTCCTAGATCAGAAATAATATTATCGAGCTTCATCATTTTGTGGCTCTGCATGATACACAGTAAACAATAAATATTAGTTAAACTTACATATAGTTCAAAAATAATAATTTTTGTAAATAATTTACAAAGAAGTTGCCTTTTTTTCTTTTCTTAATGTGTTATCAGTATTTTTGTTACTTTATCTCTTGTCAGTCATTCTTTTATCAATCTTAAGCATGTACCATATCATTCATTAATATATTTATAAATAAATTTTCAACTTTTCAGGCAAGAAATAAATCTCAAGAAACTAGTGTGCCTTTCATGATGTACGCACTGACGCCAGTGTGTGGGGGTCTTAGAAATGCAACACAAAAATAGTATAATACACCGTACGATGTGTAGGGGTATTACAAACACACCACAAAAATAGTAAAATATATTGTAGAGTGTTATCATCATAACATAGAGCACCGATGCCCTATTTTAGATATGACGCACTGATATAAAAAAATTTGTTCTTAAATTTTATTTTTTACATAGTACTTGCGGGGTGCGCTATATAATACAGCGCACCGTTGCGTTGTATAATACAACACACCGATGAGTTGTATAATACAATGCACTGGTGCACTTAGTTACGCAGGGTACACCGATAAAAGGAAATCCATTTTTTCAAAAATTCACACAAGGGCTGACATGGATTGGGATCGGACTATGCAAGTCATATTGTGGGTTGAATTTCAATATAAAATGAAAATCCCTAATTATGAAATCATATAAACATGGAGAAGAAAGGGAAGAAAAAAAAAATTAAGGTTTTATGGAAAAAATGGATAAAACTGCAGAAAAAGTAAAAAATTAATCAAATTTAATCACGAGATCGTTTGAAATTCTATGCTACAGGGTTTGAATCACCAGAGGTTTGGATTCTGATTGTCTGAATACTTTTGTTCAAACGTATTTAGTTGCTCCATAGTGTTTTCGTGCTCTCTTGCTCTAGGTATGTCTCTTGCAAATCTCTAGCTGAAAATTTTAGCAAAAATAGTGAAATAATGAAAAGTGTTTAGGATTTAAAGAATTTTTTTATGAAATTAGAGTTTCAAAAATATTTTGTTGCTCATTTTTCAAATTTCCTCCTTTTTGTTCACTTAAAGAAAATAGATTTTCACTTTTTTGTTTGTGTTTATTCATCACCAGTGCATCCATTGGTAACATGGCACTGGTGCGTAGTAACTAAAACACACTAGTGAGTATTAACTAGAATGCACCAGTGCATTTATCTGTACATTAGCATCGATTTGTGGTTGAGGCACCGAAATTACTCTTACATGTGTACACCAAAATTAGACATGTTGGAAATGTACATTTTTTTGTGGAAATATTTGGGCCATTTCTTTTCAAAACTACACCTCTTCTTCTTTCAGAAAAATAAACTTGAACCTTTCCATAACCTGCAAGAAGAAACGGTGCCTAATGATATTCTTGCTGACCCATGATCTCCTTGCTCATTTGTAAGTTTTTTTATCACTCTAGTAATTCTCTAGGTCGTGAGATTTTGATTTAAAGTTCTAAGACCATTAGAGGTAACTACAAACCTACTTTTAAACTCTAGGATCTAGCCTTCCTAGGGTTCAGAGAGGGTTCTCTCTATAAGATTTAACTTTGTTTTGATTATATGATATTAGGCTATTTATGAGTGTGAAAATTGATTTTGGTTTTGTTTTGGTTTGGTTTGGTGAGAAAAAATCACTTAGTGAGATGGATAGTGAAATATTTGTTTGTCCATTGGGCTATGGAGTCAAAAGTCAAGCAGATAGGACTAGGATGAAGGTCAAAAAGTCAAATATTTCCAGGGAAATATAGATAAGTCTTTGAAGATATTGGAAGGCTAATTTGTGAAGTGGTTTGAATCGGGATAAAGAGAAATGAAGGATTCCTTGATCTGGATTTGGAAGGAGTAGACAGAGGTCATTCGAAACAGGGATCAATTAATGATTCCCTACTCTGGAAATCAACAGAAAACATATAAATGATAAACAATAAAGATAGGGTGCTTTTAAAAAATCCTGAAATAATACTCCTAATTATCAATCAAATTTGGAACATATATATGGATGCATGAAACTAAGAATATAAACAACGACAAGTGGAAAGTACTTCACTTCAATGGATCATCACATGAAACCTGAAATATGATGCTAGATGATTTTATCTAGTCTACTACTCAAGCTTGCAACACAAAAGCCTTCAAGTACAAATAATTTGACTATACAAATATTTAGCAATTTATTCCACAATAATACTTCAAAAGATGAAGTATATATACAAAAATGTTTTCAAAATATCCTAGAATGTTAGGTAAACTTGACTCAGGATAGAGTCAAAGTTGACTAGGGTAAATAGTAGTGGTTTTGGGGCACATGGTTTTGTGCACCCATGTTTTTGGCCCATGGTATTATATGTAATGGAGCCTATAAGAGGCTGGGAAGACTTCATTATAATGCAGGCCTGGAGGTGAGCGGTGAAGGTTCATTTGGCCGGATTGGCCAGGGTTTTGGCCAATGGTTAATGAAATTTCATTGGTTGGGTTTTTCCCCAGATTTGGGGTTTTCCTAGTTAAATATTTTTTTTTATGTTTGTGCTTTGTTGCTGGCTCCTTTTATGTTTATTTATATCTCAATAAATTATTTAATTTCTACGGTAATTCTTTAACAATTAATATGCGGAAAATACAAGCACACTAAACACATAAAACCAGAGAGACACAGATATACGTGGTTCACCCAATTTGGGATACGTCCACCCCAAACATCCAGTACTTCCTTTTTATTATCCAACAAATGTTGAGATTGCAACAAGATGATGAGCTTAGTGAAAAGAGTCGCCTTCACTAAGTGGGCCCATAGGCTATTTTTGGCGCAAAGTCTATTTTTAGACTATGTCTATTTTTAGACATATGGATCATGTTCTATGAGTTGCAGGATGCTATTTGTGGATGGTTGTTCAAGTCGGGAAAAATATATGGACTTATATTTTTAGACATATTGGGCGGAATCTATTTTTAGATTTCTAGTCTAAAAATAGATATGTCGAATATTATTAGCTCTTAATAATATTTGGACTATAAACATTATCCTATTCTCTTGGAGCACTTCAGTTAAGTGCACAGATGTGGCATAGGAGTTGACAGAAATAATTACGCTATTCCTAAGGGTTAAGTCAAGCTATTGCATGGATACTTCAATTAGAACTCATGTGACAGAGTTTGGTGGAGATTGAGGAGTTAATGGAGTTGTGTTCAGTTTAACTAATCTAAACATAGTTGAGCTATTTGTATCTAGTTTAACTGATTGATATAATTATTGAAGAGTGGTGTGAATTAATTATTAATTAATTCACTAATTATAAACTCATTAATAAACTAAACAATACAACAGTTAACTTCAGTGCATGGACAGTTTTAGTGGAGACCAGTGAAGAGATAGGTGAAAGAGCAGGTTAACTATCATTTGTGACTATACTGTTGCATATTTGCAACAACCAGTGATTGGAGGAGCCCACGAGGATTGCGTAGTACAAGCCAGGTGGTTCAAGTTATTTAATGAGCCATCCTACAAAATTTATTACGCAATAGAGGCTTGCTATCAGGTGGCAGAGATTGGAGCATGTGTTTTGCTAGATCTAGCTTGATTAGTGTGTAGCAATTGGAGGTTGTGCCAAGAGCTTGTGAGGAGCATTGTACAATTATTTTTACATGATCTCTATGACATATAATATACAGATAGTTGGGGATTATCAGCTTTAAGGTTTCCCATGAAATACTGTGTTCATATGTGTAATTTTTTATGGTTTTAATGTGTGCATGCAATTGATTTTATTTCCACATGTAATGATCAATGGTAGAAGAGATTTTGTATTGTGCATGAAGCTAAAATAGTGTGTGATAAGGATAATCTTCATGAATAATATATCAGTTATTCAAATTTCTACAGCAAAAATGAAGAGACAAAACCTATAGCAAATTCGTTGTAATATCCTCTGCTCTCTCTCACAGTCTCCCTATCTGTTTCTCGCTCAGAGAATACACATACAATACGCAGCCACAATAAAATACCCTCATAAAAGTGAGGGGTTGCCTTCTAGGGAAAAAAACCCTAAACTAAACATAACTTCTACCGTTAGATCATCCGCCTAATGAACGACCCAAATTGACTAGAAATTACTATACTTTTACAAGGAAATTTTACATCTATTTTTGAATTCAGGGGCGCTGCCCATGAAACCCCCGCCGGGGGACCTCTGGCCCCCGAACCCACCAGCCGGGGGGGTCGGCCCCCCCTGACCCCACGAGGGGGACAAGGCCCCCCCGCGTGCAAGGGTGTACAATTTTCTTGGGGTATACATCTAGCTTAAAACAAGGATCTCTGAATCAGGAAGAAAATCAGGCTCCACACCCAACATAGAATGCTTCTAGGAATTATCTAAGGAAAATAAAAATATCTTTACAAAAAAATAGTGATAGCTACTTAAAAAATAAGCAAGTTGTCCTATTTATCCAAATATAATATAAACTAATTGTGGATTAGGTGCATCTAGCTGCCTTGGTGTCCTCTTTGCTGGCAAAGATATTTCAAATATGTTTTGAAATATAATATTATTTATCTTATACTCTTTCACTCTGATACTCATTAGCCTCTGTAAAACCTCCCTATTGTTGTAATAAAATATGTTTTGACTGTGAAAAAATCAACCAACTGTTTTATCCTTCTATCTCCCTTTTTACTTTCACAGTAAGTCTGTAAGTGATTTCCAAGCTTCATCATTTGGAATTTGTATCTTTTTCAGCTTCCTAAAATTTTCATCTGCCTTAGTATATCTAGAAAATGTTGGTTTTGTGACAAATAAATGTCTTATCTCATGCTGCAGAAAAAACAAGTCTTCAAAACTTCTATGCAAAAATTTCGTTGTGGGAATCCCTTGTCCTTGTGTCTTGTTTACTTGCTCTTTTGCATATTCTCTTATTTTCTTGTTGTAGTCCTCCTGAGGCATAAGTTTATCATTTATGACCAAAATATTAGGAAAATTTCTTTGCCTCAAATTTTCAAATTTAACCATAAACCTGCTTATGGCTATGTTCATATCTTCACATTTCTCTTCAAGATTTTTCATCTGGTTCTTCTTGGTGATGAATTTCCTTACTTCAAGGATTTTCTTAGTCCTATCAGTGATCTCAATTTCTTATAACTCCTGCTTTTTTTTACTGTTGAGAAAATTGATCAATTCTTTAGCTTGCTCAAGTCTATTACCTAGCTCATCTTCGGTTTTCTGAATCTCTCCTTGTGCTTCCTTCAGTAAATATTTTTTTTTCATAGATTACTTGGATCGAGGGCCACACATCATTGGTAGCTACAATGGTTTTGTTCCATAACTGGTTTTTCACATATGACATTGGCTCCTTTAAGATTAAATCCTATTGTATATTTTTCAGTTCAACATTTAACCTATTAGCTCTTTGCTCATGAGTTTTGGCATTGATTTGAGATAACTTCTATGCATCTTCAAGATTTTAAATTACCTTTTTCAATATTTTAATCTCATTTGTTTGTAGTGTCATTTACTCCATGGATTTCACTAATTTATTGGCCTTATATGAATTTTGAGTTGTTGTAGTAGATGATTCTGTAGCTGAAGTTGTAGATGATTTCACTGGCACTGCAGTAGCCAGTGGTACTTTGGGTGCCAAATCTTCTGCAAGAGTTGAAGGCACAACTATAGTAACCATGGGAATTACTATAGGTTTTTCATGTGCTTTTATTGTTTCCCTTTCATGGACAAGCTTGTCCATTTGAATCTCAATTTCTTTGATCTGTCCTGTTAGCTAAAAGATTAAGTTCATCATGTCATCCTTCTGAGCCTATTCTTGTACAATTTCTTTGGGTTGAGGATGTTCAGTTGGTGGAAGCTTGAGTTGTTTCCTTAATGCTGCAATGTCAACATTAGTTTTCCTTACTAATTCCTATACAACTTTGAAATTTGCAGGATCATATCCAATTTTAATGACCAACTCTTCTAAAGACTTAATCCTAAGATATTTATCATATGAAAATGCTTTTTCCACTTTCATCTGACCTCTCATGTTTATGACTGTATTCCAAAGTTTTTGAACACTCATAGCCATGGTTGTAATGGTAGAATACAACATCTCTAAACTTTACCTATGGAACTCAATTTGATCTAGTGCATGGATATTTTCAGTTTGTCCTTCTAAATCAACCCTCTTGTAGTCTGCAAATGTTTTTGGAGTCTTCATTGTAGGCTATAACACTGACATAATAAAAATTTGATTGGTTTAGTCAAAGGTTGTTAAAAGTATATTTTGAACACTTGGTTTTTGCTTCAAATATTGACAGTAAATCTCATTTTTAATCTCTTCATTCTTTGTCTTAATCTACTTGTATTTTTCTCTGATATCAAGATTTTTTTCCTCAACTGTCTGTGAGGATGATTCTTCCATGTTTTTCTATTATTCTATCATATGTGTATTGGAATTATCTGAATTTCCCTCATTCATATTGTTTGTAACTGGTTCATTAGTAATGATTGTAGCAGCATCTGTATTTGTCATTGGGACATATGTGTCTTCAACTTCAATAGCTACTTTTTCTTTATCAACTAAGTTTATCCTAGGCTTTTTATTGTATCTTAACTTGAACCTAGTCTCACTGGTTGTTTCAACAATGTAATTAACTTCTTCTCTGACTCTTTTGGTGGCTTTTTTTTCTTGATTTGCAATTTGTAACGTGTGACTAATATCACCCTGCTCAACTACATCTACCAAAGTGTTTTCCATCCACTCATTCTGATTGACATATTTTTCAATCTTTGGTTTTTTCTCATGAATGTAGGGTGCTATTTTGCACTTAACCATCATTTTTCTTAATATTCCTTGTGCATCATAGTTCCATGATAAAATTTCTTCAAACCTATACTCAAGTAATTGTTTTGTTGCTTCTATCTCTACGTCTCTGTGATTACAAATGAAGGGTTCCACTTGATTCTTCAAATTAAATTGTGTTTTCTTCTTAGCTGCTAGGAATTTGATTGAATCAGAATTTAATATTTACCTGATGTATTCCAAGGCAAAATCACTCATTGGTACATATTTGGATAGTTTGTAGGGTCGAATATTGGACCCAGAAACCCTGATTTCTGTGTGTTTTTAATATAAATACCAATCTACAGTTCTGGTCTTCCTGACAGTTGTAGAACCTTCTTCATCTCATCATTGATCCTTAGCTACTCAGTATTTTTTAACATGTTTATCAATGGATGGATAAATATGTCTCAAAACTCTGCATAAGTGAAATCTGTGGACTCTTTTCTAATTGAAGATGTCAAAAAAATGACTGAAAGTGGATTTCCTTCTATGTCAGGCTTCTGGAGGGTTGCTGGAAACTTGTCTTCTTGAAAATACAGAAACATATGCAAGAGAAAAGATGTGTATCTAAACACTCCTTCAGTTGGAAATTTAACGAGTTGATCATGGATATTGTCAGCAATGTACTCAGCATAATTGAAGATGACAGAAGGAGGTTGTCCTAGTGAAAAAGTAGATAGGAAACCTAGGATTGATTCATCTGTAAAGTATCCTAAGATGAATCACAACATGGAAATGACATGACTTGAACATTCTGGAAATTTTGAAGTAGAATATGGAGGGTTTATTTGAGGAATTTCAACATGTAGGGGCATGAATACTTGGAATATCTGAAATATTTTGGGAAATTCAAGGCCAATATATAACTTAGTAAATTCTTATATTGACAAAGGAACTGCTTCAGGATCATGTTTGAGCTGTAACATCTAGTTTATGGACTCAGTAGTCATTGTAAACAATACTTCTTTGTTTGCATTCAATATTTCTCTTTGTTCAGGTACATAATAGTCCTGACATAAGATAATAACTTTTGGCCATGGATGAGTGACTGGAACAACATATTTGGGCAGGTTTGACTCCTAAATTTACACTTCTTCCACAGTATCTAAGGATTTTTCATAGCTCCCATTGTGAAGGTCTAACAGAATGAATTCTACAATTGGATCTGCTAATTTTTATTCCACATCTGCTAAGGGGGTGTGGTCAATGTCTACAACAGGAGGTTGTAGATGATTCACAATGATGGCATTCTTGGAGGACATAACTGGATTAGTGTTTGGAAATTTTAGGCTTTCAAGGTTACTAAAACTCTGTTTTTTATGCTTTATAGTTTCTTCTGTAAGATTAAATGGTTTACAAAAGTATTTTTTATTTTGAAAAAGGTTCTTCGATGAAAACAAGCATATTATGGTTCTTTCCTTGGATTTGTCTTTCAATTTCAATCTTCAAAATGTATTTCAGATTCTGACTAGTTATGAAATAAGAAACAAGGGTTTCTTAGGCCTTTTTAATTGATAATTGGGCTGAATGTTTTTTTAAATCGGGCGTAGAGGGTTAGGTTACCTGCAGAGGATTTCTAGGCTATTTAAGATTCTTTTAAGTCAGCAAAAGTAAAATAAATTCAATGTTCTCCTTTAAAAATGAACGCAGTATATAAAAACAGGTTCTTGTGAATATTTTGACAGGGTTTTGACTCTTTTTGGGTCTTTTTAGGCAACTAAAAGAATTCTTTAGCAAAAATAGGCTTCTACTGTACTCAAATTATTTTAGCAACTTCCTTTTCAGAATGATACAAGCTTCTTTTCTCGAAAAATACCTACTTACACAATTATGGGCCTTTGGAAATAGGTTCTAAGGTGTTTGGACTGGTATCTAGTATCTTTTCAGGTCTCTGGAATTAATTCGAGACCTTTCAGCAATCTTCAACAACAAATGCGGGTTTTTTTCACCGATTTTGAGTATAAATAAAAGCAGGGGCCTTGTTTTGAATAGGGAGGACAAATACAATGAGATAGTGCAGAAAAATGGATTAATGGTGTGATTTTAGAGTTTATTTGGCAATTCAGGTTTAAACTGGCCTTTAAATAATGTCAATCACATCGGACGATGGGCGGTTTTCGGGCTTTGAAGGCGAAAAACCACGAGTGGTTACCACGTTTGATTTGAGTGGTAAACAGTTTTATTTGGATCGGATGCAATCCAATAGAACTGGGCCACATGGAGGAGAGAGGAAAGGGCGAAACATCCCATTTCCCATGGTAAAGAAAATGTTATTATCGTGCAATAAAATTGCGATATGCACAAATGATCGTTGGATTTGAGAGCATGAGTGCAAACGGTTGCGATTTGATGTAGAGTTGCTCGGCATTCGAAGTGGGGTCTGGGGTTTCTCAATGTGGCGGGATCAGTTTTAAACCTTATAAATATGTATTTATAACGTTAAAAACTTTATATTATATGATTGGTGGAGGGGGATCAATGTTTTTATCTTTTCAACTAAAACATTAACAAATGTTTCTATAATATTGGCGCGAGTGTTATTATATTGTAAATAAACTTTTTAACAAGTGTTTAAAGACCATAGGGGCAGGATATTTATAATATTGATATGTTTAAACCTGTTGTGTAACCAGCTCCAAAGAGAGAAGAAAAGAGATATTCACGCCTTAGAAATGAGCCACTTCGAGGGGGCAACCTCCAATACATTACATGAATGAACAATTCTTGGATGATTCAATTTACAAAACCTCCTTTCTATATATAGGAGTCCATGGGGCCATAATGTAATCCCGGTGGGCCACAATGTAATCCTAGCCGACCTAACAATAATAATTTAGGGGCACAATAACAACAGAATGGGGGTTACAAGGGTACAATAATAACAATAAAGGGGTTACACTAACAACAATAAGGTACTATACTAGTAATATAGGGACCTAACATGCCCCTCTCCTTCAAAAAAGCGTTGTCCTCAACGATTGAGTAGCTCTGGGTGCTTCTGTATAAATTTTTCATCCTCCCATGTAGAATCTTCAGTGTATAAATTCTTCCACTTGATGAGATACTCTGAAATTGATCGATTACGTAGTTGTCGAGTTCTTGTTTCCATGACCGCTTCTGGTTCCAATATGATTTTTCCTTCCTCATCAAGTTCTGGCAATATTGTTTGAACTGGAAGATTTTCTCCTATAACCTTCTTTAAGCATGAAACATGGAAAACTGGATGTACTCGCGAAGAAGCAGGAAGCTCCAATTTGTATGCCATAGTACCAATCTTTTGCAACACCTTGTAAGGACCATAGTACTTTGGCGATAATTTATTATCCTTCTTTGCTTGCTTGAGGGACATTTGTTTGTATGGTTGTAGCGGTAAAAATACCCAATCTCCTACATCAAAACTTCTCTCGCTACGATGTTGATCTGCCTGTTGTTTCATTCGATTTTGTGCCAAATTCAGGTTATCCTTTAAGAGTTGGAGAACTTCTTGCTGATGCTCGATGTGATCTTCCATTGCTTGAACCTTCAAATTTTCCCTTAAAGATGATGTGATGGATGGTGGATGATATCCATAAAGTTCCATAAATGGGGTCATTTTTGCTGCAGTATGGAAGGAAGTGTTATACCACCATTCGGCGAGAGGTAACCACTTGACCCATTGTGTTTGTTTATCAGATACAAAACAACGAAGATATCCTTCCAAACATTTATTTACTATCTCGGTTTGACCATCGGATTGAGGATGATAAGATGAGCTATGAGCTAATTGAGTACCCAAACAAGAAAATAACTCCGTCCAAAAATTTCCAGTAAAAATGGGATCTCTGTCGCTCACAATAGCCCTTGGGCTTCCATGTAGCTTTTGAATTCTATCCATAAATGTAGTAGCAACTATACTTGCTTTAAATGGATGAGATAATGCACAAAAGTGTGCATACTTGGTAAGTCTATCAACTACCACCATGATGACACTCTTTCCTTCGGACTTAGGTAAACCTGTGATAAAATCCATTGAAATCTCCTCCCAACGTCGACTTGGAATGGATAAAGGTTGTAGAAGTCCCGGGGTCTTAATTGTTTCCACTTTATTCTGCTGGAAAACCAAACATTCCGCCACAAACTTTTGAATATCAGATTTAAGGCCATCCCAAAAAAATTCTTTCTTCACCCTGTGGTAAGTTTTTAAAAATCCTGAGTGTCCTCCTAAAGGAGAAGTGTGCAATTCGAGAAGAATCTTTTGTTTTAGTTGGGAATTCTTACAAAGATATAAGCGATCTTTGTACCATAAGGAATCATTTTTCCAACTAAATGTATCATATGTACTAGGATCTTGCTTCAACTTTTGAATGAGTGTCCATACATCTTTGTCCTTCTTCCATTCATCTCTTGCTTCGGTTATCCAATCTGGTTGGATAATAGAAATGGCACAAAGCAATGCTTCCACCTCTTCATTCTTTCTTGAGAGTGCATCTGCAACAACATTAAGCTTGCCTTTTTTGTAGATTATTTCAAAGTCATAACCCAACATCTTTGTGACCCATTTTTGCTGCTCTTCTGAAGATAGTCTTTGTTCCAAAAAGTGTTTGAGACTATCATGATCAATTTTTACCTTGAAGTGTCTTCCCATTAGGTAAGTTCGCCATTTCTTTAGTGCATGTAGTATTGCTAACATTTCCTTCTCATAAATAGGTTTCTGTAAATACTTTCCTTTGATTGGATGACTTTCAAAAGCAATGGGTGTTCCTTCCTGCATTAAAACTGCACCAATTCCATTTCCTGAGGCATCACATTCCACAATAAAGGTTTTTGTGAAGTCTGGTGTAGCTAAGACCGGTGCTAGGCACATTGCCTCTTTAAGATGTTCAAAGGCCTTGGTTGCTTCAGGAGTCCATGAAAATGCATCTTTCTTCAATAATGTTGTTAGAGGTGCTGCTATTCTCCCATAATTCTTAACAAACTTGCGATAATACCCTGTTAACTTGAGAAATCCTCGCAACTTCTTTATGGTTGTGGGGACTTTCCATTCCTTAATGGCTTTAATTTTGTTAGGGTCTACCTTAACACCCTCATGAGATACAATATGACCCATATATTCCACCTCTTGTACTCCAAAGAAACATTTGGATGTTTTTGCATATAATTGTTCCTCCTCCAATAGTTTGAGCACCCTGTCAACATGTTGAACATGATCCTTCCAAGACCTGCTGTAGATTAGTATATCATCAAAAAATACTAGCACAAATTTTCTAAGGAAGGGTTTGAAAATGGAATTCATCAACCCTTGAAATGTATAAGGTGCATTGGTAAGGCCAAAAGGCATGACCAAAAATTCATAATGACCCTCATGAGTTCGAAATGTTGTTTTTGGAATATCTTCAGTCTTCATTCTAATTTGATGATATCCTGAATGAAGATCCAACTTGGTAAAATAAATTGCTCCATGTAATTCATCCAATAATTCATCAATCACGGGAATGGGAAATTTGTCTTTAATGGTGAGCTTATTGAGCTCCCTATAATCCAGACACATTCGCCATGATCCATCCTTCTTGTGTACCAATACTACAGGAGCAGAGAAAGAACTTTGACTAGGTTGAATTATACCCGCCTCTAACATTTCTGCAATTATACGTTCAATTTCGCTCTTTGGAAGTAAGGATATCTATAAGGCCTGATGTTTGGAGGAACACTTCCTGGAATCAAATGAATAGCATGATCATGATCACGAATAGGTGGGAGTCCTTTGGGAGTTTCAAACACCTTTGAATGATTGTCCAAGACTTGTTGGAGATCTGCAGAAATAGATGATTTTGATGTTGGAACTTCTAGTGAGCATAATTGTGCAATTACGCCTCGTTGTTCTTTCTTTAGAAGCTTTGTCATGCCATTAGAGCTTATTATCCTTCCTGGCTTCCCTTCAATACCCAGTAGTTCGACTTCCTTTCCTTCTGAAAAGAATTTCAAGAAAAGTTCTTGAAAATTAAAAGCTACCGTCCCCAAAGATTGTAACCATTGTACTCCTAGTACAACATCGGCACCTCCCATAGGAATGGAAAGCATTGGATTATTCAACACATATTCCCCCATGGTTAGCTTGATATTATGGCATTTTCCAGAGCAATTTATAGTTCCTCCATTTGCAACCATCACTTGACATTTTGGTGTTGGGTATAAGAAACAATTTAATTCCTTGGCTACCTTACAATGAATAAAATTATGGGTGCTACCTGAATCAATCAACACTATTACCTTTTTCTTCTTGATTTGTCCTTTTATCTTGAGATTTTGAGGAGTGGTAATTCCTGCCAGTGCATTACACGATATGGTTGGATTCATTTCTTCCTCTTCTGGGGCTGGTTCCTGGTGTATATCCTCTTCTTGTTCATTTTCTTCTTCCTCTTCACAATCTATGTAAAATAATTTCTTCTCAGCACCCTTATGACCTTTAGTGTATTTGCTATCACAACTGTAGCAAAGCCCTTTTGCTCTTTTTTCTTCCAATTGTTGTGGTGTCAACCTTGTAGGTTGTGGAAATCTAGATGTAGCCACACTTCCTTCTTTATAGAATTGAGTAGTCGACTTCCTTGTTGCCATAATTTTACATTCAACTTTTCTTGCCAACCTGAATGCCTTCTCTAATGAATCAGGTTCCAGAACACGAACTTCATGTTGAATGTCTTCATGTTGAATGTTATCCTTTAAACTGCCTAAGAAGAGATCAATCTTGTGGTCCTCTGAAATATCGGTTACCCTTATACTCAATTTTTGGAAGTCCTCAATGTGCTGCCCCACTAAACCCTTTTGTTTGAGATTTATCAATTGGGTAAAGAAGGTGTTGCTCTTTGTATCCTCATAATGTGCTATCATTTCCTACGTAAAAATTGACCAAGTGACAATTTTTTTACGGGAACAAAGCCATCGATACCATACAAATGTATTTTGTTCTAAATGTAAAGTTGCAATGCGTACCTTTTGTGTGTTTTGCACGTTATGGAGATCAAAATGTTGCTCCATCTGTAGTATCCATGTTACAGGATCCTTTCCATCAAACTTCCTCATATCCATTTTTGGAATATGGTGGTTCTTCCCACCAACATTTGAGTTTATGAAATCATGATTAACATTTATTTTGTTCTCATCATGAGGTTCTTCTCCTATATTTCTGCCATTAGGAATCATTTCTGGTTTTAAGCTTGTCATCAAGCCTTCCATGTATGCTTTTAGATCATTCTTCATGTTTTCTATGTTGCCTTTCATTTCATCCATCTTAGCTTCCATGCCCACTTCCATGCCATCCATCTTAGCTTCCATGCCATTCATCTTAGCTTCCACGCCATCCATCTTAGCTTGCACACCATCCATTTTAGCTTCCACGCCTTTCTTCAAACCTTCCATCTTTACTTCCACGCCATCCATCTTAGCTTCCATGCCTTTCTTAAAACCATCCATCTTCACTTCCACACCTTTCTTCAAAACTTCCATTTCATTTTTTGCTGCTCTTTGCGAGAGTGAAATTTGTTGCACTTGTTCTTGTAATTTTGATAGATCATGTTGCAATTCTTCATCTTCATGAGTCATGGTAGAGCCTTCTGAAGGCTTGATGGGTGTTGAATTCTTTTTTGGGGCCATTTTAGAATCCAATATTGATATCTATTCTACAAGATGCCCTTGGAATCAATTCAACTTGATTCTTCAAACAAGACTTATGCAATTCGGAAAACAATACACACCTTTTACTAGCTTTGAGGAGATCGATATTGAAATTGAATTATCTCTGTAATTGAAAATCTTCGATATCTGAAATTCAGCCCTGTAGTAGCCCTCTGAAGCTTCTTTCAAATGCCACAGGTCTGACCTGATTTTGATGCTCCAAGACAACGTTGTGTCCAATCTCCCACAATGACCTAATTCTGGACTGGTTCAGTAGAGCGAACTTGTACGACTTGCCACGTGTCACTGTTTTGTCCTTTGTCTCTGAAATTGATAGCCCAGAAACTTCAGTCTGTGTACTTGCGACCACTTTTTACGGCACTTCAATCCAATGCCGAGAGAGAGAGTTATTGAAGTTTTACAACGATCACCTCTTTGAGATGCAATTCAGGAGCCTGAAAAAGCACTACCTTCCACAGATCATATCTCCAAAAATATTGCGAACCAAGCTCTGAAATTTTTTGACGAATTTCCTCAGGCTTTCAGCTTCACACCATATGAATTTCAGACTCTGAACCTTCGTACAAAAAAATTTATAGCGCAAATTCCACGATGACCTGTTTATGAGCCTGAAAAAATACCTAACTTCCACAGATGATATCTCCTCAAATATTGCGAACCAAGATCTGAACTTTTTAGAAAACCTTCCTCAAGATTTCGGCTTCGCACCCTAGAAATTTCAGCTTCTGAAGCTTCGTAGAAAAAAAATTATAGCGAAAATGCCACGATGACCTGTTTGGAGCAGCGAAACCCTAGAATCCCAAAACTCTGATACCAAATGTTGTGTAACCAGCTCCAAAGAGAGAAGAAAAGAGATATTCACGCCTTGGAAATGAGCCACTTCGAGGGGGAAACCTCCAATACATTACATGAATGAACAATTCTTGGATGATTCAATTTACAAAACCTCCTTTACATGTAAGTCCAAGGGGCCATAATGTAATCCTTTCCCAGGCCTGATATAATCCTAGCCGACCTAACAATAATAATTTAGGGGCACAATAATAACAGAATGGGGGTTACAAGGGTACAATAATAACAATAAAGGGGTTACACTAACAACAATAAGGTACTATACTAGTAATATAGGGACCTAACAAAACCTTATGGGGAAAAAGGGTGGGTTTATTTTTGGCACATGGGATATATAACCATAGGATAAAACTTTAAATAATGGGTTTTTGGGGATATTTACATATAATGGATTTAATAAATACGGGAAGGGTTATAATATAGGGATTTAGTACTTTAGGTTAGTAGTTAATATGAAATGATGGTGTATTGTATGAAATAAATTAAAATACACAATTTGAAACTAAGTAAAGTGTAAAAATAGGCAATAAAGCATATTTTCTCCCATTTTGATTCTTTACACATGAACTGAGGAAAAAATGTATTTTGTAGGTTTTTGAATGTTTTTGAATGAAAATGAAGTTAATTAAGTAGGTTTTTTACTTTTACTAAGAAAAAAGGTGTTTTACTTAGGAAAAGGGATCTTAGTTTTAGAAAAGGGTGAATATTCTAATGAAATGGGTTTTATGTAGGGAATCCAATATTTTTAACCAATCTGTTATCAAGCCTTGGGCCCGGTCCCAACAGAACTAAGACAAATGATTTGAGCCTGTTTAACTAAATATTTAGAATACTGTATGATTTTGGGGGAAGGGAGATTAGTAATTTTTTCCTGATGATGATTTATTACATGTCTTGCACAACTGCTTTCTAACAACCCATTATTATTCTAACATTTTTTACTTCATTTTCATGGGTGCATTTAAGCTTGCAACCCTCAATCCATTTTTCTTTCAAAGCATAAAACTATATAATTCTAACCTCATTTCATTTGAGGGCTCAGATTAAACTATTGATCTCCTCATTTATTCTCTAACTATCTACTGATTTGTCAAGTTTAAATAGTTTGACATATCTTTATTCTCTATTTAAAACATGAAATTCAAAGCATGAAACGTTAAGATTAAACTGTTTAACTGATCATGGATTATGGCATTTATTGACAATCTGCACATAATCATTGTTCTTGCAGTAAAGTAAAAGTAATGGCATTTTCACTTCCTCACTTTCATGTCTTATTTTATTTCTTTTTGGGGTCTATGTTTTATTTTTTATTTTATTTTATCTTTTATTTTTCCAAGTCCTTTGATCTTTCTTTTAGGACTTTTACCCTCTGTTCATTTTTTATTATTTTTTCAAAATATGGGAAAACAACTTGCATAAAACAAGGTATGTACATATTTACAAGACTATCAAAGTCAATTCAAAAATTATGACCCGTATTATTATAGTATCCTAATAGTGGCTCCAAATGGGGATGGCATTTCCTGGTGAAATGTCAAGAACTTTAATACTAGTAGCCTTTGAATTTTGACTGAGATGAACCTGTAAGTATATTCTGATATCTACAATTATTCATACTTATGATGTTTTACCTCTCAAAGCTTAGGGCCTTCTCTCTAGGCTTCAAATTTTTTAGGAAGACATCCAATCCAATCTAAAATATTCAATGTATATGTACACTAATCAAAGTAAATGAAACACACTATTTGTTATCTCAGAGGAGTAGTAGTGCTTGAGCATTCTGCCATTTACTGGTCCATCCAACATCTCTGATCCATCCATTTATTTCTAAAAGAAAGCATTGTTACCTCTGTAACCATAAATAACATAAGGTCATTTCCATAGAAAATCAAATTTTCCATGTTTACCTTTCTCTTCTCTTCTTAAAACCCATTTTAACACTTTTCCTCCAATGTAGAAATTATCTTCTTTACTCTTTCTGTCAAAACATTTCTTTATCTTATCCTGGATAACTTGAGACTTTATATAAGATTCTTCTCTTATTTGCTGCAAGTGAATAGTTTTATTAATCCTTCTTTGAATGTCATTTGTTTCAACTTGTAGGTCTTTAACAATCTTCATTACTGGTACTCCTAAGGAAGATTAAAAAACAACATCCATTCGATAGACAATCTTGTAAGGGGATGTACCAATAGATTTTTTGGTGGTAAGTCTATCTACCCATAAGGCATTGACTAACTTCTTGTTCCAAGTCTTTTTGTTATCTTTTAGTAACTTCTTGAAGATTTTTACAAGGCTCTTATTTGAAGATTTAGCTGGACCATTACCTTGAGGGTAATATGCAGTTGAATGGCCTAGGGTAATATGGTATTTATGGAAAAATTCAATCATGTTTTTAGATTTGAATGTAGTTAAATTGTGAGTAATTATCTTTTGGAGACATCCAAATCTTGAAAGTATGTTGCTTTCTAAAAATGTGATAATGACAGTATTTGTGGCTTGCCTAGAGTGTATGGCTTCAATCCACTTGGTAAAATAGTAAGTGGTTGTCAGAATCCACTTGTGTTTGGCTGATGATGGAGGGTAAATTTCACCAATGAAGTCAATACCCCATTGTTGAAATGGCATTTCTGTTGATATGGGTTTTAAGGGAAGGGGTAGCAACTTTTTCTTACCCTCAGATATTTGACATTTGTGATAGGAGATCACATACCTTTGTACATCTAAAAACAAGGCAGGCCAGTAAAAACCAGCTCTTAAGATTTTCTCTGTAGTAGTCTTCTAGCAGAGATGTCCTCCACAATCACCTACATGAAATTCTTCTAATATTTTGTCATCTTTTTCTTTTAACAAAGTATTTAATAAAATCCCACTATGATCTTTCCAAAAAATTACATTGTATAAAATACAAAACCTTATTTCCTTTAGCTTTCGGAATATAGCCTTTGTTCTCAATAATCCAGGAGGAGCTTGTAAGTTTAGTAATACAAATATGATATCTGCATACCATGGTGAGTTTAAAAAGGCTTCAATGATCTCTGGAGTCATCATCTCTTCCTGATCATCTACTTGGTCAATAAAAATTTATGTCTAGGGCATAAAAATTTGATTCAGCCATGAGTTTGGCTAAACCTTGACATTTTATTAGGTTAATGGGTTTTATCTCTATCTCATATTCTAAAATTATGGCAATCCACTTGCCTCTTCTTCAATCAGGACCATCCTAAGTAAGAATGTCTTTTACCATTGCATTTGGGACATAGGCAATGATGTGAGATTAGAGAATATAAAATCTGAAGACTTTAATGGCCTTTACCAAAGCTACGGCTTGTTTCTCCATGATATTGTACTTCAAAGAGGCATTTATAAGTGTCTTGCTAAAGAAAGCTATGGGCTTCTCATAGCCCTGGTCATTTTTCTGTAGTAAAACTGCAAAGATGGTCTGCTCAGAAGCAAATGAAAAAATGATGAAATGCTTTTTAAAGTCAGGACTTATAAGGATTGGATTTTTTGTTAAGGCTTGTTTGATGGATTCAAATGACTTCTTGGCCATAATAGTCCATTTAAGAACTAAATTTTTTGTAAGCATATTATTGAGTTCTCTAATTATTTCAGCTAAATTGGATATGAATCTTCTTAAAAATTATTTTTTCCTAAAAAGGCTTGTAACTCTTTTATGTTTCTTGGTGGACAAATGTTAATAATTTCTTCTATTCTCGTAGGGTCTATTCTAATTCTTTCCTTAGATATTATGTGTCCAAGTAACTTACCTTCTTCTAATCCAAATAATATTTTCTTAGGGTTTAAAGAGATGCCAAACTTCCTGCATTTAACAAAAAAAATTCTAAGATGATCCAACTTTTCATTATCAGTTTTAGAAAATACAGTAATGTCATCTAAGTAAATTACTAAGAAAACATGAATTTCCTTTGCAAAAGCTATATCCATAGCTCTTTGAAAGGTTTCCCCTGTGTTCATTAAACCAAAAGGAACTTTTACATACATAAAAGTGCCCCAAGGAGTTGTAAAATCTGTTTTCGTCTGATCTTCTTTTTGGACTAAAATTTGGTTGTATCCTAAAAATCCATCTAAAAGTGAAAACCTAGAAGAACCAACTACTCTTTGTAAAATGTGACCCATATATGGTAAAGGATAATTATCTTTCAAGGATACTTTGTTTAGGTTCCTAAAATCAACATCTTATCTAATTTCTCTTGTCTTTTCTTAGTTGGAACTAGATTGGAAACACAATCAGAATATCTGATTGGTGCAATTATATGTGCATCATACATTATTTTTACCCATTTTTCTATCAAATGCAACAAAATAGGGTTGATCCTTCTTCAATTTTGTTTAAAAGGCTTTTGGTCTTATTTTCTAGGGATTTTATGTTGAATTATAATGGTGTCATAGGATTTTAGGTCCTCATAACTCCGGGCAAAAAAATCTTGAAATTCCTTTGAAAGTGCTATGTATTTTTCTTTTTCTTGTTGAGGTAAAGATTTACAAAGTTTGATCATTTTTGTTTTAACTCTGTGCCAATGTTACATTCCTCAATATCAGATTTAAGTCGCTCCATTTTGGGTTTTCTAGCGACATCATTTGAGTCAAATAAATCTTCTAAATGGATTAAACATTTTGGTAAGGAAATATCTTTAATATTTACTACATCTGATTCATCATCAATTATTTCATTAATTTCTACTTTCTCTAAGTTATTTATATCTGATTGATTGAATTTAGTAGGTCTAGAAAACTTTACTTTATTTACATCTACATTATTCAAGTCAAATTCACTATCTAAATCTTGATCTATGGTACAATCAGTATCTATTTTACAATTCTAAAATCCACCTTCATTATTCATAAAATGGTAAGTTTGTTGATCTCATGAGAAAATTTTCCAATATTTGAAGTTACCTAGAATTATTGGTTTGTGTTTTACTTCTGCATTATACATATGATTAGGCTAAAAAGGTAAATTACAAGTACTAGCAAAAGTTGCTAAGTAGTGTGCTTGTAAGTTTTTCTTTCTTGGTATTGCAGAAAAGTTACATTATAACAAATCATCGATAAAATCTAATATAGTCTCTATATATCTGCCTAATCTAGGATTTTAAATAGAATATTATCCATTAATCTTCTTTAAAATCAACTCCGAGTCTCCCATTATTGCTATTCTTTTTCCTCCTAAGTTTCTGATAATTTGGAGTCCTAAGATCAGGGCTTCATACCCAGCCATATTGTTAGTGCATTTGAAATTAAGTCTGAAAGCATGGCCTTCTGCATGATTTTTCTATATATTGGTTATCCAAACTCCTGCTCCTGCTCTTAACTTATTAACTAATCCATCAAAATATAAATTCCATAAAGATTCATGAAATATATTATCATTGTTTTGTGTTTTTTTTTCTCCCTTAGTTCAGTCTTGATTTCATTATGAGTTTTCCAGTTACATAGGATGAATGAATCTAGGTCAGTATCTGTAGTGTAAATTGTGTAATTTATTGATCTTTCTGCGCTACTCACCATATATTTCATCAATGTTTCCCTATAGAGTTTCTTTGGTTGACCAAAAACTGATATAGTAGCATATGACCTGTCCAATTGTAGAGATCCCTGCAACTTTGCTCCCCATGAGCGAGATAATAACATTCCATACTTAGGTTGGATATCAACTACTACAATTTCCATGAGTATACTTTTACCAGGATATTGAACTAATGTTACACACAAATATTTAATTAAACCTAGGCATTTTACCTTGCTTGAATCAAATGAAAATAAATCTTTGTAGGGCATTGTGATCTCTAAGTTCAAGGTTTCCATTATATCTTTGGGCATTAGATTATGTGAAGCTCTTGAATATAACAATGTGTTATGTAAAATTTGGTCATGAATAGTTAAAATAATATAAAATGGAGGTATTGTTCCATCTTGATGCTTTCCATTGACATCTGGGCCAAAAATCAACTCTGGTTGATCATCATTTAAGTTCACATAGTCTTCTCCATCATTCATGTTTAATGTTTCAGTGATAGTACATCTATACAAATCATGTTTTACTAGTTTTTTTAAAGGAATTGGTATTTCTAACTTTTCAATTTCAGCTTGTATATTGAATGAGGGTTGTGATTTACTTATTTCAATTAACTCTTACTTCTCCTAGTCTTCTTTTCAGGAGTGGTTTGTGAAGCAGTAGATTTTTTTTCAGATTTATCAGAAGCTATTTTTACAGTGGAAACTTTTGGTTTTGTTGATTTTGGATCAGCAGTGGATGTTTTAGGATCTAAGCTTCATGTTTTAGTAGATTTAGGTTCATTTGCAGTAACATATTTTTGTGAATCTTTTGTAGCCCAAGCAAATTCATCTGTTATATCAACAACCTTAGGGCTTGGTGAAAATTTAGGGCTGAAAGGTTTTGGGAAGAACTAGAGTTTTGCTTATTTTCCCTAGGGAGAATTTGCAGAACTTTTTTTGGGGAAGTTTCTACTATTTTTTTATTTTGTGTTTGAGAAGTTTTCTTAGTAGAAGGCTCATTGTTTTTCTTACTTGTTATGTTATATTGGCTGTGTAATTCGTTGATGGAAAAATCATAACCTTTTTTGTAATCGAATGATTCACTTGAATCTAATTGAAGTTGTTGCATTTCAAATAACTCTTGGTCTTCTTGTGTGAGAAAGATAGTGTTATTATCATATATTCCCTTTAGTTTTATGGTGTCCTCATCATCATCATTATTTTTGGAACTTTGAACATAGTTCTCCTGAAATGGGGGTCTTATTGTCTGATCAGGGGATGATTCTTTTGTTTTCCTTGAATTTGTATTTTTCCTAAAGTTAGGATTTCTAATTTGTTGTTGATTATCCCATTGAGGTCTTATTTATATGTTGTCTAATCTATCCATCATCCTCTCTAAAGTCTTAGCTAGTTGATCTATTTTTTTGTCTGAACTAGAAGCTTCTTCTTTCATAGTTACTCTCCTCTCATTCTTTAATCTAGCCTTTTTAGCTAAAATGTTTACTTCTACACCTACAACATCTATTTTAATTCTTAATAAAGTTTCCACATTTCTCTCTCTTAAATGATATGCCATGTCTGTGTCAAATCCATCAGGGAATTTGAGTAGGACAGAGTAAGGAGTGGGTTTGAGATTTGAAAGAATTGAATTGTAAACAATGTTATATCTACTGCAATAGTCTTGGACTGATTCATTAGGAGCTCTCTTCATGGCCTCAAATTCAGACAATATTTGGAGTGGATTTTTCTTCTTTTCCCATTTATTTAAGAATAATCTATGAAAAATTACTAAATTAGATATACTACCAGGATTAAGATCTTTAACCCATTTTTTAACTTCCCCTACTAATGTTTGTGAAAAGAGCCTCATTTTTACATCAAAATCATCTATCTCATGGATTTCAAAGCAATCTGTCATTTTATTAATATGTTTCTGAGCTGTGTAATGATTAGTAGCATCAAATTATGGTATCTTACTTTGGTAATCCTGAGGAATATCATGTAGCTGTGCTGGAAGAACTAGGGAAGCATACCTAGTAGCCATAGCTTGATTTCTAGATTAGATAGGAGGTAGATTAGAGGTGCTTAGAGCTGAGCTGGAAGTACTAGCTGATGAGACTGGATTATAAGATGTTGAAGTAGAAAAACTGGTGGATGAAATAAAGGATGAAGTTGAGGTACTAGGAAGTGAAACTATAATATATAAGGAACTACTAGGAAATGAGAATGATGTGTTTGTAGAAGGTAAATTAGTGGATGAAGGGGATTAAGGAAATAATATTCTAGGTTGTAATGGTAATCTAGGGATAAATGGATCTATAGATTGGATGGTAGCAGAAACTATAGATGATAAAGTGGTATCTAAATCAGGAATATAAGGCTTATATGTGTAGGCTAAAAATTGAGCTAATTCAATGGCTTAATCAATTTCCTTAAGAATAGTAGCATTAATCTCTTCAAGTTTATCTTGAATTTTAACTTTCTTTAATTCAAACTCTACTGCAATATTTTTCTCTTTTGTTTCTAAAAACGCAATGAAAACAAGGTCTAAAACAACAGTACTTAAATTATTTTCATATTTTCTTCTGAATAAAGAATGTTGAAATTTAAAATGAAACTCTATATCTTGTAAACTTACAAAATCTTGTGGTAGTGATTTGGCTCTAATTAAAGAAACTTTAACATTTAAACCTTCTACCTGTTTATTCATTTTACCAATTCTGTCTGGATTACCTACTATAACAGCAGGTTTAGGATCCGGGTTGGACCTGGCATAGTAAATTTTTCTAGAAGCCAGAATTACAGTTCTTTTTAATACTCACAACCTATAAAACAATCTTTAAAGGAAAAAGTATGATAAAAACGATTTCCTTCAAGAAATATTTTAAAACTCAGGATTGTTTACGTCCCCAGTATGATCGCCAATATGTTATCACTCTAGTGATTCACTAGGTCATGAGATTTTGATTTAAAGTTCTTAGAACACTAGAGGTAACTACAAACCTACTTTTAAACTCTAGGATCTAGCCTTCCTAGGGTTCAGAGAGGGCTTTCTCTATAAGATTTAACTTTGTTTTGATTATATGCTATTAGGATATTTATTATTGTGCAAATTGGTTTTGGTTTGGTTTGGCGAGAAAAAATAACTTAGTGAGATGGATAGTGAAAGATATGTTTGTCCATTGGGCTATGGAGTCAAAAGACAAACAGACAGGACTAGGACGAAGGTCAAAAAGTCAAATGTTTTTAGGGCAAGATAGATAAGTCTTTGAAGATCTTGTAAGGCTGATTTGTGAAGTGGTTTGAAACGATATAAAGAGAAATGAATGATCCTTTGATATGGATTAGGAAGGAGTAGACAGAGGTCATTTGAAAGAGGGAGCAATTAAGGGTTCCCTACTCTAGAAATCAGTAGAAAACATATAAATGATAAACAATAAAAACAAGGTGCTTTTAACAAATCTTGAAATAATACTCCTGAATTATCATTCAAATTTGGAACGCATATATGGCTGCATGAAACAAAGAAGATAAAAAATGACATGTAGAAAGTACTTCACTTCAATGGCTCATCACATGAATCCTGAAATATGATGCTAGATGATTTGATCTAGTCTGCTACTCGAACTTGCAACACAAAAGCCTTCAATTATAGATAATTTGACTATAGAAATCTTTAGCAATTTAATCCACAATAATACTTCAAAAGGTGAAGTATATATACAAAAATGTTTTCAAAATATCCTATAATGCTTCTAGGAATTATCTAAGGAAAATAAAATTATCTTTACAACAAAATAGTGACAGCTGCTTAACAAATCAGCAAGCTATCCTATTTATCCAAATAAAATAGAAACTAATTGTGGATTAGGTGCAGTTGGCTGCCTTGGTGTGCTCTTTGCTGGCAAAGATATTTCAAATCTGTTTTAAAATATAATATTCTTTAGCTTATACTTTTTCACTCTGATACTCTTTAATCTGATACTCTTTAACCTCTCTAAAATTGCCTTATTTTTGTAATAAGATCTGTTTTGACTCTGACAAAATCAACCAGCTTTTTTATCCTTCTATATGCCTTTTGACTTTCATAGTAAGTCAGTAAGTGATTGCCAAGCTTCATCATTTGGAATTTGTATCTTTTTCAATTTCCTGAAATTTTCATTTTCATTATTATATTTAGAAAATGTTGGTTTTATGAAAAATAAATGTCTTATCTCATGCTGCAGATACAATAAGTCTTCAAAAATTCTATGCAAAACTTTCCCTATGGGAATCCCTTGTCCTTGTGTCTTGTTTACTTTCTCTTTTGCATATTCTCTAATTTTCTTGTTGTAGTCCTCGTGAGGCATAATTTTATCATTTACGACCAAAATATTAGGCAAATTTATTTGCCTCAAATTTTCAAATTTAACCATAAACCTAGTTATGGCTATGTTCATATTTTCACATTTCTCTTTAAGATGTTTCATCAAGTTCTTCTTGGTGATGAATTTCCTTATTTCAAGGATTGTCTCAATCCTATCAGTGATCTCAATTTATTCTAACTCCTTCTTGTTTTTACTATTGAGAAACTTGATAAATTCTATGGCTTGCTCAGGTCTATTACCTAGCTCATCTTTGGGTTTTGAATCTACCTTGTGTTTCCTTGGGTAAATCTTTTTTTCATAGATTACTTGGATTGCGGGGCACACATCATTGATAGCTTCAATGATTTTGTTCCATAACTATTTTTTCACATATGACATTGGCTCCTTTAAGGTTAAATCCTGTTGTAGTTTTTTCAGTTCAACATTTAACCTATTGGCTCTTTGCCCATGAGTTTTGGCATTGATTTGAGCTAGCTTCCTTGTATATTAAATATTTTCAATTAAATTTTTCAATATGTTAATCTCATTTGTTTTTAGTGTCATTTCCTCCATGGATTTAACTAATTTATTGGCCTCATATGAATTTTGAGCGGCTGTAGTAGATGATTCTGTAGCTGAAGTTGTAGATGATATCACTGACACTACAATAGCCAGTGGTACTTTGGGTGCAAACTCTTCTTCCAGAGTTGAAGGCATAGTTGTAGTAACCATGAGAATTACTGTAGGTTTTTCCTGTGATTTTATTGTTTCCCTTTCACGGAAAATCTTGTTCATTTGAATCTCCATTTCTTTGATCTATCCTGTTAGCTGAAAGATTAAGTTCATCATGTCATCCTTTTGAGTCTGTTCTTGTAAAATTTCTTTGGCTTATGGATGTTAAGTTGGTGGAAGCTTCAGTTGTTTCCTTAATGTTGCAATGTCAGCATTATTTTTCCTTACTAATTCCTCTGCAGCTTTGAAATTTGTAGGATCATATCCAACTTGAATTACCAACTCTTATAAATACTTAATGCTAATATCTTTAGCGTATGAAGAAGATTTTTCCAGTTTCATCTGATCTCTCATGTTTATGATTGTATTCTGAAGTTTTTGAACACTCATAGCCTCGGTTGTAATGGTAGAATACAACATATCTAAACTTTGCCTATGGAACTCAATTTTATGTAGTGCATGGAACAAATCAGCAAGCTATCCTATTTATCCAAATAAAATAGAAACTAATTGTGGATTAGGTGCTGTTGGCTGCCTTGGTGTGCTCTTTGTTGGCAAAGATATTTCAAATCTGTTTTAAAATATAATATTCTTTAGCTTATACTTTTTGACTCTGATACTCTTTAATCTGATACTCTTTAACCTCTCTAAAATTGCCTTATTTTTGTAATAAGATCTGTTTTGACTTTAACAAAATCAACCAGCTTTTTTATCCTTCTATATGCCTTTTGACTTTCATAGTAAGTCAGTAAGTGATTGCCAAGCTTCATCATTTGGAATTTGTATCTTTTTCAATTTCCTGAAATTTTCATTTTCATTATTATATTTAGAAAATGTTGGTTTTATGAAAAATAAATGTCTTATCTCATGTTGCAGATACAATAAGTCTTCAAAAATTCTATGCAAAACTTTCCCTATGGGAATCCCTTGTCCTTGTGTCTTGTTTACTTTCTCTTTTGCATATTCTCTGATTTTCTTGTTGTAGTTCTCGTGAGGCATAATTTTATCATTTATGACCAAAATATTAGGCAAATTTATTTGCCTCAAATTTTCAAATTTAACCATAAACCTAGTTATGGCTATGTTCATATTTTCACATTTCTCTTTAAGATGTTTCATCAAGTTCTTCTTGGTGATGAGTTTCATTATTTCAAGGATTGTCTCAATCCTATCAGTGATCTCAATTTATTCTAACTCCTTCTTGTTTTTACTATTGAGAAACTTGATAAATTCTATGGCTTGCTTAGGTTTATTACCTAGCTCATCTTTGGTTTTCTGAATCTCTGCTTGTGTTTCCTTCAGTAAATCTTTTTTTCATAGATTACTTGGATTGCGGGCCACACATCATTGATAGCTTCAATGATTTTGTTCCATAACTATTTTTTCACATATGACATTGGCTCCTTTAAGGTTAAATCCTGTTGTAGTTTTTTCAGTTCAACATTTAACCTATTGGCTCTTTGCCCATGAGTTTTGGCATTGATTTGAGCTAGCTTCCTTGTATATTAAATATTTTCAATTAAATTTTTCAATATGTTAATCTCATTTGTTTTTAGTGTCATTTCCTCCATGGATTTAACTAATTTATTGGCCTCATATGAATTTTGAGCGGCTGTAGTAGATGATTCTGTAGCTGAAGTTGTAGATGATGTCACTGACACTACAATAGCCAGTGGTACTTTGGGTGCAAACTCTTCTTCCAGAGTTGAAGGCATAGTTGTAGTAACCATGAGAATTACTGTAGGTTTTTCCTGTGATTTTATTGTTTCCCTTTCATGGAAAAGCTTGTTCATTTGAATCTCCATTTCTTTGATCTATCCTGTTAGCTGAAAGATTAAGTTCATCATGTCATCCTTTTGAGTCTGTTCTTGTACAATTTCTTTGGCTTGAGGATGTTAAGTTGGTGGAAGCTTCAGTTGTTTCCTTAATGTTGCAATGTCAGCATTATTTTTCCTTACTAATTCCTCTGCAGCTTTGACATTTGTAGGATCATATCCAACTTGAATTACCAACTCTTATAAATACTTAATGCTAATATCTTTAGCGTATGAAGAAGATTTTTCCACTTTCATCTGATCTCTCATGTTTATGATTGTATTCTGAAGTTTTTGAACACTCATAGCCTCGGTTGTAATGGTAGAATACAACATATCTAAACTTTTCCTATGGAACTAAATTTTATCTAGTGCATGGATATTTTCTATTTGTACTTCTAAATAAACCTTCTTATAGTCTGCAACTATTTTTGGAGTCTTCATAGTAGGTTGTAACACTAACATAATCAAATTTTTATTAGAGTAGTCAAAGGCTAATAAAACTCTATTTTGAACACTTGGTGTTTGCTTCAAATATTGAGAGTAAATATCATTTTTAATCTCTTCATTATTTGTCTTAATCTGCTTTTATTTTTCTCTGATATCAAGATATTTTTCTTGAGCTGTCTGTGAGGATGATGCTTCCATGTTCTATTGTTTTTCTATCACCTGTGTATTGGAATTATCTGGATTTTCCTCATTATATTCTCTGTAACTGGTTCATTATTAATGACTGTAGAAACATCTGTATTTGCCACTGGGAAATTTCTGTCTTCAACTTCAATAGTTACTTTTTCTTTATCAACTGAGTTTATCTTAGGCTTTTTATTGTATCTTAACTTGAACCTAGTCTTAGTGGTTGTTTCAACAATGTAATTACCTTCTTCTCTGAATCTTTTGGTGGCTTTTTTCTGCTTGATTTTCACTTTGTAAGGTGTGACTAGTATCACCCTGCTCAACTGCATCTACAAAAGTGTTTTCCATCCACTTAGTCTGATTGACATATTTTTCAATCTCTGGTTTTTTCTCATGAATGTAGGGTGTTAGTTTTCACTTTACCCTCATTTTGCTTAATATTCCCTGTGGATCATAGTTCCATAAGAAACTTTCTTCAAACCCGTACTCAAGTAAATGTTTGGTTTCTTCTGTCTCTGCATCTCTGTGATTACAAATGAAGGATCCCACTTGATTCTTCAACTTAAATTGTGTTTTCTTCTTAGCTGCTAGGAAGTTGATTGAATCAAAATTTAATATTTTCTTGATGTATTCCAAGTCAGAAACCCTCATTGGTACATATTTGGGTAGTTTGTAGGGTAGAATATTGGACACAAAAACCCTGATTTCTGTGTTTTTTTCATATAAATACCAATATCCAGTTCTGGTCTGCTCTAATAGTTGTAGAACCTTCTTCATTTCATCATTGATCCTTGGTTGTTCAATATTTTTTAACATGTTTACCAATGGATGGATAAATAATTTTGAAAAATTTTCACAAGTGAACTCTATGGACTCTTTTCTGATCAAAGATGTCCAAAAAATGACTGAAAGTGGATTTCCTTCTATGTCAAGCTTCTGGAGGGTTATTGGAAGCTTGTCTCCTTGAAAATACAAAAACATATGGAAGAGACAATATGTGTATCTAAACACTCCTTCAGTTTGAAATTTAACGAGTTGATCATGGATATTTTCAGCAATGTACTCAACATAATTGAAGATGACAGAAGGAGGTTGTCCTGGTGCAAAATTAGATACGAAACCTAGGATTTATTCATCTATATGTTCATCTGTAAAATATCCTAAGATGAATGACAACATGGAAATGACATGCCTTGAACATTCTGGAAATTTTGAAGTAGAATATGGAGGGTTGATTTGAGGAATTTGAACATGTAAGGGAATGAATACTGGGAATATCTGAAATATTTTGGGAAATTCAAGGCCAACGTATAACTTGGTAACCGCTTCTATTGACAAAGAAACTACTTTAGGATCATGTTTGAGCTGTAACACCTAGTTTATGGACTTAGTGGTTATTGTAAAAAATACTTATTTGTTTGCATTCACTATTGCTCTTTGTTTAGGTAAATAATAGTGTTGAAATAACCTAATAACTTTTGGGCATCGATGAGTGACTAGAACAACATATTTGGGCAGATTTGACTCCAAAATTTGAACTTCTTCCACATTATCTAAGGATTTTTAATAGCTCTGTTTGTGAAGCTCTAACATATTGAATTCTACAATTGGATCTATTTTGTAGTCCACATCTGCTAAGGGGGTGTGCTCAATGTCTACAACAGGAGGTTGTAGAGGATTCACAATGATGGTACTCTTGGAGGACATAGCTGGATTAGCTTTTGGCATTTTTAGGCTTTCAATATTACTAAAACTCTGCTTTTTATGCTTTCTAGTTTCTTCTATAAGATTAAATAGTTTACAAAAGTATTTTTGATTTTGACAGAGGTTCTTGGATGAAAACAATAATAATCTGGTTCTTTCCTTGGATTTATCTTGCAATTTCAATCTTCGAAATGTATTTCAGATTCTCACTGGTTATGAAATAAGAAACAGGGGTTTCTTAGGCATTTTTAATGGATAAGTGGGCTAAAATTTATTTGAAATCTGGCACAGAGGGTTAGGTTATGTGCAAAGGTTTTTTAGGCTATTTAGGATCCTTTTAAGTCTGAAAAGGAGAAATAAATTCAATGTTCTCCTTTAAAACTGAATGTAGTATATAAAAACAAGGTTTTGTCAAAATTTTGACAGGGTTTTGACTCTTTTTAGGTCTTTTTGGGCAACTAAAAGATTTCTTTAGAAAAAATAGGCTTTCACTGTGCTCAAATTATTTTAGAAACTTCCTTTTCAGAATAATACATGCTTTTTTTCTTGAAAAATACCTGTTTACACAGGTATGGGTCTTTGGAAATAGGTTCTGAGGCATTTAGAATGGTATTTGGTATCTTTTCAGGTCTCTGGATGCAATTCGACACCTTTCAGCAATATTCAACAACGAATGCAGGCTTGTTTCACTGATTCTGAGTATAAATCAAAGCACGGGCTCTGTTTTCGATAGGGAGGACAAATAGAATGAGATAGTGTAGAAAAAGCAATTAATGGTGGGATTTCAGAGTTTATTTGGCAATTTAGATTTAAAATGGCCTTTAATTAATGTCAATCACATTGAATGATGGGAAGCTTTTAGGCTTTGAAGGTGAAAAACCATGAGTGGTTATCGCATTGGATTTGAGTGGAAAATGGTTTTAGTTGGATCGGATGCGATCCAATAAAACTAGGCCACGTGAAGGAGAGAGGAAAGTGTGAAAAAACCCATTTCGCATGGTCAAGAAAATGTTATCATCGCCCAACTAAAATTGTGATATGGACAGATGATCCTCGGATTTGAGAGCATGAGTGCGAACAACTATGATTTGATGTGGAGTTGCTCGGAATTCAGAGTGGGTTCTGGGGTTTATTAATGTGGCGAGATAGGTTTTAACCCCTATAAATATGATTTATAACATTAAAAACTTTATATTATATGATTGGCGGAGGGGGATAAATGTTCTTATATTTTTAACCAAAACATTAAGAAATGTTTCGATAATATTGGAGAGGGTATTATTATGTGGTAAATAAAACTTTTAACAAGTGCTTAAAGACCACAGGGGCAGGAAATTTATAATATTGATATGTTTGAACCTTATGGGGAAAAAGGGCAGGTTTATTTTTGGCACATGGGATATATAACCATAGGTTAAAACTTTAAATAATGGGTTTTTGGGGATATTTACATATAATGGATTTAATAAATACGGGAAGGGTTATAATATAGGGATTTAATACTTTAGGTTAGTAGTTAATATGAAATGAGGGTGTATTGTATGAAATGAATTAAAACACATAATTTGAAACTAAGTAAACTCTAAAAATAGGCAATAAAGAATAGTCCCAACTTGCTTCTTTACACATGAACTTAGGATAAAATGTATTTTGTAGGTTTTTGAATGTTTTTGAATGAAAATGAAGCTAATTAAGTAAGTTTTTTACTTTTACTAAGTAAAAGTTGTTTTACTTAGGAAAAGCGATCCTAGTTTTGGAAAAGGGTGAATATGCTCATGAAATGGGTTTTATGTAGGGAATCAAATATTTTTAACCAATCAGTTATCAAGTCTTGGGTCTGGTCTCAACAGAAGTCAAAGAAATTCTCTGAGCCTCTTTAACTGAAGATTTAGAATACTGGATGATTGTGGGGGAAGGGATATTAGTAATTTTTTCTCGATGATGATTTATTACATGTCTTGCACAACTGATTTCTACCTACCCATCATTATTATAACTTTTTATACTTCATTTTCATGTGTGCATTTAAGCTTGCAACCCTAAATCCATTTTTCTTCCAAAGCATAAAAGCAATCTAAGTCTAACTTTATTTCATCCGAGGGATTAGATTAAACTGTTGAACACCTCATTTATTCTCTAACTATCTACTGATTTGTCAAGTTTAAACTGTTTGACATATCTTTATTCTCTATCTAAAACATGAAATTCAAAGCATGAAAAGTTGAAATTAAACTGTTTAACTGATCATGGATTATAGTATTTATTGACAATCTGTACATAATCATTATTCTTGCAGTAAAGTAAAAGTAGTGGCATTTTTACTTTCTCACTTTCATGTCTTATTTTATTTATTTTTGGGGTCTGTCTTTTATTTTTTATTTTTTCTTATCTTTTTTTTTCTAAGTCCTTTGATCTTTCTTTTAGGACTTTTACCCTCTTTCCATTTTTTATTATTTTTTCAAAATATGGGAAAATAACTTGCTAAAATAAAGGTATGTATATATTTACAAGACGATCAAATTCAACTCAAAAATTATGAACCCTATTATTATAGGACCCTAACAAGTTCCACATCCATCTTGGCATCCAATTTCCTCTTTTCTCCTTTGTGCTTTCTATCTTGATCTTAACAAAATTTATACAATATTTGTTTTACGAGGAACTAACCTTGAATGTTTGGGTAGCAATGATAACGAGTCATTCATTCTACATTTTTTAGTAGAAGAAGAATGATTTAAAAGTACACGATGTTGTTATTACATGTGGAGGCAATGGTTTCCTGTAGAAAATGAGTATAGGGTTTAACAGAGGAAAGACATTGGAAAATGGGCTATTAAATTAGCTTTTCCAATGGAAAACCGATTTGCACATGGAAATATGGTAGCTGGAGGTATCTATTATTTTCTTCCCGCAGAAATGGTCACTGAATTTCCATTTATAATACAAGCAGAATTTTTACTGGTTCCATCTAGAGAGAGAATCATTTTCAATAACAAATGGAACCAGGGCATCCCTAAGTGTATCACGTTCACATTTTGTTCGAAATTGCGTTCTTTCATAAGTGCTAATTCACCTATACTTTCAAAAATTTGGAATTTCGGGTACCTTCCATGTGATATTCCTCGTTATCCACGGGACCACAGCTCAGACAATTTAGAGATGCCATTTAGGTTCAATTGGAAGAGGAATATGTGATTTTATGCGATGTCATTTTTTCTCGTAAAATTTTATGTGAGCCAACCAAAGCTCAGACAATACTCCAAGCTGCTTTTAAACGCATTCAGGATAATTTTTACCTTCATGGGACCTACCAGCCTGATTAACAACATTAATTGATCTTTCTCTACTTCCCTTAAGGGAATGAGAATCCTCCCCTTCATGGTGCTTCTTGGCTTTATCGACTTCCTCGATTGATCTTTCTGTACTATCCAATCTTTCCCTCCCATCCTTGTAAGAATGAGAATCATTACCTTCATGTGATCTCTTAGCTCGTTTGAGAGACTCAATTGATCTCTCTCATGTGTGCCTGAGATTTTTCATAAACCTTTTCTGATTTTGTACTTTGTCGAGCCCTATAGCAATCTGCATCCCTGTAAGTGTATTTGTCCATATTTTTGTTTGAATCACTCATTTTTCTGCTATAAACCTCTCAGCCGAAATTCGTACTCTCGTATTTTCAAACTCTCATCTCCTCAGAAAAATTATCATCGTGATTCGAACCCTCCGCTACTCCAATAATGCACTTTACATAATAAATTTTCCTTCTTAGAAAAGATATTTCAATGGCATACCTGGTTTGCACAGGGTTTTATGTAACCCTATTTCGGTGCGCATGGTTTTAGAGGCACACCAGTGTGGTTCATAATATCGTGGTTTATGTTTTGGCGCGATGTTTTATGACACACCGGTGCAGAAGAGTTGTGAAGAACTGATGCATCTTAGTACTAAGACGCACCGGTGTGGGTTATGATTATAAGCACACCTAACGAAAAACTAGGAATCTCGGCTAGAAATGGCGTACTATATAATTTTTTTTTTTTGTATGTAAGATCATAATAAAATAATGATAATTCTAAATTACATGAATTTTTTTGAATTTTTTTTTTAACTTTATTATGTTACAAAAATTCATATTATTCAAGATTTATTATTTTACAGTTATTTACAAATTTAAAATTTTTAATAAAATCATTTCACATTAGTACAATTAAAATTTTACAAATATTTTACATAAAATTACAATTATAATTAGAATTAGAATTAGAATTAGAATTAGAATTAGAATTTTATAGTTTCACATGTAATTACGATTAGAATTACAATTACAATTTTTGAATTTTACATACAATTACAATTAAAATTAAAACTTTACAATTACAATAATTTCAATTACAATTTTACAAATATTTTACATACAATTAGCACTAGAATTAGAATTAGAATTACATTTACAATTACAATTAGAATTTTACAAATATTTTACATACAATTACAGCTAAAATTACAATTACAAATACAAATACAATTTTAGAATTTTACATACAATTACAATTACAATTACAATTTTACAATTTGTCATATATACAATTACAATTAAAATTAAAATTACAATCATTTCACAATAAATTAAATATTACAATTAAAACTAAAAGTTTACATTAAATATTTTACATACAATTACAGTTAAAATTACAATTACAAATACAAATGCAATTTTACAATTTTACATAAAATTAAAACTTAAATTTCAATTACAATCATGACATAATATTTAATAAATATCATGGTCATTTAATATTAAATTAATTAATAAACATCACGATCATGATAACCATCATACAAACATCATATTCAACTAAAAAACACATTAAAATTCGTTAACATCACCATGATCACGATCATATAACAAAACACAATTAGCATTGTGTAACATTATCACAACAAAAACATAAAATTTACATCTCATGTCAAATAACTCATGCTATGACATACACATCTATCTGCAAGTTGCACATTAAATCATCATATCTAACATGACGTAACAATATACACATCATGATGATCACCACCATGTAAATTAAGTACAACTGCAACATGAACATAAAATACATGGACTATATATATATATATATATATATATATATATATAACTGAATAATGTTAAAAATATACAACTATAATATAAATGTCATGGATAAGCTTGTGGTACAACATCAATAACAGTACTAGTCAAGGCCTGCTAAGTCAATGGTGTAGCCTCGATGGTCGATGATCCAGCCTGGTCATGATCATGAGTACTGCTGTATGCTGCTGGCTGCTGACTGGACATGGCCGATGGTCTAGCCTCATCTCCATGATGATTGCTGCTAGATGCTAGTGGAGGCGGCTCATATGGCACGGTGCAAGGTGAACGATCATGAGATGATGAGTCATTGCTCATTGATTTTCGATCACATGTTGTGTCTCGACCACGTCTATAACATGAAACGGTCATACTCAATCGCGTGACTAAGGTCGTAGCTCCTACGACATGCCACATCATCCTGTACATGTCACGCGACATGCCTCTCCACAGCTGTAACATCCTACCATTGGCCTTTATGTCTCTCATATGAGCAGGGATGATGCCTGCCTCAATAATCAATGCAGTGAGTTGGTCGCCCAGCTCCATCCTGTATCTAGTATCAAGTCGTCCGTGCCTATCAAAAGGCGGTACCGATGTACCAGCAAAAGCATGGCTCTCTGCACTAACCTCCTGATGATCCTCGACATCTAGCATGCCCTGACCATCATTAGGATCCACACCTGGATCATTTGATGGTGCTGACATTTCCTCGCCATCAAAAGAACCAATGTCTGCAAAATATATACAAGTACACAACAATAATTAGACAATTTCATTACACAATTTAATAAAAACAAGTTAAATAACATGTTAGAATAAATTGAAATAAAAAAATAATATTACCTCTATCATCTGGTGGCTCATTATCTATGAAGAGGATGTTTGGACACCGTCGCCAATCCAATCCAACATAAGGACAAGGGACCATAATGAAAGGATGCAGCTCGTCAACACTGGCTAGAAACTCCAGTGAATCATGCGATATCCTCACTGGACACACAGTCTCGCCCCTCTTGGCCATCATCTGCCCCCACATGTGCATCTGTGCCTCGAACATTGGCCTATGAGGCTGTCGAACAAAAGTTGGCCTCCTCTCTTAAAACCTCTAAAAAAATAAACAAAGAAGCCCTGAAGCCAAAGGGAAGTTGACCCTCCCTTGTGCAACAGCACGACATCTATCTAAGGTTGTACAGAAATGCCACAAAAAAATGGTAGACCACCTGAAAAGTCATGGCTCTTGTACTAAAGAATCAACATAATATAGAAGCGAGCAACTAATGTGTTTCCTGACATTAGTGGTGTGTGAAATGGACAAAATTAGAAGTGAGAGGCACTGCACCTCCTCACTACCAAATTAACCAATACGTAACTAACCTCCAACGACCTTAAAATCTGAAGGAGATAATACATTTGCTCTAATGTATCTCTGGGAGTACAGTAAGTGACTCCCTGCTACACAGTAAACTGGAACCTTTGGGAACGAGGGAAAATTCAACCCTCTGCTTGATAGCCCTGTAATGAAATATCTATATCCTCCTCAATGGGGGTGTACCACTGGTTAGGACCAACCTGCAAAGCCTATCGGTGTGCATTCCACCTATGGATCAGATGTCTAAAAAACACACTATAGCCCTTTAGGAAAGTATCCTCCTCATAGAACTTGAGGAGGCGTACCTGCCTTAGAATCCGCTGGGTATCTGTTGTAATAGGGTGAGGGTATGCATCTCTCTCCATCTCTCATGCCTCCAATAGGTGAATCATGTCATACTGCTCTGCCTATTCTTGTTGTTGTTCCCCCTCTTATCTCTGAATGATTGACATATTAAATATTTTTTGTTTACTAAATGAGACATTCATTTAGGAATATATATATATATATAGAATTTTTTTTGAAAAAAAAAATAATCAAAACAGTCAATGCGCCATAAAAAATAGTCATGCACCGGTTCCGGTGCGTCTTTTGTTTGTCGTGCACCAAGGGTAGTGCCCCAGATGACATTCAATGCACCATAGGTAGTGCACCTAAAAAAATTTCAGAGCGTCGTTGACTATGTATGGTGGTAGGAGTGCAGTGCGCTGACTAAAATCTACGCCCCAGCACATATAGTTGTGTCAGCGCACTAACCTCCTGACTAATTACATAGTCAACGATGTGGTATTTTACCAGGCTGCACTGTTGACCCTGTCAAAATTCCGAATGCAGCATGCTAACAAACACCGGGGCAAATCTTTCCATCAAGGCACCACATTTTCGCTATTCCACATGGTCAATGGTGCGACCGGCTAAATGACCGCACTGCACCTTTTTTAAATTTTAAAATAACGTAGCGTGCCTTTCAGTACCACCCCAGAAATGGTGTGGATACCATTAGCACCAGTTGTGGCGTAGCCTGTAAATTTTACTGGAAGAACCGCTTATCGGTGCGAGTCGAACGGCTCGAGCATACCACGCAACAATTTTTTTCTTTTAAATGGTTAATTTTAAGCTTATTTTAAATTCTAATCTGCTAAAAAGATTAATTATGGAAAAACAAGAAAAATACCTGTACATTTGGCCATCGACGAGGCATATTGGTTGTAGAATTTGCAAAAGCAAATTTGACCATCGTTTTGCAAAATGCAAGTTGGAGATTAGTGGGAAATGCACAGCAAAAGTGCTTGAAATGGGTGCAATGGGAGCACCGATGTCAAGGTGGATCAGACAAGGATAAATTGCATCGGTGCTTGAGAGCTCTAGAGCACTGAGCAGAGTGAAAAATGCAGTTTTTTGGTCGTAATTTTTATTTATTTAACCCTGTTCTGGTGCGTAGGATTTTATAGGCGCACCGGTGCGGTTTCTTAATACCGCAGAGGGCAGTTTTGGTTTTGGTGCAATGTTTTATGACGCACCGGTGTAGAATATTTGTAAAGCACCGGTTACCTATAGTAATATGATGCACCGAGATGGTGTGTATGGAGCGTACGGTGTCTGGTGTGCCAATGTTTTGTGTGCATCGGTGCTTTCTCTTGTTGAGTGCAGCGGTGTAGTTTTGGATGATAAGCGCACTAAGAAAAAAACATCTGCAAAACCCTCTACTCGCCAACCTCCTCTAGTAACCTCTGCTATAAATGGATTTTTAGGGAATTTTTATAAGGACTTCCTCAAAAGCATCCACTAGAGGGTCTTTTCCTAGTAGTGTTCCTTCCCCTCTAACTAAAGGTGTTTTCATTTTTTAAATGAGAAAGGAAATATGGTAAAGTATTTTCCAAAAATTATAATTTCATTATTTAAGGAATTCTATGATTAAAAGCTAGAAAAGAACATAATTTTACTTACCTAAGAAGTGGAAAAATTGTGCATATGTAGAGAAGTATTGATCATGCTGCTGAATCATGGAATATAATGTGGAATTTCATCTTCTTCTTGGTTGCATGGTGGATGAGGTCATGAAAGTGGATTCTTTATTTCTACTGCTAAATCTATTGTATTCACTCCAAAACGCTGAATTGATATAGTCTTCACCTACTACAAAATCCAATGGTACAATTATAGTGATGCAAAAACTATATTATTGTCGAGCATGAAGAGAAGGCATTGGAATCCTGGCCATTAATGAATTTAGTTAACCAATGTGAGACAAACTTGCCATTAATTTCAACGAATGCCAAGTACCTAAGTACATCTTGCGAAGTGTGAATAGATGAGCTGATGTCGAGCCATTTGCAAGATCTAACGATCAAGGGATATTGTTGTATTCCCATGATTTTGAGTGAGAGAACTTGTCATTAATGCATACAAGCCTCAAGGTACTAATAAGGACTCTATCCTTGATTCTAGATAATGTGTTGATGTCCATATGCCAAGAATTGTTAGAAAGGAGGAATTAATGAATTTGCAGTCATCTAACGCGAGTATGGAATAATGATTTTGGAAGGACCATGGATGAAAATTTGCATCAAGCAGGATGTATTTAATTGAAAGGAAAATGACAAGAGGGTAAACATGTGAATGGAAAGAAAAAGGAAAAATCAACATGTAAGGGAGCTGAATGTCTTTATTAATGGGTTACAAAATGGAATTTATGGAAAATGTAAATGGAAAATATGAAGGAAACATGCGACACTTGAAAGGAAAATGGTGATGATGATGTTTAGCGAAAATCATTGAGTAGCTTGTAAATTATGAGAGGAAAAGTGATGGAATTTATCGATGATAGAAATGGATCTAATTGGTTCATGTTTCTTGAAATTGGTCCTAGAAAACCAATCATGCATGAATTGGCTTGCTTCAATTCTCCGATTGTCCTGGAACCTGAAAAAAAAAAACCATGGCAATAACATTGCAATAAAACATTAGTGTGTTCAAAGAGAAATGATCAATTTATTTGGGTACTTATGCAAAAAGATATTGCATAATTAATGCTTAGGAAAACAGTTTCATGACGTGTCTTCATTTCAAATTATCATGGTTATTCCAATTTCACAATTGCAATAATAAATCTAATTTCTAAAAAAAATGATGATATGCACAATTTACTTAATTTATGTTTGAACCATAGCATTTCATAAATATAAAGAAATATTATTTTTATAATGCTTAATGATTCCTACAAAACAATCTTAAATCAAAATTCATTAATCGACCATGTAGATAAAGCGCTCTTATGGTTCTTCTTCTTCCCTTTGTTTCTTGCTTCAACATGTGTTTTTTTAGCTGCAGAAAAACTAGATAATTGTTTTTCAGCTGCAGAATTGTGCAAATTATGTAGCTAAAATCGTATAGACAAATTTAAGTACACACAACTATGCAAGTAATCAATCAAATCTTCAAATACCTTTTCCAGAAAGATGAGAAAATTCCTACTTGCATTATTGATGCAGTAACAAATTTTTTATTTTATTTTATTATTATTATTATTATTATTGTTATTGTTATTGTTATTGTTATTGTTATTATTGTTATTATTATTATTATATCATAAACACATTTGGACCATCAAATATTCAAACAAAAGGACTAGGGTTTTAAACATTTACTGTGCACTTATTTTCACTTGAAGGAAAAAAAATAAACATCTATATGCCCTTACAACATTTTATTTGCAAGATTTATATTGTCAGTGCAATAACATCCTCTAAATATTGCCCCTTCAATTTCTAGGCAATCTCAGAAACATGGTCTACATCTTTAAAATCTTTTAAGCATGTCCTAGATCATCTATGAAAAGTTTTCAAGGCCGATGTCTAGCTAATTTTTGAAAGTGTCATTCACAAAAATTCATGCTAAAAACAGTTGCCATATAACAAAATCGTAAATGCATCAGCATATCCACAAGGCAAGCATGGAAGTTGCCTCTAGAAAAGTAGTGCTAAATTTTCTCTAGGAAAAATATTCTCAGGTCAATATTCTTTGATTCAAGGAAACAACTCGAAATCCTAGGAAGAAATGATTAATAAATTCCCTTAAAATTTTAATCAAAGGATAGAAATAAAATTATGGACTCTAGCCTACTAAAACAATGAATCAAAGGACTTTCAAAAATCATTACGGTGCTTAATGACTAGAATCCTCCTTTTCACAAAATGTCATATATTGATTTACATCCGACAATGGACCATGTCTGCAGGGTTATTCATTTGTAATTTTTCTATCCATCCACCATCATATGGGATTCCATTAATCAAACTAGGAGAGACATTAAGCTCAGAGTTGACTTCAGAAACTTCCCCAAAAACTGGCGAGAATACATTGTTGGTTGATTTCACACTTTCTGCAGCACCAACAGTACCCCCTTTTGAAACGGTAGCTCCTACATCTGGTAGTTCAACAAACACAACATCTTCGAGATGATATTGAGAATGGTCAGTTATTTTGATAACAACAAGAGGGCCATCAACTTTTACCAACTCATGCGAATCAGTGTATTTCAATTCCTTGACAACAGAAGCGAAACCACGGGAGCAAGAGAAAGGAAATGTGAAAGGAAGTAGAGATTCGATGCAGGTACTTCTTGAGCGTAGAAGAGATGCAATAGCTCGTGAGGCCCACCATGCCACCCTTAATGCCATGATCTCGCCTGATATTCACCTCCTTAAGACTAGGGAAATCGAATTTTGGCCGCAACTGTTGTGTTCATTTAAAAAAAATGTTTTTCCCCACGTAATCTTGAAAATGAGGCTCTAAATATCCCTAAAAATCTCTCAAATGGTTACGAATTTTGAGGAAATTTAGCACGTTAAACATAATTCACCCTGTTATGAGAAAAACCCATGTTTTAGTTCTATGATATTCATTTTCATTTGGTCACAAAATGTGTTTTCGAAATGACGCTTTTGGGTTGTTACAGATTTCCCATTTAATGCTCTCTCAGTTCGAACTCCCATTTTGTTGGAGAGATTTATGATAACCACTCAAAGTGGAAGGAAAGTTGAATTAGATTAAAATTAAATCTCTTAAATCTCTTATCAGCATCCTTCACATAGTCATAATTCATTGTCGGCTTTTTATTTCCATTTTTGAACTGTCACAATAAAAAATTGCACCTCCACATCATTCGAATCATCTAGACTTTGCACAAGCATATGGTCTTTTGGCTATTTCGGATTACAGACTACAACAATAGATTTTTGATAGACCCTTATTTTATTGCATATAGGAATCTGGACGAGGATCATCGGATAAGACACATCTCCCAACTCACATTTGGGAGTTGGATTGATCTTCTTCAACTTAATTAGAAACAACAGATGTATAAAAAAAATCAATCCGCTGACTGGATAAGGAACAATATGATGCATATACTGGAAATATACTGAAGAGGAGGAGCTATACAATTCACTTTGGTATAAATCCATCCTGAATATATCAATTTCAGAAGGCCACTTATGCTCAGAGATGGGAAAATATGCAGATTTGGTCGGCTGAAATGCCACCCCTTGGTAAATACTCAGACACTATTGACAAGTTCGGCTTTGTTATGACACCCATGAAAAGAATAACATTTTGATGTCGTTTGTTAATGCAACGCTTCATTTATTTAAAATTTGAACTTCATCTATTTTTTTTTATGTTCTCAACCACGAATTTTAATGTGTATAATATATCACTTATGGGGGCTTTAACAAACATGCTGTGCTTTTCTGTTGGTTATTTTTTTTGTTAAATTTTTCTTTGATGTATTGGTGGCTTTGTTTTAATGTTTGATTTTTCTATTTTGATGCAATAGGTCCCTATGTGTTTTTATGAATGGCTATTTTTATTTGATTTGGTTTTTTAATGTTTTGTAATTTTTACATTTTTTTTTGTATGTGTTGTTTTATTATTTATTATTTTGGATTTTGTTATTTGTTTTTTATTTGTTTCGTATCAATTTTTTTTTCCAAATCCACAAAAGAGTTTCCATAAATTCGTTGTCTCGTATATTTTTTTTATTTTTAATTGTTTTTTTCATATAATGTTTTTATTTGGATTTATTTATTTATTTTAATATTGAAATTTGTTGAAAAAATATCAAATAAAATAAAATAATGAAAATAGAAGTTAGTTGCAGAATTGCATGAATTATGTAGCTAAATACAAGTTTTATCCAATTTATTTATCTTTTATTTTATTTTATACTAATATAAAAATTCTTTTTTTGATCCTCCAGATCACACAAATCACAGGAGGAGAGCATACTCAAAATTTTCATTAATCATTTTTTTTTATTGAAAATATTTCTATGTGGATCTTACTACACCACTAGAAACCCGAGAAAAATAAAAATACAAGAAAGAAATGAAAATCCTAAAAACTTGAAAATTTAAAAATTTAATCAAGAACTAAATTAAGAACCTAAATTCAATTAGATATGATTTTATTTCTCTGCTTTATCCTATGTTATTTGAAAGGGATTTTTATTTTTTTAATTATATGAATGTTTCCAATGGAGCCATTTGTGAATTTAAATTTCTGAAATGCCCACATTCAAATTTGCAAAATGTACATTATTTCATGTGAGGACATGAGAAATCGTTTTCATTTTTGGATCGAGTGCAAAGATCAGTTTAAGGCTGAATCAATGTCGTGACATAGTTACTTGTTGAAACCATTCCTCAATATAGTCTTTGTGCTCCAGAGAATGTTTGATCTGCATTCTAGATCTTTCGTACATAAATGGCATAGTGTCGAAAATTTTATTCTAAAAAAATGATTTAAAATATATGCAGCTAAATGATTTATGTATCTACATGTTTTAACCATGCATCTAGGAAAAATATAACATAAAAACTGAAAATAAACTCTAGAATGAAAGCCAGTTTATACACACACTTCCCCGACAGCGGCGCCAAAATGTTGAATAAATTTAATTACCTATCATTTAATTGTCAACCCGGGGGTTTCGTAAAACTTACGAAGCATGCATGCACTATATATGCTAGAAATTAAACTTTAATTTAGATTAATCTAAATATGAAATCAAATGATGACAAACCAAAAACATAAGGAAGTTGAAATCAATCTATGTAAAGGAAAAACTTAATCTACGAAAGAAAATTAAAATTTTATTCACAAAGTTATCTCATATGAATGTGAAATAGTCTCTTGAAAATGAATCTTTTAATCTAAGAATAAAAATAAATCTAATATTCCTGCATGAAATGAAAAGCTAATCTATACATACTTGCATCATTGAACTCAGACTTAATCTAATGAAATCCATGAAAATAGGAAATCTAATCTAGGAAAGCATTCAAAACATACTTACTATAATTGAAATCTTAATCTACTACACACACTTGCATGAATGAGAAAAATAATCTACTTGCATGATTGAAATCAAACTTAACAAGAAAGTAAATTTACGCTAATGAAAGAAAATCTAGTCTAGAAATGAAAGAAATATTTAATCTATGAAAAATAGGAAATCTAATCCACCGCATATGTATAAATGGAAATCTAAACTATCACACATGCATAAATATAAACTATGACACGCTTACATAAATGCGAAATCTAATCTAGGCACACTTAATAAATTCAAAATCTAAACTTCTTGCAAGAATTGAAAAGCATGAATTGAAATTTAAACAACCTTAACTACTATGAAAGAAAAGTGACCAATCCATCTAAATTGTTACGTATATTTTAATAATTATTAGTTATATATAGTTATCTTAGGTTTATTAATGTGGAAGGGCATGATCAACGATCTTTCCTCTTCGCCAAGGGACACCATAAGGCTATATTTAAAGCCTTGGTGATTTCCCATTGTAATCATCTCATATTTTATCAATAATAATATATACTTATAAAGTTTACCAGAGTTTTTACACTCCATTGGTATCAGAGCCATCGCTCTTCAGGATCTATGTGATCACCCAGAATTAAGGAATTACAAGAATTCCATATTCCATATTTTTTACGAAGTGCTTGTGGGCAGCAACATTGGTTTATAAAAAAAATAATAATTTGCAGATTTTCCTCACGCTCACTCACCTGCACACTTCCCGTTCTTCCCTCACTCCCTGTTCCCTTAACCAATCCTTCACTGCACCACTCAATATCACAACATAGCCCACCCTCCTACACTATTCCCTACCCCGCTGCCTGCATTCCCTACACATAACAAACTCTCCTAACATTCGCTCTCCCTACTCGCAGCCATCTGGCCCCCCTCTCTTCACACTCACATACGCTCCCCATCCCTCACATACCTAAGGCCCTCCCCCTCACGTATCTCATAGCCCTCCCCCCTCACGCACAGTGCTACAGCCGCCCCCTTCACTCCTACACTACCCCATTTTCAACCCACCCCTCACCACACTCCCAACCCATGACCCCCCTACCTCACATACTCTACCTCACCAACACCCTCTCCCTACACCATCTCCTTGCTAGTCGTCTCGCCCCCTACTTACCCCCTCACATGCTCACACCAAATCGTCCGCACTTCTCCAAAACCCCCTCAATCCGCTCTAACCGCCTCCCTGCTACCCCGACCTGCACTCACATCCGACCACCCTCTTCATACACCCGCTCGCCACTCCGTCCTTCCCACTCGAACTTCCCTACTGGCTCACTATTCCCACACTTTCCCTACGCCAATACCCGCCCTCGCTACTCCCCGCTCGACCACCACTCCATTCACACCTCCATCCCCTTACGCTTTGGCCCCGACACCTCTCTACTTCCCAAGCCAGCTTCCCAAAATTATTAAACCAATGCAATAAGAAAATACTAATAATTGACTATTTTGTCTCTCTTCAAATTTTCCAACGAAAATTTTGACATCAATTCCGAAATGATTTGGCAAACCAAGTTCGTCTTTCAGAGCATCAATCTTGCCACCTACAACATTTTTCAACCACCATTGTATTCATCCTCCGCATTACTGTGTCTACCTCTTCTCTGTCGTTAGGCATACCCTTACAACACATCCATTTTTCCCAGTTCGTGATCCTTCCTGTCAGCCCGTTCTCTGTAATTTTGCTCGCATCTAATCTACCTGAAACCCACCAACGTATGGTTCAATCCCTCACTGCCATGACCATCCGCGTCCACTGTTATCCGCATACTAAATAATTGAAACAGGGGTTTTCAATCAGATGTTTGACTCAGACGTGTGACCGGAGTTGTGACTTGGTTGTGGAGAGGTGCGACTTCATGAAAGGTAGGTCAACGAGTTGTTTAAAATAAACATTCCGACATTTAAAAAACCAGACATACTCCTTTAAACATTGAACGATTTTTGTTGTATAACTATAATATATATACTATATAATTATAATCAATATATATATATATATATATATATAAAATAATAATAATAATAATTATTGTTATTATTTAAAAAAAAAATTATCGATATAATTAATTAATTAATTAATTAAAAAAAAAAGAGGAAAAGAAAAAAAAAGAAACAACTTTGAGGACAAATTTTTAAGGAAAAGGGGATAAGCCCTAACAAGGAGTATGAGGAGTATTCCAGAGAAAATTTTTGCATCTCGAGAAACAGGTCAATAATAATTTAGATGACTTTGGAAAAAGATTAGCCGATCTCGAAGGTACAGTTGCAAGAAACTACAACAATATCAAAAAGGTTCTTGATATGACAAATCGAATAGAAAGACAAATGTGGCTAAATCATCACGAGGCCATAGAAAAGCATAGCGAAGCAATGAACAAGATGAAAAAACTCTTCGATAAGTTAAGTGATAAGATAGATAAAATAAGTTAGACACAAGAACGAATATTCTCGAATGTTGAACATAATCAACTAAAAAAATTAGCTAGTTCAGATCATAATCATGAATATAACATGTTTGAAAAAGAGAAAGCAAATGAGGTTGAATTGGAAATCAGCTCACATGAAAACTATAGTGTTGAAATAGCTAGAATCAGAGACTCTGAAATCAACTATGAAAGTTATAGAGATGAGAATCCAAGAGAAGAAAATGCAACTCAATCCACTAATAAAGCCAGTAATGCAGCAACATAAGTTATCAAAAACTTTTATATAAATGAAAATCCAATGGCAAAAAAAAAAACAATGTTGGTGAAGGAGCCACATAAAGAATTCAACATGATTTCTATCATAGATGCAACAACAGACATAGTCATTGAAAATTAAATAAACCATGAAAATACAGATGCTTATAAACAACAAAATGTTTCATCCCCAGAATTGAAAGAAAAATGTGAAGATACAAACATATCTGAAGCCACTAATACAGTGCCAAAAGCTGTTAAGGCCTTCAGTGATGAAGCAAATATGGTTGTTAAGAAGGAAGTGTTTGGTGATGAGAAGAAGTTGCATCGAACGATAATTTTTGGTAACTTACCTCTAAACCTATAAAGGAATCACAAAAAATCACCAGAAGAACAAGGAGTAGTTCGGAAACACAAAAAAGTCTTCCTAGACCTGCCAATAAAAATACCTCCAACTAAGGAACATGAAAATCGAAAAGAAGTCAAGAAAGGACCCGACCCTGTCAATATCAAATCTTGTCGTTATCCACATCACCAACAGATTGAGCTTGAGAATATGCTCCATGATATTTTTAAAATGTGGGAAGCAAGAGCTCACCGCTCGAGAAACCCAGGAATTCATCAACGTTGTCCATCGTTACATATGCTTTGAGGACAAATCATCTTAAGAAAGGGGTAATGTTATTTATATTTTATTAATTATTATTTAAATATAGTTATCTTAGGTTTATTAATGTGGAAGGGCATGATAAACGATCATGCCTCTTCTCCAAGGGACACCATAAGGTTGTATTTAAAGCCTTGGTGATTCCCCATTGTAATCATCTCATCTTTTATCAATAATAATATATACTTATAAAGTTTACCAGAGTTTTTACACTCCATTAACCTGTAAGAGAACATAAAAAAAATGATCATATGAAAACTTAACTTATGAAAACATGTAAATGAACATAAAGGAAATAATAATGAATCATGAAATGAAAACTAAACTAAACATAAAAAAATGAATGAAATTATGATACAATCTCACACTCATTTATGTGGCCAATCCAATGATGCATGAGGATGGAAAGTGAAGAAGCTCCGTATGCGAGAAAAAAACAAATCAAAGTGAAATAATGCTCATGAGTATGGTGCCAAATCTAATTATTTATTCAAAACATGAGCATAACTCAAAAATTTACACATGCCTTTGAGAGGAGAAGGCTATCCTATTTATACAAAAACTTAAGCTACCTCATTAATGAGGATCCACTATTCTCTCCCTATATCACTAAAAATATTATAGAGTTACAACTCAAATAGGTAATGATGAGACACAAATCTTCTTTGACTATGAATTTTCTCCATGAGATATGGTTGATTCCTATCCCAAATCTTCTTTGAATATTGAAGATAATTAAAAATTGATCCTTGGAGGCGACATAAGAGTGTCTTGGATGCTTCCAAATGGCCTACACTTGTCATGAAACTCAAGCCACTTTTATAAATTAGCAATCATGTGTCATTTTTCTAATTTTTAACCCTTAATTCACTAGAAACACTTGAAAATATAACTTTTGGAAAATACAATTATGAACCCATATGATGATAGAGATGTAGGGTTATATAGTGACAAAGTGATGAAATGAAGGTAAGAAAGGTGAAATGAGGTGTGAATAATGTGAAAATATATGTCATTTTAAAGACATTTTGGAGACCCAACAACAACCGCACAACATAACCTTGGATTCAATTTTGATGATGAGGCATTGATCACACCAGTGAGCGCAAAATGTACTCTTTATATTTTGGTTAATGAAAATTATGAATTTCATGTAATTAAAAGTTCTTCAAATGAGACTCTTGTTAATGAATGGAAGAGAATTGAATTATTCCACATTAGAGTCATAATGAAACATACTAGAGTGGAAACCTTGTTTGATCTGGGTTCACAAGAAAATTTTATTTCATAATCCTTGGTTAAGAAATTGGGTTTAGAAAGCAAGCCTCATCTGAAACCTTACCCTCTTGGTTGGGTGTGTCATAAATCAAAATTACATGTAACAAAAAAATGTAAGACTAGGCCTGTGATTGCATCCAAACTAGTTGATGAGGTTGATCTTAATGTTGTACCTTCCGATATATGTGGTATTGTGTTGGGGAGTTTGTATCTGTATGATAGGAAAAAAAATTTCTTTCACCATGAAAACAATTATCATCTCACAAAATATCAGGTGGAATACATTGTTAGATCTCATCGTACCAAAGTCAATCTCAGTCTTGTAAGTGCAGGTTAGATGAATATGTTGTTGAATTCTGGAAAAGGGTTGTTGGTCATGTTTGTGAAAGAAAAAATATATAGAGGAATCTGATTATTTCAAAGGTTGTAATCCCACTCATAAAAAAGCATTGTGAAGTTATTTCTAACTATGATGAGATTTTTTAGCAGCCAACTGGGTTACCTCCAAAACATGAAATTGAACATGAGATTCATGCACAGCAGGATGATCCTTTACTGAACATTGGTATGTACAGGATTTTAGCTATTGAGATGGAGGAGATAAAGGAAGAAGTGTAGGAATTGTTAAACCACAAGGTCATAAGACCAAGTTATTCTTCATGTGGCTCACTTATTGTATTGGTGCCAAAGAAGGATGGCACATGGAGAGTGTGCGTAGAATATATAGAACTCAACAAAATAACGATGAAGAATAAGTACCCTCTCCCTCACACTGATGATTTATTAGGTCAATTGAAAAATGTTGTATAATTCACAAAACTGGACTTGTGCAGTGGTTATCATCAGGTCAGTATTCCAGAACATCATTGGTGGAAAACTACATTCAAGACAAAATATGGGTTGTTTGAATGGTTGGTGATGCCATTCAAAATTTGCAATGCTCTGACCACATTCATGAGGGTGATGAATGATATTTTTAGTCATTTTTTTGATGATTTTGCACTTTTACACCTTGATGACATTATTTTTTGCGTTAGGATATGGGATGATCATGTGTTTCATGTGAAGAATTAGTGCTTGATGTTTTGAAAAATGAAAAATTGTATGTTAAAATTTCGAAGTGTGAATTTGGAAAGACCTGTTATTTTTACTTGGGTCACATTCTTGGTGGTGGACAATTGAAAATAGATCCTTCCAAGGTTGAAGTGATTGTAAAGTGGCCTAAACCCACTAATGTCATAGAGGTCTGTAGCTTTTTGGCTGTAGTACAATATTGGAGAAGATCCATTGGGAACTTCTCCATCATTGCATCCCCTTTACATGCTTTGACGAGTATGAAGAAAACATTTAAGTGGGGAGGAAATCGCAACAAGCCTTTGATACACTAAAAGAGAATATCAAAACTGCATAAGTTTTGGCCTTATTTGACCTCCAACAGCCTTTTGAGATCGAGACAGATGCCAGTAAATATGCCATGGGAGCACTATTGACGGAGCAAAGGAAACCTATATGCTCCCATTCAGAGACATTATCCCAAGTTGTTGTGAATAATCCCACATATGACAAGGAGTTCTATGCCTTGGTTAAAACTATGAAGAAGTAGAAACACTACCTAATCGATAAAGAGACCATCATTCACACAGATCATCATCCCTACAGTACCTTAAGTCGCAGACCAACCTTCAACAAACATGCCATCTCAGATGAGTGGGATTCCTCCAGCAGTTTCACTTGGTAATAATGTACAATAAGGGAACCAACGACAAAGCGGCACATATGCTTTCTCGCCCTCTTATTTCTGAATCTATAGTTTTGTAAAATATTTATTTATATTTTGAAATTTAAGCTGAATAATATGTTGATGATGATGATTTTAAGGATATTTATGAAAAATTGATGCATGGATCACAGGTGGATAATTACCACTTGCAGGGAAAATTACTCACATTCCTCTCTTGTGACAAGTCATTTTGGTGTAGAAAAGACTCTTTGTCATTTGCAGAGGTTTTTTTTTTCTCGCATGAAAAATAGTGTTAATTGATATGTAAGGGGATGTGTGTTGTGTTCAGTTTGCAAGCCCTCTTATAAAAAACTGAGGCTCAACACAACACTCCTTGTTTCGATTCATCCTTGGGAAAGTGTTTCAACAGATTTTGTAGGTGGTTTTCCTTTGTCTAGGAGAGGTCATGCCTATTTGTATGTCATTGTGGATATATTTAGTAAAATGTGTATATTAATTCCTTCTAAGTAGGTCACTGTAGATCAGTGTAGAGCAGACTGTTAATCTCTTCTTCCAATTTGTATGGGTACATTTTGGGCTGCCCAAATACATTGTGTCTGATCGAGACTCTCACATTCTTAGATATTTTTGGATGAGTTTGTGGAGAATGATGGAAAACAATCTCAAGAGGAGCACGGAATTTCATCCGCAAACTGACATACAAACAGAGGTTATCAACTGCACAGTGATACACTTACTCTAACGCTATTGTGGAAAGCATCCAAAGTTGTGGGACAAGAAACTTCCATATGTGCAACATGCATACAACCGAGCATTGCACTTATCCACTTAGAGCTCACTGTTCAAGAATTTTTTTGGTTATTTTCTAAAAGATACAATATACATGGTCTTTGGGAAAGATGAATATTCTAGTGGGAAATATGACAGGGACAAAGTGTGGAAGTTAATTCAGTGGATATAGATGATTCACCAAGTAGTGTAGGAGCAATTGGAGAAAAGTAAAGATCGATACAATTCTCAGCATGATAAGCACCGATTCGATCACCAATTCCATATTGGAGACAAAGTGTAGCTCCATATCAACAATGATAGGATGAAAGGAGAAGGAAAGAAGGTGAGACCAATCCGATATGGTCCATTCATCATCTTAGAGAAGATTGGAGATAATGCTTTTCGTCTTGATTTTCTAGCATACATGCAGATTTAATTATTGGTGAACGTTGAAAACTTGAATCTTTATGAGCCTCCTTTGATCATGAACATAGAAGAGGTTCTAAAGGCTCCTAAAGTGGACGATTTTGCTGTTGAAAACTTGGACAAGCTACTAGAGGATATCATTCTTGATAGAAAGATCAGTACTTCATAATGGGGAGACATGGAGTATCTTCATATTGGCTTCAAAGGAATGAATCCAAGTAAGGATTGATCGATGGAAAAGGAGAAAGTGAGGGAGAAATTCCCTCACTTTAGAATTTACTGATAAAGCTATTAGTGTTTCAAAAGCTCCTTAGTGGGGAGGAATGATTCGCGAGGATCCAGAAATATAAGTGGCCTTGAAAATATCTCAAAAACCAAAGTCTTCAGATGGAAGTGGAATTATGATCATATCATAGTGTTCATCGCCCTAATTCCAATGGTGTGAACGACACTCAAATCCGAGTTCGTATGCTCAAGTTATAGTTGGTCAAATTTTTGGTCAAAATTGGCCAAGTGGTAGGCTTAACGAGGCAACCAATTGGCAATGACCCGACACATAAAATCTGGCCATTGGATGGGAGAAATTTTCACCTACTTAATTTTCGCAATGAAACTTCTCTTCTGACGATTTTAAAATGTCTATATTGTTGTAAAAAACAAAAAATATATATTAATAGGGGCACCCAGCTGCCACACCCACCATCATGTATTAAAGTGGGGTGGTCAGGCCACCCCTACTAGACCCACTCCTGGCCTGGACGACATAAGATATGTAATACAAATAAAAAAAGGGTCAGGGACACATGCCCGCAGAACCCACCCATGACTTATCAAACCGTTCCCAAGGTCAACGAAGTTTGAATTTGCGTCAGCCTGTTGATTTGTTAGCTTCATGAGCATATCGAAAGTCCTCATCAATTCAAGCAATCAAGCAAGCAACAAGCAAAAGAATTAGCACATCATTTAGAATGAGGGAGAGAGGTTTAGTGGGGCTTGGACCCCTGACCTACTTGCTCCTAACGCAATAATTTACCAACGAGTCAACAACCCCACTAGGTAAATTTTTCCCATAAATTTACTTAAGATTCTCTCATGCCATTCAAACAAGAAAAGGCAACGGAGGAGTGGTGGAACCTTGACCATGAGTGGTGGAACCTTGACGAGGAGGTGGAGCGAAACCATGAGTGGGGGAGGCAGCTAGATGTTGAAAATATTATGTTCGAGAGCCAGTGGTGCCAGTGACATAATTCGACAAATTTATAGTTGATTTTTCATGATTTCATGACATGAATATTGTTGCGACATTAGTTTCTCCTACTGAGCTCTCCATTTTCGGGCCATCATCTTGATTGGAGGTATAAGTGTTACTTTTGTAAAGTTTCTTGTAATTGATTTCTTTGATGTCACTTAATAAAAGAATGTCTCCCCACTTTTGAGCAGAGCCCAGAGACGTAGCCCACATTGGGTGAACTCCATAACTAAATCATTGTGTCTTTGATCTCATGATTGCTTATGTTTTATTGCTTCTTTTCATGTCGTTTAAATTGATTTGCTAACATGCTTTGTTATATGTAATTCTAAATGCATTCTTGAAGTAAAATATCTCGGATCATACATACCATGGATCACAAAAATGGAGCTGCGATACCAAATATTGTATATTTTAGTGATTTTTTAAGAAACATTGATATATTTTAGTGAATTAATAGTGATAAAAACCAAGTTGGAACATTACGTTATATTGACCTCATTTTTCTCATTCTCCAATGACAATTGGTACCATCATATACAACATCAGCATAAAATAAGTTTAATTTTTTGTCATCATATAAGTGTTGATTAATATTTCAATGTTTTCTATCAAATTCTCCTCCTAAGTTATATTCCTATCCTCATTCTTAATTGTATGCCTTATCATTTAGAAAACATTTATTACATTACATTTATGCAACCACACTATTTATACATTAATAACCACATGTAAGAGGCATTCCTTCAAATATTCTTAGGTCATAGCATGAGGAAAACTTGAATACTTTCCATCTATGTGAATTCTTAAAAGATAGATAGGTATTGTAGGCCAAAATATTGGGTCAAGAGACATAGTTTGTAACCTATGAAATAATAATTTTTAAAATTATTCTTCTTCAAAACTTTTGGTTGTTGTTTTCTCCAACCTCTTTATTATATTTTTTATTAAAATGAAGGAATGGGTTTATCTTCAAAAGAAAATCATGTTTTACAAAATATATTTAGAAAAACGAAGAAGAAGAAAGAAGTCATTCAATCAAAGAATCGTGTTTTCCTTATAATATTATTATTAATATTAAGTGTTATGAAAGATAAGTTCACCATCCATTCAAATCAAATGAAATAATTGAAGTTTCCCACAATCTAATCTTTGAATCATCCTCCACATAGCAAACTTAAGATCATATTCAACACTACATTGAAGCACAATTCAATATAACCATGGATGTGGGGTGTCTTGAGATATCTTTTATAGCCATAATAAAATTTTGGGTTTTTTTTTTTATTTGGGAAATATTGCAATAACAATGCAAAAGCAGTGGAAATGTTGGAAGCTACCACAATGGAAAAATATAAAGGCATAGATGACATTGAAAATGGATGAATACTCTCACATCCTTATGAAAATAGATAACATACCTAAGAGGTAAGGTTATTAGAAGGTATGAGCTATTTGACCTGGGTGAAATTTGGAATCATTTGGTTCTCTAACAACAAGTTTACTCACATTCATAGAATAACAAGTCAATTTGCTAGGTAACCAAGCATTTATGGAGAAAATAGTTCCCAAGTAAAAATTTTCTGTACTTCTAGTATTGGAAGATCAAAGGTTGAGATTCCAAATATTAAAATATTAAGATATAAAATATAGATTCAACATTTGAATTAAGATTCCAAAAGTAATTTTGAAAAAAATTGACAACTCAATAGTTCCATTAGTTCTAAGTCCATATAAAACCAATACAAAATCAAAGAGATGTAAAATATATTATTTATCATCTTGATTAGAATATTCATTTGCAAAAAATATATTCAAATGAGCATTGAACAACATTGTACTCAAAGAATTCATATGCTTGATTAGACGCCCAAAACATGCATTTGAGGAATTCAAATACTAATTGGAATCACAATAATCCATAAAACTATAATAAATTCATGTATTTTTTAAAAAATAATTGTAATTATAATTTTACTCGGATAATTTTATTTTATTATAGAATATCTTTAATAAAATAAATAAATTTTATTTAATTTGAAACCTATGATGTATAATTGATTAGATGATTATCACAAAGTCTCTTAGAATTATTAAATTTTATTTTATATTATTGATTTATTTTTAATATTTACAAAAATTATTTAAAATTTTCGTTATTATAATTATTTGTTAAAACTTTCAAAAGTACACTAGATAATTAGACAAGCGTTGACAAAATTCTAATGTAAAATTTTCTTCCTTTTCAAAAACTAAAAGCTAATAACTAATTAAATTAGAAGACAAATACAAAGATAACAAAATACTCAATACATTCAGACGAGGCTGGAAACGTTTCAACGGGAGACGATATTCAGATCTCTATGGTTGCAGCAGACATAGTTACCCCAGGAAAGATTTCGGCTACGCCGATCTGAATCAGCTCGTTAGTGGACGGGTTCAGCAGATAACAAACCTGGGTACCAACTGTACTCAGAAAAATATGGCCACGCCACTCTGCAGTACACCCAATACAACAAAATTTTTTAGGAAGAACGCTTTGAATAACCCAGTCGTTTTCCTCAGCATTATATTTCATCAACTTTGTTTTAGTGAACGCATACAAGTGCCCCGAAACAACTATGCACGGCAACATGTACGATCGCTGGAACTTCCACATATTATTCACCATTGTCCACACGCCCGTCTTTGGATAAAAAATTTCTGCATTCTTTCCACGTTCGCCGAATACAAAGAATTTTTGTGCGAGAAATACTCCATGACACGCGCCTCGTTGTCGGGTCATTGGAGGAAGAATATCCATCTGTCTTCTTCCAAATTGTAAGCCTCTGCTGCCAATAACCCTCCGTATCTCCCTCCGCTCACTCCCCTCCCTCCCGCAACGTAGATAAGCCCCGCAGTGGAAGATACGGAGTAGGCTCCTCTGCTCCATTTGGCAGACGCGAAGTCAAAAATATAAACGGCCTTCATGCTTCTCGAGCTTTCTGGATAAAGTCCACCAATGACAACTAGCTTCCCATTAACTCGAACGCAAGCACAGGAATTCGGAATTCCGGTAGGAAATTCAGAATTCGGACGTAGGTTTTCCCAGGTGCGCGTGAGAGGGTCCAACACTACTATTCTCAGATACTTAACCATACATATCAACAGTTCCGTTGTTCCAGCGGTCATTCGGTCCTTGTAGAACTTGGGCTCGTTCACTGTCTCTCTCCATTTTCTGCACACAAGTTTGAGCGTAGAGTGCCATTTGTAGGGCACTCTAAGCAAACAGTTTCTAGCTACATCATCTGGAATATTAGGAATGATCTCCTCATGTTGTTGGAGTGCTAGCCGCATCATCGTGTTGGATTTGACCTGAAATTCAACAATTTAAACAGTTTCAATCCAACTGTTCTGAATCACAACGTGTTACTTTTATGTCTGAACTTAATTCATTGTAAAAATAGTTGGAGATGAATCTCACAAAATACTGATATGAAAACTTTAGTCTGCCCAAATCATGAATCCGTTACTTACAGAAAGATAGTGAGATCAATAGGAAATCTGATAGACAGAATCAAAGATAGTGAGATCAATAGGAAATCTGATAGACAGAATCAATAACACCAATGGATAGCTTTCAAAAAGATCGTGAGATCAATAGGAACACTGATAGACAGAATCAATCAGAACACCACCGATGGACAGCTTTCAAGTAGAAATCCAAATCATAAACCCATTACTTACAAAGATAGAAACTGATGGACCGATCAATAGCTTTCAAGTAGAAATCGCAAATCGCTTGTAAATAATGGGGGTTAATATATAGCCAAATTTGAATACGAGGTTTTGAGTGTAGACGAACTTAAAGACTTAACTTTAAAGGGTTAACGCCGGTTAATATATACTAAAATTGGAATAAGAGGTTTTGACCAACTTAACTTGAACATTACAAAAAATGTGGAAGGTGAAATGGCTTTAACTTATTAAGTTATTTTTAATAAACCTTAACCACTGTGGTATATGGTAGGGGTTTTAGTTGGTCAACAAATTAATTTGTAGAAAATATGAACTTATAAAAATACCATCATTGGTGGCTAAGGTCTTGACCTGGTCTACCAATTGTTCTCATACAAAATTTGAACACGCTATCTTTGATAGATCTAGTCTTGACTTGGTCTACCAATTGTTCTCATACAAAATTTGAACAGGCTATCTTTGATAGATCTAGTCTTGGCTGGGTAATTTATTATCAATTTAATTTTCGTGTATTATTAAAAAATGTGAACATTGGAAATAGTTTTAACTTTGTTTTATTTTTTTATTTTAAAATGAAAGCACAAAATACGGAGTATTTTTCCAAGTTTACTTATGCAGTTTATTCAAAAGAGAATATCAACCCTAATTATGGAGCTTTACTCCAAAAGTAAAGATTTGGTGGATCTCAGAAATATTTTTAACTTTTTCATTTTTCTTTTTCATTTTATTAATTTGGGTAAAACATTGATCCTAATTATGGAGCCTTGACTCACATAGAAACATTTGGTGGATGTTGGAAATGGTTTAAATTTCTTGTTCTTTTTTCTTTTTTCATTTCATTTAATGTGGAATGAAAGTAGGAGAAATCTGGAGTACTATTTAGGTAAAACATGGATGCTAATTACGGAGCCTTTTTCGGAAACATTAGGTGGATGTTGGAAATTGCTTTAATTTCTATTTTCATCTTTTTTTAGTTTTATTTGGAAAGAAAGCACAAGAAACCCAAAATACTTCCTCAAATTTCATGTTGGGCTTGAAATAGTTTATACTTGTTTTACTTTCCATATAAATTAAATCACATTTCGTGTTAGGCTGGGAATAGCTTTTAGTTGTTTTACTTGTACGACTATATAAATTAAATGACCACTAAATGTGGATGGGCATCAATCCATCATAAGCATCAAAACACATCTCACAATCATAAAACTTAATTAAATTACAGTTTTATTTTAAATTATTATCAAGCATCAAAACACATCTCACAATCATAAAAATTAATTAAATTACAACTTTATTTTAAATTATTATTATTAGTTAGAGGGAGGAGCCTGAGATGGAATTATTTAGTGACTTACTTACAGACCTACGGCTTGTGGATATCCCTACGGTGAATGGTAAGTATACATGGAATGACATAAGATGGGTTGCCCATCAAGTGGCCACAAGATTGGACAGATTGATAGCCTCTGAAGCTCTAGTGAGCGCGGATGTATACTATGAAGCAGAAATACTTCCGACCTTAGGGTTAGATCATTGGCCGATAAGCAGACAGATCGATACGAAGGAATGCCAGAAGAAACAACCATTTAGATCTGAGGCCTTCTAGTTAAGAGACCCCAATTTTCTTGAAAAGGATAAAGGATGGTGGAAGGAAAATAAAATTCAGAGCAGAAACAAGATGCAATCCTTTTAGGTAAGATTGAAAAACTTGAAACAAGAGATTAAAAAGTGGAAAAAAAATGAGTTTGAAAACATCCATGAGGAAAAGGAAAGGTTGCAGGGTGAAATGAAGTGAGTTCAGCAGCAGGTGATTATAAACAGCAGGTCTAAATAATTAGTCCTCCATGAAGGTAAAATTATAAGCCGATTAGAATAACGTAGAAAACAAGAAGAGGTGTTATGGAAACAAAAGTCCTGAATTCAATGGCTCAAAGAAGGGGATAAAAGCATAAATTGTTTTCAGAAGGCAATGATCCAACGACGACACTGTAATCGGATATTTTCCCTAGAGGACCCTGCAGGAAATCGAGGTCTCCAACACAATGAGATGGAAACCCTACTGGTCAACCATTTCAGATAGATACTCACATAACCTGATAACAATAGAGCCACAGCTATCAGTCGTATCACGATAAATATACCAGCTCTAGTCACCAGAGATCAAAACTTGGCTCTCCTCAAGGAAATCACTTATGAAGAGGTGGAAGAAGTAGTGAGGAATCTGCCGAAAAACAAAGCCTAAGGCCCTCATGGTTTTACTGCAGAATTTTTCCAAGCAGCCTGGTATTTCATTGGAACAGATATTTGGGAAATGGTAGAGGAATCCCAACGATCACGTTAGATCTATCCAGCCCTTTACTCAACCTTTATCTCTCTAATTCCTAAGCAGGAAAACATTTATGTCCTAGCAAGTTTCACACATATAACATTATGTAATGTTATTTATAAGATTTTATAGATAATAATAGTGAACAAGTTGAAACATATTATCTCGAATATTATCTCTCCAGCACAGACATGTTTTGTGAAAGGAAGACAAACTTTGGATGGGATAGTCACGGCGCAGGAAGCTAGACGGTCTCTCCAAACTCTTAAAATGAAATATATGATGATAAAAGTTGACCTTTCTAAAGCATATGATCATTTAAGTTGGTCTTATCTTAAGGCAGTGCTTGAAGGATTTGGCTTTGATAGAAAATGGATTCTCTGCGTATTTTCATTTATCTCCTCCCCTAACTTCTCAATCCTTCTGAATGGTATTCCCTCTAATCCTGGCTTCACCAAGTTAACCCCCTATCCCCTTTTATTTTTATTATATCATCTAAATTCCTTGGCCGCCATATTAAATAAAATATTCACGAAGGTCAACTGAAGGGGATGAATATTTGGGGTCCTGATATCACCCTATCCCATCAACAACTTGTTGATGACATTTTTCTCTTTTGTCAAGAAAATTTGCAAGAATATAAAGTCATTTTATTTGTTCTAAATGATTTTATGAAGGCGCCAGACACAGTAATAAATAATGACAAATCTAATTTTTACTTTTTCAATACTAATTCTGTATCCCAATGCTTCTTGTCTCGCACTTTGGGATTCCAGTTAAGCTCCCTCCCCATGAAATATTTAGGCATACCCCTCAGTAGTAATTCCCTCAGAGTCTCAAGTTGGAAAAATCTCTTGAACCGTATGCAAAATCGTCTCCAAAATTTGGCCTTCATGGTTCTTAATTCCCCTAGTAAGGTGGTTCTATTACAATCAGTTCTGCAATCTATCCCTATTTATCAGCTATCTAGCCTAGCTGCGCCTAAAATAGTTTTCTCCAATAAACTTAACATTTATTAAAAAATATTTTTTCAAGGCTCTCAACAAACCCGAAAGTGGGCTCTCCTATCCTCAAAAAAGCTCACGGACCTCAAAAAGACATGGGGTTTGGGTTTACGGGACCCATATATCTTGAATCAAGTAATGGGAGCTATATTGTGGTGGAGATGACTGTTGGAAATTGGGTTCAACGCTCCCTGTGTGTTTCACGACATGGACTAACTGCCTCTCATGGATCCTAACTCTGGAGATTGTAGCAGAGACTAATGCCTGTGGCTTTTGGTCTAACGGCAATCGTGATTCCAACAAGTGGTATTAGAGTGACAGGTCTCGAGTTTGAAACTCACCCGGCTCGCGTTGGGGGGAAGATTGTTGGACATTGAGTTCAACGCTCCTCGTGTGTTTCGTGACATGGACTAGCCACCTCTCATGGATCCTAAACCTAGCGATTGTATCGGAGAATAACGCCTCTGGGTTTTTGTCTAACGGAAATTGTGATTCCAACAATGGCTACAAGGAGGTCTAGACTTATGGAAATTTATATGGTAGAGGAAATATGAAATGCCTGGCACCATTGCAGCCAAACTTAAACTCACTGCAACTCCAAAAGGATCCAACATCTAAAACCTAGCGGCCAACAATATAGACCTTATATGGGAGCATATTTTCTGGGAAATCAGTGGAGGCACAATAACCCAATTCTGGGAAGACTCATGGCAACAAAGAGAAAAATTATTCAGCAGCCCAGACCTAGGGGGAATCTTCCTATTCACCAGTCAACCAGATATGCGATTTTTAAAAAATTATTGGAGTGGGGAGAGTGAAGAGAAATGGAGAAAATGGAAATTAAAGCCACAATGGCCATATGCCCCAGAAACCCATCAATGGTAGAACTATGAAAAAGAAATGAAAACAATAAAATTGATGATAGCTACATGAGAAGACATTCTATGATGGGGATGTCGAACTAAAGGAATGTTTATAATACAAGAAGTTTACTATATAAAATATAAAAATATGCACAATATATCCGTACCAATATGGAAAAAAAATATGGGCTGCCAAACACTTGCCGAAAATAAAATACTTCCTCTCGCTAGTAAGTCATAAACAAATCCTTACCTGGGACCAATTGCAAAAAAAATGGATGCAAGGACCTTTTGAGTGCACAATGTGTAGTGGACATCCTAAAAGTATAAAGAAAATTTTGAATACATGTGCAGTCGCTGGATCACCCTGGCTGAACATCTCCATGGTTTTCCAACAAACTGACCAAGACAACACAAGCATAAAATAAACTGTAGTAACTTGGAGGAAAGGGGGATACACATGTGAAGTCTTGAACAGATTATGGAGTTTTTCAATCGGTTTTCTTATATGGGCTATCTGGAAAGAAAGGAATCGAAGAATTTTGAAGGATGAGAGGAGACAAAAAAGAAGAAATCTGGCAGGTGGTCTTGGAAAACATTCGAGAAATGATGCTAGCGGAGAAATGGACAGATCATGACTGGAAAGAGAATGCCAATGAGGCTAGAATCCTTACCCTCCTCAACCTAAAACCACAAATGTTGGAATTTTATGTGGAAAATGAAACTGTTAAGACAAAACCCTCATAACAAGTTCCAGCCACCTTAGCTAGGGTTCTTGAAATTAAATTACGACGGAGATTATAAAGGGAATCCAGAACAACCGAGAGAAGGTGGTATGATCAGGAAATCGCAATGTGTAATATGTAGAATATATGAAATGGAATTAGGGTTTTCCACCAAAAATGAAGCAGCAATTCTAGCAGGAAAACATGGCCTGGAAATAGCTATTCGGGAATGATACCATAGAATCACCGTGGAAGGGTATTCGGCTATGGTTACAGGGGTATTGAAGAAACTAAAACAGGGTACTCCATGGGATAAAATCAACCAAATTTTTCGGACGATATATATTATCAATGAAAGCAGTCTCATTATCAAAGGAATCATGCATCTCATTCCATCTCATGTCCGCAAATCAAGAAATAAGGTGACAGAATTTCTGGCAAACTACGATTGTGATCATGCAAGAGGACATCCATATATGAAGCAAGCAGCCATGGATCGCAATATAGACTTACACCATCTCTAGATAATTGTAGATAGATAAATGGAGAGGTCTCAAGATCCCCAATCGGGGTGCCATGTGGGTGAAGGACAATGTGAGGTGGCATGTAATTTCATGCCCCACGTAGTCATTGGAGAATAAAATGACAACATAAACCAGTAGTGGGTAGGCACAACACTACAACACCATGCTTGCCTTTATGATATCCAACGAATATGGAGATAGCCAATTAACGCTGTCAGAAATACTTAGGAAATAGTGCCATTGGGTGAAATGTTTAATGAATGACAAGAATAGGAACAACTGCATTGTCTCTCGGTTGAAGCTTCAGGCGAAATGTGAAGGTGCAGGTGCAGACACAGAGGTGAACCACAAGCTCGAAACTTCGTGATGACAAAATTTCAAGTGCTATGTCATTCATCTTTTGACAATGGATGCCTTGTCTAATTTGATTTCTATTGCGCCTTGCTCAGTTCTAGATGGTGGTTTAAAATTCGTTCAAACCTTGCATGGCTTTCAATTTTGCAGTCATAATATGATGGATGTCGACGATCGTAGTTGTTGCTTGTTTTGTGCCTATAATACCTTCTTAGAACTACCTCAGATTTCAAATTTCCTTTTGTTCATGTCGCTTGGTTTTCTTTTGAGTTTTGTAGGGGTTACAAGTCTAGGTTTTAGCGTTCATGTCGGGGTTAAAAATTTATTTGCATTTGGTCTTCATTCTTGGGTCAATGTGGTTTTTTTCAATTGTTACAGCTCCTTTGGTTCCTATTATATGATAGATAAATCCAGGTTTCCCGAGAATTCATAGAATCACGAACTGGCCTGGATGGCTTATCATGACCGCAGAGTGGCTCAAAGTCTTTCTCTTTTTTTATCTGGCCATCTGCATTCAATCATTCATAATGCAGGTTTTCGGTTGTCGAGAGGAATATTTATTCTTAATTTTCAATTCCTCTCATGCATGCTTCACTTCTGTTGTGTAGTCCTGAGATTTCGCATGCATCTTCACTGGATGGTGGTATCACAGTTTTACATGAAATTCTACATGCATTGTATTTTTATATGGGTAGAGGTCTCGCAGTCCTATATGCTTTTCCTGCCTATTTATGCCAAATTTTTTCTTTCAATGCTTAAGTCTAGGAGTCATGGGTTGACCATGCATTTCTACCTGGCAAGTGGTGGCCTCACTAAGCTCACTTATGTGGGTCCTTTTAATTTTTTCTTATACAGAACGAGAATTGACACTCTGTGACAATACACAAGGTTCCATAAAGTCTGTACAGGTGGTTGTCAAGAACCTAATAGCATAACTCTAAAGCACTGTCAATGTAACATAAATATAAAGAATGTTAAAATGAAGATAAGGGAAAGGGGAAACAGAATCCGACAACATATGTAGCATGAACTAGAAAACGAGGAAGAAAATCAAAGAAAGAGGTCATGGAAAGGCTCTTCGATGCATTTTCTCAAGGGAATCCACCATAGGTCAAGAATCTAATTTCTGGCTGGGAAAATGAAAGTAACATAAAAGAGGATATAGAAATCCAAGAAGAGGCAATGGAGTTCATCAAAGACCTTGGAAATACTAGAGGAAGGCTTTGCCTCTTTCACTAGTCCATTCATAATTATTGGTCAATTAAATGTGTTCTATAGAAATCTCTTTCCAGTATTCAAGAAATGGGAGGAGACACTAAGGTTGCCTCAACACTGCAAGATATTAAACAAGAAATTCAAGAAATATGGGTCTCACAACAACATGGCTCAATTCGTATCAGCTGAATAGATCATCAGCTACAATAAATGTAGCAGGTAGATATGTTGGGGTCAAGGATGAAGGAGACGACTTCAACAGATTCTTTTGATGATGATTGACAGTCCCTTCTATGCTTCTTATATATTTATTTTGAGGTTAACATTTACTTTTTACAGTTTCCATATGTCAGATATAGTTACTCTGAAATAGCTACTACTACAAGACTAAAACTATTTCAATACTCGATGGATTTTAATGCTTTGAGGTGACCAATAGACCAAGTTTCCTTCGGGCAAGTTGAGACCACCAAGTTTTGATACGTTGAACTTTCCATTTTTTTATAATAGAAAATAGTCAGGCACTGCTAAACTTACAAAAAAAAAATTATTATTATTAGTTATAAAAAAAAATAGTATATGAATTAAACGATATAAATAACCATGGATATTCACCCCACTTTACCATGGAATTTATTAATTTGTAAATATATTTTGTTACAATACCATGGGCCAATACTATTTATCAGTACCACATACACAATATGACACTTGTTGATATGGAATTTTCTTTAACTAGATTGCACCATATGTTGCAAAAGAAATGCCATAAGGCAATAGCATAGGAAAGAGTAATCTAGAAGAAATAAGTTGTTGCAGAGAAGGAGCCATCGTGAAGGAATGAAAGGAAAATTTTGCTTACATGAAAGCAGGTCATGGAGGTTTCAAATATATTGATTATAAAAGTTATCAGCCAGAAAATTTTGTTATAGATATTGAAATAGGAAATTGTGGGTGAAAACATATATGTAAACCAACATAATGAAATAAGTTGTCGCGGAGAAGGAGCCATCGTGAAGGAATGAAAGGAAAATTTTTGCTTCCATGGAAGCAGGTCGTGGAGGTTTCAAAGATTTTGATTATAAGAGTTAAATTTTGTTATAGATATTGAAATAGGAAATTGTGGGTGAAAACATATATGTAAACCAACATAATCTGTTAACATATATAAAAAATTTGTTATACATATTGAAATAGGAAATTGGGGTGAAAATATTTTGGTGATTAATAATCCTGCTAAACAAGCATGAAATCAACGTGTAACTCAAATAAGATATTTTAAATACATTCAAGTACAAGCTATCTAGCATAGATGTAAATAAAGAGAATTTTTATTAAGAGAAATAGAGTTTACTCCAATTTCATCTACATATCCCAATTGTATTTTTAAGATATATATTTGATGATAATAATATTTTTTTTTTTGGAAAATAAGACTAAGTTGGAACTAAATGGATTTGGTGAATTGGATAGAGATTTAACACGTTAGGGAACATTAAGTAAAGGGGTGCAGGTGATGCAATGTGATCGTCAATATAAAAAGCCCTCCCACCTACTTAGAATATATATATATATATATATATATATATATATATATATATATATATATATATATATATATATATATATATATATATATATATATATATATATATATAGATACTAGTGAAACAATATATCATAAAATTTATTTATTTTAAATGAAAAAAATTATGATCTACTATAAAACAAAAGAGCGTCAAAGCAAAAATACCGATCCTAAAGGAATGTGGAGGTACAAAATAGAGAGCGTGAAGGAGATGTATACGTAAAAAACAAAGAGCTTGAAATTGATGTGGATGTACCTGGAAATGATGAGGAAATGAGAGATGTAGAGGAACTTGTCAATGAGAATATTGACCACACAAATGAAGTCACCTTTTTAATTTTTTATTTTTTTTCAATGTACATGTCAAGTTCAAATTAAAAATTAAAAATTTATATATTTTTTTTATGTAGGGAAAACATCTTACCTACAACAAGATCTTACCACACATAGAAAAACATGGACATTAATCAGAAGTTGCAAGAAATTGTGTTTGATGATAATTTTATAGATAATATAGAATCAACTAAAATTGAAGAAATGAGGCCACTAATTCATGAATGAACAGTTCAAGATAAAGTAAATTAGGCGATAAAAATTCTTTTTCAAAGTATGTCTATCATAGCACAAGTTTTAACTCTTAAATATATTTTGAAAGCACAAATATATAAGAAATATAGTTCAATTATTGGGCATTAGAAATTCCGACGAGGTGAAGCTAAATGGGTTAGTATGAAGAAATATGAAATCAACCCCTGAAAAAATTGCAAAATATCAATCGCAATATGGCACAAGTGCTAGTAGGGAATTATTGAAAGGTGTTGTTGGAAAAAGAACTACATCAAATTGGTTTATGTCAATGAAAATAATAATGTACAAAATATTAAGAAAATTTTTATGGAGGCATTACAAAATTAGCATTCAATAGCATGAGAATGATGAAATTGCATGTTGGGCTAATATATGTAGGAAACCTTACCAAGCTAGACTTTCGTATAATCTGAGTGACAATGTGAAAGAGTTTTGGTATTGGAATTTCCATGTGTCACCAAATGAGAAGAATATCATGAGACATTGTCTGTGTTAGAACTGTATATACAATTTCTTATACTAAGGATATGAAATATGTTATAATCAATGCAACTGCTACATGAAATACTCACATTCCTTAATGATATAATCAAAGTTCTTCCACAATACTAATCAAGTGTCTAAAGAAGCCATCATCACTTCCAAAATCACATATTTAAACATACAAGTTGTAAAAAATGAATTTGTTTCATAAATTTTAATAGAATCACGTGCTCGGATCTAAGATATAGTTAATAAACTCTGAAGCCTCTTCTTGATTGAAAACATACTAAACTAATAAGATATAGCTAAAGAGAAATAATTAAAAAAATTCTTGTCACAATCGTACATAATAATTTCATGCATAACTTGTATATCAATAAATATCAACTTGCAACATGTTAGAACAAAACAACTAAAGTAAATACTATCAATTGGTTTTCAATACATTTATGTAATTAAAATAGATCTAGGATCTTTTGAAGACTATTTCATTGAAAATTAGAAACATCTTCATTCCTAGTTGTTTTCCAAGCTGGCCGTGAATACCTCTCTGGATCGCTTGGATTAGCACTGTATTTGTTTCACCATTATCTAGCAATCTCCAGACAAAATGAGTAAGAAATTTATGAATGGAAACACCTACAAGCATATCAATTTATTTTGTGATTTTTTGTGGATAAAATCTGGATATATTTTATTAAGTAAAATTTTAAAAGAATACTGGTTACAAAAAATTAAAAATAATTTTATTAAATAGTTTGTTTAGATATATATTATTTATGAGAGGCGTCAATTCTCTTTTTACTATAAAATAGGTTTGCATATCAAGACATTTGATCCATCTTGGCTCTTTGTAGATTTAGAGTTAAGATTAATCTAGTCCATCTTAATTGTTGCCTTTAAATAAACTATATATATATATATATATATATATATATATATATATATATATATATATATATATATATTAACTATTTACATTTACATATAAAAATATAACAATTTTTTAATAACAACAATTTTTTTTTTTGTAAGCTTGGTAGTTCCTTTCATTTTTCACTTTTTTCTCTCTGTTTTTTTTTTTTTTCATCAACATGTCAAGATACATCACCTCGATTAGGGAAGGGAATTGAACCTGTGATGAGTGCTATAACAGCCCGCCTCATCACCATTTAACCAAGACCCCACAGACTTTAATAACAACATTTTAACTTAAAAGTCACCGAAACCTAAATTCAATGTAACTTATTAAAAAGAAAAAAAAAATAACATATATATATATATATATATATAACTATTTTCTTGTGAATCTTAATGCCTAAAAAATTTCAATCATCTAACATTTGACCCAATGGCTCGGACATGGACACAGCTAGGGGAGTTGTTTTCAAATAAAAATGCCTTACAACATAATTAATTAATTTGAGATAAATTAATTAAAAGAGAATAATTAATTGAAGAGAAATCTAAAGCCTTGATATATGTATACTACAATGTATATTCTAGCATATTCCATGGAGGATATATATCCACCATCCCCCTAATATCTATTGATAATTAAATTAAAAATCTTGAAGGTCTATTTTAAAATAGATATACTTATGAATATAATTAAGCTATTTTTAATAAAATTTTAACCCTATACCAAATTCATATTAGATGGTAAGGTTTAAAGTTGGCCCACAAATTGATTTTATTCTAACTTATAGATGAAATGACCTTTTTCACGACTATTTTTCTGGTTAATTTTAATCAAAATGCGACATATATTTTTAAAAACTTGAATTTTAATTGTTTAATATGCATAAGTAAAGTGCCCTAGTGGTTTTTCAGGGTGCTGAATCCATTTATGAATTCAAAAATGTATTTTAAAAAACAAAAAATCTTAAAATTGTATTTCCCGCTGAAATTTTAAGGTGTTGAATCAATTTATGCATTCAAAAATGTCTTTTAAACAATAAAAAATCTAGAAATTGTAGTCATATTTTGGTGAATTCCAATGAAAAGTGCTATTTTGTCTAAATTAGAATACATCATAAATTAATAATAACAATAATGATAATTATGACATATTATTAATAAAAAAGGGAAATAAAATAAATTATTATGAGAATATTGACTTTTGATTCATTGAAAATAGAGAATTTGACTTATTTAAAAATTATAGATATAATTAAACTATTTTTAATAAAATCTGAACCCTATAAAAAGGGATATTGGATGGGTAAGGCTTTGAGTTTCCCCAAAAATTTCTTTGGAAGAAAATTTTAATGTTATAACTAATGATAATGTTATAACTAATGAGAATGTTGAACTAGTCATAATTTGAATGCAATAAAAAATGAGAATATGAAGTGGTTATTCTAAGAGAGGTGTACGCGCTAAGAGTTTGGGTCTAGAAGGTGTACATGTCAAGAGATTGTGTCTTTCTAAGAGCTTCATAGACAAAGCTAATATGGATGTTGGATGGTTTAATTATTAATTATAGAGAATTTTGATTATAATTATGAGTTTTTTGGTTTAATTCCCCCCTTTGAATAGGCTTTATTACACATGAATACCATGGGTCAATCCCATGGGTTCTCATAAACTTGGAGCTAAAAAAACCATTTTTTAATTGACCCAGTCAAGTTGACCTTAACTACTAGATAATTATGATGATGATGTTTCACATCCATTAAGAATAGTATGGTATATGGGACCTTAAGAATGTAAGATATTAGCTCGTATATTGGACCTTAAGAATGTAAGATATTAGTTGATATTGTTTAATAATATATTTTTATAATACAAAAGGAGGGAGAGAAACATTCCTGGATCACTACAATGTTGATTTAACATGTTAAGAATGTTGATAGTGTGGAAAATATTTTGAAAATTCGAATAAATTTGAGTAAGAGTATGGAAATCAAAGAGAAAATGTTTTTCATCTTCAACCCTCTTAGTATCGCAAAGGTGACAAAATATTTTTCTCCAAGGTGTTTTGGTAATTAACTAATGTTGATTTCACTTTGAAGGTGTGAATTAGTTCTTACCTTAGAAATATTAATTCGCTTTGTAGCACTAGTCATGACATAAAGATAATTCTAGTTATCAAGATTGGGGTTGATCATGTCCTTATAATAACTTAGCTTCCTCTTTCATTATAAGTACTTATCTTCCCACAACTTGTCCTTAAATTGAAAAGCAATGATGCTTTTAATATTTTCCTTATTCTCCAAGATAATCTCATGTTTTATCCCCCAATGGACTGAGCATCCTTATGTCATTCATGTTTGAGTTAGAGGTGGGGATTTTGGATAGAGTGAGAAGTAATTTTGGGGAACCTCTTGGATTCATGTTGTATATATTCTTCTTATACATGAGATACCTAATAATGGTAATAATTTTAATTCGGGGATGATAGCTTCATTTAGGAGTATAATGTTTACAAGTGGAACTAGGCCAGTCTTCATATTGATTATGTAATTATGTATTTCATGTAAAGAAGACAAAGATAATAAAATGTGTTTTTTTTGTACTTGCTTCATGGGTTTCATGAGATAGATTTATTATATGTCAATAGAATTGTTCTTGATGTATATTAGGATTTGTCTTCTAGATATAAATGTGATTAATATTCATGAACATGAAGAGTCAAGTCAGGAAAATATGCTCCGAGTTCTTGTCATAATATCGTGAAAAATGGCTCATGTTTGATGCATAAATATATCGCTTACATAACTTTGGAGAATGAGCTCTTATTTTCGACCTATATACAGTAGTGGAGTCAGCCCTCTATTATGTTGGTAGGTTGACCTAAACAGCAAGACATTAACACTATATATGTATGTGTTGCAGATCATTTGAAGACAACACCTACAGAAGGTCAAAGGATTCAGATCACTCTTGGAACCATTCAATCTATTAATATGCGAGTTAAAAGTAAGTCACGTATGTGTTGCATATATGCAAGTAAGAATAAAAAAATGCAGATTGGTTTTGACAATCATTATAACACAGAAGAATGTGGATTAACCTAAGTAAGAATGTGGATCACTGTAAGGAAGAATGTGGACAACCTGAAGTAGATTGAGGACTATTTAAAAGAAGTGTGGAATGATATGAGGAACCTACAAACCATTCTGTGGATAAAGTGCAGATATTTTCTGAGTTTTATAGAGCTGAAAAATGCATTCTTTAAAGATGAGAACAAGGATTTCAGTGCGAATTTTATGAGGTGATTTAAAGTGTGAAGATGCATTAACCATTACATATTTACTTGTGATTAAAATGTGGATTTGAAGTATGGATTCCTTTCTGTAAAAGTATGGCTTCTCTCTGAAGTAGAATAGTGTTAAGTTAAGGAAGAAATGTGTATCACTATGATGTATGAATGTGAACTTAAGGGTCACTGGTGGATAAGAAAAGAGAGGAAGGTGAATCAATGATTTACCTTCCCTCGCATAGTTCATAAAATAAAAGAAAATACATGTTGGTTCAAGTAATAAAGGTCAACATTGAAGATTTCCAAAGAAAAACAAATAAAAGGTAACAAGGTCTTGGAAGTATCCGTAGGTCAAGGGTCTTGGCCATGGTAGTTGTCATTTTAAAATCTATAAGAATAATTTGTCGTGGGTTATCCTCTCCAAGTGGGAGAGGTTTTGCCCTAGCTCTAGGAGCCTAATTTGTGTGTCTCATATCTTTTGATAATTGACTTGATGAAATATTCAATAAGCTAACGAAGAGAAAACATAAGTAACTCAAGTAACCTCACAAGTATTTATCAAGGAAAGAATTTTGAATTATTCAGTAGCCCTCCAAATTCTCAACAGATAGGGTAGGGAGTATTCCCTTAAATATTGAGTTTATAAGTTACAAAATTATTTTGGAAAAGATCAATATTAATCCATGATTATCTAGATATACGACAACCCAAAACTTCACATCCATATAAAATAATAGGTGTAATGAGAGTCTCAAATAGGAACCTTTTCTTACCCCAAACCAAAAGATCACTCAACTTAAAAATTTTTTTCATTCCCATAATAAGTTTTCCAAGATCCAATTATACTTTTATCAATCCTATAATTCCAATTGAGATGGTGATGAATGTCAATTCCAAGATATTTGTATGAGGATGCTTTCTCCAATTATTTATTATCATAAATGAAATTGTCATAATCGATATTTTTGAATTTAATTATTATGATTCTATTATTTTTGTTATTAAAAATGATAACCATTTTGTATATGTAATCTTGGAGGATTCTAAGATTATTTTCGAGATCATCATGGCTCCTAAGTAGAAGAATAATATCACTAGGATAAAGGAAAAGAGTAATGTTGGAGAATGCAGTAGGGAAGTTATTAATTCAGATTGTCCTTAACCTTACTAATTTCTTGTGAACTTTATTATATTATTATGTTTCTTTATTAAATATTTTTCATCAAACCACTATCATGTTAAAAAAAAATAGAGATAATGGAAACAAGTATTAGTCTCCCAACCAGGGAAAAACCCCTCCAAGGGGAAAACCTAGAAAATCTCTTCTCTTCTTATATAATTTGCTTCAAATTAGAAAAGAAAGACCAAAAACCCTAGACCAAGTCCTCCTCTAAGAAATAATTCAAACCTTCCTATTATGTCAAATATCAACCAAGAAAAAATGATTCAATCTTGCTTCAACCAACTTCTATCGTCAACTTTGGCACGAAGCTTCAACCTGCAATTTTAACCTGTAATTCAAACCTGCAATTTCAGCCTTCCAAAATCTAGAAAAACCCTAACCTTCAAACGTGTGAGAGAATAAGACCCTAAAACATATTTCCCTTATCTTCCTGTCTTCTACTTTCTTCCTTGACCTTCACTTTAGGTTTATTGATGTTCCTAGCTACGGATCAATCTTCTTGATTGATGAGATCAAACCGATGCTAAATGAGGTCGAATATGCTTCTATTTATAGCCTTTTCTTGAGATCAAATCCCCTTGTTTAGGCCAAATTATCGCTTCCAAGTTTGACTTGTGTGATGAGGATTATATATATTTCTAGACTCAAAATCAATATCTTCTACATGTTACAACTTTTCCAATAGGGTCTTATACAAATGAGTACTCTTTTGAATCAACAAAATTACTATTTTTCCATGACCAACCCTAGAAGCTTGGAGAACATGCTTTTACATATATGAATGTAGAAATTATATAAGTTAAGGATGCATACATCCAGATTCCCTTGATCTCTCAATATTTAACTTCTTGCATAATACAGAATCATTCCACTGTTAATATTTTGTGGAAAATTAATTGCAAACACATGTGAAGAATAAATAAAAAAATTCGCACATAATATGGGTATTTTTCGGGAAATCCTGAAGCTAAAAAACCCCAACTATAATATATTATGTATCATGGAGATCATGTAAAAATATCATACAAAGCTTAGTACATCAAGCTTTCAGTAAAATCAATAGTCACACACTAACAAGATGAAATCTACAAATCCATGCATTGATTTCTGCCCTACTGATAGCCTACCTCCACTGCACAATCCCTGCTAAAGAATAGCATTGAATTAATTTGAATTACGCTTTCCTTGACTGCGCAATCCTCATTGGAAACTTCAATGTGTGTGTGATGCAATCAATGCTTCACTATAGTCACAACGGATAGTCCATATTGCCCTTTCACCTATCTCTCCACTGGGTCTCCACTAGAACTGACATGCACTGTAGTTAACTACTGTATTTGTTCGGTTGATTAATGAGTTATTATTTTTGAATTAATTAACCAATTAATTCACTCCACTCTCACTAGTGTGTCATTCAGTTAGACTAGATACAACTTGCTCAACTGAGTTTAACTGAATACAACTCCATGAACTACTCTTCCAACTCTGTCATAACTTTGTCACTTCAGTTCTAACTGAGTCGTCCATCCAGAAACCGCCAGTAAACCCTAGGAATTGCGTAATTCCTTCAGCCCACTGTTTTGACAAATATTTTCACTGAAATAAAGTGCTCGAAGAGAGTAAGTTGTTGTTCATTGTCATATTATTATTAAGAGCTAATAATAATCAACATGCATCTATTTTTAGATTGACGATCTATAAATAGACTTCGCCCAATATTCTAAAAATAGAATTTCATCTGTTTTTCGAACTTGAACAACTATCCACAAATAACATCCTGCAACTTTTGAAATATGATCACCATGTCTAAAAATAAACTTGCGCCAAAAATAGCCTGCGGACCCACTTAGTGAAGGTGACTCATTTTCACTAAGCTCATCATCTTTTTGAATCTCAACACTCCTTCACAACAACATAGGGAGTATCCTTCACCCCAATCCAACCTCTATGGTATTCGAATTTGCTCCTGGTGAGCACCTTCCTCGGAATTTCTACATCCGGATCTTCCGTAGGAATGTACTGAAGCAACATGATCTTACGCTGCACACAATATCTGATATGATGATACCAGATATAAATATGTTTAGATCTATCATGAAACACAGGATTAATCAAGAGTTTAATGCAACTCTGACTATCATAATGTATCACTGTAGGATCTAAATGTGAACCAAACAAACCGACCAGGATCTTCATCATCCAGATAGCCTCACATGCAGCTTGACTTGTTGCCATGTATTCTGCTTCCGCTGAACTGTGTGACATTATTCTTTGTTTCCTAATGTACCAAGAAATTGTTGTCGATATGATATTGAAAATCCCTCTTGATGTGCTCTTTCTATCTGTTGGGCTGCCTGCCCAATCTGCATCAGTGAAGCCATGCAAGTTCAGCTCATCCGTTTGTCTGTACCATAAGCCATACTCAGATGTGCCCCTGAGATACCTCAAGACATGCTTTCCTACCTTCCAAAAGAGCTTGGTGGCTTAACCATCGCTTGTGAAATATGGTTCACTGCATAGCATATGTCCGGTCTTTTATTAACTAAATCCATGAGAGAACCCACCAACTATCAATAAAGAATGGCATACACTACCTCTACCGATGTAGCATCCTCTTTCCTCCAATTTCTTGGAAGAGGAGTGTCGATAGGCTTGCAGCCTTCCATGTGAAACTTCTCCAGTATCTCCCAGGCATACTTGCCGTGAGACACAAACAGTTCACCTTCCCGCTGCCATATTTTCAATCCAAGGAAATAATGAAGGAGGCCCAAATCCTTCATCTCGAACTCCTTTGCAAGATCTGCCTTACATGAGTCTATCAACTGCTCATCACCCGTTAGTATTAAATCATCAACATAAATAACATTGATTAAAATCTTACCCTCCACCACAGTTTGGTATAGTTTTGCATCCACCTCACTCTTGGTGAAGCCAATTCCAGTGAAATAGTTGTCAATCCATGTGTACCAAGCATGAGGTGCTTGCTTCAGCCTGTACAACACTCTTTTGAGCCTGCACACATGTGACTCGCTGTTGAAGATATCAAATCCTTCAGGCTGCTCAATGTACACCTCTTCCTCAATGATCCCATTAAGGAATGTAGTCTTCACATCCATCTGATGAATGTGCCAACCAATCTATGCTGAGAGAGCAAGGATGGTTTGCATGGAAGAATACCGTGCAACAGGTGCAAAGTTTTCTTCATAGTCAATCCTTTGATCTGTGAGAAGCCCTAGGAAAAAAACCTTGCCTTACACTTCTCGATGCTCCCATCAACAACTTGATTTACCTTGTAGATCCATCTTGATCGTACCAGTGATTTACCCACCAGCCTTCGAACAATCTCCCAAGCACTGTTTCTGACAATGGAGTCATACTCCACCATGGCATCTACCCATGTGGGCTCTTGCACTGCTTCTTTGAAAGAATACGACTCTGTCATGATACACTTGCTCATAAGAGCCATGTATCCAGTATAACAGTCAAGTGACTGTCTCTGTCTGTGTTGTGATGTAGGGACTCCTACATTCTATGTCTCATCAACCTTCAGTCTCTCAGCTTTTGTGGTACACTTTTTGCCTTGTATGATGTTTGGTTCTGCATGAGTGGACTCCTCCACTCCATGAAACTCCTCTTGTGGTTGATCCACATCTAGAGGCTCGTCTTTTGGAACAAGTAGTTCCTCCACTACATGCAAGTCTAGCTCCCTCTCAAGCATAGCTTGTCCAACACCCACGGTCGTTCTGTTCTTCCTCTCTGTTACCCCATTATGCTGTGGGTTATAAGGCACTATGAGTTCTCTTCGAATTCCTTCTTTGCTACAGAAGTATTTGAATTCGCCCAAGATATATTCACCACCATTATCACTTCCTAGTGCTTTCACTTTCTGCCCCGACTCCTTCTCCACCAATGCTTTAAACTCACAAAACTTTGAGAATGTTTCGCTCTTCTTCTTCATGAAGAATATCCATCATATACGAGAATAGTCATAAAAAAAAATAACATAATACCTATGTTTTTCTATTGAAGCAACCAATAAAGGTCCATACACGTCTGTCTGAATTCTCTCAAGGATCACCAAAGCACAGTTGTCCTTCTCATGAAAGGTGGTCTTCACAAACTTACACATAGTACATCCCTTGCACTTATCTGACTACGCAATATTACCCTTGGGAATTCCAATAGAAATCTACTACAAAATATTCAAATCACAATGGTGAAGATGGCCCAATCTCCTATGCCATAATTCGCCCTCATCCTGGCTCACCAATTCTTCTGCTTTGCCCATAATTACAGCGTATCCATCTACCTCCAGCTTGTAGAGATTCTTAACTCGAATCCCTATCTTCTTGGTTTGACCCGTTGTTTTATTTCGAAGGAAAGCTTTTCCCTCACTGAAAACAACATCAAAACCTTTGTCTTATAACATTGTGACCGAGACCAAGTTCTTCTTCAGACTTGGAACATGCATAAAATCCTTCGACAATAATGGATTAATGGACTCCCTCTGAAAGTTAATGGTCCAAATTTTTGTCGCACTATATCGACCATCATCGCCCATATATATATGCATTTGGAGGTCCTTCTCCTCAAGATCACTAAACAACTCCTTGTCTCCCGTCATATAGAAAGATGCACCACTATCAAGATACCACACCAATCCCATTGCGCTTGAAAACAAGCATGTGATCAAAGAGAAATCCAGTTCAAATTGTGAGGCTAAGGCCTCTACAGCTACAGCTCCAACAACCTTCTTTTTATTCTTCTTTTGTGGGCAGTTAGTGGCGAAATGCCCATGTTCATGAAAGTGAAAACACTTCACCTTGGACTAATCCTGATGCCTTTAGCTTCGGATTTTGAAGGAAATTTCTTCCCCTTCCATTTCCTTGATTTGGAAGCCATAGCGTAATTTTATTCATCTTCATTCTTCGATGAAGAGCCATCCCTAGTATTTCACCTTATCTCCTCCTGCACAAGATCCGACCAAAGTCGCTCCATTCCTGGATGTTTCTCCCATCCATTGACAGAGTCTTCGTAGCTATGCCAACTCATCAGAAGCCCAAGGAAATCCAATCTCATCAAGTCATCATCATCAACAGTAACCCCCACACTTCCCAGCTCATCATTACAGTGGAAAAACTTCATGAGATATTTTGGAATACTGTCGCCCTTCTCCATTTTTATTTTTCTGAGCTTGTCTTTAAGCGCCAACTTCCTTTGGTCGCTTATGCTTTGGAACAAATCTATCAAAGCCTTCAACATTTCAAATGGAATGGCTTTCTCGTGAAGGCTAGACAAAATATGGTCCTTCAAACCTTCCAACATAACTCTTCTTGTCTTTGCTACTTTATTTTTCAATGTGTCAAGTCCTGCAACATCACTAGAATCTGGCTTAGGAACATCGCTATCGATGAACTCCTTCAGTACATTATCCTCCAGAACTGCCTCCATCCTATCCTTCGAAGCTATGTAATTCGAGCTTCCATCAAGGAAATACTCCAATCGAAACCCATTGAAAGACATTTCAATGTATACTCAGCTTCTGCACCAAGAATTTTCTGTAGAAAATTTGAATTGTCCACCAGCACAAACTCGACAATTCTTCACAATTGCAATATTCAAGTATTAACACTGCTTCGATACCATGTAGAAATTATATACATTAAGCATGCATACATCTAGATTCCCCTGATCTCATAATATTTAACTTTTTTCAAAATACAGAATCATCCCATTGTTAATCTTTTGTGGAAAATTAATTGCAAACACATATGAAGTATATATAAAAACAATCGCACATAACACAGTTATTTTTCGAGAAAGCCTGAAGCTAAAAAACCCCAACTATCATATATTATGTATCATGGAGATCATGTAACAATCTCATACAAATCTTAGTACATCAAGCTCTTAGTACAATTAATCGTCACACACTAACAGGATGAAATCTACAAATCCATGCACTGATTTCTGCCCTTCTGATAGCCTTCCTCCACTGTGCAATCCCTGTTGAAGGATAGCACTGAATGAATTCAAATTACCCTTTCATTGACTGCACAATCCTCATTGGAAAATCCAATGTGTGTGTGATGTAATCAATGCATCACTATAGTCACAATGGATAGTCCATCTTGCCCTTTCACCTATCTCTCCACTAGGTGGAGCTAACATGCACTGTAGTTAACCATTGTATTTCTTCATTTGATTAATGAGTTATTATTTTTGAATTAGTTAACTAATTAATTCACTCCACTCTCACTAGTGTGTCATTCAGTTAGACTAGATACAACTAGCTCAACTGGGTTTAACTGAATACAACTCCATGAACTACTCTTCCAACTCTGTCATAACTTTGCCACTTCAGTTCTAACTGAGTCCTCCATGTATGAACCACCAGTAAACCCTAGGAATTGCGTAATTCCTTAATCCCACTTATTTGAAAAATCTGTTCACTCAAATAAAGTGCTCCAAGAGAACAAGTTGTTGTTTATTGCCAGATTATTATTAAGAGCTAATAATAATCGACATGCATCTATTTTTAGATCGATGATCTATAAATAGACTTCGCCCAATATTATAAAAATAGAATTTCATCTATTTTTCCAACTTGACCAACCATCCGCAAATAACATCCTGCAACTTCTGAAATATGATCACCATGTCTAAAAATAAACTTGTGCCAAAAATAGCCTTCGCACTCAGTTAGTGAAGGTGACTCATTTTCACTAAGCTCATCATCTTGTTGAATCTCAACAATGAACATAGAAAATGAAGTATGAAACCCATGCTTGATTTTAAATTTTTTTCTTTTTTTTTTCTTGTAAAATAAGGAATACATCATGACTTAAGAACATTGACAATTATGAAGACTAAAACTGTTAAAAAATGTAGCAAGAAAGAATTAACTTGAATTTATCCTTGGTCAAGTTAAGTAAATTGAATCTCCACATCAATGAGACAACTTGGAGGCAGTTAACTAGTGGTATATGGCTCTTCTCACTTAGTTAGCTCAATAAATTATAGTTAGTGGGCTTGGATTTCAATAATGCCTGTGTGATTACTAAATTTTAGCAATATAGTTCAGTTATTTTCATCTGTATTAAGTTAACTAGCATGTAACTATTGATAGAGTTAGTTGAAGGTCAGCTGTGAAGTGGGACAACATTCTAACTCGAAGATATGTTAGTTAAATCATCAATCAACCAAAAATATCTAATGCATGCATGGAATTCGAATTTCTCAACTGAAGTGGAAGAGACAAGGCTAGTGTAACATGTGTTGTATACTAGTTTGAGTGTACATTTGTTGCATGAATTCATGATATCAATCCATGGGAATTATGTAAGAAAATAAGAGGAAATTATTATATTTTAGGAGCTAATTTCCTTAAGGATTGCACACGGAAATAGGAGATTAGATGAGTGGATAATTGGCTAAGTATTGGCAAAAGTTTCTCATTCAGGAAAGAGAATAATTATTCTTTTGCAAGTTGTGCTCAGAGCTAGAGAAAGAAATTGTAATAATTTATTTGTTCAAAAAATTAATGCAAAGATCCTTGAATTATTTTTCCTAGATGGGTTCCCCTAGAAATCAATGTGTACTTGTGTTTTTCCTTATTACATGTCTATGCATGTTATTCTTAATTATGATTTACATTTCACAGATCAGTAGAGTATAGTTGTGTCTCTTTTTATTCCAATTTGAAATCTTGAACAATTGCAATTGATATAAATTTTTTACATGTTATTAGAGCCCTAAAATCACATTAGGCCAGTATTTCAAACTTGTCTCTCAAAAATTTCCAATTTTCAGCTTAAGTGTAGCAGTTTTTGTTTAGATTCGAGAGAATGTCTTTCAACAGACTGAAATTGGAGTATTCTCTTGAGGGTAGCTCAAATTTTATAGCCTATAAGGATCGAATGGAAGTAGTGCTCAATGATAATGGTGCGTTAGAATATATTAAAATTGATATTTCAAAACCTCTACAGATATTGCACAAAAATTAGCACAATGGAAGAAGGATGTTACAAAGGCCAAGATAATTATTCTAGAAGGTATGAGGGACCATGTGTTCTCAAATATCCATGGAAAATAGACATAATTTTTTATATGGAAGACATTGAATGAGCTATTAAAAAATAGCAGTGACCATAGAAAATTGGCCCTCAAAGATAAACTTCAAAACTTAAGGATGAAAAAAGATGATACCGTTCCACGGTATCTCTATAGATATACACAAGTTTGATATGAGCTTTGAGGGGTTGGGGTGAATGTTTCAGAATATCAATTGGTGATCGTAGCTCTTCTAGGCCTTCCAAAATCTTAGCGCAACTACTAGGACTCAGTGAATGGAAGGGAAAAAATATCAAATTCGGAAAGGTTGTGGTCTCATTTTGTTCAGGAAGAGTTTAGGAGAGATACCATAGATGGAACTTCATCTAGAGCAGAGGATGAAGATAATTTTTCCTTGGTTTGAAAGGAGAAGAAGGGAAAAAGAAAGAATATGCAAATAAAACCTAAATTCAACCAAAATAATGGCAATACGAAAGACTTGGGCAAGATACAATGTTTCCACCACCAAGAAAACATGAGTTATGACTAAATGTATACATAACAAGTCTAAAAGGAAGCCTTTATGAGGAACAGGAGGTGAAGCACTAGCTTCAAAATTTGAATTAGATTTCACCCTAATAACATGCATAGCCAACATTATATTTAACTAGTTGTGAATGTTGAAAACTTGAAGCTTGATGAGCCTCCTTTGATCATGGACACCAAAGAGATTGGAAAGGTTCCTACTATGGATGATTTTGCACCTAAATAATTGGGAAATATATCAAAGGATATCATTCTTGATAGGAATATAGGTACTTCACAACAGAGAGATGTGGAGTATCTTCATATTGGCTTCAAAGGAATGCATCCAGGTAAGGATCAGCGGATGGAAAAGGAGAAAGTGAGGGAGAAATTCCCTCACTTTCCAATTGAGTGATAAAGTTCTTGGTGTTCCAAAAGATCCGTAGTGGGGAGGAATGATCTGCGAGGATTCAAAAATATATGTGGCCTTGAAAATATCTCAAAAACCAAATTCATATATTGGAAGTGGAATCAGGATCATATCACAGAGTTCATTTCCCTCATTCCAATGGTGCGAATGACACTTAAATATGAGTTAATATGGTCAAGTTATAGCTGCTCAATTTTTTTATCAAACATGATCAAGTAGCAGGCTTAACGAGGCAACAAATTGGCAGCAACCGCACACATAGAATGTAGCCACCGGATGGGAGAAATTCTCGCCTACTTAATTTTCCCAATGAACCTTATTTTTCGACGATTTTAAAATGTCTATATTGTTGTAAAAAACAATATATATATATATATATATATATATATATATATATATATATATATATATATATATATATATATATATATATATATATATATATATATATATATATATATAAGGCTAGTTGCCACCCCCACCATCCCCACATTGTATTAATATTATGTATTAAAGTGGGGTGGGTAGGCCACCACTGACGGACCCACCCCCACCGCGGACCATGTAAGATATGTAACACAAATAAATAAAGTGTCAGGGACACATGCCCACGGATCTCAATCATGACTTATCAAACCTTTTCTAGAGCCGACAAGGTTTGAACTTTCCTGGCCCATGTGACCTGGCCCCCAACGGGCATACCCAAAACTATATCAAATTAAAACAATCAAACTTGCATCAAACAAAAAATTAACGCACCATTTTGAATGAGGTGGGGAGTTCGGTGGGGCTTTAACCCTGAACTACCAGCTATTAACAGAATACTTTACCAACGGGGCAACAACAACACTTGGCAAATTTTTCCCATAAATTTACTTAAGAGTTTCTCATGCCATTCAAACCAGGAATGCTAGCGGAGGAGTGGTGGAACCCTGATCAGGAGGTGGAGCGGAACCATGAGCGAGGGAGTCAGCTAGATGTTGAAAATATTCCCTTAGAGGGCCAGAGGTACCCGTGACATAATTCGACAAATTTATAGTTGATTTTTCATGATTTTGCGACATGAATCTCTTGGCGACATTCATTTCTCCAACTAAGCTCTCTATTTTCAGGCCATCATCCGGATCAAAGGTATAAGTGTTATTTTTGTAAAGTTTCTTGTAATTTATTTCTTTGATGCCACTTAATAAAATAATGTCTTCCCACTTTTGAGAAGAGCCCAAAGGCGTAGCCGACATTAGGTGAACTCTGTAATTAAAACATTGTGCCTTTGATCTCATGCTTGCTTATGCTTTTTCACTTCTTTTCATGCAGTTTAAAATTATTGGTTAACATGATTTGTTATATGTTATTCTAAATGCATCCTTGAAGTAAAATACCTTGGATCATGCATACCATGGATCACAACAATGGAGCTGTGATACCAGATATTGTATATTTTAGTTATCTTTAATAAACATTGATACATTTTAGTAGATTAATAGTGATAAAAAACAAGTTAGAACATTATGTTATATTGACCTCGTTTTTCTCATTATATACAACATTACCATAACAATAAGTTTAAGTTTTCGTCATCATATGAGTGTTGATTAATATTTCAATGTTCTCCATGAAATTCTCCTTCTAAGTTATATTCCTATCCTCATTCTTAATTTTCTACCTTATCATTTAGACAAAATTTATTACATTAAATTTATGCAACCCCATTATCTATACATTAATTAATTACATTAATTACCACATGTAAGAGGCATTCCTTCAAATATTCTTAAGTCATAGCATGAGGAAATATTGAATACTTTACTTCTATGTGAATTCTTAAAAGATAAATAGGTATTGTAAGACAAAATATTGGGTCAAGAGCCATGGTTTGTAACCTATGAGATAATCATTTTTTAAATTCTTCTCTTTCAAAACTTTTTGTTGTTGTTTTCTCCAACCTCTTTATTATATTTTTTATTAAAATGAAGGAATGGGTCTATCTTCAAAAGAAAATCATGTTTTACAAAACATATTTAGAAAAAAGAAAAAAGAACAAAAAAGTCTAATCTTGGAAGAATCCTCCACATAGCAATCTTTAGATCATATTCAAGAGTACATTGAAGCACAATTCAATATTACCATGGATATGGTGTCTTGAGATATCCTTTATAACCACAATAAAATTTTGGGCTTTTTTGTTTGGGAATATTCTATTAACAATGAAAAAGTAGTGGAAATGTTGGAAGCTACCACAATGGAAAAATACGATGGCATAGAGGACATTGAAAATCGATGAATTCTTTCACATATCCTTATGAAAATCAATAACATAGCTAAGAGGTAAGGTTATTAGAAGGCAGGAGCTATTTGAAATGGGTGAAAATTGGAATCATTTGGTTCTTTAAAACAAGTTTACTCACATTCATAAAATAAGTAGTCAATTTGCTAGGTAGCCAAGCATTTATGGAGAAAATAGTTCCCAAGTAATTTTTCTTTACTTCCAATATCAGAAAATGAAATATTAAAACTCCAAATACTAAAATATTAACAAATAAAATATAGATTCAAAATTTGAATTAGGATTTCGAAAAATTATGTTAGAAAGATTTGAGAACTCAATGGTTCTACCTAATAGTTGTACGTCCATATAAAACCACTACAAAGATAAAGAGATATAAAATATACTATTTATTATACCTTTATTAGAGTACTCATGTGCAAAAATATATATGCAAATAAACATTATAATCAAAGAGTTCACAATAAGAGAGGAATTGAGCATGCTCAATTAGACACCCAAAACATGCAATTGATGAACTCAAATCCTAATTGGAATCACAGTAATTCATAAAACTATAATAAATTCATGCATTAAAAAAAAATATATTATAATTATAATTTTATTCTACTATGGAATATTTTTAAATGAAAATTAAAAACTTTATTTAATTGGAAACTTATGCTTTTATGTATAATTGATTAAATAATTATCACAAAATCTCCTAGAATTATTATATTTAATTTCATATTATTTACTTATTTTTAATATTTACTAAAATTATTTTAATTTTTCTTTATTATAATTGTGTTTTAAAACTTCTAAAAGTACACTGGATAATTAGACTAGCGCTGACAAAATTCTAACTCAAAATTTTCTTCCTTTTCAAAAACTAAAACTAATAACTAATTAAATTAGAAGAGAAATACAAATATAAAAAAAAAACTCAATATAGTCAACACCAGGCTGGAAACGTTTCAATAAGAGATGATATTCAGATATCTATGGTTGCAATAAACATAGTTACCTCGATTTTAGGCACACCGATCTCAGTCAGTTCGTTAGTGGACGGGTTCAACAGATAACAAACCTCGGTACCAAGTTCACTCACAAAAATATGGCCGTGCCACTGTTGGTGTACATGCACGTAGAATAGCTGTGTTGGTGTACATGCACCTAAACTAGCTTTAGTTAACTTATTGTTTTCATGCGATGTGCACTTGCTTAGTTACTTAACTTACTTCTCGCATGTGGTGCATGTGCACATTAGCAGAACATAAAGCACACTTAGCTTTAGTTAGCTTTAAATAACCATAGTTATTGCATGTACAACTAAGATTAACTTAGTTTCTTTTATGTATTTATTCCAAAACTAATATTGAAGAATCAATTTCATTCTTTTCTCTATTCTTGCTCATTCCTCCCTTCTCTTGCAAGTTTGTTCATTGTTTTTCAAATCTAGATCTTTGTCTCTCAAAATCTTACACGGTATCAGAGCCAGCTTCGATTCCCCTGAGCTGCGTTTTAGGGGGTGTTGATTCCCCTAAGCTGCATTTGAGGGTGGGTGTTGGAGTAATCACCGCACCTATATGGAATCCCTATTTCCCACCCCGAGGATCCTAGTTATCTGTTTGGAAGTTTACCAACATTTGCAAATTTTGGTTTAACGGAAAAGATGGATTCTTATTTGTTATCTCAAAATTTTGTACGCTGCAAATATGATTCCAATGTTTATTTTTTGAAGAAAAATGACTCCTTGTTGATCATAGTACTCCACGTAGATGATCTTTTTATAACAGGTATTTTAGCTTTTGTCATTACTAATATTAAAAATACATTGGATAAGTGGTTTTCTATGACATACGTGGGCTTGTTAAATTTCTTCCTTGGACTAGAGATCAATCAAAGTGATTACTGGATTACCATTTCTCAACCAAAGTATGCTAGAGATATTTTGGCATTATTTCACATGACTTACTACAAGCCAACAGCCATAGCTTTCTTATCAGGGATAAAGCTTGAGAATGGCAAAGACACACCATTGATTGATTGCACATTGTACCATCAGCTTGTGGGAACTCTTCTTTATCTCACCCAATCCCATCCTAATATCTCATATGTCATAGGATTAGTTTCCAGATACATGCAGGAGCCACATGAGCTACACTGGAATGCTGCCAAGCGCATCCTTCAATATGTCCAGGGAAAAATCACCTATGGGATTCATTATGCAACCAATTATTCTTTGAATCTCATTGGGTTCACAGATTTAGACTAGGCTGGCAACACATTTGATTGCAAGTCCACCTCTGGTTATGTATTTAGTTTGTGATTCGACCCAATTTGTTGGTCAAGCAAGAAGCCGACTACCATTTCCTTATCATCAACAGAGGCCAAGTATAGAGGAGCAGTCAATGCCACTATTCAGGAAATTTGGCTACACCATTACCTATATGAGCTCGGGATCACTTTCCATCGTCCAACTGTCATCTGGTGCGATAATCAAAGTATGGTAAAGTTTTGCTGAGATCCAGTGCAGCGGTAGTAGACCAAACACATCGAGATCCACATGCACTTCATTAGAGAACTCATTCATGATGGGATCGTCGATCTTCAATACTGTCCTAGTTTCGAGCAGACTGCTGATATCTTCACCAAGACTTTCACTGAGTAGAAGTTTCGATTTCTGTGAGATCGTCTCGGGGTGAAGGACACGAGTGCCTAGAAGTTGTATTTTCTTTACTTTTTCATTATATTTTGATGGGTGGTGGGGGGGAGGAGGGGGGGGTTTCGTTCCACTAGGTTTTCCCTCTTTCCTCCTTTTTATGCATTGTATATGGGCACCTAAAATGACCGTGTTGCTGGGACTCATTCATTTTGCATCACACTCACCCAATTTATGCTTAAGAAGGGGGTGTTGGTGTACATGCACCTAGACTAGCGGTGTTGGTGTACATGCGCCTAAATTAGCTTTAGTTAACTTATTGCTTGCATGTGATGTGCACTTGCTTAGTTAGTTAACTTACTGCTTGCATGTGGTGCATGTGCACATTAGCAAAATATAAAGCACACTTAGTTTTAGTTAGCTTTAACTATCCATAGTTATTGCATGTATAACTAAGCTTAACTTAGTTTCTTTTATGTATTTATTCCAAAACTAATATTGAAGAATAAATTTCATTATTTTCTCTATTTTTGCTCATTCCTTCCTTCTCTTGCAAGTTTGTTGATTGTTTTGCAAAACTAGATCTTTGTATCTCAAAATATTACATCCACTTTGCACTACACCCAATACCTCAAAATATTTTAGGGAGAACACTTTGAACAACCGAATCATTTTCGTGAGAATTATATTTCTATCAACTTTGTTTCAGTGGAGTATACAATTCCTTGGAAGAAGCTACGCACGACAACTTGTACGATCGCTGGAACTTCCACATATTATTCACCCTTGTCCACACCCTCGTCTTTGGATAAAATATTTCTGCATTCTTTCCATCGCCGAATACAAATAATTTTTGTGCCAGAAATACTCCATGACATGCACCTCATTGTTGGGTCATTGGAGGAATAATATCCCATCTGTCTTCTTCCACATTATAAGCCTACTTTCGCCGCATGTTCCTACCCTCCCTCCTGCAACGTAGATAAGCCCCTCCATGAAAGATAAGGAGCAGGTGAAGCAGTGCCTTTTGGTGGGCATGTCAGCTCCTTGCCATTTGGCAGACGCGAAGTAAACTAGCTTCCCATTAACGATGACAACTAGCTTCCCATTAACGCAAACGCAGGCGCAGAACAACGAAATTCCAGTAGAAAATTCGGGATTCGGACGTAGGTTTACCCAGGTGCGCGTAACAGGGTCTAACACTACTATTTCGTTGCTAGGAGGAGGAACTGGGCTTCTCACATACTTAACCATACATATCAAGGGCTCTATTATTCTAGGGCTCATTCATTCCTTGTAGAACTTGGGCTCGCTCACTGTCTCCCTCCATTTTCTGCACACCAATTTGAGCGTAGAGTGGAATTTGTAGGGCAGTCTAATCAAACAGTTTATAGCTATATCATTTGGAAGATTAGAAATGATCTCCTCCTGTTGCAGAAATGCTAGACTCTTTGATCTACGTAGCATGGTGTTCGATTTGGCATGAAATAAAAGAATTTAAACGAAATCTCACAACTAAAAAAATCATTACAAACAAAAATATGATATCATCCTCTTAGTTAGATAATGGAATGAATACTTCAGTTAAAAAAAAAAACATGACAATCAAATATGGTACAAAATACAAATAATTTATAATCAATATATGGCTCCATCCACAACTTGTTACTTTTATGTATGAAAATGTTGAGTAAAAACATAAATTCATCGTACGTCCAATAAAAACTTAAATTCATTATACAAATAGTTATAGATGAATCTGACAAAGTACTGATATGAAAACTTGTAAATCATTAGTTTTTCCAAATCATGAACCTGTTGTTACTTACAGAAACATAGTGAGCATTGATCGACAAAATCAATAGGAACACAAATTGATAGTGAGATCAATCAAAACACTGATCGATAGCTTTCAATGATCGACAGAATCAATAAAAACATTAATTGATAGTGAGATCAATGAGATCACCGATCTATAGCTTTCAATTAGAAATTCAGATCGATCGCTTTCAATTAGAAATCCAAATCATGAACCAATATATTTACAGAAAGATAGTGAGATCAATAGAAATACTAGTCAATAGAATCAATCGGAACACACATCGACCGATCAATAGCTTTCAAGTAGAAATCGAAAATAACTTGTAAAATAACGAGGGTCATGCGTGAATAATGAGGGTTAATATATAACCAAATTTGAATATGAGGTTTTGAGTGTATACCAACTTAAAGACTTAACTTTAACAATTAACGTTAGTGAATATATACGGAAATTGGAATAAGAGGTTTTGACCAACCTAACTTTAACATTACAAAAAATGTGAAGGGTCAAATGGCTTTAACTTATTATTAAGTTATTTTTAATAAAACCTTGACCTTTGTAGTATATGGTAGGGGTTTAGTTGGTCAAATTAATTTGAAGAAAATTTGAACTTATAAAAATACCATCTTTAGTGGCTAGGGTCTTCCTCCATTCTACCAATTGCTCTCATACACAATTTGAACTAGCTATCTGGGATGGATTTATGCTTGATTGGGTAATTTGTAAGAAATTTAATCTTAGTGTATTATTAACAAATGTGAATGTTGGAAATTGTTTTAATTTTGTTTTATTTTTTTTTTATTTTTTTTAAATGAAAGCATAAAATGCAGAGTATTTTTCCACGTTTACTTATGGATTTTTTCTCGAAAGAGAATATTAGACCCTAATTATGGAGCCTTACTCCAAAAATAAAGATTTGGTGGCTGTTGGAAATATTTTTATTTTTATTTCTTTTTCAATTTATTAATTTTCATAAAACATTGATCCTAATTATTGAGCCTTGCTCCACAAAGAAATAGTTGGTGGATGCTGGAAAGGGTTTTAATTTTTTTTATTTTTCTTTTTAATTTCATTTAACCTTGAATGAAAGTAAGAGAAACTTGGAGTACCATCTAGGTAAAACATGGACCCTAATTAGGGAGCTTTTCTCAGAAACATTAGGTGGATGTTGAAAATGGTTTTAACATTTTTTTATTATTATTAGTTTAATTTGGAATGAAAGTACAAGAAACCTAAAGTATTTCCTCATATTTTGTGTTGGGCTTAAAATATGACCATATAAATTAAATGACTACTAAATGTGGATAGGCATCAATCCAAACACATCTCACAATCACGAAAAATAATTAAATTGCAACATTATTTTAAACTATTATTATTAGTTATAAAAAGAAATAGTATATGAATTAAACAATATACCTAACCATGGAAATTCACCACACTTTACCATGGAAGTTCTTAATTTGTAAATAGATTTCTGTTAATTTTAATCAAAATGAGACATATATTTTTAAAATTTTGAGTTTAAATTGTTTAATATGCATAATTATAGTGCCGTAGTGATTTTTCAGTAGTGGGTTTTTAGGGTGTTGAATCCATTTATTCATTCAAATATGTATTTTAAATAGCAAAAAATCTTGAAATTGTATTTTTAGATTTTGGTGAATTCCTATGAAATTCCAACGCATTGAATCTATTTATGAATTAAAAATTTATTTTAAACAACAAAAAATCTTGAAATTGTATTGCCCGATTTTGATGAATTCCAATGAAAAATTATATTTTGTCTAAATTAGACTAAACCCTAAATTAATAATAATAATGATAATTATGACATATTAATAATTAAAAATAGAAAGAAAATAAATTATTATGATAATATTAACTTTTGAATCCTTGAAAATAGGGACTTTGACTTATTTAATAATTATCGATATAATTAAACTATTTTTAATAAAATTGGAACCCTATAAAAAGTGATATTGGATGGGCAAGACTTTGAGTTGGCCCACAAATTTCTTTGGAAGAGAATTTGAATATTATAAAAAATGAGAATGTTGAACTAGTAATAATTTGAAAGTAATAAAAAAATGAGAATATGAAGTGGTTATTCTAAAATAGGTGTATAGGTTCAGAGATTGGGTCTAGAGGGTGTACATGTCAAGAGATTTGGTCCTTCTAAGAGCTTGATAGAAGAAGTTAAGAAAGATCTTGGCTGGTTTAATTATTAATTATAAATCATTATGATTATAATTATTAATTTGTAGGTTTAATTTCCCTGCTTAAATAGGCTCTATTACACATGAATACCATGGGTCAATCCTAAGGGTTCTCATAAACCTGAAGCTAAAAAAACCATTAGTAACTTGAAAATTCATTCCTAACTGAAAATTCATTCCTAACATGACCAAGACAAGATAACCTTAAGTACCAGAAACCATTAGTAACTTGATAATTCATTCCTAACTGAAAATTCGTTCCTAACATGACCAAGACAAGATAACCTTAAGTACAAGATAATGATGATGACGTTTCACATCCATTAAGAATGGTATATGAGACCATGTAATAGATTGTTTAATAATGTATTTCTATAATAAAAAAGGAGGGAGAGAAACCTTCCTGGATCACTATAGTGTTGATTTAACAAGTTAATAATGTTGGTAGTGTGGAAAATATTTTGAAAATTTGAATGAATCTGAGTAAGAGTAGGGAAATCCAAGAGAAAATATTTTTCATCTTCAACCCTCTTAGTACCGCAATGGTGACAGAATATTTTTCTCCAAGGTGTTTTGGTAATTAACTAACAACCAATTTCACTTTGAAGGTGTGAATTAGTTCTTATCTTGGAAATATTAATTGGCTTCGTACCACTGGTCAAGATAGAAGGATAATTCTAGTTATCAAGATTGGGGTTGATCATGTCCTATAATAGCTTAGCTTCCTCTTTCCTTATAACTCCTTACCTTCCCACAACTTGTCCTCAAATTTGAAAGTAATGAAGCTTTTAATATTTTCCTTGTTCTCCAAGATGATGTCATGTTTTATCCCCCAATGGCCTAGTGAAGACTGAGCATCCATATGTCATATGTGCGTGAGCCAGAGGTGGGGGTTTTGGATAGAGTTAGAAGCAATTTTGGGGAACCTCTTGGATTTATGTTGTATATATTCTTCTTATACATGAGATACCTAATAATGGGAATACTTTCAATAGGGGGACGATAGCTTCAATTAGGATGATACGGTAGGGAGTATTGCCTTTAATATTGATTTTATAGGTTACAAATTTCTTTTGGATAAGATCAATATTACGCGATGATTATCTAGAAATACTAAAACCCAAAACTTCACATCCATATAAAATAATAGGTGTAATAAGAGTCTGAAATAGGAACCTTTTTTTACTCCAAACCAAAAGATCACTTTACTTAAAAAAAAAAACCAATCCCATAATAAGTTTTCCAAACTCCAATTATAATTTTCTCAATGCTATAATTCCAGTTGAGCTGATGATGAATGTCAGTTCAGAGATATTTTTATGATGATGTTTTCTCCAACTAGTTATTATCATAAATGAAACTTTCATAGATGATATTTTTGGATTTAATTATTATGATTCTATTCTTTTCGGTATTAACAATCATTCCCATTTTAGATCCGTAAACTTGGAGGATTCTAGGATGATTTTTGAGATCATCATGGCTCCTAACTAGAGGAATAATATCACCATGATAAAGGAAAATATTAATGTCGGAGAATGCAATAGGGAAGTTATTAATTCAGATTTTCCTTAACCTTAGTAATTGCTTGTGAACTTTATTTAGGAAACAAGTATTAGGGTCCAAGTGAGGGAAAAAATCCTCCAAGGGGAAAACCCAAAAAAATCTCTTCTCTTCTCATATAATCTACTTCAAATGAGAAAATGAAGACCCAAAACCCTAGAGCTAGTCCTCCTTTAAGCAATAATTCAACCATTCCTTTTAGGTCAAAGAATAACCAAGAAGACATGAGTCAATCCTTCTTCTACCAACTTCCAACTTCAACTTTGGCCCTAGGCTTCAACCATCAAATTTAACCTGTAATTCAAACCTGCAATTTTAAGGCTTCCAAAAACTGGAAAAACCCTAACTTTCACAAGTGTGAGAGAAGAAGGCCCCAAAACAGATTTCCCTTATCTTCTTGTCTTCTAATTTCTTCCTTGACCTTCACTTTAGCTTTATTGATGCTCATAGCTGCGGATGACGCTTCTTGATTGATGATATCAAATAAATGCAAAATGAGGTCGAATATGCTTATATTTATAGCCTTTTCATGAGGACAAATTCTCTTCTTCAGGATGACTTATCACTTCCATGGTTGACTTATGTGAGGAAGATTGTAGATATTTCTAAACTAGAAATTAATATCTTATACATGTTACAACATTCCCAATAGGGGCTTATACAAGTGAGGACTCTTTTGAATCAAGAAAATTATTATTTTGACATGACCAACCCTAGAAGCTTGTAAAACATGATTTGAAATATATGAACATAAAAAATGGAGCATGAAACTCATGCTTACTTTTAATTTTTTTCTTTTGTTTTTTGTAAAATAAAAAATACATAATGACATAAGTACATTGACAATTATGAAGACTAAAACTATTAAAAAAATGTAGCAAGAAATAATTAACTTGAATTTAGCCTTGGGCAAGTTAAGTAAATTGAATCTCCACATCAATGATAAAACTTGGAGGCATTTATCTAGTATAACATGGTTCTTGTCACTTAGTTAGCTCAATAAATTTGAGTTAGTGGGCTTGGATTTCAATAATTCGTGTGTGATTACGAAATTTTAGCAATCTAGCTTAGTTATTTTTAGTAGTATTCAATTAAATTGCCTCTAAATATTGATAGAGTTACTTGAAGGTTAGTTGTGCAATGGGAAAATAGTCTAACTCAAAGATATATTAGTTAACTGATAAATAAACCAAAAATATCTAATGCATGCATGGAATTCGAATTTCTCAACTGAAGTGGAAGAGGCAAGGACAGTGTAACATGAGTTGTATACTAGTTTGAGTGTACATTTGTTGCATGAATTCAAGATATAAATCCATGGGAATTATGTAAGAAAGTAAGAGGAAATTCCTATATTTGAGGAGCTAATTTCCTAAAGGATTGCAGAAGGAAATAAGAGGCTAGATGAGAAGATAATTGGATAAGTGTTGGTTGGAGTTTCTCATTCAGGAAAGAGAACAATTGTTCTTTATTAGGTTGTTCTCAGAGCTGGAGAAAGCAATTGTAACAATTTATTTGTTCAACAGATTAATGCAAATATGCTTGAAGTTTTTTTCCCAGTTGGGTTCCCCTAGAAATCACCGTGTACTTATGGTTTTTCTTGTTTCATGTCTATGCATGTTGTTCTAAATTGTGATTTACATTTCATAGATTAGTAGAGTAGAATTGTGTCTCTTATTTTTCAGTTTGAAATCTTGAACAATAAAAAAATTACATCGTATTAGAGCCCTAAAATTACATTACACCAGTATTTCAAACTTGTCTCTCAGGAATTTCAAAATTTCAGCTTAAGTGTAGTAGTTTTTGTTTAGATTCAAGAGAATTTATTTCAATAGACTGAGATTGGAGTATGCTCTCGAGGGTAGCTCAAATTTCATATCCTACAAGGATCGAATGGAAGTAGTGCTCAATGATAACGGTGTGTTAGAATATATTAAAATTTTTATTTCAAAACCTCCACAGACATTGCACAAAAATTAGCACAATGGAAGAAGGATGTTACAAAGGCCAGGATAGTTATTTTGGAAGGTATGAGGGACCTTGTGGCCTCGAATATCCATGGAAAGAAGACAAATTTTTTTATATGGAAGACAGTGACTGATGTATTAAAAAATAGCAGTGCCCATAGAAAATTGGCCCTGAAAGACAAACTTCAAAATGTAAGGATGTTGAAAGATGATACCATTCCACAGTATCTCTCTAGATATACACAAGTTTGATATGAGCTTGGAGAGGTTGGGGAGAATGTTGCAGAATATGAATTGGTGATCATAACTCTTCTAGGCCTTCCTAAATCCTAGCGCAACTATGAGGACTCTGTGAATCGAAGGGAAAAAATACAAAATTGGGAAATGTTGTGGTCTGATTTGGTTCAAGAAGAGTTCATGAGAAATACCATAGATGGAACTTCATCTGGAGCAGAGGATGAAGATAATTTTTCCTTTTTTTGAAAGGAGAATAAGGGAAAATGAAAGAGGACACAAACAAAACCTAAGTCCAACCAAAATAATGGAAAGACGAAAGACTTGAGCAAGATAAAATGTTTCCACCACCAAGAAAATAGGATTTATGAAAAAATGTCTACATAATAAGTCTAACAAGAATCCTTAAGGAGAAGCAAGAGGTGAAGCACTGGCTTCACAATTTGAATTATATTTCACCCTAATAACATGCATAAAAAACATTGTTATGGTGAGTGTGTGGTACCTTGATTTTGGTGCCTTGTTACATATAACAACGTGCAAGGAGTTTTTTAGTAGTCTAGAGAAGAAGTATATCTAGATGCATGTCAAAATGGAGGATAGTGGGAGGCACAATGCTACAGGAATTGGTATTGTCACCTTTGAGAGGGAGAAAGCCTCTCCTCTTCAGCTCAAAGATGTTATGTTTGTACAATGACTGAAGAAGAACTTGATCTATGTAACAGTATTATAAGATAGAGGATATGATGTTATTTTCAGTAAAAGGAAATCCTTTCTGAGACACATAGATATGGGGAAAGTGAAGGAGATCAAGTTTTGAGTGAAAAACCTATACAAACTTGAGGTGTGATATTGCACTACATTGAGCAATAAGGCTGAAAATGTGCAGAGTTGAGATGTTGGAGAATTATGGCACATGATATTGGGTCATATACACCATGGTGCCTTAAACATCATGCAACAAATTACCACTGGTCTCCCTAAAGGTTATATTCACCAACAGGATGTTTACATGGGTTACAAATTAGGGACATATGTTAAAACCACCTTCTATGACTGAAATAGTAGAGTAGATGTAATATTCTAGTGAGTCTACTTTGATGTTAATGGACCCTTTTATACAACCTCCACAAATATTGTGTTTTTGTATTGATGTTTTCTCTAGAAAATGTTGGATCTTCTTCATGTGGAAAAGGGATTATTTTTTATTAAAAAAAATGAATTCAAGGCTATGGTTGAGAAGGAAACTAGTAAGAAGGTGAAGCCTCTTAGGAGTGACAATGGAGGTGAGTTTGTTTTCCATGGTTTCAAGTATTTATGTGTCAAGGAATGTATTTGATCATAAATGATAACACCCCATAACGCACAATATAATGGGGTAGCTAAGAGTAATAACAAAAGAATAGTGGGAGTTGCAAGGACCATGTTGCATGTTCAGGGACTAACATTACATCTTTGGGTGGAAGCATGCAACACCATAGTCTACCTGTAGAACCGAAGTCCTCATAGAATACTTGGCATGAACATACCAGAGGAATATTTATCTGGGAGAAAGACTAATGTGTCTCATTTCAAAATTTTGGAGCTTCAATTTATTTTCATGTATCCAAGGATTTGAGGAATAAACTTGAGCATACATTAGAGTTAGTATTTTTTGTAGGATACAATGAAACTCCATACAATTATTGAGTGTACTTACATTCTCTCAGACTGACAATTGTGAGAAGTGATGTCAAGTTAGATGAGGAGAAGTATATGAGATTCTCTCTAGAATGAGAGCAGAGTTTCCCACTGGAGTAGGATCTTCTAGCTCCAAAAGAGGATCCTCAGGATGAGCTTCAGGAGGTTGTGGAGTAGACACATGAAAAATAGCAGATAAGATGGAAAGTAGAGGCACCCACTCAACCAAAATATTCCATAGATGGGATAAAGAGAGCCATAGAAGATGATAGGTTGTTTCAAGGTGTTATGGATAATGTTGAAGCCCCTACATTAGTACGTAGGAAGTGGAGGTCACTTGTGAGGTACACTGGATACATGGCTCTCATGAGAGAGCTCATTGAGATATAACCTTTTTCATTTAAGGAAGAAGTTTCTAAACCTGTTTGGGTTGATGCCATGGTGGAATAATATGAATCCATCATGAAGAAAAATTTATGGGAGGTGGTGTGGAGACGAGAAGGGAAATATGTGGTTGGTTCCAGATGGATCTACAAAATGAAGCATGCATTTGATGGGAGCATCAAGAAGAACATAGCCAGATTTGTGGACAAAGAATTATCTTAGGTAAACGGAGTGGGATATAAAGAAAATTTACACCACTTGCAGATATTCCTCAATCATATCCATTCTAACATTGATTTTGTTAATGGGGTGCGAAATCCACCGGATGGATGTGAAGACTTCCTTTCTCAATGGTATTTTTGAGGACAAAGTTTACATAGAGAAGCAAGAATGACTTGACACATATGATCAAGATTCACATGTGTTCAGACTCAAGAGAGAATTATATGATCTCAATAATATCCTGAACATGGTACACTCATATCTAAAGTTATCTCAGTGGATTCATCTTCACGAAAAGTTAAGCAGATGCGAACCTCTATCACATTATGGAATATGGTAAGTTGCTTATTCTTGTTTTGTATGTTGATGTTTTAATATTGATAAATGATGAGCAGTATATCCACTCTTGCAAATAGGATCTTACAAGGGAGCTTGAGATGAAAGACATAGGATTAATTCATTACTTCCTTGGGCTAGAAGTATGGCAAGGTGATGGTGAATTTTTTGTGTGTAAAGGGAAGTATGCCTCTTAAATACATCAGATATTTCACATGGATAATTGTAAGCTGATGGACACACCTATATTTACAAAATAGAGGAAGGAGAATGCCACTATAGGTGAAGAGGTTGATGCTACCATTTACAGGTAGGTTGGGGGGTCTTTGATGTATCTTGTAAACACAAGACCCGACATGTGCTATGCAGTAAAACAATTGAATCAAGTTATAGTGAGGCCTACAAAAAACTTTGGAAGGAAAAGAAAAACATGTGTTACTGTACCATAGAGACACTATTGAGTATGGATTATGGTACAAGAGGATAGAGGGAGTAAATATCCAAGGCTTCACCAATGCATATTGGGTAGGGAGTCCATTAGATAGGAAAATTACTTTAGGTGATATATTTTGTGTTGGGTCTACAACTATTTCATGGTACATCAGGAAGAATAGGTTTGTGGTGCTTAGCTTAGTAAAGGTTGATTACATGATTGCATGTCAACCAACATGTGAGTCCATATGGATGTGGAAAATACTTCTCGGTCTTTTCAATCAGGATATTGATCTAGAAATCATATATTGTGATAATCAGACTTGCATTAAGCTCTCTGATAATTCAACATTTCATGATAGGTCCAAGGACATTGATATCCAAAATCATCATTTGTGGGACTGTGTGCAAAGTAGAATTATGTTTCTACAGTACATTTCAATAGAGGAGTAAGATGGTGACATATGGACAAAGGCATTATCAAGAGGTAAATTTTAATTCCACAAGTTCAGGATAGGGGTGGTGAAAACTCTCTTTCTTTCTAAGAGCGATTGTTAAAAAAATGTATCGGGAAAGCAATAACTTGAATTTAGCCTTAGTCAAATTGAGTAAATAGAATTTCCACATCAACAAGAAAACTTGGAGGAAATTAACTTGTGTGACATGGCTCTTGTCACTTAGTTAGCTTAGTAAATTCTAGTTATTGGGTTTGGAGTTCAGTCATGCATGTATGATTGCTAAATTTTATCAATCTAGTTTATTTAATTTTCAGTTTTATTCAGCGAATTGACCTCTAACTATTTATAGAGTCACTTGAAGGTAAATTGTGCAGTGGGACAATAGTCTAACTCACATATTTTTCATTTAAATGATAAATTAGCCCAAAATATCTAATGCATGCATGTAATTGAAATTTCTCAGCTCAAGTGGAAGTTACAATGCCATTGTAATATGATTTGTATACTATTTTGAGTGTAAAGTTGTTATATGAATTCAAGAGATCAATCCTTGGGAATTGCACAAGAAAATAGGAGGATAAACCTATCTTTTAGGAGCTAATTTACTCAAGGATTGTGTAAGGAAATAGGAGGCAATATGAGCAGATAATTGTCCAATTGTTGGCCATAGTTTCTCATTGAGAAGAGATAACAATGATTATTTTGCGGGTTGTACTGGGATAATAGTTTCACTATTCAACTGATTGATACAAAGGGGATTTCCGGTTTTTCCCCCGCTTTATTTCCCATAGAATTAAATATCTATTTGTTGTTTTTATTATTGAATTTCTATGCATGTTGTTATAAATTGTGATTTACATTCTGCAGATGAGTAGAGTATAATTTTGTGTCTTTTTTCAGTTTGAAATCTTGAACATTTGTAATTTGTATCAAATTTATACATAAGCCAGTTACATTTTCCATCACTCCCTCTTGACTAGGGAAGTATTCATAATTATACACTTGGTAAAAGATCCTCCTCAAACTAAAGAGTTCTCACAAGAAGATCTAGATTAGTAAGCCATCTTTAAGCATCAACATTATGACTAGCATTGTTAACATTGTAAGGCATTAACTTGATAGGCTTCCGATACAAGAGAGTAATGTTGGGAGGCTTTATGTGATATACCATGATACCCCTTCAAGGTACATACCCCATCTAAATTTTCAGTAGGTATGTCCTTTTAGGACTATTATTATCTGGGATTCCCAATCCTCAAAGAATAATGGTCCTCTTCTACCACTCTTCCCTTGGATAGTTGTCCAATCCTCAAAGAGTGTGTTTTCACTTCCAATCTTGGATTTTCTATCCTCAAGGAAATCATATATTCTTATCCAATCCTTCATCCACTGTTCTCTCTCCATGGCCTTCACTTAGACGTATGGTTTTTATTATTTTCCTAATGCATGACACATGAAGAAGATAATACAAATGTGATGATATCATCACTCCCCCTAAACCAGAGAGGACATCCCTATTCTCGCTTATTTTAGGGAATATATCCTTGCTCCTTCACAAATATTAAGGATAATTCATACTTCCTCTAAAGAATATAGGATATTATTTAACTTCCTTCGAACTGGAAAGTCATAACAATAAGCTCTCTAGCATGTTTCCATAAATGTATCAGCTACCAATTCTTTATGGAGATAGTTTCATAACTCCTTCTTTCCCTTATATCTCATCATATTGAGCTTTCTTTCTCCCTGGATGTTGTAGAGTCGGATTTTCCCTTCATTCTTGTGACATGATTCATGCCATCAATATTTCATATAAATTTCCTCTAGTCATTATCAATGAAGGCATTATATTGATCCTTTTCAAGCTTCAAGCTAGTCATACCTCCCTCCTAAACATGAAAGTAATATTTGTTGATGTAGGTACATGAACATCAGGTTATTTTATTACATTTCTACCTTTTAATTCCAAGATGATGATATAAACATCTTGAGTTAACAATCCTTTAAGGATTACGAGAAAAATTCATTCAATCGATATGTTCTTTGAATTGGGTTTTAACATCAATAGTTGAATTTTCCTCAACTCTCATTATCTATTTCTCCAATATCCTTCTAGGTACAAAAATAATATGTTAACCTGATAACCAGAATAAAAATATTAACATTAGACTTAGCTTATCATGATGGCCCTTTCATCAAAGTGATTTTTTACTTGAGTATTTTTATATCAACATTATTTTTCTTGATCCAAGAATACTTCTCCCTATATCCACTTTTAATCATGGTTCCCATGGATCGAACTTGATTTGTGATGCTATATATTTCTTTGATTTTTATTTATTAACTCCATTTATTTCTTCTAGAGACCATACTTGATGTTGATCAATATTGTTTCATTTATGCCTTGTAATATTGGGAGAGATTCTTGATCTTTATCCATTCCAGAGCATGTCAAATTTCTTCTTTTGAGCATCATGCGGCCATATGGAAGACTTACCAAGAACATTCTCATAACCAAATCTTCTTGTATGATTTTTGTACATATGAACCTTACTCTAAAGGAGATTTATTTAAATATTCATACCTTTACTTCCATACAACCATATAGCCATCATTTTTTAATGAACTTACTTCATTATAAATGTTGGAAATATGCTTATTTTCCGAAGGGTAGAAAGGCTTTGTTTATGCCCTTCACACAAAAATTGACCATTGACATTCCTTCGTCCTTTAAAAGTATTTCCTGTATACCAGATGGACTATATATTAGTTATGTCATAATTATTTTTCCAAGAACCTTCTAAAATGGTCGTTCTTATAATATCTTTATGATCCCTCTTTGCAAAATGACTACCTTTAACATGATGTTAGAAAATTCTTGGATGAATTGTAATATGCAATATGGTCCAATTCTCCTCATTCTTTGATATCTAGATGACTTTTCAAAGAAACTTGATTATGTAAACTCTAATTATTTTACTATCATATGCTTCTATATATGATGTCATTCTTTTATAAAAACCAAGACTCTTCTAGAGTATACGACAATCCATGACTTTACTTTATATAAACGAAATAATTTTTTTATAAATAACCTGACATAGCAAAGATCCTTGGGATATTCTCCTTTTGGCTTCTTTTCAGGTTCTCCCTTTTCTTCAACAATGTGAGCCACACGTCTTTCCTTTATTTTATTTTTTATGATTGTTTGGATAATCCCTCTTAACATGACCACTCTCATTGCATCCAATTCATTGAACTTTGGACAATGTATCTCTTATCTTGGACTTTCCAAAATTTCCTTTCTTCAACTTCTTGGACCTTGCAATGAAGGATTTATACCTTTCGCTTGATTCAGTGTCATCCTTTGCCTTGATCCTAGATTCTTCCAAGATATATTGATCCCAAAACACATCAAAATGTGTATTATCTTTCTCTGTGTAGATGCTAGTTTCAAAACCGCTCCAATTAAGTGGAAAAACATTTAGTACAAAAATGGTCATTTCAAAGATATAAATAGTTTTCCCAATCCCTTGTAATTTATGCCTTATTTGTGATATCTTCATGATATAAGTGGCCATGTATTAATCCTTTGACTTTGTTATTATATACAATTGATTCCTAAAGGAAATCTTTTGACCTAATGTATTTATGGATTAAAACTTTACCAACTTATCATACATAGCCTCGGGATGTCTTCAAATCAAGAACAAAGGGAACAAGATGGTCTTTTATAGATTCAAACATTATTATTTGTGCCCTTAATTCTCCTTTATTGCATTTTTTTAACTCTTTAACCTTCCCTTTTTCTGGTAAACCTAATTCACTAAGGAATGTTTCCATGAATTCATTTTTTGTGAGTGTTAATTCAATCCTCTTCTTTCATTCTAGGAAGTTTTTTGATCCAACGAGCTTGTTTCTTTAATTGAAAAATGTAGTTGTATGATCTGGATATTGAGACATAAAAGACAATATAATAATTACTTGTCAACCAGGAGTCATTCTTTTGATGATGTATTAAACTATACTGATGCTTTCGAGACCTTCAAGGAAGCTTCAGTGATACCCTAAATTGATTACTTATAGGATGCCTTCAACAATTATGTATTTAAATAGCTTCAAAGAGTGAATGATGATACAAATATTCCTTGATTCTTCCTTTTCTTCAAGATGATGGACTAGATAATATTCAATAAGAACTTGTAATTTATTCCTTCAATGAATGCTTGATGACGAGGTTTTGTTTAATGAATGCTTCATGTGGTACTCTTCCTTTTAGGTCAATAGATATTCTTCTTCTTCCTTTGTTTATTTTTTCAAATCCCATTGACAATTAAACCCTTCAAGATGATCTTATAGTTTCCTTCTCTTGTTCACCTTAGCTCTAATACCATGTTGGCGAATGCAGTAGGGCAACTGGTAATTCAAATTCTCCTTAACTGGGCAAAATTGGTTTTGGCCATAACTTCCTCAATATTGAACCAAATTGGGCGAAATTGTAGTCAATTTTGGATATTCTGAGCATTCTGGAGAGTTTGGGTTAGTTTTTAGAGTGGCCAAAGGTGTTCTACAGCCATTTTTTCTTTAGGGAAGAGGAAAGAGCCACCAGGACCATCGGGGAGATGGAGCTGTATTGGGTTGTACTTCACTGTTTGAGGTGAAACAAAAGCCATTTTTAGCTTATTTATGTCTTATGAAGTCAATTTCATAGCTATTTTTTCCTGTTTAGGCATTTATTTCACTATATAACCATTTTTAGCACCTAAATAGAGCAAGGACATGCCCATTGGGAGCCTTGGACCCGGCAGATGTATCCCAGAAGGGGTGAACTGCCTCATCGGTTTGTTGTGTTATGATATGGTGAATTTTTCTTGCTGTGTATTTCTGAACTGATATATTAAACAGTGAATTTAAATAACCAATTCTCACACATAAAATCAGAAACAATTACCAAAAACACTTTTTTTAACCTGCAAGTCATGGAGAATACTCTGATACCATCTGATCTAAAAATTAAATGTTAGGTGCCCAGTTTAGAGTGCCTCCGATATGTTCGGCCAGTTTTCCAAAATTAGCGCTCCTATCTGCAGTTTCTCCACATTTGGTGGAGTTTATTTAGGGAATGTTGGGAAAATTTGGTTTTGGCCATAACTTCCTCTATATTGAACCAAATTGGACAAAATTTTAGTCAATTTTCGCTATTCTAGGCATTATGGAGAGTTTTGGATAGGTTTCAGAGTGAAAAGAGGTGTTATACAACCATTTTTGCTTCAGGGAAGAGGAAATATCCACTAGGGCCATCAGGGAGATGGAGCTGTATTGGGTTGTACTTCACTGTTTGAGGTGAAAAAAAAGCCATTTTTAGCTTATTTATGTCTTCGGAAGTCAAATTCACAACTGGATTTTCCTGTTTCGGCATATTTTTCACTGTATATCTATTTTGAGCAACTTAATAGAGAAAGGACATGCCCATTGAGAGCCTTGGACCCGACAGATGTAGCCGAGGAGGGGTGAACTGCCTCATCAATTTGTTGTGTTATGCTATGGTGAATTTTTCTTGCTGTGGATTTTCTAAATTGATATATTAAATAGTGAATTTAAATAACCAATTCTCACACATAAACTCATAAACAATTCCCAAAAATACTTTGTCTAACTTTCAAGTCATGGAGAATACTTTTCACCCAAAATTAAATGGAAATGGATAATTTGCATAGAATTACAAATAGTTCCATTTTTAGATCATTAACCTTAATAATTTCTTGTGAAATTTATTTATCTTATTATTTTTATTTATTATAAAATTTTCATGAAATAATTACCAAGTGAAAAAACAATAGAGGCAATGGAGACAAGTATTAGGCTCCAAGCCAAGGGAAAACCCCTTTAAGGGGAAACCTAGAGAATATCTTATCTTCTTATAGAAACTACTTCAAATGAAAAACTGAAGACCTAAAACCCTAGAAAAAGTCCTCCTCTAAGAACCAAGTCAACCCTCCAAGAGGTCCTTCTAATTAGGTCAAATATCAACCAAGAGAACAAGAGTCAATCCTACTTTAACCAGCTTCTAGCTTCAATTTTAGCCCGTAGCTTCGAGTTGCAACTTCAAACTATATTTTTCAGCCTTCGATAAGGTGAAAAAACCATAACCTTCACACATGTGAGGGAATAAGGCTCAAAATCATATTTTACCTTATCTTATTGTCTTCCACTTACCTCCTTGACCTTTGCTTTAGTTTTCTTCATGCTCCTTTCTAAATATCAAACTTCTTGATTGATGAGATTCAATTGGTGCTAAATGAGGTTGAATATTCTTCTATTTATAGGTTTTTCATGAGGTCTAATTCCCTTTGGTAAGCTGTCTTGTCACTACTAGGGATGACTTGTGCTAGGAGGATTGTAGAACTTTGTAGACACGAAATCAATATCTTTTACATGTTACAACTTTCCCAATATGGTATTATATAAATGAGAAAGACTATTTTGACACAAAAAAATTATTCTTTTGACATGAAAAACCCTAGAATCATGAAGAACATGCTTTGACCTAGAAAACCATAAAACATGGAGCATGAAACCCATGCTTAAAATAATATTTTCTTCTTCTTCTTTTTATTGTAACATAAGATATACATAATTACTTGAGTACATTAACAATTATGAAGACATAAACTAGTTATAATTTCCAAAAAATAATGACGATACTGGTTGTTGAAGATTGTAACTAGTGTCGATCTTCATAATCTTATTTTTAAAAATAAAAATTTATTGTAAAAGAAAAATATTTTTAAAGCATGGGTTTCATGCTCTTTTATTATTTTCTTTTTCACAGCCTCCATTGAAGGCTTCTAAGTTTTTCCAAGATTCAAGAGAGTCATTTCCATATTTATTATACCCTTCTTGGGCTTCTGTATCATGTAAATAAATTTATTTTTACCCAAAATAGTCAGTTTGTCCCTCCTCACCAATTCGGAACTATCCTATAGAAATAAACCCTAATTAAGGCAATTAGATGTTATGGAAGCAGTATAAATAGAGGTAACTCTACTCATTTGTAAACTCACTCACTCAAATTTGATCTACAAGAGAAAGTGGACGAAAAGGAGAGCGAAGTCTATGAGAAGAAGACATAATTCAATAAAGAAGAGAAATCAAATTTTATTGTTAGCTATCTCTCACAGTGGAATATTTTTAAGGTTATATAAAAGTAGATAGGTTTCAAAATTTCTAAAATAGTTTCAGACCCAAAATTTTGTAGTTGGGGGCCGATATTCTTGATTGAAGCTGCATCTAAGAAGCTGACACTTGGCGACTTAAGAAGAATAAATAAAAGTGAAGGAACAGATGACTTGGTTATTGGAGGATGCCTTTTTCTAGGTCAAAAAGGTCTTAGATTGTCTCATATTGATTTTAATCTACTAGTGGAATATTTTTACTAGGTTTCTACTAGATAGGGGTTTTCCCGTAGCTGAGTGCCTATACATTTTGTTCGTTGTTCTTGTGATCTTCATAACTTTTATTTGGTAATTTATTGATGGAATATAAAATAACAAAGAATTAAAAGAGGCCAACATAAATCACAAGTAATTATCAAGAAATATAAATAAAACCATAATATTTGCATGAATTGATTTCTCAACACAACATAAGAGCTAAGGTGAATGAAGGCCTAGTTGAAGATCACTTTGTTAGATATCAATTTAAAGAAGGAAAATCAATCTTGGAAGAAAATATCAATGTGTCAATGGAAATTTATTTTAATATGGGATAGAGTGTCATGAAAATTGCAGGAACCTTTTGCTATATGGAAAATTCACTTCTGCAGACAAAAATGAACTCCCTTGATCTAGTGGTCTAATCTAGAAACAACAGAGGAAAAACAAATTATTTTTTCCTTAGAGAGATTAGAACACATAAAAGAGGCCTACCTAGAATCTGTAATATTTCCTTCTCTTATATTTTTTTGGAAGCTCCAACTCTAGCTCCATGTGCTATAAATAGAACCTACAACAATAAATAGAACAAGAAAGAGAAATACAATACCAGCATAAAATAAACTAATATCTCTAATAAATGAGTCAAATAGCATATAAATACATTGGCATACACATGACACAAGTATAGGAAAACAAAGTGATTTTTGCATTAGTAAATAAAAGAGAGAGATACAACCATTTATAGATGATGACTTTGTAGATGTCTCAAAAAAAAAATTGTCCTTCTTTGCCAAAAATAAAACCTTCAAACTCAAACTTAATGCATAAATGGATGATTATTTCTTAAGCTCAAAGAAGTAGCATGAGGGCACTAGTAATCTCTAAAACCCAACCCAGACTTTATGGGAGGCATTGAATTTATAGGGTAAAAGTGGTAGTTTACGATTTACCAAGCTAGGCTTGAGATCCACATATGAAGGAGGATAAGCTCAAACTATAAGAGATAAGACCTATAGAGTAGGAATTCGAGATCTTTATCCATGGTAAATGGTTAAAACCACCTTAGAAGTTTTTGTAAGGAAAAGAATCGAAAACATTTTTTTTATTTTTCCTCAAATTATAGAACCATTGCATTGACAGAGTAGAGCATCCTATGTTGGTAAATGTAGGTGATTAGTTATGAAACTTGCAACCATTGTAGGTGGCCACACCTATAGGGTGTGATGGCGCTAAACACACTATTTTTGAGATGATTGACCAAAAACTCAGAATTGTTTGGAGAAATGATGCTTAGCATTAGAGGAATTTTGAGGTCTAAAATGGATCTCCTAAGGAAATTATAAAATAATAGTGGACATAGTAAAATAATATTAGATTACATCATCAAATTTTAGAGGGAAAAAATAAAATACTAATTTTTCAACTCATATTTCCAACTTACCTCCCTATGGGTTCAATCCACTTTCAAGAGGGGACACTCACTGACTGCATAATTTGATTCATTATCCAATGAGTACCCATGTTACATACTTTTTATGGACCATTCTACTTGAAAAATGAAAAATACATGAAAAGGGTGATTACAATAATGTTTTTTCGTGTATTTCTTAGTTTTCATGGAGCAAGGTCCATGGAAACTATGAAACATGGGTACTCCTTGGATGAGGAATTAAATTTTGCATCCAATGAGTACTCTAACTCAAAATTTGAATAAAACCTTAGGGATATAAGTTGAAAATATGAGTTTAAAAGCTATTTTTATTAATTTATTAATTTTTAATCTTTTTACCTTTTTAATCCAAAAATGGTGAACAATCTCCAATGGTTGACATCATCATCTTGAATCCTATTGGTTCTTATCAAGTTTATTTTTGTTGTACATTTTTCTTAGGAGGCTCATTTTAGACCTAGAAATTTCTATAATGGGGATTTGCAAAGGGATAAGGACAAAGTGTTCAAGGATGTTGATTGATCTAATTTCTAGGCGTTTTGAGAGAATGTGACAAAATGACCTGTAACATATTTATCCCTAAAGTATAAACTTAGAAGCAGTAGTTAAGGAGTGAAGTGTTATACCTTGTGGCAAGTTTGTATGAAGAAAAAATTGGTCGAGATCATCATATTTTACAGTGCATATTATCATCATGATATTATCGGTGAGGGATGCATACCCATGCTCAACGTATAATCCAACATTACATGTAAAATGATTAAGAATTCAGGTTTACTGATGAAATACAATGGAACCATGCTTGGATTATCATCTCAGTGATCATAGCCATCACATTTTTCAATCTTGTATGAATCCTGAAATTGCAACCTAGATGGATGGAACTAGATTCAGGGTATTTTTCCTTGTTACTCTATAGTACGAGTCTAACCATGTGGATAAATGAGTTGGATTCAAACATGGTAGACACAATTTGATTACTTGAAAATGATGTAATTTTTTAACTGACATAAGAGAAACCACCAATAAAGGTAATGTATCTCAAGGTACTATAGTATAATATATGTGTTGTGAATGAATGAGATGTATGAACATCACACAGAACCTTCCGATCAAAGGCCAATGTTGAGGACATGTAATATAGAGAGGAAACTTTCCACTGATGTATGCAAGGTCCAAGGTATCGAAGGGAGTTTATAATTCAACTTCCTAGATAATGAACTGATGGTGAGAGGAAGCGACCCATCATAGGAGGAGGGCCTTGATGTATCCCCCGTCAATGACATGAAACAAGTATTAACATTTGAAACAAAATAATTTTGATGGAGACTTGGTTCAGGAAATACGGACATGAAAGATGGCTTAAGAGTATTAGAGTAGATGTCAACTAAAGGACTTCTCTTGAACATGTCAACGATAATTTATGTAGTTGGAAGTTTTGACTCAAAACCAATTATGAAGGCTTTTTAAATGGTGTGATTGACCAAAGAGGCAAGGATATTTCCCAACCCAATAGTCAAAAATATGAAGAGAAAGAGTGTCATGTTCAAGTGTGAATCACTACCATTAATTGGTTAAGTGCCCTGTTTTCCCAATTTCCCTAACCATTTCTAGTAAGTACCTTTTTATTTTTTACAAGATTGAGGAGGATAACATATGCCAAATCTATAAGTGCATCCTTCTGATGAATAATTTTGAGTATTTTCTATAAACAATGAGAAGGAGTGGTTCGGTCCCATCATGCTAGACAATTCCATTATTGTTTGATGATTTTTCAAGTCCAAAAAAGACGTAACTCGACTTCTTTTTCATGTTTAGATATTTTGAAAAAGATGTAGAAAAGAAAAATCCAAAGATTCCTTTTCGTAGTTTAGTCTCTTGAGTACGAAAAGGTAGAAAAATATACTCAAGAGAACCTTATAGTCATCTTAAAATAAAGTATTCATTTTTCACAAATATTCCGTCCCAATCTAGAAAAGGGTTAAACTTATACTAGGTAGGCATCTTTTCATTTACTTTAGCGAGTTTGAAAACAAGTACTCGACAATATTTTCACGTTTCAGGTGTCTGAAAAAATTTGAAAGAGGACTACACCTGGAGGAACGAGTTGTATAAAAGGTGGAAAATAGTTCTAGTCATGATGGAACTTCTCAAAACATGTAGAGGTCAAGAGGAAAGCTAATAATATTTCTCATCATAGTGGCTCCTCAAGAAAGGGTAAATACTAAGTGAAAGTGAATGATAAGCCAAGAAGATGGTGACGATGGAATGGGAAAACCAAGGATCATCTTGCAGAAATGAGTTGATTAAAAAACAGAAATCACAAAGGATAAAATGATAATGGTTTAATTTTTACACAAGATTGAAACATGGGAAAAAATATTCTTGAGAGTGATTGAATATGGTTTTATTTTTACACAATCTTGAAATAGAGAAGAATTATGCTTAAAATAAGTTGCATGTCCCAAGTATAATAACTCAATTATAGGCACATGCCCCCAATGATTCATTGCATTCACCTAAGTAGGCTACCAATTAAAAATAGGAATATGTAATGAAGGTTCATTTATGATATCAGGTGAAAGGACTATCTCAACATGTACAAGATCTAGTCAAATACTTGAATTTCCGGGATATGTTTTATTTTTTAACGTGCTTGACATAGTAAAATAAATATGCTCAAGGGAACCTGTTTAATTTTTTAACAGGATTGACACAACAAAAGGAACTTTTCTCCAAGACCTTATATCATTTTTTAATGATCTTGAAACAATAAAATGAACTACACTCTAACACCTTGTTTAATTTTTTAACGAGCTTGACACAAGAAAAGGAACTCTACTTTGGGATCTTGTTTCATTTTTTAATGAGCTTGAAACAAGAAAAGGAACTATTAGCATGGAGTTAGATCATGGCCCTCAAGAGGACATGGATTCTAAGAGGTTCTCATCAACTGGGAGAAAAAGGCTTTTGAATTTATCCAAAGATGCAATGGAAAAATAAAACTCCAATTCCCCCAGTAAATGATTTATCACATCACCTACTAGATCTAAATCAAAATAAGTTGAAAAAATAGTGAAAGTCTCATGTCATTAGTATATATGGGCATGGGACAGGTTTCCACATAATTGTCTTATGGTAGGGAATATACCACTTGCATATTTGGAACATTTAGGGAAGTCAAATGATTGGTAGTCAAATCAAGATGAACCAATGAAAGTTGATCGATAGTCACTATTTTTTCATCATGTGGGAAACACATCACTCGAAAGGGTGTGGACATGACAATGTTAATAGCTTAAAAATAGTCTTTCATCAAAAGAAAAATGAAATCCAAGGGGCCAACGATAACCATAAAAAAAAAAAAAATACAACCTTTCCTCCGAGAGTAATAGGAAAATGAGGAAGGATCTCTAAAGGTTGATTGGTTACTTTTTGTTAAAATATAATATATTCGGAGCAGTAGAAACAAGTTGTGGGGAACCAAAATATTTCCAAGCAGTGGAGGATAGAATGATAACAATGACACCCTCATTAGTAACAGTGTGAAAAATGTCCATATTATAAGCCTTCGCCATGACTTGGAAAGGCATGTAATAAGGGTGATGAGTTCCTTTCAATAGGCTCCAATTAAAATTAATAACCTCATTACTTGGAAGGGGTTCTATGAAAACAACATAAAATCCCCCTTATTTGGTAGAATTAGAAGAAACAAAAATGACCTCAACGGTATGGTCTTCACTCTCTACGAGAAAAGTACAACCGAAAAAAGACATTAGATAACTTTTGAGGTCTAAAATGGGCCTCCTAGGAAAAATGTAAAACCAAAATAAAATTTATAAGAACCACTAACATTCAAGATGATGATGTCAACCATGGGGATGATTCACCACTTTTGGGGTAAAAAAGTAAAAGGATTAAAAGATAATAAAATAATAAAACTATTTTTTCAACCTTTATTTTCAACTTCTCTCCCCAAGGTTTTAATCAAATTTGAAGATAGAGTACTTGTTAGATGCATAATTTAATTCCTCATCCAAGGAGTACCCATGTTGGATACTTTCAATAGACCTTGCTACACGAAAAATGAGAAATAAAAGAAAAAATACGATTGCAATCACGTTTTTCATGTATTTATCATTATTTTTGTCGCAAGGTCCCTAAAAAGTATGCAACATGGGTACTCCTTTGATGAGGAATCAAACTATGCATCGAACGAGTGATATCGTTCAAAATATAAGTAAACCCATAGGGAGATAAATTGAAAATATGAGTTGAAAAAGTAGTTAATTATTTCTTCCCTCTAAAATATGATGATTTAATCTATTCTTATTTTATTACTTCTATTATTATATTATAATTTCCCTAGGATTACCATTTTAGACCTCAAAATTCCCCTAATGATGGAATCAGGTCAACCGCTTCCTCAAAAAATGGTCGATTTCGAATGGACTCATGGTATTCACATTCAAAGAGAGTAGGATTAAATGTATATGGATTTGAGTCAATTACTTCATCAACTAGTGCATGATTGGGGGAAATATTCTCGTAACCAACCAGCAATCATTGTTGAGAAGTAGTAAGGGTTTCCAATAATTTGGAGGCATCATCCAAAAAAGGTAAAAGGTGAAATAGATGATTCCCTTCACATTACTTACATGAAAACTTAATTTTACCCATATTCCTATGGACCTTACTATCACTAGTCAATATTTTGTCACCAAAATTATCTCGAGAAGTTAATGACAAAGGTTGATGGGAGCCTATGGATCACACTTCTAATACTTGTGGAATACCAATACAATCTCTAAGAAAGTGGTTTCCCTTACAAATCATGAAAGGGAATTTAACTTTACGGAGCTTGTTGGAAGATATCTCGACATTAGTTTCATTCATTGGAATGTTTTCTTGGTTTCCCACCTACTTGTTTTTCTTCTTATTCTTCTTTTGTGCCTTCTTCTTCTTAGTTTCCTAGTTACTAGAATCAAGACTTTCATTAGGTGAGGAGGAAGAAAGGGATGAAGAAAAAATAGGTGAATAAGGCATATGCTCAACATTAGGATCAAATTGAGGTTGATGTTTCTCAGGTGGAGGACTACTTGGTTGAGGAGAAGTTTGGACATTCATAACCAAAGAGGTCAAAGATAATCAAACTGGTAATCCAATAGTAAATCCAAGAAGGGATAATGTTTCCATATAAGGAGAACCAATGTTATCAAAAGAAGGAAAAGGGATAGGATTCCCATGAGAAGGGGTTCCTTAACTGGTGGACTGTGGAAATGTTATCATTTGATTCAACTTAATATCTACTAAAGAGTTTTTCCATAGTGATAGATTAATTTTCAAAATTAAAGATACATAGTAAAAAAAACGGGTAACTAGGAAAATAGGTTTACCAAGTAAATATGAACTGCAACCACCATTTCCAATACGTGCAGGTAAAATCCGTGAAATTTGTGTTTTGTCTATCATAGATAACAAGGTGGTCAAATTGGTTAGCTATGGTCGTTTTGTAACCTAGTGGGGTCTTCTGATACATGGAAGCACAGTCTATGCTAGTGTTGTCTAACATGTCATGTATGATAGGAAGTATTCTGATATAGTTTTCATACGTGGAAAACCATCCAATATACCCAAGGGTACATGGATACAAATCTAATATATTTACATACGTGGAATACTGACTACCCCTAGAATGTAATGCAGATAAATAACAGAAATTCCTACATTTAAATACGTTGAAACATGTTTCTAGCCTATACATATATGTTTGTCGTTAATGTTCCAAATTATCCTTATATTGATTGAGTAAATTTTAGAATTTTATATTCAATTATGTTTTCGTTTCAAGGCTCATAATATGAGTTCACCTGAATTCCCTACGATGCAACTAATATGATAAATAAAACTCTTTTACAATAAATTTGATTCGTTCATGTTGGAACATGGTTTTCACAGGTTGGAACTGACCATTGTGTCTATATCAAGAGCTATGATCAAAGAAAGTATCTCATATTATTGTTATATGTGGATGACATGTTGATTGTTGGGCATGATAAGAATATGATCAATAGGTTGAAGAAGGATTTTGGTAGAAAATTTTCAATGAAGGATTTGGGTCCAGCACAATAGATGTTGGGCATGAGAATCATGTGTGATAGGAAAAATAAAAGGTTGTGGCTATCACAAGAAAAATATATCAAGAAACAGCTTGACAGGTCTAATATGAAGGGTGCCTACCATTTGGTACACCCCTTGCAACTCACTTCAAGTTGAGTGTTGAGTTATGTCCTAGTAGTGACAAGGAGATGGAAGAAATGAGTAAGATTCCTTATGCTTCAACAGTTAGCAACTTGATGTATGCCATGGTATGCACATGACCATACATTTCATATTCAGTAGGAGTTGTGAGCATATTCCTTGCTAATCCAATAAAACAACATTAAAAAGCAGTAAAATGGATTTTTAGGTATATTAAGGGTACTTGCCATTATTGTTTATGTTTTCATCATAATGAGACTATGCTTGAAGGTTTTAAAGATGCAGATATGGATGGAGATATCGACACCAGAAATTCCACTATAGGTTATTTGTATACATTTGCAAGAGAAGTTGTATCTTAGGTGTCAAGGATACAAAGAATAATAGCTCTCTCTACAATAGAAGCAGAGTACATAGTTGCAACAGAGGCTTGTAAAGAGATGTTGTGGATGCAACAATTCCTAGGAGAGATAGGAATCAAACATGACAATTATGTGTCGTATTGTGATAGTCACAATGTCATTCACCTGGGGAAAAATCCATCATTTCACTCAAAAACCAAGCAGATTAACATAAGGTACCATTCGATCTGACATGTGTTGGAGGAAGGGAAGTTATATTTGGAAAAGATCCATACAAATAAGAACCCTGCTGATATTCTCACTAAGATTCTACAAAGAAATAAGCATGAGTTATGTAGAGGCATGGTAGGGGTTGGTGTGACTTCATTCAAGATTCTTCATTCGACTTCAAGTAGGAGAATGTTAATGTGAAGCCGTATTCAGAAGTTGACGTTGAACCAGCAACCTCACCGCTTTCCAACCTCGCCATTTTCCACTGACCTTGCCGACTCTCTGACAATCACACCGACTGCTACCCATTGTGATTGACTTCTACATTTCACTATGTAGTCATATATTTTTCACATGCAGAATTGTAGACCTAGCTTCTACAACTATAAATTTGTATTTCCTGCCTCTACCTAAGCAAGTATAGACAAGAAAGACAAGGCCTCCTGTAATACAAGTGTCTGAAGATACTCTCCATTTTTTTTTGTTTAGATGTGTTTCTCCATTCTTGTCTCTTTGTGTTATGTGTTGTTGCTTTATGTTCTGTATTCCGCTGCCATGTACTGAACATAATGGTGTTTTCAAACTTAATGATTTTGAAAGGAGCTATGCCAACTCGACATTGATCTAGGGGTATATTTTCAATGACCCAAACTTCTTATATTTTGATCAATGTGATATGAAATTTCAATATTTTTATGCTCGAAAAGCCGTTATCATTACTAAGGGTGATTATTTAATCGTGGAATTTATTCCAATGTCACAGTGGTCGATCCTTGCTTCCCACTTATTAATAAATTGATCCAATGGTTGGTAAAGCTTCATGTTATTCATTATGGTAAGTATTCACGGGGAATACTCGCAGTTAGTCACTTTCATGGTTTCTCTGGAAGTTCAATAGAGAGACTATGTTGCTACTACACCAATTAGCTATTGTTAGCCCTTTCTCTTGCATATTTTTACTGCAGCTGAAAGCCTTTCCATATGTCCCTATCACTACTTTGGTTTATATAACCTATTTTTTTATTAACCTCTAGGTATGAGTCCCTCGAGTATTTTTTTTCTCTTAGCATAGACACAAGTGTTTTCCTTCTGACTTTCAATGTTAAGTTTTATAACTCATTCTCTCTTCCTACCTTTTTCTGTGGTGGTGATTGCAGGGTTGCCATAGAAGGGAATAATTTATATTAATATTATATGTATTTTCCCTCTCAACGCAACTACATTTATAGATTTTTCCCACCTGGTCAACAACAATGTTTGTTTCCCATTTCTGCAAGTTTTTTTTTTTGTTTTAATTTCATACCCAGATAAATTCTATTGCTTCCAAGTCCTGCACTTATTGTTTTTTGTGCAAAGGATTTTCATTTGCAATGCGGAAAGGGGATTTTGTAGCGTCTGTGGGTTGATTTCTTCGCTTACCAGGGTTCTTTCTTTTCCTTTTTGCAATATGTCTCTTTATTATTGTCACTCGAATTAGGGTAAATAATTACATTTTTTTGCAGCCTGTGCATGCATATTTATTTGCTAGGAATAATCTCGTACGCAGACCAATACAGAACCCTTCCCACTTACTATTTTTTTTACCCATCATTCCAGGTTCCAAGTAATTCTTATTACCCCTTGAAATATATTCTTCAGGTTCATTGAACGGTGCTAGAGCCAAACACCGGGAAAGAAGTTCCAAATTTATTTATTGTAGGCTTAGGATTAACAAGAATGTTAGTTGTAGGTTTTCATTTCACTTTTGTAAAGAATTAAATAAGAGTTACGACTTACATATTTGGGGAAACCTCTTCAAGGATTGCCTCCACGCTCAAATACTGAATCAAGTCCATGGCTAGCGTTAGCTAATACTGTATCAAACATCACCATTTATTATTATTCATAATCATTTAATCCTTTGATCCTTAAGCGGAAGTAGAAATATTCGGAATATATTTAGACATAAACAAAATGATTAATAAAACACTCAAGATTTAACCCTACAAGAAATTGTAGTTCGAAGAAAATATTTTGTTGTTCTCATTAATGGCTATACAAATTTCCATACCACAAATCAATTGGCTAGTTCATTGTAATGGTAGGATTTTGCAGGACTACTAATCTCCCTACAGAACCCTAGGGAGAATAATATTGTAAATGGAAAAGAGATACTTGGTGACCTTGTACTTGTAATTGGACATTCCAATGCCTGAGAAGAGCTCTATGCGGTTTTACTTTCAGCTAATACAGTGGATAAAAGTTGAAACAATCCTAAGATGCGTGGGTGAATTCTCCATATATGATGGTCTCCTGGTGGAAACAAACACTATCTGTGAAAACAAAGGGACGAAAGACTAGAGAAAGGTAAAATAATTTCAATTAAAATCCATTCAATTACCTCAACCGCCACATTATGACCACATGCAATCACATCCACCACCATCTTACAACCATCTTCCAACGTGATGGGTTGATTCAATTTCATTATCCAAATATTAAATTTTAAGTTGTAATGACCAACGCTCCCAATCAACTTTTTAATGTTTCATTAATTTTTATAAATGTTTTAATTTATTTTCCACTGCAACGCTTCACTCCCAACCTGCCCAACCGTCGATATGGCACTAAACGAAGCATATTCGTTGGGGCTAAATTTAAAAATTTATGTTCAGAATATAATTCAACAACGATACATCCACTTCGGGTCAATATAGAGCCTTCAGCAAATTACAAAGTTCTGTATATTTAAAATTATGTGTAAAATTATGATAAATATATTTTTATTATTTAGATAATTTATTTATATTCAATCTAATTTAATTAGTAAAATATTTCAATATTTACAACAATAAAATAAATAAAGGTTAAATAATTTAGTTAATTTTTAAAAATACTAAAATATAACCTATTCTATTTTTAATATAAAATATTATTAATAATAAACTATTCAAAAATATAATTTAACTAATTCCATATTGGTTTATAAAATTCAATTTATTGTCCTAGATCTATCTTAATTTTGGATCTATCTATATTAATATATCTAGTTGACATTGAAATATTTTATTTATAATTCACGCTATCCATATTAATATACTAAAATATGCACCCTCCTATTTTTTTCATATATGTATACATTTAATTATTGTTACTATTAATATTTTCTAAATATTACATATCAAATTCATATTAAACATTCAAAATTTCACAAATGTTTCTCATACATTGAATTAGAAAGAAACTATTTAACTTTTTGTCACATGAATAAATTATATTTTTTCCTTGTAGTAAAAATTAAATTACATTTTTTTACTAATTACATTTCTTCTCCTAATAAACTATATTTCCTGTAGATAAATGTCTTTCGGATTAATCGCGTCATTAGGATTTGGTCAACGTTTCAAACCATCTAATGCAGTTCATCCTCAGGAAAATTTGAAGAAGGAAATCGATCTCAAAGAATAAATAGTAATTTTGCATCATTATCCGGTCATCATTGCTAAAACTAGCCATTAAACTAGCCAATAAGGACTAGCCGTTATTTGACTAGGTTAGTTAATTAGTTAGAATATTAAAAGTTTTTTAATTATTTTTATTTTTATATAGAAAGAAAAATGAATAATATAATAATATATTAAAAATTTTAAATTATAAAATTAATATAAAAAGCTAGAAGGGTTAATAATAGCATAGGGAATAATCTTAAATTAATAAGAGAAATTAAAAAAATTTAAAAGGAGAGATTAAATTATAATTATTATAATAAGCGGAGAGGGGAGAAATATATGTAAATACACACACACACATAGGTAAGAATCAATATTATAATATAATTCAAGGGATAATATATACCATACTAAAAATGCATAAATACAAAAACGAGAGAAAAAGAAAATAAGGACAAAACTAGAAAAAGAAATTAAAATCAAAGGTATGGGAATAAAACTAGAGAGATAAGAGAGAAAAAACAAAGACATAAGGAAGAAGGGACTCAACGTATGGGGGAAAAATCAACTGGAGAGGTCTGGAGTCCAACTCTTACTTACTTTCTATCCATCATCTCTGTTGAGTTTCTTAGGATGTCTCTCAATTTCAATAACCTCCCTCAAATTTATATGATGGAAGTGATCCACCTTAGCAATGACTTTGGAGTCTTCAATGCACAAATGGTGACACAATTTCCCAACATGCTCTACAAGAGAAGAAGTGTGAGATTGATTGTGTCTAACGTCTGCAACATGCTCATGAATTATCTTTCTAATGGATCGATCAGCTTCCCCAATATAGGGGGTACCACAGGAACAAAGTACTAAATAAACACCTTTCATGTGCTTTGGGTCAATAGGGTCCTTAACAGACCCAAGACAATTCTTGATAGTACAAAGAGGTTTGAATGAAGAGGAGACATTTTTTCTCCTAAGAACATGTCAATTGTGTCTGTGGTCCCTTGGATAAACAAGAGATTAACCTTGGAGATCAGATCCACCCGAGTACACTTGTCCTTTAAGCCTTTAAAGGATTTTGAAAACACCTTTAGAAATTGAGATCTACTATACCCATTAGTCTCAAACACATGAAGAATATGAGATTTCTCTGACTGTAAGTTGCTATCATCAAATATTCTAAGAGCCTAGGTAGCCAAAGTGCATAGAAAATCAAATTTTTGAGCAAGAAAATGATGAGAATCAGCATGAAGATACTGCTCAGTGTGAATCTTCTTGCCAAAAACATGGTGAGAGATAGAACCATCATCCCTTCTAGAGAAAATAATATCTAAGAAGGGGAGGCTTCCATCCACCACTACTTCCATTGTGAATTTGATGTGATCACACTGGAAAATCAAGTGATCAAGAAACAAATCTAACTTCTCGTAGCCATGGGTAAAAATGACACAAGTATCATCCATGAACCTATTACACTTCTTAAGGAGAAATTGAGATAATGCCAAGGCCTTCATTTTAAAATCCTCCATAAATAAGTTAGCAACAATAGGGAAAGAGGGGAACCCATGGACACCCTGCAGGTTTTCTCATAGAGCTCACCTTGGAAACTAAAAAAAGTCGAGTTGAGGCACAGGACAACCAACTTAGAAGTTTCCTAGTACGAGACCCACTTAATGACTTAAATGGCTTCATTGATGGGGATTTTTGTAAATAAAGAGACAACATCGAAGCTGACTAATAAATCCCCAGGATCTAGCTTGATGTCTTTCCATTCCTTGATAAAAGAATTCGAGTCCTTAACATAAGAATCAGTAAGCCCCACCAGGGGTTTAAGCTTCCAGGATGAGAATTTAGCGAGATGATAAGAGGGACCACCTATTGGGTTAAAAATAGGTCTTAAACGGGCCCCAAGTTTATGAATCTTAGGAAGGCCATAAATATTAGGGGTGAGGGGATTACTCTCAACAAGCTTCCTCGAGAGAGGATTAAGAGAGGAAATTGACTTAACAACGAGGAAAATATCCTTATAAATAGATTTAAAGGTATTATTTTTAAGCTTAACATAGCTACCACTAAGGGAAATATGATCAACCATTTTTCTGACATAGTCAGATTTAGCCAAAATGAAAATTGCATTGCCCTTATCAGCGTTAAGGATGACAATGTCAGGGTTTCTTCTAAGGGATTTAAGGGTAGGAAACTCGGTATTTCTTAAATTAATTCTCAGATGCTTCACCTTCTGAACGAGAAATATTTTTAAATATATGCATGGGATCTAGTAAGTGGGAAATATTAAGATTCTCCAAATATGGGAGCTCATAAAAGATAGATTTCCTTTTCATCCCAATGGTAAATTTCTCAACATAGGTGTCAAAGAAATTTGGATTATCGAACACAGGCTCCCCATTTGAATGAAACATTTCTGCAAACTCTTTGTCCTTATCTATTCCATATGCTCTAAGCCATCCAACTGGTGTCATTATTGCAGGATTTTGGTTTCTCTTTGGTTTACCATTGAAAGTAAATGTTGGTCTTTTGTAAGGGTATTCTACTAGGAGAAATACCCTAGAGTAGTCATACACTGGATTTCGTAGGTGGTCGGACCACCTAGCCTTTAGAGAAGGTCCATAAAATTTACATCCATGATAGCCTTTTGTTATAATTCTTGTGAAGTTATTATATACAGGCTCACACGTTAGAGACCATGAATATATGAACAATTGCAATGAATTAATTTAATATGTGAAAAAATATTGTTACTAAACAAATCAATAACAATTTAATTTACCATAGAAAAATCCTAAGCTAGATAATCATGTATGGTGTAAGGACATATGTCATACAATATAAAATTCCTCTCTATTACGTTGGGTCTTGATAGATTTTACACATGTATTCCTTCCCATAATTCCTTAAATTAAGCTACCAATGGTTGTAAGTAGACATCCATATTCTTCACTTGTCTTCTACCACAGACTATGAGAGCCATCATAAGATGTTCCTTCTTCACAGAAAACCATCGGGGGATATTGTTATTGATCACTACTACATGTAAAACAAAATAATTGGCGCCTTGGAGGGAGTATGGGTTGGTGCTAGCCATGGCTATGTTGAGTCATAGACTTCGTTCTTCATCCTTGAATTTTTTATCCATGTTCCACAATCTTAGTGAGAATGAGTTTTATGATTTTTATATAATAAAAAAAACAATATGTTTTCCATATAATAATAAAAATAATAACAAGTTGCATTGTCTATATAAAAATAATTGTGTGCAACCCAGTATAATGTAGATGTGTAGATATAATGTAAGAAAAATAATAGTAGATTGAATAGTCTCTGTATAATAATATTTGATGTATAGATGTAATGACTATAAGAATGAAGCTATATATAAACTTTAGAAATTGTTTCGAGAGAAATAGTCAATGAAATATGCCAGAATTGCCATAACAAAAACATATAACAAAAAAAAAGAACCATTCAAAAGGTAATATTCCTAATTGTACAAAAAAAAATTCTAGAATTATATGTATATATTAGTAAAAAGAATTAATTTATTAATATCGATTTTATTATATTTATTTTTCATATATTATTATAAAAATATTTTTTATTTTCAGGAATATTATGAAAATTTCAAATGATCAACATGTTGATATGTGAAGCATGCCAGTAGGAATATCCAAAAAAATGTATAAGGAGATGGTCAAAGAAGTGGGCATAATTGCATCATAGGAGGAGTCCTCTCAACAACAATGTGCTTCAAATGTATATAATCATGATTGAATTTGTAGATATAAAAAAAACTTAGTAATACATATAAATTTTCAAGTACTTTCTTAAGAAAAAGAAATTAAAATGGAACTCATTTAGCACATAAGACAGGACGACAAGGAATAAAATGGTTAATTTCAAATTTTTTGATTAATTGTTAATATTTCTTATAACAACTCAAGTTTTCATTTTTCTATATTTTAAGTTGTTTTACAACAACCATCCTTGAATGTCTTCAAATAGGTGCTATAATACAAAAAAGAGCCATCAGAAGAATTGATTGACATTTGGTTAAATAAGGGTTGTGAGTAGATTTGTTACACCAATTTTTGGTCATATAACCAGTTACTGTTAGATGGAATAAAGTACATCATGTAAGACCAATTTTCCAATCGTAAATTTCTTTCACTATGAGAAATAATTTAATAACCCATAGTTTATTAAAAAAAAATTTGTCTAAACAGGAAACCCCATGAGGAATAATTAAATGAATCCTTATTTGACTGATTTTCCTCTAGGGATAATTAACTAAACCTGTGTTTAACTAGTATTCCTGCTCATATTTAACCTAAAACATGAGAATTAATTACATAAATTATTATTTATCTTATTATTCTCTATGAAAAATTATTTAAATCATTATTTAATAATATTCCTTGTTCAATTTGACTAAATCATTTCTAAATAATTAAATAAATAATTATGTATTTAATTATTCCTTAACCTCATCCTTGAAATAATAAATAAATCATTTATTTATTTATTATTTCTAAATAAAGGCATTTAACCAATTCTAAATTCCTTTTCCTTCCACCAAAAATAATAAAATATTCCAAGTAAGCTGGATCTATATTTGGTTAATAAAATTTTAACTATGCACCAATATCTAGACTAACTCAATATTTTGTTATAAATAGAAGGGTTTCTCCATTCATTCACTACCTTTTTTTATCACCTTTGATCTACTCTTTTGGTCTGACTTTGATCCTCCATCATTGTCATATTTTTTCTACTTTTTCTTGTGAGCTCCCTTTGATTTCCATTTTGTCTGGGTTTTCTACACCATCAAGAGAGAGAGATCTTTTATTTGGAGCACTGAGGGCATACAAGAGCCCATCCCATTGAGGGGGACTGGTAATATCTTTCCATGTTCCCTTCCCAGGTGTCATAATAAAAAAATTCTTTATAAATTCTTGTCTTATATATTGGATGTATGGAGTAACTCTTATTTATTTTCGTTGTTTAATGTCTTTAACTGAATAGATTTGGATTTTTGTAGCATTTATTATGATCACCTACTACAGATCTAAGGAAACTGGTAGCCACATTTGATTTTAGGGTTGTTATTTATGCACAACTAAAGTTAGTTTTTTTCATATGCTTGCGATTAGAATTAACTCTAACAACTGGCGGCTCCACTGGGGATTTTAATTACGACCATTATCGTGTTTCAGATCCCTGCATGACCACCTACTTTAGCCACTATGGTTTTTCTTCAGATTCTTATTTTTCATTTCTTAATGTTGTTTTTAGCATTTTTTTACATTAAACAATACAAATTCTAACTTTCGTGTGTTTTTGGGCCTTTTACGTAGGTAACAGGTATCAGATGCGAGAGAGATGATACTTTTTTATAAAACCTGCCCCTGAGATAGCTGGAAATGCAGGTCACACTTTTCAGCCCAAAACCTACGACCTCAACTCTGAGGTAGCAGATATTTTCCCAAAAACGGTGATCTCAGCAAAAACAGTTGAGTACCTGGCCACCTACAGTTTTTTGCGGGATTTTTTCTGCAATATTCATGATTTGACGAGGGCACTGTTCAAGGATATCTAACCTTCATATTTACCTGCCTTGGACCTATAATTTCTTTTTTTTACTCGTCGAATTAGGAACCAAGCCCCTTAGGGCTTCAGTATGCTTCCACATTTTTAGGAGGAGTTTAGCTTAAGGAGGTCTTCTGAGATTTCAAAGTTTTTCAACCATTTTTTCAGATATGAACTTGATTTTTCAGATCCATTTCAGATCCGCTATTTTTCCATCCAAAACACCTCTTTTTATTTTTGTTTGGTCCTCCCTTTAGGGTCCCCTACATTCCCCTTTAGGTTGTAGCCTTTCGCCACCTATTTTTTAGCATTTTTCCCTATGGTTTCTTGTTCTTTTCTGCGCCTCTTTACAGTAGATCAGACCTTTATATCCCTATCCCTCTTGACCTTAGATATATTGGCCATATTGTGTGTTTTAAGTAGATTTATTCAACCCTTAGACTAGTTTTTTGGAAGCCCTCCTTTTTGGGTTTAAATTTATGTATCTTTAGTTGTCTATTTTACTGTCACTTTCAATTTTATTTACAGTTATACAACCTTTTTTCTTTTCTCTATAAAAACATCTCGTATTTATTAAAATTAACACACTTATCACACATACACACACCCCTAAAGCGAGGAGCGCCTAGTTTACACAACCAGGCCAAGACTACAACATTGTAATTAATTAATTAATCTACACCTCTATGTCCTTGGTTACCTCTCTTCCTTATTGGGATCTTTGTATCTTTTCCATCAGTGTGCCCCTAAGGCGTTTATCCTAGAGACTCCAAGGCCATCATCCTCAATTTCCGTTCGGAAGACTTACTCCACTGTCTAGGGTCTAAGTTAGTCCTTCGTCGAGTCCCCATTCTGACTTTGATTCTGTTTCATCGGGTTCTCCTTCTGTTTCTATCCCTGATTCTCCTCCACCTTTCACCTTCATCATGGCTGGTGCGGGACCTACCACTGGTGGTGGACTTGACTCTAATGTTGGAGCTACTACGAGTGAAGCCGCAACATGAATGGTCCTGGCTACTCCCTTGCTTCCTTATATGGCTGGCCTAAGCCTTCCCAATTTCATCTAGTTGATTAATGACCCTATACACCATGATCCAAGTTAGTCTTATATACCAACAAAGCTTCCTTCAGACATACCTAAGTTTGAAGGAAATGCTGGAGAGGATCCTACCAACCATGTTCATTATTTCCACATGTGGTGTTCATCTAACTCTATCACTAATGAATCTATTTGTCTCTGGTTATTCCAGCGTACGCTTCCTGGAAAAGCTTCAAAGTGGTATGTCGACAAGCTTGCTGCCTCTCATGCTACTTTTTTTATCTTTGAAAAGTATTTTTTTCCTACTTCCAAATTCCCCTTCGCTATGACACAAGTACCAAACTTTAGACCACTTTCCGTCAAACTTCTGCCACCCGCCTATCTGACCATGTTCAAGAATGGAACAGAAGGAAGAGCTTATGTCAAGCTTCAGTTTTCGAAGACCATGTCTACATGGACAGGTTTATCATATCCTTTTTTTCCTCTATTGGTAAATATGTCGTGTCTCACTTTCCTCATACTGAGGAAGAATCCCTCCAATTTCTTGGTCTACGTCAAATTTTGTTATGTTTATACTGTCTTACCTGATCTCCATAGGCATGGTGGTGCCAACGCATTGGGGAATATCATGCCGCGGACGAGATCGTTGGATATCTTTTACATCCATACATTCATCCTCCTATGGGCTATGGTTTCCCTCAGGGAGGGTCCGGCTCCTCTAACACTTTTTCCCCTCCCAGCAGCATGTATCTAGGACATGGCATGCCTCACACCTTTTCCCAACTGCATCCTTCGATCGCAGGGGATTCTATTTCCCAACCTATTTACTACAATGTTGCTCAACCTCATTATTATTTGTATCCATAGTCAGGTGCTCCAGCTCCTCCAGCACAAGCACCTCAACCTCCCATGCCTTCTCAATCTCTGCAGTAGCAACCACCCCCCCTCAGGGTCAGGTGTATGCACATTAGAGTTCAACTAATCCTACCACTTTCAAAAATAAGAGGAAAGGAAACCAGAACCAACCCGCACAAGTTAATCAATGAAACAATCCCCAAGGGAATACATCTAACACTGCAATTTAGAAACAGGGCGATTATCCCAAGTAGAATAGGACTCTTCGTACGAATGAGCCTTCTTCTTGTTATGGTGTACATGGTCACTATACTCATGATTGTCTCTTTTTACCTCAGATTCATCAAATGTGGGAAGCTCAAGCAACATCTCAAGGACAACAAGCCTCTACTTCGGTTCCTCCTAATGTTGCGCCTTCTTAACTGACTGTGTTTACCAGTCCTTTCCCCCGACAAGGATATGTGTCTGCCCAACCCCCTGAAGGTCAGGCGGTCACTCAACCTCCTACCTCTGATACCTCTGATTACCAGATACTTATAATGAACTTTGACCAAGCCAATACCTCTGATCTCAACCTTCAGACTGGGTCACACCAATACACCAAGCCTCCCACTACGTCCATAACCGAGCCCCAGTCCTCAAGTCCCCCAAAGCCAATTGCGACACCCAATGGTCCTTTAAATATCCTCAGCCTAAGGCAGAGGTACATACGAAGATCCCCAAAGGATTGTTACGTCGAAACACTTCTTCTAGTAAAGCCACCCACACCTATAGTATAGTAGATGACTTGGAAAAATCCCCGGCTGCCATGTCAACATTCGAAGTCCTCTAGTTGTGCCCTTCACAACATAAATTTCTACTAACTGCCATGGGCATTGCGGATCCTTCAGATGATCATTTGATTGTATTCGATGTTCAAAATTCAGAGCATCCACCCTTACCTGCATCCGTCGCCTTCCAACTACCTGTCAAGATCTGGAATGCCAACTTATATCGATGTATCATGCGAGGAGGAAGCCACCTGTGTGATGTCCTCTTCTACTTGGAAACAGCTCAGATTTCCCAAGTTATCCCCTTCCACTATCACCCTTTATGTGTGGGATGGCCACTTTTCCCAGCCCCTTGGCATGTTCCGCAACTGTCTGGGTACTCTTGCGGAAAAAATTGTTTGTGTTGAGATTAAAGTCATTGATGCCCCCTTAGACTACAAAATTCTATTGGGTCGTAGCTACACTTATGTGATGTTTGTTGTCCCCTCTGTGATTCACTGTAAGATGTCCTTTCCTCACAACCGAAATATCGTCACTATCAATCAATGGACATATTACGAACTGAGGTCTGAGACCTCTCTAGAGTTCATTATTTCTTCGGTGGCCAATAAAAAAACAGCCGAACCTCTGACTAGTGTCTCACACAGAGTCTATAAATATTTTTCTTTTCTTGGTTCATTCCCTGGTATCCCCCCTCTTACCCTTTACCCTAGCTCGTCGAATTTTTGCATGATGCAATCGTTTCGGTCCAACCTCAAATGGTCAAGTTCAACTAGTCAGCAGCCTAGCCCTTTGCAACCTGCTCCTAGTACTTCGACTCAGCCTTCGGGACCTCCTCCTCAAGGACCTTCATCTATAGTTGGTGTCCCTGGTCTTGTTTTTCCTCATGGAATGGTTCCCCCTAGCCTTAACAATCTGGGAGTTATTTCGCTTGGCCATTACCCCTCTGGTCAGATACCGTTTATTTCTCCCCCTTACATAGTATCTTTGGTACCTATTATGGCTACCTTGACCCTTCTCAACATGACCCAAGGGATCCCATTCTGGTACATTGATCCCCCAGAAAATACCCCGCTTGGTTAGCTCAAAACATACGCTAGTTTAACGCCGATCCAACCGGTCGCTATGACACCTCCCTTCACTTTTGTTCCTCAGCCACCTCAACATGAATCTACTCCTGTTTCAAAAGCGTCGGGTGAGGGGGAAAAAGCTCGCAAAAAGGCACCTAAGGACAAGTCTGCCTAGAAAACACGTTCTGCTTCTAAGCCTCAAAATCGTACACCTCTGTGTGCTTTCTTTGATGTTGTTGGTCATGCAACCCACAATTGTCTCGAATTTCCTCATCTCAAACCCATGGTCAATGAAGAGTTTCCTGAGTCTGATATCCTAGAATTCCATTTCACTTTACTCGATTCGACCAAGAAAATCAAGGCTTTCCACACAAGTAAACCTTGTGCTTTGTGTGATTTCCATGGGCACTATGCTCACCTCTGTCCCCGCCTCAAATATCTCAGCACCTCATTAGAAGCGGTTCACAAATTTGAGGTCGAGCGCAACGAGTAAGCCTCTCCCTTACTTGCGAGTTTTTCTCTGGCAGAACCACAGGACACATCTAATCCCATTGACATACCCCTTCCCTATGTTGTGATGACAGATTCTTCAACCAATATCCTCTACTTGTCATCATTTATGAGTTCCATGGTGGAAGACCCCTCTGGTGCATCCCCTTCTGTTTCGCCTGACCTCCCTTTAATGATCTCCTTGGGCTCAACATCGGTAGATTCTTCATATACTTGTTATTTTGTCACCCTCTGTGATGATATGCATGTGAACCTCACTTCTCATAATGATGAGGTGAGGTAGCTTCTGACGTCGGTGTTCCCTCTTCTCCCGAGTTGCCTCATATTTCATTCTAATTAAGACATTGGAAGCTATGACCACCTTTTGACTTTCACCTTCGGATGATGTACCACCATGCGTACTTCTCACCAATGATCCCATGACCAATAATTTTAATCAAAGCCTTCATTCTCGATGAGTTCCATTGGTTTAAAAATCCCCATTTTTCAAATAGTGTAACAAAGAAGAAAATATGACGATATCTCCTACCATTAAAGGTACCAACATTTCTGACAAACCGGAGACGAAGATAAACATTACCCCGCGGGTGCCCGATGCACCACCAGAAAAGTCAGAGGCTTACACTAAGCTGTTAAAGGAATTCCGCGATGTTTCTGGGTCACTCTTCGAAAAATGCTCGGACTTGATCTCTCGCCATTGTCGAGCACCATATCGATACATGGCACGATGCCAATCTTTTCCGCAGAAATTTGAGACCCATTAATCTTCTAGATGAGGGGTTGTCGAAAATTTGAAATCAATAAGCTCAAACGGAGTTGGTTTTATCTATCCCAGTGAAAACACCACATGGGTGTCCAATACGGTTTGTGTTCTCAAAAAATAAGTCACCATCCGTGATTGCTTTGAATTCGTATGAATAAAGCTTGCTCCCAAAGACAACTTCCCCACCCCCTTTAGTGACCAAAACATCGGCGAGCATGTGGGGAATGAGTTACATACTTCATGGAGCGATTTCTCCTGAATTCTGTAAATTTTTATTCATCGTGTTGATTAGCTTAAAACTATGTTCATTAGTCGGGGAACCTTCGCTTATAGGGTTATGTCGTTCGTGCTTCAAGGATGCCCGAGCCACTTTTTAGCGGGCCATGTCATATTATTATTCATGACCTAATCATATTATCCTTTCTTGTTGAACTACAGCACTATGCTTTCTAAAAATTGGGCACAACACCTCATGATTTTCATATCGTCCTTCTACGGTGTACATGAGTATGTCTGTCTCACTTTCTTTGATGCATCTTTCATATTCTTGTTGGCCATCTTCTAGGTTTCATTATGTCTAAAGATGGTATAATGCTTGACCCTTTGAAAGTTCAAGCCATTCTTGAGTTCATGTTCCTCGTACCTTACGCTTGTTAGAAAGCCTCCAAGCCCAGCTACTTTCACTTTGTCGGTTCACATCACGACTATGCCACCATAGTGCATGGGTTCCTTGAACTCCTCGGATCTATCATTCCATTTGTATGGGATGACTATGCTCAAGATCCTTTTGATGCGATGAAACATGATCTCACCTATGCTCCCTTGATTAGTCCTCCTAACTTTGATAGGGATTTCATCCTCTACATCTCGACACCACCCATTCGGTCTTTGAGGTCCTTATTTAGAAGATAATGGAATTGAGCTGTGTCTATTATTTCGGTAAGAACCTTGTAGGCCCCCTTGTTTTCCTACTCACATGAAGAGAAATTAGCTGCGGCTATAGTTTTCTTGGTCCCACGAACTTTGTCATTATATCCTTATGCATTCCACCAAGGTTGTGACTAATTCCAACCTTAAGGCCTTCTTATTGAGTCGACAGAGACCATCAATGGGAAAGTATGCTCATTGAATCCTTATTATTCGGGGAAATTCGATTTTTGAATTTTGTCCTACAAAAAAAGTAAGAAAGGTTTAGCCCATGCCAGAACTAATTTCTAACATACCTACCGGTATGTAAGATCGGTCCATAAGTGATGATTTTCCCAATGAACATTTGTTTCTGTTACTTTGGATGATCCTTGGTATGGTGACATCCTCACCTATGCGGAGCAAAAGTTCACCCTTCATCTTGATTGCGATGCTGAATGATGTATACGACTTCGAACCCCCCACTACCTTCTCATCGGTGACAACCTTTATGATCGTGGTGTAGATATTGTCCTTCATCATTTGTCTCACACGTTGAAGTAGAAAATCCTTAATTCACCTTACGCAAGTGAGCGTAGCCACCTCTGCGGTACGCTCTTGCCCAAAAAATCATGCGCACTAGGTATTTTTGGCCTTCTCTTTGGTGATTGCATTGTAGTAGTCATGTTATTCAATTTCCAATATTTCACCCCAAATGTGAGTCCCTCGGGGTCCCCTCCATCATGTCATCTCGCTCGTCCCTTCTATAAGTGTTCCATGGGCTGCCTGGAGTGTCGGCCTCCATGTGATGGTAGTACAGTATATCATCGTGGTGGTTGAATGTTTCACCAAATAGGCTCGAGCCATGTAGCAGTTCAACAACAGTGGCTACATAGCCCTCTTTTTCTTTAACCATGTTATCGCTCGATTACGGGTTCCAAAAAAATTGATCTATAACCATGGAAATTTTAAGATGAGATATGGCATGAAATTTTATCCTCTCTTGTTGGGATTTGAGCACCAAAATTCATGGTATTATTACCCCAAGGTAATTTCCAAGTTGAAGCGTTCGATAAATCCCTAAAACTATGCTTCAATAGACGGTGAACAAGCACAAAACCAACTAGCTTTATGTGTGCTTCCACCATTTGGACCTATAGAACTTAAATTAAAACTATGCCCAGGTTTACTCCTTTCCATTGTGTTTTTGGCAAGGAGGGTCTTGCAGAGTACGGTACAATCCCTTCCCTTCACCTGAGCGGGTTAGACTTCCACGACACAACCCTTAGAACGAAGACATCATGCTTGAATGCACTTTCGAAGACCATCATGTTGAATTGAAAACCACCAAGAAGTTGCTAGAAAAGCACACAAAGCTCGATACTGTAGTGAAAATTCCACCTGCGTACATTTTGTTGAGCCCCAAAGATGTCCTTTTCTTTCACCAAATTTCACTTCATTTTCCTTTGTCCCTTATCCAATTATAGGCTTAAAGATCAATAGGATTGATTAAAGTTACTTTATGAATGTATACAATAGTGGCTTGCTATAGTTTCATGGTTTTGTTGTTGTAGTAATTTTGACTAGACTCAACTATAGAATACGACGTTACGCCAGCTGGTACGCCTATTCGCGACTATTTTCATGTTCACACGAGTTACGGTGTCACTTAAAAACGCATATGGTTGAATTCCACAACACTCCTACATCATTTCTTGCCCTCTACGAAGTACGAGCGAAATGCGGTGGTTATGCACGTGGAGAAACCAAAACAAGCAGATTCCTACCAGACAAGGACTCTACATATGTCTTGACAAATTACGAGGCCTCCACAAGGATTCTAATTTGATTTTGATTGAAAAAGACACTCATCTCTATTTCTTCTCTAGAGAATTTATGTATTTCTCTTATAAGAATAACTAGGAAAGCGAGACGAGTTAGCTAGATTGATGTTTTTTTGTTAGATCTCAAAAGACAGTAATACTCTATTTCTAAAGTATTTTTCCTTTAATGAAAGAAGTACAACTTTATTGCATGATTTGAAGCAATCTTGAGGAGATTTGTATGCTAATTCGGTGGTAGAGGGCCCCTCTTTTGCTAGAAGCTGCGCATATTGTTTAGATAAGTAACTTTATTTTCTGTTTCATTCCTAATTTAAGTAGTTTCTGAACTTTATGTTTTTTTATGTCACTTACACATCGGATCTTGTAGCTAGTCTTGTTTTTATGAATTGTTTCAAAATATCACTAACACTTTGAATGAAGAGATATGTTTGTAGTATTTTAGAGATTAGTAGTTGCATTTTAGTTTAGTTGTAATACTCCAAAAGGTTAATTTCACTCTAGTTCGATTCATTCCTTTGTGTTTCAAGTTTGATTGATTGCATTCTAGTTCAGTTCTATTCATTATATTTCAAGTTTTATTAGCTAGTTGTACTCTAGTTCTATTAAATTAGACTTAACAACCTTCATTATTTACAAACTACTCTTGTTCTTAATCTCTACTAATACATCATTATCATAGGAACAAGAATTGGTAATGTCATTTTGAAGTCTTGAAGTTTGTTACCCAATTTCACATAATGTTACAAAGCTTGCCTCTTTTCCAAAGCTATTCCAAAAGATTTCTAACTCTTGGAAGTGAGCTTAATAGTGATATTTTGAGTTGTAGAATGGATTAATTTCAATGTCATAAGTTAATTTAGAGTAGAGTTCCTCACTATGTTGCGGATAATCTTTTCCAAATGTGTTCCAGCAAATTTCTAACCATGGATGAGATTTTCTATGACGATATTGTAGGTTGTTGTTTAGTTAGAACAACTTCATTTCATTAAACTCATCCTTTTCTCAAGTTGTTCCAATATACTTCTAATGAATGAATTGGGTTGAGTTCATGTTATGAGTTATTTTCTTGTCGAGTTTTGTATTTCCTGTTCTTAAGTGCCATACATAGTTTAGAATAGATTTTGCTGTTTTAGTGTGACCAACAACTTCTCTTTACCAACACTTATTTATTTTCCTCTTAACGGAAAAACACAAAACCAAAAACACTATAAAAACACTAAACACAACGAATTAAAAAACAGAGATACCTAGGCACATATAGTGCACTTCACTTCAACGGTTTACATGCCAGTTTGACAATTTATGACATCAATTTAGGAACACTAAGTTGAGCGAAATTTTAGCGTCGTTGTTGGGGGAAGTGTGTCGTCAACCTTGTTTCTTTGCCTCCCAGCTCTATTGATATGTGTGTAGAGAAAGGGCCTAGAGGTAGATTCATAAGAAGCGGAAGCTTGATTCCTAGAACACCACTTGTTCCACCCAGACCAAGAGGCGACACCTCCAACTCAAACCCACATTCCATCCTTTCTTGATCCTAGACTTCCGGAGGAATTAAGATTATATATTCCATTAGAAATACCTTCCACTTCATCCTTTGAACACCTGTCTTAGAAGAAGATTCGAGGGGACCCTGTAGGGACATTAACTTTTGAACTTTCACAGAAGAATCAACTATGGCGAGAAGGAGGAGGAGGAGTCTTTAATGGAGAACACACTATTTGGAGGAGTAGAGGTAGAGGTAGAGGAGAAGGAGTGGGGTGCGAGAAGGAGAAGGAGGTAGAGGTGAAGAAGCGAGTGACACGAGGTAGAAGGGAAATGAAAATCTTTTGGGTTTCCTATAGTAGATGAAGAAACCAATGCAACTGAAAAAAATTTCACCCTCTTGTCCTTCCAAACTTTTATGGACTCCAAAAATAAATATCACGAAACCTTCCTATTTGAATTTGAAGTCGTGTAGAACCTATGACTACTTACAAGATGCTCAAAAACTTAAACTATTCCCTTGACATTGAAAGGAGCGACATTAAAATGGTTTATGAGTTTGATCAACGGTTCTATTAGGACATGAGAAGACATGAAACGGGCATTTCTAAGTGTTGGATTCTTTGTATGCCAATTAACCATAACGAGGAAGTGTTTAAAATGTTACAAAAAGAGGATGAAAATTTGGAAGATTTGTTGGAAAGTTTTAACTATAACATCAAGAGGGAAAAAATGGAAAACTTAGACCAAGATACTTTGAAAGCTCTCTTGTTGAAGACAATTAGGGATGAAAGGTTATATATCCTTAACATGATGGGAAAAGGGGATATATCTCAGCTCACATTACCTGAAATAGCTAAATTATGTAATAAGCTTTAGAAATCTAAAGCGTAAAAGGACCAAGAGACCTTTGATCTTGCAAGGACAGGTAAATGCCTTGTATGGGACAATAAGTAGGGTAGAAATAGGACATATGCTTGATGAATTCAAATCTGAAATTTTAGGGAGTCTTAGTGAACAAATGAAGCGCCCTTAAGTTACAAAACAAGCAAAATTTGAATACGATGCCTTAGCAATTTTTTGTCCCAAATGTAGAAAGAAGCATGCCTTGAGAGAGTTTCCTTTGGATGCAAAAGTAGTAGAGACACCTTTATTAGTTTGTTCGAGAAAAACATGACACCAAGAGTTTTCCTTCACTTCTGGTCTTAAAGTTGTCTTTCAAGAAGAAACTCCTACAAATTCCACGAGAATCTCTCCAATTTTGTCTCTAGAAGGCCTTGGCGAGACCTCGGAAACACAAGGATTCCATGATCAAGTAATAATCGGCCACCAAATTGGAATTCTTGGCTGTCCAACCCCAAATTCCAAATTCCAATCTCAAACTTGGGAACAAGGGTACAATCCCTATGGAAGATACTCTCGGTACTATCAATATCCACCATATCCACATTTCCTCCTCAACAAAATCCTCGACAAAATCCTCAAAATCCACAACATCAAAATTCACCACTTCCATTACCATTTCCTCGAAGAAAACAAATTAGTTGCATAGCAACCCATACCAAACCCCAGTAATAAAAATCCTCAAAACACATACATGATATAAGGCCAACGAGTTTCAACCTATTTGATCAATCCTTTAGACCTTAATGATGTTCAACTTGGGTTTGGAAGAATATACTTGAAAAGAGGAAACCTTCTATAATCATACAAGAACAAAACAATTCTGAGGAAGATTCTCTACGAGTAAATAAAAGTCTTGAAGAAGACACATCTTTTCAAGACCCAAATATTGAAAAACAAAAACAAAAATAACCTATAATTTCAACTCCTATATTAGAGTAGCCATCAACATCCACCTCTACACGTCCCTTTCCAGAAATATTACAAATTGATAGGGGTGTAGAAAAAAAAATTATGGTGCCTAATTATGATTTCTGAATTGTTGGGAAAAATACGAGAGAAGTTTGAATCAGTATTTAGGGCATACTCAAAACTTTTACTTTTTCATGCTCTAAAACCCATATGCTACTTTTCTAAAGCCAACTAGCGTATACACATGGATCTCCTTCATTAAACTCGCGTATACACAGAGATCTTATTATGCAATTAAATCTTTACTTAGATCTATGAAACATTCATTCTTCTGATGTTTGATTAACGGTAAACATGTGCGGTAATAACAAAATAAACCATCACACATAAGCATCACACATGAACACCGAGTTTTGGGTGGGGGGCCAAGTTGAGAGAAAACCACCTTTGCGGGTGCTCGACCCAATATTTTGTTATAAAGAAAACATCTTACAACTTATGTCTTTTGGCGGACTCATACCGGTACGCGAGCACCCTGTGCTCGTTTACTAACCTCTCTGAAGGAGCACCGAACCCCACCATATAGTTTCGACCTCTCCTGGAAGGAGCTACGACCACCGCCGTTTACCGGCCTCACACCAGAAGGAGCTCGCTGACCCCAAGCTACAACCCTCGACAACACCATGGACCACGTTTCATCAATTTTCACCACGGATCCAAAACGCCTGAGAACACAACTTGCGAGCCACTTTTCATCATGTTATCGGACGGACCCACTCACATTTTAATCTCAATCATACATCAAAGCTGATGTATCGATTCGACAACCGGTCTGTGGGAATACATCATTAATAGATAACGACAACACAACGAACGGATCGAGACTTGTTCATCTTCATACTTCGACCAAACCCTAGTTTTCATACGCACTTTCACCTTAGCTGCAGTCTAGCGTATGCTCTGTTTTCATGTATACAAACCCGCGTATACATGCATACTTGAGGTGGTTTCACCTCCCATGCGCTTTCACTTTATCGACCGCGTATATATCGCTTCCTTTGCGACAAACACGCATATAGATCTTTAGACATTATAGAGCGACATGCTTCTTCGGATCGGATGTTCGGTTCGGTTGTGCCCTTTCGCCCGGATAGATGTTCGCCTCATCTCATGTTTAAACATTCCACAAACGGATCTAGAAGATACAATTACATTTCATATCTAGACTCCCTTCTTCATCATTTTCTTCATAGGTGCATCACAAATTCAGATCTATCATCAAGCTGGTACCCTTTCCATTCAAACATACTTCGGAAGCCCAGTATGCATTCAGAAAACTCAAACTTCTTGCCCCCTTTGCCTGATGAATTTCTTCTCCCTATAGGTTTACCCTTTACTCCATTTCATGAGCCAAAACCACATTACTTTCGATGGTATTCTGGACGAAGGTCACATAGACGAATCATTACTCAATATAATGGGTCAATACCATGGTGGTTACCCTTGGTTTTACTTATTTAGAGCGCTTTTTCCCATATGCGACTTGACACGTTATTTCCCGCGTGCATACACTACTTTGTCTAGAAAAATCCGCGTATGCCTTGAGAAATACTCTTTTCATCATGTTACCTTTTATCTTGACATTCCTTCCATCATTACCTTGTACTCATTGTATATACATCGGTTACATCATTTAACAAGTTCATCAAGACATATTCCATCGGGGACAACTTCATCAAGTAGGTTGCCATCATCTTCATCAAGTGGGTTGCCATGAAGGAAAACACTCGACATCATATTGCCAACGATCCCCTTTGGACTTGATGGCAACCACGATGGTGTTTTATCACCACAACATATAGATACATTAAGAATACAATGACACCATATCACTCTTGACACCATTCTTTCTCTTTATTCAAACACCATGTCACTCTCCCCCTTTGACATCAAGGAAAAGGCGGACCAAAACCAACACAAGGGTTTTTTTTCTCCTCTTGTAAGAAGGAAGTGTTATGCGGTCTGATATACTGTGAGTGACCATTCTCCCCGAAGCTTCATGTTGAGTCTTTAAACATATTTTTCAATGAGTACATGACTCTATGACCTTCCTATCACCAAAGCTCATACTTACATCAAGATCCAACCAAGTGGATTTACATGTCGACTCAAATACTGACCAAGTGGGTTTTTACATATTTGACTCAACTACCCAACCAAGTGGGTTTACAAATGTGAACAATTCCTTACATGGTAGAATATTACAATTTTACATCATAGGTCTCAACATGACCTTTTCATTAAATTACAAATATGACTTTTCATGACCAATACCGAGAAAGACCTCAAGAGAGATCATATTTAGAACCATCATAATGCCAACAATGCATTATACTCGGCTGAACCTAGTGCTCCCCACAAGAAAATGTGCATCCAAACATCCTTTCCATATGTCGAGGCTTCTCCTTAGCTTGTGCAATGCGGAATACTTTTAATAACAGAGTCATCGGTAACAATCTCTGCACGCAGTCATCCGGATCTGCGAATCATAAGACTTCCATCATATCCAAAGAAATTCTTCATCAAATAAGCAATCCAGGCTCATCCATAATCTTCAACATAAGAAACCATGTATCATTTCATTAGCATGAGTATGACCAAAGTAATGCTAACGGTACAATCATTAGCGGTCGATGATGCTCCCACGGATCTCTTGCTCTTGATCTTCCGTTGTCATCCCAATTCTCTTATCATCAATGCATACGAATGTGTATGCTAGAACTCATGTGTATACGCGGCTTTAGTTCAACGAACCGCATATGGAAAGTGAAACATAGAAAATTTCACATTCCTTCATCTCCCCACGAGTTTGCTTACCCTGGACTGTGCATATCGGATGCTGCAGCAAAATAATAATAACTAGAATAACAAGAATCATCATACATTTCTCCCCCTGTGATGATACATTACTAATTCCTATAATGTGTCTCACATCATTCCTGGAAATCATTCAAGAAGTAGGCTTTAGAAGCGGATGACTACGCGGAGTCGATATTCCCTACGTTTGACAGGTCCTCCTTCTTTTTCCAAATTTTAACGAACTTTCTAATTGTGGTGGAAGTTATCCACTTTCTCATATACGATACCATCTGCATTCTTTTTCCACATGCTCCATACTAGTTACAAGCATAACATCTCATGTGACCGGAAAGTAAAGTATAAGAATCATAGTGTGTTTCTGTTCTTCCTTCTATTGCAATTAGGCACTTTATGGTGACTTGTTCAAGTTTAGCATTAGCCACGGGAGGTCCCCAAAAGATAGATAGGTCACACATTAAAACTTTGTATCAAATGTCAAATATTCCAAGGATGGGCGTAAAACAAGGGTAGTGAAATCCGCATGTATGAAAGCCAATAAGGGAAGTAAAGCAACGGGCGGGTGTGTAAATTGCAAACAAAGGGATATAAAAATTAAAGAGACGCCGGTAAACACATGAACGATGTATTTAAAAGGGCCGCGGGTTATATACGACGTATGGAGTAAGTACGGGGGGTCGGTACGGGGAAAAGACAGAGACCCATACCACGGACTTGCGACACGTGTGGTACGGGTCTCACGGCGGAAAAAGGGATGGTAAGGATGGGCCACGGGAGGTGATAGCGTGGCGGAAGCAAGACGGACCCGCATAGTGAAAAAGACAAGTGTTCGTACGGCGAAGAAATGCGTGCGCGGTAAAGGGTTCGGACGACGTACGTGGATAAAAGGTGGTAAGTCCATTAGGTCGGTGGGTACTAAGACCGTGCCCGACACCTTCGACACGAGGCACTCACCTACACCTTGATATTCACGATCCCCACGCCACGTGTCTCGGTGTTAGTGTCCTTACGACACTTGCCTTGTCATCTTACTTATTCACCTTTTAACCCAAACGAGTCCACCCAGTAGTAACAAACTCCCATATTTCTCTGCGGTAATCGTCACGAGGTAGTTTTCTACGGCGAATGCGAGTGGGAAAAAAGAATAAAAGGGTATATCCAAATCACTATCACGGTTCACTGCGTCGCTCGAGCATTGTCACCTCTTCCCGGGTATTCCATTCTCGTTCCTCTTTTCCTTTTTCACTTTTCAAAAAATTGTTGAATGTACGCCATGGGAAGAGAACGCCCAAGAAAAACGAACTTTGCGCCCCAACTACGAACGAGTCCCGAGCGCTCACGGTTTTGAACCCTCGACTAGGTCGGGTATACGCGACAAGAAATATCCTTTTGACATCACAACGATGTCGAGCCCTACTTTTGGTCGCCACTTTAACGAATGCGGCCAGTTTACGAGTTATCGCGTCTGGTTTCTATCACCATATCACCCCACAATTAATTACGTATCGTTCATCATACGGCTCGGAACTCCTATGATGTACATCGGGACGCTTTCGTTCCCCTCAAGGGAACGTAATCTTTTCCTTTCCCAGGGTCGATAGCAGACCATCGGTTTCCCTTCCCGATGATACATACTTCGATTTCAAAGATGGCTTGCTCGCTGGAAGTTCAATAGCGGTCAAGAGAATCCGTAGTGCCTTCGTATCCTCCCGCAACCATCGACCAAGCAGGCGCCACCGCCTACGTGGACGCTTTTTCACTAAGTTTGTTTGTGAAAAGTTAAACTGTTGCGTACTCATCGGCCTTTTGGGGGTAGGAAGCCGGAAGACATCTCTTCACTATGCATTCGCTTCTTGTGGCTCTGTATGAGAATGGGGTTATATTGGACATTCCGGGCTTCCTCTCCTGCGACCATCTGTTGTTCAGGGAGCTCGCCTTCTGGCTTGAAAGTTTCGCTTCTGTCCTTGGTGTTCTACCTCTTCTTGTTCCGACGTGCGGATAAGTTCGGCCATTTGGGGTTAGATAGGATGTACTGCGAGAATTTCGACGGACGGGTCTTCGATTGGGGTGCTCTGTCATGATTACCCTGGGGGAGGGTTATGCCAACTTCATGAACACTTTCATGTGTGCACAACATCATTCACGACACGCCTTCCCCTAGGGTTCTCCCGGAAGATGAAACGACGGGCGCGGTGCAGGAAATACCCGGTGTCTTGGCGATTGTGGTTCTGTCTGAAGAGTATGCTAAAATTCGGGTCTACGGAGGGCGTCGCCTGTCACAAGCTACCGATTTTCCCCCATCAGCGAGTTTACGCCCTCGAGTACATCCGTGACCCTCGAAAGCGGAAACCCGAGGTCCATTTTGTTCTTCAGAAAGGCTACATCTTAAAGATTCCTGTCCAAATTGGCCCCTTTGTGGTAAACTCTAGATATGCCCTCCCAATTGCGAAAAAAATGTTCATGAACATGGACACGAAGGCGGGGAAAGCTTGGATTATGACCCCGCAGGAGATTATTTCAAATAAAAGAAAACGCGAAAACGGTCTACGCCCTACATTTCATGAGTCCAGGCCATTTGCGGGTGGAGGGCTAACATTGAAAGTTTGGCCTACGTTTTCGCAGAGATGGAGACGGACTCGTACTTGCTACGAAGGAGGAGAGGAAGAAGTGAACAAGGGCACGAGTGAGCAAGGGTCGGTACTTCGGGAGCGGCGCCACCACCCGAAGGCGAGAAGGTGGCCCTTTAGCGACGAAGTCATCGGAGAAGGATAATGCGGGCGCTTCCACCAATTAGGTCGATTCGATAAGAGCGAGCGGGTATAACAATGTTGGTGACGGTGTCGCCCCGCTCCTCCGTACAACGAAGTCACGCGGCCATCGTCGATCCTCTCCATCGGGACGAGTGAAAAGGAGCGGACAAATAAAGCGCTCCCAGAACAAATACGGGGGGGGGGGTACAAGATTAGGGAATTCGTTGAAAAATACCATACCAGGCTCTGCGGTACATCGGTACGATTTGCAAGAAAGCACAGTACTATCTATGACGGAGGCCATCACGGACCCAAATTCGGATGTTCGAGAGTTATAAGGTGCTAGAATTGACTGTTGATATGCGGAAGGTACGGTACAAGATATGGTGGCTTTGTTCCAAAACGATCTGTGACATGATGAAAGACGAGCATCACGGATTGCCCTCGCATTGAGGAAGACGAACAAAAATATGATACGAAGTTCCTTTCTGTTGAACGAGAATGCTTTCATGCCAACGCACATCGGTGCGTGTTCTCCGGGACCAAATTAGAAATTCGAGATGAAGGAGGAAGGGGTTCCACGAAAGCGGCCCTTATAGCTAAGTTGCGAAGAAAGATATCTCAATTGCTAAGAAAACGAGCTCGTATCTTAGGGTTCATCACGTACGGAGTGAGAATTAGTGTGGGTAGAGGAAGAGAAAAATGGTATCTCTTTAGGCTTTTCGAGAAAGAAGAAGGAAAGGATGGCTAAGAAGGTTGACGAGCACAAACGGAAACCCGGAGCTACGGACGATGAGATACACGGTTGTCACGCGGCCAGAAACATCGAAAGCGGGCGGTTCCATGACGACACGGTATCCACGGTATGGTGAAGATCGAAGTGTTGAAAACAACATCCTTGTAGCGAGGGTCTTAGAGGGGATTGGAGGGTGCCCACTGATGCAGAAAAAGGCCGAACGATTGAAGAACTACGAGTGAGTAGAGGAAGGAAAAAAGGGTCACGGGTGACGACATCGAACCATTACGCAAAGAGATGAAGAGAGAGAGTCGAGCAAAAAGGGGAATCTTGCTCGGGAACGGTTAATATCGTTCGGACATAATTACGGCGATGTGGCAAGCGATGGGAATTCTTCGACGATGATGAGGGAGCTCAGGTCACCCTTCCCTGTCTAAATAGAAGGTTGCGAGGGCGGTACTTTGTCGTAGAGCTCAACACATCGGCGACTACATCTCTGCTGCTTTGTCTTGTTGAGGCGAACGACTTGGGGAAACATGGCATCTGGTCGATTCATGGAAATCAACGAGTGTCGAAAAGATTATTGATAAAGGAAGCCCAAGTAGCGACTTCGAAGTCCTTCGACGAGGTGGTCGACGGTGTTGAACAATTCGACGAGGTATGGGATGAGATCGTCACGGTTGGACTCCTTCTCGCCCAGGAACCATTACTTTTTGTCGTGCTTATGCTTCCCGGTCAGCCCGGCAGCACGTTTACAAACGGAAAGGGGTCGGTCGGACCTTCAAATGGGGAAAACGACTCGGCTCAAGGCCACCACCATTGTCACAATCCTCGAAAAGAGTTTAATCTCCTTCACATGGTCGATATCGGCTCCCAGCGGGGAACAGAAATATTCTACACTCTCGGCGAAGCGTTATTAGAGTTGAAGCTCTACTGACCAATACGGACAGCCTCGAATGTTAGGCGGTGACCTGGACTGTGGTGTGCAGTCTCTGCCAGCATTCTCAGGCATCGCAGCTCTGTTGGCTTTATTGACATTTAGGTTTACTCATGATACGGCCTAAAGCGACCTTTTTACTTTCATTTAGTTTATGTTTTTCAAATTCCAGAGTGGGTTGTTTTCCTACACTCTTTTGCATTTTTACTTTTACATCAAACATTGGTCTCATTTTAAATTTTGAGGTGGCGGAGCCTATTTATGCATGATAGAGTTGTTTCATCATGAAATTTTATTGTTATGATAATGACTTTTAACAAATTTTGTTGGTAGCGAAAGAAGATATTTCCCGGAAATATCTTCTCATTTCGAGAAAAAGGAATCCTATATAAGGCAGAAGAAATAAGAAATAAAGGTTCCAATTCTTGAGGAAAAATTGTTGTGTGAATATTTTTTGTGTGGCTGCAAAGACTCAAATGCTAATGTAAAGAACGTGAGGTTCAATGATGAGAGTTACACTTTAAAGAGGATGCGAACGTTTTATGGTAGTGTGTGATTTCCTCCTGTTTATTGCAATGTTGTTGTTCATTTCGTTTTCCTTGATATCTGCGGTATTTATATTCCTGGAATGCGAGTGTCTAGTTGTTTTTGATATAAATTTATCTTTCGATACTTATATCATTAGCCCCCTGGCACTTTAAAATGGCTGAGATATAATACATTGTTTCATCTCCCATTCGGACATATTTACTGTATATTGGCTATTACGAGGTACTATTGATGAAAGTTGCATATATGGATTCTTAGTTCTATAAGCCCATCTGTATCTTTGTGAAACTCTTCTTGGTGTTGTCTTCTGATAGTTAATATCTCCTTTTCTTATCTTGCTCATTAGTCATGCGTTATATATATATCTCTTTTACTTTTTATGCAAGAATCGACCCTATTCTGTAAATTGTCTTAAAGTTGTGTAATCTTGCGGTGTTTGAGTACAAAATTACATTCTTTCGATGTTACTCTTTAATGCTTCAAAATATCAGAAGTTTTGGTCCCACTCGAAGTGTTATTCTCTGTTTGTAAAGAAGCGGTATGAGAGGGTTTGTCTGTTAAATTATTTGTATTTGTTTTAGATCCTATACTCTATACATTACAAGATGTCCTAGGCACTAGTCTATAGCAACTCTAGGCTATCTCTGGGGTTACAACATCTTTGGTGCGGCCTAACGGGGATCGAGTTGAAGAAATTTAAATCACAGGCCTCGACAAGAAACCATCACTCTTCGATTAGGTGAGCACGAAGAGTTGAGGGTTTTCTCTTTCATCCTCACCTTGGCGACTCCACATTCTGTTACCGATAAAAATGTTCTGGAGTCCTGGCTCCCCATAAGCCACACCTAAGGTCGAGATACATAGAAGGTGGAAAGGCGGTCGATTCGATGAGCATTCACAGAGTTCTTCCTTGAAAACTCCATGTCTTAATCCTCCTCTTCTCAAGTCGCCCAAATACGAGGCTCTAACCCTATTATAAGAGATACGGTTATTCGGATAGCCCACATCGAAGGTGTCCATATCAAAGACAAAGTGAGTCGAATTTACACTCCACATTATTCTTTTCATCCTACCCACCAAGTTGAAGAGGTCAAAGAAGTCAACGAAGTATACGTGTGACCTACCTTCTCATCAAACACCCAAGGCTGTTCACTACATCCCCATCATTATTCATACTCAACTCCCACCACCTCCTCCACCACTAACACTCGGAGCTCTCATCCTACCTCTAGCCTCCCCAAATGGCGAATATACCGGCTTTTTGCAAAATAGGTACGCCCCTTTACGGTACTGCGCAGTTCAAAATGACATGCCACGAAGACTATTTAAGGTGCCTAGATTCAATGGGGAGAACGGCGTTGATGCCCATAAGCATGTTGAAATCTTTTGCTCCTTCGCGAGGAGAACTTTAATGTGGAGCATTTGGATGTGGTTACCGAGATTGTTCGTGCGAGTCCTAGACGGAGAGGCAGTGGTTTTAAAACCCTGCATGACTAATTGCATCAACACAGGGAGGCTATGGAAGAAGCTTTCGTGAAAAAGTGAGGAGATAGGAAAGATCACGGGGATACCCTAGCAAGGTTTAACACCCTTAAAAAAAGAAGAAAAATGAAGGGGTATCGAGTTCATCGAAGGTTTAACAAATTGTATCTCTCGACCTCCCAAGTTTGAGATGAAAGCCCTGGAGCCGTTGCTAAGGTTGTTTCGTGGCGACGATTACGAGTTTGGTTTCTGTTTGAGAGAATACGCTTTATCTTTAGATGATGCACGGACGGATGCATTGGAAATAGAAAGAAAACTTTGTCTCGGTAGTAGTCAAGGTAAAAAACAAGAACATGATACTAAAAGAAGAAGGGCAAAGAAGAAGTGTCCGCTTCAAGCCAAGATAGAGACTCGGCAAATGACAAGATCGAAGAAATGAATAAAGTGATCAAGAATCTCTCTAGCAAGTTGAGTCGAGGCTGGAGATGGAAGCTAAGAAGTCACCACCAAAGAACTCGAGAATGCTCCAAACGGAGGATTCAATCCTCGATACAGAAAACCACCACTTGCGGTGCGCGAGAGAGCGAGAAGGAGGAGCAACAAGACCAAGTACCACATCCTTTATACTTGGAAGGACAAATGGGTTTCTCACGAAGATCCTGCCCTGTAGCGAATGATGCACAATACGATATTCTCGACGATGACATAAGTGCTGTGCAGAAAGTGAGGAAGGGGAGCTACAATCTCTCCGAGCAAGGGTGTGGGGATGCGAAAGGCAGGAGATGGAAGCTATTGTGTGGGTTCGTTGATTTCCTTACGAGCCCGAGTTTTATAGAAAATATGACCTCCAAGATACATCCGGAAACGGACACGTGCTCAAGATGAAGAAAGAGGACGCACCCAAAGATCGGCACACGGAGAAAGAGGCCAATACTCAAGAGTCTCCCGAGATAAAGGTAAGAAGCCCCTTAACCAAGCTGCGCAATGTTTGATAATCAAATGCCTTCATCTTCACAAGTAGTTGTGTCCACAGCAGATAAACCTCCCGATTAAAGAAGTTAAGTCTCACGAACAAGAGTCAAAAAGAAAAGAAATACCAATAGAGAAGCCTCCTTAAACGCCAGGTTTGCAAAAAGAACTCGAAAAAGTTAAAATACCGGTTCCTCTCTGCGAATTGTTGAGACGGCATGCCTACCGGTCGAAGTCTCCTCTTTCATTTCCACCCCAGATGTACCACATATTCCGAATGACCTTAACCTACAAGAAGAAAAGGCCTATGGTAGTATTCGGCCCACATGTCGAAGAACTAGATCCCTCCACCTTTTATGTGTATCTCTAGTGATTCATGATCTGTTGCTACATAATTGTATGTTGAACTCGGGGAGCATCTCATAACCTCATGCCCACGTACGTAAATGGAGCAATTGGGGCTCCAAATCACTCGCCCATACGAAGACCTCTATTCCTTTGATTCCAAAAGGTGAAGTGTTTGGGCATGATCAAAGATACGGCGATCCTGGCCGAGATCCCGACCAGAGTGTAGTGATGGATGTCGTAGTGGGCGACATCCCGGCCGCTTGTTGTACTGTTGTCAAGATCTTGGGGGACGAGTTGGAGGGTCAATTAAGCTGGACTGTCTTATGCCATTCCTGTCTTTGGTGGCCAAGAGAGGTGTAGGGAAACCCCGGTTTGTCAAGACGATCACTAAGGCGGGTGATTAGGTGAATTCCCAGGTTTACGGTGAAGATGGGTTTTCTCTGTCTAATGTTGGAGGAGGATCGGGAATATGCTCATGAGCCTTCGTTACATGGATAAAGGCGAGTCATCGTGCGGGGACTGTGGATCGGAAGTACGGACACTCCACTTTGATGGAGCAAATTCACGAGAAGGAAATGAAGTGCAGGTGTTGCTTATTTCATGTGGGTCGATGGGTCCCCTTATCATTCAAATTTGGAATATGAGGCCACAAAAATGTGGGCCGAATATGAACCACTCATATTGGGGGTTGCGGACGACGAGGAGTATGAACATACGAGAAGCTAAAAGTGATGGGAGACTCGAGTTGGTGGTGAGACAAGTGAAAAACCGGTGTCAAGCCAAACATCCTAGGCTAAAGGCCTATAGGAATGAAAGTTTGGGACACAGTAGAGAACTCTTTCACGGCGTTTAATATCCAATTCATGCCCGTGTGAACGAATAGAATGGCGGACTCCTTGGGCGCAGTTTGCTGGCACATTCCCGCCACCTCGGAGCCCTCTTGCGAGATACGGGGTGGGTAAGATACCGGCCTTTGATCACGGTAATATCAGCACTAGCGGGTCTTTGAAGATGAGGATCGGGTAAAGAGGTTCTTGGAGGCTGACTGGAGAGTTTTCCAATCTAGAGATTGACGGTACAGAGAAGAAGTCGAGACTATCCGGAAGACAAGTTGGAAGAGAAAATAATTTTGGTCATGATTCCTCCGGTGAAAGGAATGTCATTCCATAGAAATTTGGTACCTTTGGAAGGGGAAATTTGTTAAATAAGAATGATGTTCGAGTACGGCCAAACAAAGTGGTATTTGATGACCAGGTCGAATCTAAATACGGGTACAAAAGAAGATCCAAAGATTGTGGAAAATTTTGTCCAAGAAAAGTCCCAGGATGAATACAAACAATTGTACCAAAAAACTGTTTCAAACCTATAAAGATGTATTTGCACAGTCATATCAAGACTTGAAAACCTTTGATGTCGGTGTGATGCGGCATAAAATTCCACTAAAAGGAGACGCAAAACCCCACAAACAAAAGCTCGGACGATTAATCCCCTGACACTGCCTAGGTTGAGCAAGAAATAAAAAAAAGTTCTTTCGAAGGCTAAAATTATAGTGCCACTAAGGTACTGCGAGTGGGTAGCCAATTTAGTCCCGATACGAAGAAGAATGGCGAAAATGGAAATTTTGTGTGTGGATTTGAGCACGAACGGGCGTCTCCTGAGTAACTACCTTTCTAGAAAGATGGATCATGTTAAGGTGATGGGGGGGCCTCTAGAATGTCCCATGATGGATGGGTTCTCGGGCTATAATCCGTCGTATTCGGGAAGACCGAGGAAAAAACTGACTTTCACCATGCACAGAGGAGACATTTATGTATTCGAGGATGCCATTCGGTGATTAATGCGGGGGGGTATGTTTCGGAGAGCCATGGACATAACCTTTGTTGGAGAACGGGATAAGTTTAAGTGGTGTACCTAGATGATGTAACACTCTTTAGGGATGATCTTGAGCACGTTCGTATCTACGAGAAGAAATTTGAGAAATGCGGGGTATGGACTCTCTCATAACCCTCAAAAAATCTTTCTTTGCATTAGAAGAGGGTAAACTCCTGAGACATATAGTAACTAAAGATGGGGTCGAAATCGATCCTAAAAGAGGTGGAAGCTATAAACGCGGTATCTCTCCCCGAGAAATAAGAAAGAAGTCCAGGTATTCCTAGCGCGTATCAATTTTCTCGGAAGATTTATTCCTAACTATGCGAAATAGTTAGACACATCACGATTGTGTTAAAGAAGGATAATGAGGTAAAATGGGCACCGAATCGAGGCAGGGCCTTTGCCCGGGTCAAGAATGCATTCTTTGAGGCTCCGTCTTTGGCAAAGCACGACTTCTTTGAACCTTTTATGATTTTCTTTGCATCACCTCACACGGTGGCGGGGTCCTCTTACGGAAGAACGGGGGATGGTGTAGGCAAGCCCATTGCTTTCTTTAGTCAAGTTCTTCATGATGCGAGCTAAAAATACAACATCTTTGAAGCAGAGCTTATGCTGACCAAGAGTCTAAGGCATTTCGCATGTACATTGCGCAATCTCACATTACGCTTTCGTACCCACGACGGCGATTAGGGACATCCTCGTTCGGGGAGACGGTGAAAGCGGAAAGGGGCAAGTGGATTGCAAAGATACAAGAATATGACCTGGTCATCGGACCCACCAAATTAATTAAAGCACATGGGCTAGCAAAGATTCTATCGGTCAAACTACCAAGCTTTGGGCATCCACTTGTCCATGATCGCAAATGAAAGTGCGAGGCACACGGAGACCGAGAGGTGGAAATGGCTACCAAAAAATACGAGATGAAGTATCTCACTAGCCCTGGTACAAAAGAAATTGTTGAGTACCTCCTGACACTCGGTTTTGCCCACCAGTGTGATAAGTCCAAATGCGAGCCTTGAGGCCGAAATCTCAAAAAAGTATCTTGTGCTTCGATGGTCAATTATATTGGAGAGACCCCTCGGTATCTTGATGTTATGTCTCATCGAAGGTGAGGTGGGGAACATAATAGCGAATTCCATGAGGGAATACGTGGAGGCATTATAGGTGGAGGAGCACGTACGAGAAAATCCTGAAGGCTGGTTTTTTGGCCTAAATTATTTGGAGATGTCTTCACTTGGGTCGAGCATGTAGCGAATGCCGGAAGTTTGACGAAAAACAAAAGCTAGCAGCTCTACCCCTGATTCATGCACGTTGATGAACCTTTCAAGCAATAGAAATTGACTTCATAGGTGAGATTCACCCACCTTCCGGTGAAGCACAAATGGTTTGAAGTGCTACGATTACTTCACGAAGTGAGTGGAGGCCATTCACCGAAATGCCACGGACACGGTGATCATAAAAATTCATGGAAGAGAACATTGTCTCCGGTTTTGGATGTCCTGTTTATAATAATTCTGGAGACAATACCCAAACTTTCAAATACGCTAAAATGGTGAATTTTTGTCGACGTATAACATTACTGCGGGCCACTCCCGGCTTACTGCCCACGGGGGGGAAATGGTTTGGCCGGAGAATCATCGAACAAAACGGTCGAGCTCTAAAAAGAAGACAATAAATGAAAATCGAAGAAAGGCGGGACTCCAAGCTGAAGTTTTGCTCTTGCAGCAGGAAAAGCAAGGATAACTTAGTAAAGGTCAACGGGAAGATCTCATATGAACTGGTATCTGAAGACGAAAGCGACCCTTATTCCCTATACGGTTCAGCTTCTTTGTTGCTCGTTTCATGCGGGAGACTTAGGAAGAACCGGATGGTATGAAAAAAGGATCGGCCGGTTGATTGAACTCGAGACGCGTATTCGGGTGAATCGGCTTGTGGATTACCGAGGAGAAGATGAAAGAATTGTTTGATCAACATACAAAGGATAGAAAGCTACGGACGGGAGATTTAGTTCTCGGGTGGGATGTACGAAGGGCGCGATAAGAGTAACATGGTAAATTTGACCCCCTTTGGTTCGGCCCCTTGAAGATGTGTAGAGCGAGGAGAAGCAATACATTTAGGCTGGAGGAATTTAAAGGAGATACGTTGGAAGCCCACGTAGCGGGCAATTCCTCAAGCCATATTTCCAATTAAAGTAGGCTGAAAAAGCACATTTATTATATTGTATATTAGTTGCTGTTTTTTTCATTTCTTATTAAAGATTTTGCGCCAGGTCATGATGATCTATCCGGAGAGAGCTTGGGCGAAAAGTGTTGTTGAAAAGAAGATGCACGGGCGGTCTGCGTAGTTCTCGACACGTTCGGGGACAAACGTGCGAGTACGGTGGAGCCAATGTTGTTCCAAGTTTTAGCATTAGTCACGGGAGTCCCAAGATAGACGGGTCACACATTAAAACTTTGTCAAATGTCGAATATTCCAAGGATGGGCGTGAGAAACGAGGTGATGAAATTCACATGTGTGAAAGCCAATAAAGTAAAGCAACGGGCGGTCGTATAAATTGCAAACAAAAAGGGATATAAAAATTAAAGGGGACGCCGGTAAACACATGAATGATGTATTTAAAAAAAGGGCCGCGGGTTATATGCGACGGCGTGTGGAGTAAGTACGGGGGTCGGCGGGGAAAGGACGGGGCCCCGCCGCCGGACTTTCGTACGTGGCATGGTAAGGTCTCACGGCGGAAAAGGGATGGTAAGGATGGGCCACGGGGAGGTGATCGCGTGGCGGAGGTAAAGACGGAGCGCATGGCTGAGAAAGACAGAGTGTTGGCACAGCAAAGGATCATCTTGTATTAAAGGTTGGACAACGTACGTGGATAAAGGTAAGAGTAAGTCCATTAGGTCGGTACAGCACTAAGACCGTGCTAGCTTTTAACCGGAAACACGGCGCTCACCTACACCTTGATATACCCAATCCCCACGCGCCACGTGTCTCGGTGTCGTGTCCTTCGACACTTGCCTTGTCATCTCTTACTTATTCACCTTTTTAACCCAAACGAGTCCACCCCCAATGGTAACAAACTCCCGTGTTCTCTGCAGTGATAATCACCGGAGTGGTTTTCTACGGCGAATACGGGTGAGAAAAACCGCGGGGTATGTCAAGTCTTCATCACGGTTCCCCGCGTCGCTTTCCCGAGAGCATTGTCACCCTCTTGTTCGGGTATTACATTCTCGAATTTTCCCTCTTTTCCTTTTTCTTTTTCGAGAAATTGTTGAATGTACGCCATGGGAAGAAGGGCGCGAAAAACGAACACGAAACCCCCCAACTCGCGTCGGTCAAGAAAACCCCCTAGTTTTGAACCCCTCGACTTACGGTCGGAAGTGTACGCAACTTAGAAATATCCTTTTGACATGCGCGGTATCAAGCCCCTGCTTTTTGGTCGCCGCTGCCAAAGATGTCGGCCAGATTCCAGAATATCGCGTGCGGTTTCTATCACCACATATCACCCCCTGGTCCATTCTGTGTCGATTTCATCATCTGGCTCGGGGAACTCCTATGATGTACATCGGGACGCTTTCGTTTCCCTCAAGGGAATGTAATCTTTTCCCTTTCCCCGAGGTCATTAAACGAATACATCGTTTCCCTTCGATGATACATACTTCGATTTCAAAGATGAAACCTTGCTCGCTCGGTTCAATAGCGATCAAAGAGAATCTGCTTGGTACCTTCATGTCCTCCATAACCATCGACCGAAGCAAGCCTGCCTTGCCTGCATTGGAGCCTTTTTCACTAAGTTTGTTTTAAGTTTCGACTGTTGCATGCTCTCATCGCGGCCTTTTGGGGGGTAGGAAGCCGGAAGACATCTCTTCGGTGTGCATTCTCTTCTTGTGGCTCATGTCACGGAATGGGGTTATATTGGACATTCCGGGGCTTCTCTCCTCGACCATCCTGGCCCAATTTCGAGCTCGCCCAAGCCGAAAGTTTAAGCACGCTCCTTGGTGTTCTACCTCTTCTTGTTCCGGCATGTGGATAAGTTCAACCATTTGAGGTTAGATAGGATGTGCTACGAAATTCGGACCCGGACGGTCTTGATTGGAATTGCTGCGTCGCGGTTACCTAGGGGAGAGGGTTATGCCAACTTCGTGAACACTTTCATGTCTGTACCTACCTTATCGGTCCGACATGCCTTCCTAGGGTTTCCCGGAAGATGAACGGTGCCCGAGCTCGGAAATACCCGATTAATGCGGCGATTGGTTCTGTGCGAAGAGTATCTTGTTCGGGTCTACGGAGCCGAAGTCGCCTCCGTACAGTTTTCCCCCATCAGCGAGTTTCGCCCTCGAGTACATCTCGGCAAGCCCTCGAAAGCGGGCCGAGGTCCATTTTGTTCCACCGCTGAAAAGGCTACATGCCAAAAACTACTGTCCAAATTGGCCCCGCTTTGTGGTAAACTCTGAATACGCCCTCCCGATTACGAAAAAATGTTTGCGAACATGGACACAAGCTGAGGAAACGGGCTTATGACCCGGAATCATTTCAAATAAAAAACGAAAACGAGTCCCGCCCTACATTCATCGAGTCCGGAGCCATTTTTGGGTGGAGTAACATTGAAGTTTAGCCTCGTTTTCGCGGTTGGAAACTTGAGACTCGTTTGCTACGGGAGGAGAGGGAAGAAGTGAGCAAGGTCACGAGTGAGAAATAGGTCGGTGCTTAGGAACGGCGCCACCACCCAAGAGCGAAGGTGGCCATAGCGAAGCGGAAGTCATCGGAGAAGGGGATATCTTGGAGCCCTTCACGAAATTGGGGTTAATTCGATAAGAGCAAGGCGGGTATAACGGTGTTGAGGGACGGTGTCGCCTCCTCGACTGCAACGAGTCACGCGAGCCATCGTCGACCCTCTCCATCCGGGGACGAGTGAAAGGGAGCGGACAAATAAAGCTGGCATCGAGACAAATAGGAACCAAATTGAGAATTCGTTGAAAAATACCATACCATGCTCTTAAACCACGTACGATGCGGAACAAGAAAGAAAACTTGGTACTATCGTAACCGAGCCATCTTCGGACCCAAATTCGGATATTCGAGTTGTAAGGTCTTGTAATTGGCTATTGATGTACGAGAAAGGTCACAGGATACGAATGTGGTGACTGTTCCGAACGAGTGCGCGGCATGATGAAAGACAGCTATCATAGATTACCCTGCGCATTGAGAGAACGGAAACGAGAAATATGAAAATGCGAGGATTCCTTTACGAGCGAGAACGAGAATGCTTGTCGTGCCCGCGCACATCGGGTGCGTGTTCTCCGGAGACCAAATTAGAAATTCAAATGAAGGAGAAGGGTTCACAAGCCCTTATAGCTAAGTTGCGAAAGATATCTCGGTACCCCTTTAAACAGGCTCGTATCTCGGGTTCACCTCCTGTACGGTCGGGGTGGTGCGGGTAGAGGAAGAGAAAAAATGAGCGCTCTGCTTTGGGGTTTCGAGGAAGAAGAAGAAGGGATGGCTAAGAGGATTGACGAGCTGCGACGAGCCACGGAGCTACGGTTGGGTGGGATACACACGGTTGTCCACGTGGCCAGAAACATCAAGCGGGCGGTTCGGCGACGACGCGACTATCCCCGCCGGCTATGGGCCGAGATCGAAGTGTTAGAGAAACAAACATCCTTGCCCAGCGAGGTCTTAGAGTTGGAAGCGCCTGGGCTGAAAAGGCCATAACGATTGAAGGGCTACAAAGTGAAGTAGAAAGGGAAAAAGGGTCACGGGCCGACGACATCAAGCCATTACGAGATGAAGAGTCGACGAGGGGTCTCACCACCAACGCTCGAGGCCCGGAAGTTGTATGGTCGGACATAATTACGGCGATGGCAAGGCGTTGGGAATTCATGACGATGATGGGGGGCTCAGTCCACCTTCCTGTCTCGTAGAAGGTTGCGAGGAGGCGGGGGAGTAACACCTCGTAGAGCTCAACACGTCGGCGACTACATCTCTTTTCTTTGTACGCTGAGGGCGAACGACTTGAAAACATGGCATCCCAGGTCGATTCGCAGAAATCAACGAGTGTCGAATTGTTGATAAAGAGAGCGAGTAGCGACCCAAAGTCCTCGGAGTGGTGACGGTGTTGAACGATCGACGAGTATGGGATAGAATCTTCACAGTAGGACTCCCTTCTACATTGAGAACCAAATGCCTATTGCGTGTATGCTTCCGAATCAATACACGACACGTTTACAAATGGAAAGGGATCGGTCGAGACCTTCAAATAGGGGAAAAGCGACTCGGCTCAAGGCCACCACCATTGTCACAATCCTCAAAAAGAGTTTAATCTCCTTCACATGATCGAATGTCGGCTCCCCAAGCGAAATGATGTTCACACTCTCGGCGAACGTTTAGGTTCGAGGCTCTCGACGATGCCGGAGCAGGCCTCGGTTAGCCGGCCAGAGGGCGGCCACGATTCATGGTCGACGCACGGTTCCTCTGCCAACGTGCCTCCTCCGACGTACGCGGCTACTCGGCGGCACAGTGACGTTTCGGTTTACTCATGATACGGCCTAAAACGGCCTTTTTACTTTCATTTAGTTTATGTTTTTCAAATTCAGGTGGGTTGTTTTCCACCACTCTTTCATTTTTACTTTTACATCAAACATTGGTCTCATTTTAGAGGCTGAAATTGGCCGGGGGGGCTGTTTATGCATGATGGGAGGGTTGTTTCCCCATCATGGGGTCTGTTGTTATGATAATGACTTTTAACAAATTTTGTTGACGAAGAAGATATTTCCCAAAATATCTTCTCGTGAAAGGAATCCTATATAAAACGGAAAATAAGAAATAAGGTTCCAATTCTTCGGGAAGAAATTATTTTGTGTGAATATTTTTTATTGTATGTTTTTGCAGACTCAAATGCTAATGTAAAGAACGTGGGGTTTCAATGATAAGGAGTTACACTTTAAAGAGGATTCTTGGACTTGTTTTATGGTAGTGTGTGATTTCCTCTTGTTTATTGCAATGTTGTTGTTCATTTCGTTTTCATCCATATCTACGGTGTTATATTGCGGAATGCGAGTGTCCCGTTGTTTTTGATATAAATTTATCTTTGCGATACTTATATCATTAGCCCCACCAGCACTTTAAAATGGGCGAGATATAATACATTGTTTCATCTCCCATTGAGACATGTTGCTATATTGGCTATTACGAGTGTATTGATGAAAAGTTGCTGCATATATGGATTCTTAGTTCTGTAAGCCACATCATATGTTGTGAAACTCTTCTTGGTGTTGTCTTCCTGATAGTTAATATCTCCTTTTCTTATCTTGCTCATTAGTCATCGTTATATATATATCTCTTTTTACGCATATACCAAGAATCCAACCATTGTTTTCTGTAAATTGTCTTAAATTTGTGCGATCTTTGCGGTGTTTGAGTACAACATTACATTCTTTCGATACTCTTTAATGCTTCAAGCTATGGAAGTTTTGGTCCCACTCAAGTGTTATTCTTTGTTTGTAAAGAAGCGGTATGAGAGTTTTTGTCTTGTTAAATTGCTAAAATTCTGTTTTAGATCCTATACTCTCTATACATTAGAAGATGTCCTAGGCAACGGTCTATAGAAACTACAGAAATTTGTCTCTAGGAGTTACAACAATGACCATACTTGTTGCATAAAACAATATCCCTTGAAGCAGCAGTACCTTTACCGGAATGGAATCTATTTGATTATGGTTGAAATGATGCCTTACGCAATTTAACAACATGCCTGGTATGGTAGAAATGATGCAGCACGCAGTTGCTGCAACATGCCTGGTGCAGCGTTAAAGCATTCAACATTATTGAATGATTTCCCTTGAAATTCATGTTTGTTGGTTGACCTTTTGTTTCTTTCAACATTTCGGGTTTTGCTTTGACATCCTTTGAATCTTTAGCACTTCCTTGCGGGCAGATTCTCCTTTGACCGTTCATGAAAACCAAGACCAAATTTAACGAGAGGAGACCTTTGAATACTAAGAATATTATCCGAAATTTTAGTGCTATCTTGAAACGTAAGAGTTTGTCATTTTCTTCTAATTTACCTTTGAGAATGTTTACCTCAACCTCCAAGCCTTGGCATTGCTTCTTCATGCTTTCTTATTTCCTTCTTCGTCTTCTACTTGATCATTCGAGATTTGAATCTTCTTTCAACCCATTTTCTTGTTCTTAAAATTTTAAGAGTTCTTCGGTCTTCTTATTTGATTTTCTAGATACGCTTTCGGAAGATGTTTCTGCTTCAAGTCCTGCATTCTTCTTGTTTGATTTTTCAGATCGACTTTAAGAGAGATGATTTCTACTTCAAGTCTTCCTTTTCAAATGAATGTAGAAAGTTCTTCATTTCTTCCCTTTTGATGTTTCGATATCTCTTGCATTTAGATCGTTGATTTACTGCTTCTAGTCTTTTCATTCGATTGGATGCGTAAGCATACCCAACCTTTGATACTTGTCTACTGTCATTTAGCATTTCTATTTGTTCTTTCATTTGAGAGATCATCTCATCATAGATAGATTCTTGTCTTTTAGATGCTCTTAGTTGTTCTTCAATTTTAATCTTGAGAGCTTCTTCTAGATCCACATGACATTACTTTCACTATCTTCGCCATTGCATGCACGGAAAGTGAATCACAAGAACAAAAATCAATACTTGTTTCGTCTTCATTTCTCTTTTGCACATGTTTTACGAGATATCTCCTTTTCGGTAGCCTTCTTCTTTTGCTTCCTTCCCATTGCTTGACGGATCTCCTTGAGCGATCAAGCACGGAAGGACTGTCCCGTACGATTGTTGGGAAAAATCTTAAGAGGGGGGGGTGAATCGATGTTTAGGGCATACTCAAAAATTTTAACTTTATCATGTCTAAAACCCATACACTAATTTGCGAAGCCAACTAGCGTATACACGCGGATCTCCTTCATTAAACTCGCATATACACGGAGATCTTATTGTACGGTTAAATATTTACTTAGATCTATGCAACATTCATTCTTCGATGTTTTAGTTAACGATGGCTTGTGTGCGGTAATAGCGAATAAACCATCACACATAAGCATCACACATGAACACCGAGTTTTTGGGTGGAAACTAGGTTGGGGAAAAACCAGCGCATCGTTGCTCATCCTTCGATATTTTATTATAAAGAAAACATCTTACAACTTGTGTCTTTAGCGCGGAGACTCATACCGAGTACGGGGCACCCACACGCTCGTTTACAACCTCTCTTGGAAAGGGGCAAACCCCCTGGCTCGTTTACCAACCTCTCCACCAGAAGGAGCTACGACCCCCACTGCTCTCATTTACCGGCCTCACTTGGAAGGGCTACAACCTGTTGAAGGCTACAACCCTCGGTAACACCATGGACCACGTTTCATCAATTTTTCTGCCGGATCCAAAGCTTCCTTTAGAACACAACTTACGAGGCCACTTTTCATCATATTTTTTAGTACCCACTCCACATTTAAGCTCAATCATACATCACGGCCCGTGTATCGATTCGGACAACCCGTCCTTAGAATACATCATTAATAGATAGCGACAACAAGGCGGAAACGGATCAGACATTTTATGCTTCATACTTCGGCAAACCTAGTTTCATACGCGCTTTCCTATCAACGATCAGCGTATATACACACTTTCATGTATACAAACACTTGTATACCTTGACACATACTCCCGAAACTAGTTTCACCTCCCATACGCACTTTCGCTTTATCAACCCGCGTGTATACTCCCCGCGCTTCCACGCTGCGACAAACATGCGTGTAGATCTTCGGACATTATAGGCAGCATACCTTCTTTAGATCGAGATATTTCGATTCCCGATTTAACCCTTTACTTCGGATAGATGTTCGCCTCATCTCGGTTAAAAAATTCCACAAACGGTCTGAAGATAAAAATACATTTTGAATCTAGACTCCTTCTTCATCATTTTCTTCATAGGTGCATCACTGATTCATGTCTGTCATCAAAGCTGTTACCCTTTCCATTCGGACATACTTGGACGAAGTATACATTCAAACTCGGACTTCTTGCCCCCTTTTCACAATGAATTTCTTCTCCTTATATAGTTTTACCCTTTATCGATACCATGAAGCCAAAACCACATTACTTTCAATGGTATTCACAGATGGGGTCACATAGATGAATCATTACTCAATACAATGGGTCAATACCATGGTGGTTACCCTGGTTTTACATATTTAGAGCGCTTTTTCCCATACCACGACTTCGCACGTTATTTCCGCGTGCATACACTACTTTGTCTAGACAAATCAACGTATACTTGTAGAGACATACTCTTTTCATCATGTTCTAGCACATACGACATTCCTTCCCATCATTACCTTGTACTCATTGTATATACATCGGTTACATCATTTAACAAGTTCATCAAGGCATATTCCATCGAGGACAACTTCATGGTAGGTTGCCATCATCTTCATCAAGTACAGGTTGCCATCAAGTACAACACTTAGAATCATATTTCCAACATAGATGAGGCCACGATAGCTGTGTTAAGATCCCATTATTACAAGCTATCGAGGAAATTCCAATCTTAGCAAAATCAGCAAAGAGTTGAGCATGAAAAAAAAAAGGAAAAATAATAAGAGACAAAGAAAATTCAGCGGCAGAGAAAAATAGCAAACATCATGATGGAGTATTTCTATTCCAAAGTATCTTAGACCCGGAAATCCGGATGTTAAAATACACATCAATGGAGGCGAGATCCCAAACACATGACAGTTTAGGAGCGACAATCAATATCATGAGTAGACAAATCATGGATAAACTGAAACTTCCTAATCTTCTTTTTACACCCACATTATTACAATTAGCGAACGGATGCGGCAGTCAAACACGATGGGGTAATATAAGACATTCTAGTGTCCCTAGATTCTTGGGAGTATCCTGTGGATTTTATGATCCTAACTCCTAAGAATAATCTAGGAGGGCATCCTATTAGGAAGACCTTGGTTAGCTACGGTTGATGCTTTCATTAGTTGTAGATCCGGTTATGTACATCTCTGATGGTAGTTCAACCAAGAAATTTACCTTGTATCCTCTAGCAAAGACAATTACAAAATTATATGATACTCGGTGGATTGAAGATGAAGAAGACATACAACCTCTCTTCACAATTTCGGAAATTAGTGAAGATAGCGGTCCTGAATACCTTAGAAAAATTTGAATCCTCTTTGGAATACAAACATGAACAATTTCAAGAAGAATCAACTTTTAGTTTTTATCATCAAAACATATGTCTCTTGATTCCATGGATAAATTTTGCGGTTCTACAATTGAGATGTTCCAGGCAAAACTTTAAACATAAACGAGAACCTAGAGAAATCTCAACAAGAAGAGTAGTTCAAGATATTAGAGACATTCTTCTGCATATGCATGAGATGCAACGTGTAAGTGATAAGCCTAAGACTTGCATTCATCACATCTACATAGAGGAAAATTGTAAACCAATAAGACAACCTCGACGGATGAATCCAAATCTTAGGGAGATTGATAAAGAAGAATTGCGAAATTGTTAAATGTCAACTTTCTCTATATCCCATTTAGGATAGTCGGTGGGTTTCTCCTTTGACGGGTAACGAAGAAAAATGGTAAATGGAGGGTATGTATTGACTACGGGAATTAAACAAAGCTACTCTTAAAGATCATTTCCCCCTACCTTTCATATGCTATATCGGGTGTTAGATACATTAGGCTGGAAAAAAATGCTTATTTTTAGATGGGTTTAGTGGTTATAGCAAATTCAAATAGCACTTGAAGATAAAGATAAAACCACATTTGCCTATCCTTGGTCTATGCTTACAGTGTTTTCCATTTGGACAATGCAATGTCACGGAACATTTCAAAGAGCGGTACTAGTAATATTTTCGGATCTAATACATGATTGTGTAGAAGTATATATGGATGATTTCACGAGTTTATGGAAACGCATTTAAAAGCCTTAGCAAACTTGAAAAAGTTTTAAAGAGATGTAAAGAAGCAAATATTTCACTAAGTCATGAGAATTTTTTTATGATGTTTGCGAAGAAATTGTTTTGGGACATCACATTTTAGGGGATGGGATTAGAGTTGCGGTCGAAAGTTGAAGTCATCTCTAACTTATACATTCCAAGTTGTCAAAAATATGTTAGGATTTTATGATTTACGAGGATATTATCGAAGGTTTATAGAAAACTTCACCAAGATAGCATCTCCACTTTTCAAATTACTTACCAAGGATTGTGAATTCAAGTGGAATCACGATTGCGGTTAGCCTTTAAGACCCTAAAAACAAAAATCCCCTACCAGAAAAGCACCTATTTTAAGGGGACCTAGCTGAAGTGCCTTTTAAGTATTTCAACGGATACCTCGAGATACAACTTTAGGAGCGGTATTGAGACAAAAAGACCCGATTCCTTATGCCGGCTACTATCTGGGCGAAACTTGAATCCTTCGAGGAGTTAGAATTATCTTGTGGCGAAAAAGATTTTTTAGGCTGATTTTTCATGCCCGAAAAAAAATTCGGACACTATATAACGAGCTGTGAAACTTTGTTCACACGGATCACTGCCTTACCATTAGATATCTAATGAACAAATCAATTAATGGAAGAGTCATAAGATGGTTGTTACTTTTACAAGAATTCAACATCACCATTCTAGGTAGGCTTGGGAAAAAATACGGTAGCTAATTTCCTATCTAGACTCCAAAACATTAAAGACAACACCCTAGTTGAAGATCGATTCCTTGATGAATATCTTTTTGCAATTTCTACTCGAGACTCCTTGGTTTTGCGTACTTGCTAATTGTTAGTTTCGAAATTTCCTTCAATAATGAATTCAAGAGACAAAAGAAAGATCTTTTGTAATGGGTCAAAATATTCATGGGTTGCTAATGAGTTATACAAAACGAGGTCGATTTTATCATTAGGAGATGTGTTCGGGAAGATGAGATGCTGAGATCCTTAAAGCATGTCATGATGAACCTTGTGGCGGACACTTTTCGATAAGGACGGTTATAAGGTCCTTCATTTAGGATCTTGTGGCCATCCCCTTTTAAAGATGCTAAAGAGTATGTCGAAAAGGTGTGACGGAGTTGCCAAAGGGTAGGGGAAACCTTCTCCTTCGGTTGAGATGCCATTGCGGCCTCAAGTACATAATGAACGTTTTGAGAAATGGGCTTTAGATTTTGTAGGACCTATTATTGCTCCATCGAAGACAAGAAAATATATGTTAGTTTGCATGATTATGTTACCAAATAGGTAGAGGCAGGCATTACTTTCTTCTCTTGGCTTGTCTGTAGTTAATTTTCTTTTGAGATATTTTTACCTCGTTTTGGTGTCCCAAGGAAATTATTCTGAGATCAAGAGCCTCAATTCACATCACGCTAGTGGAAAAAATCTTGGAGAGGTACAAAAATTAGACACGAAGAAAATATACTCCCTATCATTCAAAGTAGTCGATGGAATCTACTAATAAGGTTATTGAAGGAGATCTTTAACAAAAACATTCATTTACATATAAGAATTGGGCGGGTGAGCTTCCTAAAGCCTTATTGGGTCTATAGACCTACATGTAGGCTTGTGGAGTCATACTCTATAGCGTGTTTATGGAAAACAAGTTTTGTTTCCCCGCAAGTTTCGATTCAAACTTTTAAAATGGTAGTTCGGCTAGGACTTGATCTAACGAAGCACAAAAGCATAGATTGGAGCGGTTAATGAATTGGATGAGATCGGACAAGATGCGGGTCTAAAAAAATATAGTCCAACATCGAAGGACTGGATAACAGTAAGTACATAAAGGAAAAGAAATTTAAAGAAGGTATTTGGGCCCTCTTGTTTGATTCAAAGTTCAAAGATTTCAAGGTAAATTCCAAACACATTGGCTTGGGCCATATGAAATTATGAAGATTTTTATTGATGGAGCAATAAAAATCGGGACAATAGATGAAGAAGAAGGTCTTTTCTTTATCGTGTTCATAAATTGAAAGAGTACATGTCATAAGCCACTTTCAAGAGAAGAATTTGTCGAGAGATTCTAGGAAAACGTTGATGAAGTTAATGAAGAAGAATTCTTCTTCATCATCAACTTAATTAGATTTCTGAATTCAAATGCATGAAAAAAAAAAAAAGTATAAACATGGCTTAATCACTTATTAGCATGTTTATACAGAGAAAGATAAAGTGAAAATCGGAATCCTTCGACACTTTAGCTTTTAATTTATTCTTTTCTCTGACGACTATCACAAAATCATAAGTGCGGACCCATTTTATGTGTCATATTCCACTTATGATCCATTTCATTCCATCATGTCTCACTTCATTCATATTTCATTACGCTCCATTCATCCATACTTCATTCACTCCATTCCATGGTCCCACCTCATCTTCATCTTGATTTTAAATTTTATCTCTTTCTACAATTGAGTATTACAAATTATGATTTACGGCCACTTTTCATATTTCACTCCACTTTACATTTATGATCCATTTATTCATTATATTTCACGTCACTCATGCTCCATTACACCATATTTCATGATCCATTCTAATTCACTTCATACAACATTTCATTCCATGTTTCAAAGCTTCTACGGTGTAATGCTGTGGCCGGACATTCTCTAGCCGAGTTAGATATTACGCGACCCGAGATATCACGAAGGCAAGCTTATCCGGTAATCACTTGATCGACGACAAGAATTGATCCTGCACACCTATAGCTTAAGCAAAATCAAAGTTATGAAGGGCGAAAGAATCAATGATTTTCAAAGGAGAATGGCTTGTATTAAAACCAAAAAAATTAAAGGAAGGGCTAAGGTAAAGTTGTGAAATTATTATCATGATAGATTATGAAAGTTATAGTATAGTTAAGTCATGTATGATTCATAAATTTATTTTGATTATTCGTGTTCATCATGCCTATTAAACCTATCATAAAAACTTTGGAAAAAATCCCTTCCATTCAACCATACCAAATCATCATTTATTAAAAATTAACAGTTAATCTTTGATGACCTGTTCGGTCACGTCACTAGCACGAAGAATTCGGTGATGATTTTGAAATTCTCACGAGATTTTTTCTCGGTATTTTCTTCCATGATAGCTCTAAACTCATTAATTCGTAACGAATCACCACTCACGTATTTCACTCATCCCATAATAACTTCATGTCATCTTTCGTAGCTAATTCACTGCTACATAAGCAGAGAAAGCATCTTTGGGGGTAAAAACAACTCTATAACGACCATTTCTTGTGAATAGAGCGATGGGGTGAAGGTTAAGAAAAAGCCATGGGTCTCATTGTAAGGTACGAACTAGTCGGGCAAGATAGCAGAGGACACCTGATTGAAATGCTACAACGGGTTGGGTGGTTACGATTTTGGAAAAAGTTCAATGGTTTTCATAGGAGAGTAACTAAGACATTTGCACGGTCCTTCGATGGAAGCGGTTGAAATAGGAGATGTCAAGCTCACTATTACGAAATCCTTCATTGCGAAGCAACGAATTACCCGAGTAGGGTGAACGATGGTTCAAGAAACAAGGAATTTCATAATGAGGCATGGAGGCAAATGCTCAAAACACGGTATGGATATTTCAATTTTTAAGAAGGAATTCTAGCTCGGCCGAAAAAATAAATGGCGAGAATATGTTGCTCATTTTGCAAAAGTTTATAACTTGTGAAAGGAAGGTTTGGTACCCTATGTATTTATCATCATTCTTGATGCGTTTCTTAGATGAAGAAATGAATTTACCCTTTTTCTTACTTCATAGCCTAAGAGAATGGCCTCTAATGTTCAAAAAGAGGGTTTAATTCTTGGAAACCACTTTGTATCACCATGGCCTAGTTAAAATCCTAATTGAACATCATTTGAGAAAGGTAGAGACAATTGGGATGAGTTCCTAGTGAGGAATCACTTTGAAGAACCCAAGGAATCTCCATCGAAGGCAAACTTGCAGAAGAAACGAGAAGAGGAAAAATTTCCAAATATTGTTGAAATTAAAGAAGCTGGTAAGTCCATACGAGGACGGTGAGAGATTATTTTTGAGAAATTGGTTTGAAAGTAAACGACTTAAAAAAGGAAAAGATAATAAGGATAGGGTGAAGAACCATCTAAACTAAGACAAAGCCATAGACTTAGGCATATTGAAGAAAGCACGGGTTAGACAAACGGGGATCATAGACATTGAGGATGAAGAGACACCAACTATTAGATCTCCTAAGTACCGGTATGAAGAGGTTCTTGATGAAGGAACTACGGAGATAGACCCGACACAACAATAAATCTATAATTATGTTGAGTCATTAGAAAAGAGAGCCTCGGAAAGTAGAGGAAGAACTCCTGACCTTTAAGTCTGTGATTTGAAGTACTAAGAAGAAGAGACAAATATGAATTGATGCACAAATGAGCATATAAAGAATGAAAATGAAATTTTAAGGAGCGAGGTTAAGGTTTGAAAAGTGATATGAATACAACTCTCTCTCTACAAATGGAAAAATTGTACAAGGCTAGTGAGAAATTTGAAAAAGAAAAACAAAAAGTTGAGCGAGCACTTATAAATTTGAGATTCAAGTTGGTCGTAAGGAAGCCTAGGAGGCCATTGAACATCGGAAAAGTAGAAAAAGGAGGTTAGATGTCCTAGAAAGTTTCGGTATATATGGATTGATTGCATGAGGACATGCAAAAACTTTACGGTGGGTATGTTGAGCCCCAAATATGTCCTTTTCTTTCACAAATTTCACTTCATTTCCTTTATCCCTTATCAATTATAGGCTTAAAATATCAATAGGATTGATTAAAGTTAATTTGAGTGTATACAATGGTGAATTGCTATATTTTTGTGGTTTTGTTGTTGTAGTAATTTTTTACTAGACTCGACTACGAATACAACCATTGTGGCTAGTACTTTATTCGCGACTATCTTCATGTTCACACGGAGTTAGAGGTGTCACTTAAAGGAAAAATTCATATTTTTAATTTCAAAACACTCACACGTCATTTCTTGCCCTCTACGAAGTACGAGCAAGAATCTCGAGGGTGGTTATGCACGTGGAGGAAACCAAAACTAAGCCGGTTCTACCGGGACAAGGACTGCATAGATGTATTCGGTAATCACAGAGCCTCCTGAGAGTTCTAATTTGATTTTGATTGAAAAAGACACTCATCCCCTATTTCTTCTCTAGGGCGATTATGTATCTCTCTTATAAGAACAACTCGGGAAAGCGAGACGATTAGCTAGATTGATGTTTTGTTGTTAGATCTCAAAAAACTTAGTAATACTCTATTTGCGAAGTATTTTTCCTTTAATGAAAGAAGTACAACTTTATTGCATGATGCGAAGCAATCTTGAGGAGATTTGTATGTTAATCCCGATGGTGAGGGCCCCTCTTTGCCCGGGAAGCTGCGTACATATTGTTTATATAAGTAACTTTAGCTCTGTTTCGTTCCTAATTTAAGTAGTTTTTACGAACTTTATGTTTTATGTTCACTTACATCGGATGCTACGGTCTTGTTTTTATGAATTGTTCCAAAATATCACTAACACTAAATGAGATATAGCTATAGTATTTTAGATATTGGTTGCATTTTAGTTTAGTTGTAATATAGAGTTAATTGCACTCTAGTTTAGTTGTATTCATTGTATTTCAAGTTTGATTGATTGCATTCTAGTTGAAGTTCTATTCATTGTATTTCAAGTTTTATTAGCTAGTTGTAATCTAGTTGTTAAATTAGACTTAATGGCCTTCATTATTTACAAACTACTCTTGTTCTTAATCTCTACTAATACATCATTGCTCATGGGAACAGAATTGGTAATGTCATTTTGAAGTCTTGATTTTTACGCAATTTCTCATAATGTTACAAAGCGCCTCTTTTCCAAAGCTATTCCAAAAGATTTCTAACTCTTGAATAAGGCTTAATAGTGATATTTTGAGTTGTAGAATGGATTGGTTTTCGGTGTCATAAGTTAATTTAGAGTAGAGTTCCTCACTATGTTGCATATAATCTTTTCCAAATGTGTTCCAACAAATTTCTAACCATGGATGAGATTTTCTGCGGCAGTATTGTAGGTTGTTGTTTACTTAGAAGAACTTGTTGCATTAAACTCATCCTTTTCTCAAGTTGTTACAATATACTTCTAATGAATGAATTGGGCTGAGTTAATGTTATGAGTTATTTTCTTGTCAAGTTTTGCATTTCCTGTTCTTAAGTTAATGCAGGTTTAGAATAGATTTTCATTTTAGTGTGACCAACAACTTCTCTTTACCAACACTTAGTTCTTTTCACTCTTAGCATAAAAACACAAAACCAAAAACACTAGAAAAACACTAAACACAACGAATTAAGAAACGGATAGGCACATATAGTGAACTTCACTTCAACGAGTTTACTAGCCCTGGTTGACAATTTGTGACATTAGTTTAGGAGCACTAAGTTGAGCGAGATACATTTCACGAGCGATCTCATTCTAGTGTGGTAAGGCTCATGATGTCTCGATCATGGGAATTTTGACTCATTATGGCTAAGCCCTTACATCATTAGTAAGGATTTGGGTAAAGGGGTATACCTTTTAGAGGATTTAGAAATGCCTCTTCCTAATCCTCGTAATGCGCTGTACCTTTAGAAATTTTACCCTTAGCATTTCCATTTGAAATTCACATTTTATTTCTAGTAGCGAGCTATCTTTTGTTGCTAGGGCATCATTCACGGCTTTCTGCAGATCAAACCCTCCATCACATATGCTTGGAAGTATCCCATGATTGGGGGCGCAGTGGCACCCACAGCCATCTTCTCATGTGATTTACCATAAGTCTCGACCTTGACCCCATCGTCTGGGTATGGTCCCTCCTCCTCCCATTCCTTGGATGGTTTATCCTACCGACCTCTCCGGCCAGGCACCTCGTAGATGCTTGATACCATTTCTTCAAATCTTCTACTTTATGTGATACCATACTTACCACTTGGTCCCCATATTTGACTGGTTGGCGGGGATGATTCTAGAACTTCTCTAGTATTTTATTCTCGTATTCCCCTTTCTTACCTTGATTCTTCACAGAGACCACCAACTTCAAGAAGCATTAATGCCATATTTATACAAGTAAGGCCAACTACCTACAAGTCATGGATCCTAATTCCAATGGTTTGTTTGTTCGCTATGTGTTATAGCATCATTTCTCACCTTGACATGATTCATGATTGCTACATGGCTTTATGGGCACCCATTCCTACAGACTTGGACAAATTCACTTAAAAACAGTGGAAAATCCTTCATACGTGACTATGCGTGTTTTTCGTGTATGCGCTAGTACGGCTAGACTTTTCCGCGTATGCCATTTTAATGATTAAAAAATATATAAAAAATCCTAATTTATTGTTGGGTTGATATTACTCGGAGTGGTTCAAGCTACCCCGGCCCCGTGTGCTTCATTTGTTGTTAAAAACTACTTGGAGGGACTATAAAAGGACCTCATATACTTATCAGCCTAAGGGAGAGAGAGAATTATTATTATACTCTGTTGGTTCCCTATCCAAGTACGATTCCCGTGCCTCCTTGCACTTTCCCGATTCATTTCGGGGAAACCCTTGTTTCCTTGAGATACACATTCCTTTATATGTTATCTCGTGCCGCCATTTGGAAGGAGTCTTGGCGAGCAAAGTGGACGGATCCCGGACGACGGTCGAAGGCCTTGGAAGGATCGGGTAGTCTCCTCACTTACTTTTGTCGTACTATTTTTATAATACGGAGAAGTATCTGTCTTTGTTCAAAGAAGTAAACGTGTTCGTGTGTGCTTTAATGTATGAAGAATATTTGTTATACAAGCATTTATGATGATTTATTTAATGTTTTATGTGAATCTCGCTAACATATAAGTGAAAATATCTTTTTTGTACAACTTGTCCTTTGTCTTGGTTTCTTCTTGTATTTCGAGGTGAAAGAGGAAGGACGGTTGCGGGGAGTTTAGACTCCCGTGGATCTACTTCCAAACGTAGGACCAACGGGTAAACCTCTCGTTACGCTCTATTTCGTTTTCATGACTGTGCATGATCGTGTGAGTCTCTGTTAAATAGTACGCCCTGCTCGGTGGAGGTTGAATCCCAACCAACCTCTAGGGTGTTAAATCCCCGAAACACTATGATTGTCGCAATATTTAGGACCTTTTCTCCTCTTTACATTCACCACAACCACACTTGCAAATGAATCAAATTGGAGGGAAATTTCTTTATTCAAAGAAAAAACCCAAATTTTTCTTTCGCCATTTATGACCAAACGCGTGGCTCGGTTTGATGAACCATCAACACCATTGGAAAGCTCTAACCAATCACTCAAATGGGTATCCTTTCGTTTTTGGTGATTTAATATTTCTCCTAGAAAGCTTTTTTCCAAGATGGGTCATCGATGCTTCTCAAAAAATCGAATTTCTTCACTTGTGACACTTGTACTTGGGGCACCATTTCGCCTTCATACTTGTCGATGCTTGTGTCAATTTTAGATTTACGGTAACCATATTTTACTCATGTTTTTATGGTCTACCAAGCCTATTCGTATTGGCAACATCATCGATTCACGTTGTTTTAGAACATTTGATTTGAGTCATCATCACATCCATAGATACATCCCAAGTTACTTTTGTCTCCCATCGAGTCTTCATCCTTCATTTCTTCCTTTCATTGTGTACATTTTGCCTCGGTCATATTGTCTCTATCCCCTCCGGTCGAGTCGGTAGTTTCGTGGTCATCCATGCCCCGCTAGCTATAACAAGTGAAGTATCGACCCCACTATAGGTATCCCCCATCCACCATCATCCTTGGTGTCGATCTGTCAATCGCTCTACTATTGTCCTCACTACCTTAGTTGAGGATTGTTTGTTGCCTCACTTATGGTGAGACCTCATACTGACATCAACTTATTCATTCTGAAAACCGGCTACGCAAGTGAGGGTGTGCCTTGATTACAGCTTCCACTCTTGTCTGGTGCCTCGGATCGGCCAAAAGGCCATTTATTGCCCTTTGACTTGATTGTTTCTCGATTCCATCTCCTCATGGAATGATTGAAATCCATATACTTGATGGTTCGGTGATTCATGATTGTACCGGTGATTCCTAGGTGTGTGTGAGATGTTTTTGAGAACTCATGAGGGGTGAGCGTTCGGTAGTCCCCACATACCCTAGATGACTTCATCCTTGGATGCGGCTCAATAGATTTGATGGTTTCATCCTTGGCCACTTGCAACGCCTTTTTAGTTTTCATGTAGCATTCATATTTTAAGAGCCCTCCTCTTTTAGAGGAGCCTCTTTGGTTATTTAATATATCTCATGTGCTAGGATATTATTGTATAAGTCCTGGCATTGTCCTAGGCATCATGTATGTGGGATCGTATGTTTCTTATCTAGCACGTGTTTATGCCAACATGTACTATATAGCTCAATCCCATGTTTTTTTGGGCTCACCATTATTCTTTGTACTTTTTCATCTCGACGGGCATAGGTATGCCTCCCCGCCTCATTGAGAACGGTACTCAATCATAAAAGAGACTTGTCGAACCTATAAGTCTCTTGCCTCCTCGAGCTCTTGTCCTCTCTTTGCTCTAGTTTGTATTATGTTTCTCTCTCTGCGGCTCCCATTTGGTGTACAGTGATTAAGCTCATACGATTAGCTCCTAACGCTCACACATTGGGGGTAAATGTTTATTCCCCACCAATTTTTGGTCATATAACTTTTTGTTACTATTAGATGGACTAAAATACATCATGTAAGACCAATTTTACCATAGTAAAATTTCTTTCCTTGTGAGAGATAATTTAATAACCCATAGTTTATTAAATTATTTCTTGTCTAATCATGAAACCCCATGAGAAAAAAAATTATAAATCCTTGTTGTTTGATTTTCCTCTATGGATAATTAACTAAACCTATGTTTCCTATTAGATGTGTGGAGCAACTCTTGTTTATTTTCGTTTTTTAATGTCTTTAGCGCACGGATACGGATTTTTATAGCATTTATTTTTGATCACCTGCGGATCTAAGGAAATTGGTAAAGGAAACATTTGATGTTAGGGTTGTTTGTTATGCACAACTAAGTGAGATTTTTCATACGCTTGGAGTTAAATTCACTCTAACAATATGTTAGCATATAAAAAATTAAATTTGGAATTTGTAAGTATCTATGTTGTTACTTCTTTGAGTTTACAATTAAAAGAACAAAAAAAACCTTTATAATAAATCCATGAGATTTATAATGGGGTTTAAAACATGCATGAAACAAAGTATGGAAATATGTCAATAGAAGACTTGTTGCAACAAGGAGGCACATGCAAAGTTTATGAGTCACTTCTTGCTTTGGTACATTTCTATTCGGTTACATTTATGCATATTATTTATTTAGAGTTTTCATTATTCTCACCAATGTAGATACACTCATTACCATTTATTTTTATGTTTACATGTGGAACAATATTAATAAGATGGAAACAATCGATGCAATCAAGAAAAAATTCTTCCAAATATTAGAAACTATATGAAGAATGTGTATACCATTGGTTCTTTCATTTTTTCACTTCTAGCACAACTTACTATTTTTAACGATTTTTTGGGTCCTAAACTTCTAGAGCCATTTTGAGGCCCTAACGACATTTTGGGAAAAATGGCGGTGGCATGGTTCCATAAACTTGTGTTTCTCACACAAAAAGTTTTATTCCTCTAATAGATATTTCTAACGAGGTATTGGGCGCTCAAACAAAGATAATATGCAGTTTTGCCCAGGAAGATTGATGTACCAATTTACTCAACGGGGCCCACAGGTTTTGGTGCTTCATCTCCTGAGACTGAGTTTTTGGATGTTTAGTGTTTTCCATTGTTTCTCAATAATAGACTCTCGAGCCTCATTGTAACATAGTTTAGAGGCATGTGGCACATCTCTTCTTAGAGATAAGCTACCAACGCCATAGCTAGTTTATTTCCATTATGTAAGCATATTTAGGTCATGTTTTTATTAATGAAATGAAGTTTTATTTCCATTTTGCATATTTATATTTATGGTTATATGTGTATTACTTGTTTCATTCACTGTAGTCTAACGGATCATCACCAAGTCGGAAATGTCCTGTAGAAATCAACCTTATTGGAGGTAATTCGATGTTATGGAAGTAGTATAAATAGAGGTACCTCTCTTATTTGGAAAATAACTCACTCAAGTTCAATCTAAGATAAAGAGGATATAAAGAGAGTGAAGTGTGGAGAAAGACATAATTCAATGAAGAAGAGAAACCAAATTTTACGGGCATCTCTCTCACATTGGAAGATTTTAGGGTTTCTAGACAAGTAGTTGGGTGTCGAAATTTCTAAAATAGTTGCGAGGCTTGAAATTTTGTGGTTAGAATTTCGAAATTCCGGATTGAAGGTTGCATCTAGGAAGATGACGAGTTGGACACTTAATAATAATAAATTAAAGTGAAGGAATGGATGACTTCGTGATTGGAGGGCTTTTTCTAGGTCGAAAAGGGTCTTGGATTGTCTCATATTGATCTGAATCTACTAGTGGAATAGTTTCTGAGTTTCTCCTAGATAGGGGTTTCCCCTCGTGAGTACCTATATCTTGTGTTCCTTGTTCTTGTGATCTTCAATACATTTTATTTAGTAATTTGTTGATGAAATATAACATAACGAAGTAAAATAGGGAAACATAAATCACAAGTAATTATCGAAAAGAGAAATCGATTTGATATCTACATGCATTGATTTCTCAAAACGATGTCAAGCTAAGGTGAAAAGAAGTACTAGTTGAAGATCACTTTGTTAGATATAAATTGAAGGAAGGAAAAGCAATCTTGGAAAAATATCACTCTCCCGTGGAAATTTATTTTCATAGGACACAATCTCATGACAATTACGGGAACCTTATGTTATATGGAAAATTCACTTCTTGAGACAAAAATGACTCCCTGGATTCGGTGGTACGATACGGAAACAACGGAGAGGAAAAAAATATGTGTTTTACTTAGAGACATTAGAATACATAAAAAGAGACCTACATGGAATCTATAATATGTCCTCCTCTTATCTTCACTTGTAAGCTCCAACTCTAGCTCCATGTTATAAATAGAACCTACAACAATAACTAAAACAAGAAATAGAAATACAATATCCACATAAAATAAACTAATATGTGTAATCAATGAGCCAAATAGAATTGAAATACATCATCATACATATTTTAATTATAGGAAAACATACTTCTTTTTGTATTAGTAAATAAAAGAGAGTTACAACCATTTATAGATGATGACTTTGTAGATGTCTCCCATGATTGTTTTCCTTCTATACCAAAAAATAAAAACTTCATAGTCAACCTTAACGCATAAATGGATGATGATTCCTTAAGATCAAAGAGAAGCGAGTGTAGGGCACTAGTAATCTCTAAACCCAACCCGAGACTCTATGGGAGGCGGTTAATTTATAGGGTAAAAGTGGTAGTTTAGGATTTACAAATGTAGGCTTGAGATCCATATGAAGGAGGATAAACTCAAAGTATAAGAGATAAGACATAGTAGAGTAGGAATTTGAGATCTCTATCCATGGTAAATAGTTAAAACCACCTTAGAAGCAAGTGTAAGGAGAAGATTCAAAAACATTTTTTGTTTTTCTTAAAAGTATAGAGCCATTGCACCTCGGAGTATAGAATCTTGCGTTGGTCAATGTAGGTGCTCCGATTATGTAATTTGCAACCATTTCGGTGGACACAATGAAGTATAAAGTATAAAGTTAGAAGTAGTGGCTAAGGAATTCGTGTTGTATACCTTGTGACAAGTTTGTATTAAGAACAAATTGGTCGAAGATAATCATCTTTTACGGTACATATTATTCTCATGATATTATCGGTGAAGGCATACCCATGCTCAACGAAAGGATAAGCCAATATTACATGTGCAACGATTAAGAAATAAGGTCTACTAATGATAGAAAGTGGACCCATGCTTCAATGAGTGTCTCAATGATCATAGGCAGTCACATTTTTTTTTTTTCAATCTTGTATGAATCTTGAAATCACGGTAGATGGATGGAACTAGATTCGAGTCTTTTCCTCATTACTCTATAATATGAGTCTAACAATGTGAATAAATGAGTTGTGTTCGAACATGGTAGACACAGTACGATTACCAAAAAATGATGTAATTCGTTAATGAATGCGATAGAAACCACTGGAAGTAAAGATAATGTGTTCAAGGTATTAATATAATGTGATGAATGAATAAGATGAAGTCGAACATCACAGACATACGATCGAGGTATTGATGAGGACATGTATTCGAGGCAGAAACTTTCCATTTATGTATGCAAGCTCCAAGGTATCGAATGGGTTTCTAATTCAACTTCCTAGATAATGAGTTGATGGTGACGAGGAAGTGACCCATCATATTGGGGCCTTGATGTATCCCCCATCGAGGACATGAAACATGTATTAATATTTGAGATATAATAATGTTGATGGAGGGTTGGTTAAAGAAGTATGAACATGAAAAGAAGGCTTAAGTATTACGGTATATGTAAACTAAAGAACTTATCTTGAACATATTGATGACAATTTATGTAGTTGGCGGTGTTGACTCAAAATCAATTATGAAGCCTTTTGATATGGTGTGATTAACGAAGAGGAAAGGAGATTTCTCAACTCAAGATTCGCAAATATGAAGTGAAAGAGTGTCATGTTCAAGAGCGAAGCACTACCATAAATAGGTTGGTGACCTGTTTCCCAATTTCCCCTAATCATTTTTGGTACATACCTCTTTATTTTGACGAAGCTTTGGGGATAACATATGCTAGATTTATAAGTTCATCCTTCGATGAATGTGAGTATTTTTAAAAAACCCTAAGAAGGAGTGGTTCGATCCCTTCATGTTCGACAAATCCAACGTTGTTTGATGATTTTTCGAGTCCAACAAAGATGTAACTCGACTTATTTTTCATGTTTATAGAGCTCAAAAAATATGCGAAGAAAATAAAACTCAAGGTTCCTTTTCATAATTTAGTCTCTTGAGTAGGAAAAAGGTAGAAAAATATGCTCGAAAAACCTTATAGTCATCTTATATAAAGTATTCATTTTTCGCAAATAGTCTATCCCAATATAGAAAAAGGGTTGAACTTACACTCGGTAGGCGTATTTTCATTACTTTAGCGAGTTTGAAAAAAAAAAAAATGCCGTGATAATACTACATGTTTTGGGAGTACGAAAAAAGTTGAAAGGGACTACCTGGAGAACAATTTTTATAAAAGTTAGAAATTAGTTACTGTTGTGATGAAACTAATGAAAACATGTATGGGTCAAGAGGGAAAAGCTAATAATTAATTTGCTCATCATAGTGCCTCCTCGATAAGAGGTAAATACTAAGTAAAAGTGAATGATTGGCCGAGCGGATGGTGGCCGATGGAATGCGAAAACCAAGAATCGTATTGAGAAATGGGTAGATAAAAAATGAAATCACACGGATAAAATGATAATGTTTCATTTTTACGAAGCTTGAAACATGGGAAAAATTGTGCTTGAGTGATTAAATATGGTTTCATTTTTACATAACCTTGAAACGAAGAAGAAAAACATGCTTAAAATAAGTTGCGTATCACGAGAATAATAACTCGATTATAGGCACATGCCCAAGCTTCATGGCATTCACGTAAGTAGGCCTCTTGTGATTAGTAATAGGTAGATGGAATGGCTTAATTTACAAGATCAAGTGAAAGGCTTGACTCAACATGTGCGAGTTCTAGTCGAATAATTGAATTGTGGGGACATGTTTCATTTTTTACTTGAGATTGACATAGTAAAAGAATTATCTTTTCCGAAGGGACCACCATTTTAATTTTTGAGCTTGACAAAGAAAATTTTTTGTGGGACCTTGTTCATTTTTTAATGAACTTAAAACAAGAAAATGAACTCTATATTCTATTACTGCTTTAATAAAGGGATAGATCTCTCCATTTGTTGAGTTATTAGTGTGTTTTCTCTGTTGAGAGTGTTTCTTGTGCATGTTGTTTTATTTTATTATTTTGTTTATATGTGTGCTATGTTTCCATTTAGCTTAGCTTATTACATGTTGAACTTGTTCCACTAATGTTTGACAAACCACTTTGACCAGTGAATTTCTCATAGGAAAGCAACCTCCCTACTAAGCATAGTGTATTTAGTGCGTGATGTGCCAAGTACACTACGGAACCTTTATAGGAGCTTAGCCATTTAATCAATTTTATGAAAAGAATATTAAGTAATTCTATCAAATTTGAAAAATATTCCTTCATTAGACCTAGTTCAATTGATTGACGAAGTACCTTCTTCTTCCATACAATTAAGAATGTATCGGATCTTAAAATGGAAGAAGAAAGCCAAATTAACTCATGCGACACGGCCCAGGATAGAAAAATCCTTTGATGCAATTTGTTTCCACAAAAACATTCATATTTAGAGACCTCAGCATGAGTGGGACAAGGCACATGAGGGAAAAAGGTAAGCATACCAAATTTGAAAGAATGTGGCTTGGAACATTCAAATCATAGAATAGATTGGCTCATCAACCTTCATGTTCTGAAGATCTTCAATGAAGAAAAGATTTTCTTCTGTCAGTAGGATGATTTTGAAAAAATATTTTTGTAGAAAATTTTTCTTCTAAATGTGTGCTCTATACTTTTACATTTTTAGGAAAATAATGTTTGATTACATACTTTTGTCTCAGGAGGCAGAAACAGAAACAGAAACAGAAGCTACTCAGGAAAATAAAATAATTATTACTTCGTTCAATTACGGTAGGTGTTTAACCGTTTTCGCATTTGTACGTGAAACGCACCGCGTTTTCGTGCATAACTTCAATAGAAGTATTGAAACAACGGGATAAAGATGAAAGTATCCGGCCAATTCAAGAAAGTTACGAAACCACGAAGGTCTATGATGGGAGATTGGTGCTTCGAAGCATCAAAAGAGGCTGAAAAGGTCTTATCTTTTTAAAACTAATAGTTTTTTGATGAATGCGGTATAACAGGATGAGAAATTTGTTACTATAGGGGCGATCGATGACTATAATTGCGATCAAGAATAATTTATTGATTATTCTTCATTTTAGAAAAGTTTAGTGGTCAACATAATTGGAGGTGGAAGAATCAGAAAAAGATGAATTACTCACAGGAATTGGCGAAAGAAATTGTTGGAGAGGTCGATGGAATGCGGTTGATAGAATATGAGTGATCTTTGATGTACAACCGATTCGAGATTCTTTCGAGTTTGGAGACCATAAGAATGGCTATCGGTGATTTTACACAAGTGTGTAATTCCTAAAATAAAGATGATGTGGTGTGGAAAAGCAAAATTACATTCAATAGTGATACCGGAAGTACTATTATGGAAATTCAATAGAGTAGGATACTTTAAAATGCTAGTGGCAAAACGAGTTTGGAATCACGGAGGGAGAAAGTTATTGAGACTTGTGGCTATTAAATTATTATAGAAAAGTGATAGACCTCATAGATAGGAGTCCACATGGAAACTTCTCTACATGGGAGTACGTGCAGGGCATCAAGCTTAATTTTCATTATTTATTTGTGTAATTTAGTGGGTGAGGTTTTATTTATTTATTTTATAAATTATGTACATTTTAAAAATAATTTGAGGGGAAAAATATGAGTGTGAGGATTATTGTAATTATTCTCTTAATTAATTGAGAATATGAGTGGAATTAAGTTGGATAGATAATTTAGGGATTAGGAATTCCTTAAATGGAATTTAGTTGAGTCAAATAAGGGATAAATCTATTTTAGAGTTTGGTTGATATTTGTGTGGAGGAAATCATGGATTGGAATTAATTCATAATTATGTATAAATATGAAGCTTGTGTGAGGATGGAGGACGATGAGGAATACAAAAAGAGAGATAGAGAGAAATGGTGTGAGAGTTTTGAAAATGCCGAGAGACGAGGCCCACAAATGTAATATTCGGGCAATTGGTTTGAATCTGAATTTTCTTGTGTTGTATATACCGTATTTATTTGTGTTGACTCTCTCTTCTTTATATATGGGTTTGAAGCTGAATTAAATGTGCTTTTAACGAAGAATTTAATTAAGGATTCCATGTTAAGGAAACACATTTTGTGTGTGTGCAAGTATGTGTTTATGCGAGAATCACTGCATCACTAGCATCATGATTTTCCTCTACACATAATATACGAGATAATTGGTAAAAAATGTCGATATGCTTCGACCTATCATGAAAAATTGGATTCAACGAGAGTTTTATACAATTATGGTTGTCACATTAAATCATTGTATTATCCATTTGCGGCAAAATAACCCAACAAAAAGATCTTCCTCATCCAAACAACCTCACAATTTGTTGACTAGCGATACCATGTATTCTTCTTCCTGCGGGCGAGTGCAAGCTGATCTCTGCTTCCCTATTGTACCAAGAAACTACAATTGACCCAATCTTGAAGATTTCCCTTGATGTGCTCTTCTTATCATGTGGAGGCCAATTTTCCTCTTGAAAGTGCCTTCATCAATATTTATGCATCTTGTTCCTCTATAGGAATGTATGCTAGCATCATGATTTGCCTTTGCACACAATATTTGAGATGGTGGTAACAAATGTCGATATGCTTGGACCTATCATGAAAAAATGGATTATGCAGAGTTTTTGTAATTATGGTTGTCATTAAATCATTGTAGTATCCATTTGCTGACAAAATAACCCCGCTAAGGATCTTCCTCATCCGGATAGCCTCACAATTTTCTTGAATAACAGCCATGTGCTACTGCTTCTACGATGATTCTGTGACTAATGTCTGCTTCCTATTGTGCCAAGAAACTACTATTGACCAAATACGAATATTTGCTGATGTGATCTTCTTGTTTGATGGAAATCAGAATTTTCCTTTTAATGATAGATTCGTCAATGTTCATGCATTTTTTGTTCCTCTATAGGAATGTACGCTAGCATCATGATTTGCCTCTTCACACAATATCTGAGATGGTGATAACAAATGTCATTGTCTTGGACCTATCATGAGAAAAAGCTGGATTCAATTAGAGTTTTATACAATTATGGTTGTCACATTAAATCATTGTAGTATCTATTTGTTGACAAAATAACCCAACAAGGATCTTCCTCATCCGGATAGCCTCACAATTTACTTGAATAGCAACCATGTACTCTACTTCTACTAAAGCTGAGTGCTTGGTCTTTACTTCCTATTGTACCAAGAAACTACTATTGACTTGATCTTGAATATTTCTTTGATGTGCTCTTCTTGTTTGATGGAGTTTCTTCCCAATATACTTTTGTGAAGCCTTCTAGCTTCACTCTCTTTCCATATGTGCCAAAGACCAAATTGAGTGTCGCCTCACAGGGTACACATGTTTAGTTTTCCTTCCAATAATTTTGGTTGGCTTAACCATTTATTGACTAAGTTGGTTAACTACATAACACATGTTTGGTCATGTGTTCACAGTACATAAGTGAACCCACAAGCTTCATGTAAATGGTAGCTTCCACCCTTAACACAGAGTAACATCTCCCTTCCTCCAATTTCACCTGCTAGAGAGTGTCATGGGTTTGTTGCTCTCCATGAAACTTCTTCCAATATCTCATTGGCACATACTACTGAGAGACAAACGAGTTTCCCATATCCTTGCAAATTTCCAAACCAAGGAAATAATGCATGATCCCCATGTGTCTTTCATCTCAAATTCTATTTCCAAATATTCTTTGCGAAGATTTTATCGACTTGTTGGAGCGGGTTCCTTGGGGTGAATTTTGAGTAAATTTTTGTATTTATTTTTGAATATGTGCACTGCGCGGAAAGGTCAAGGGCTTTGGGGTGGGTCAGAAGTCCCTCTTTTTATGTAAATGTGTTGTGAGGAGTAGCGTGGGCTTCAAACCATGGTTTGAGACCATAGTATTTGCGAGATGGATGAATATAAATATAGATAGATCGAGTCTAGTAAATGATCATGATGTTTTGGATCTAAGTAAGTGTTTGACTTTTTGTGATACACTTTTATAAGTGCGGGTTGGGTAGAAAGGCTCCTGCTAGTTGGCCAATGAAGACCTAGTCGGGGATGTGTACGGACTCTGCTTTGGCTGTGTACGCGGAAGGTAATTGTAAGGGAAAGTCTCATTGTCTTGAATTGTTTTGAACCTAATACAAAGACTATTTTGGTGAAGCAAATGTGTTATGTGTCGGATATACGTATGTCTTATTACTTTGAGATTGCTTTACTTCTATTATGATCGATTATGTTGCAGCGAGTAAATCTCTCCTTTATACATGAATCTCTGTTGATGGTTAAGTACATGTGATTTGTGAGATTATTGCACATTGTGAAGATATTGTTATGTTATTATATATACGCTGACAAGTTTGATCTATGATCCATCTCTTATATGAATATACGTATTTGTGACAAGATAACCTCACAAATATTTATCTATATATGCGTGCATCTATTTCAATCTGATAAGTTGCATTATAAACATGTTTGGGGCCACCACATTAATTTCTTTCTTAGGGTGCGAAAAATTGGTTCCAACACCCCCCAATATTGCTTTGAGTGACACTTTGATGCTGCATCGGCGAGTCATTTCCAAAAGGGCAGTGGTTGAATGAGTTTGTTGGTTGCGCGATAAAATACGAACACAGGTCAGGACCCCTCAAGCCAAAAATGGTTCCGATATTGGGATATGGATCATTTTGAGGTAGATTTAATGTTGTGGCATCCTATGCGGAACGAATTGCAAGATTGGATAAAGAAATATCCTTGAATTTTGATCCAAGAAGATCGAAGTTCTAAGATATTTGTTGAAAAGTGGGTTCATAATTATATCTATACAACGAGTTCGTGACATATTATTTTGATCCTTTGCAACTAAGTTTCATTAATGGTTATCATGATTGGTAGAATTCGATAGTTGCGAAAGGACAACATAATCACTGGAGTGGACTCTGAATTAATACATCAATTAGAAAAAGACAAGCAAAAATATCACTCGTGTGATAGATCATTGGATTGATCATGTTTTCGAGAGGATTTGTGATTGAATTTTCCATTGATCAGTTTGTGTCATAGTCTAAAGCCTCAAAGGAGATTTTTCAAGGGTGCTAGAGGTAAGTTCTTGAGCTCTTTGGAGGTTAATACTGAAGATGCTATTGTGTAAGCATGGCTCTCTATGCGAACATCTTTTGTGTGAATGTTACAAAGATGATTGACTACGCGTAGTGGAATAATTTATCATGCGCAGACCTGGAAGAAGGGTTTGTTTACAGTCCTCTCAAGGGTGGATACGATAATGAGGACAAAAATTTTGAAAATAATAGCTCTAGTGAATATGCGCACTCTTCGAAGAAGAGGAAGTCTCCTGAGATGAAGTTTTACGGATCACGGAGCCTTGACCATCATTCGGTTCCACATCCACTCCAATTCAAATTCATCTCCTGATCATCCATTCCACCTCCACCTCCACCTCACCCGAGGGCGCAAATATGGTGTGTCTACGAAGCTACCTACTTTCACGGGCATTGGAAATGAAGATATTGAGCAATTTTGGTTTGTGAATGATGTTTTATGGAATTACATCGAGGTTAATGACGATGATGTTAATAAAAGTGCAGTTAGCGATGCTTTCCAAGATCACGTTTTGGGTACAGCAGTATATAGGATATGTACAAGAAAACCTTAATGCCACTGCGGATGAATTGAAATATTCCCTAAAATAACAATTCGAAAGCCTAATTCATATGCGTGGTGTGTTACGGAATTTAAATACGTTCACGGAGACAAATGAATCGGTGCGAGAGCAGATACGGTAAAGTGCACTATCAAAGATGGTGGATTCACTATCGATGATACCCAACACAAGGAGTGGTTTAATTCTATGCTACTCCCACATACTGCGCCAACCATTGGGTCAACAAAATATTTCCACGTACGGACGAAGTCGTGGATATTGCGATGAGGTAGAAGCTATGCCAACATCTTTTTTGCTTGGAACTCAGCGATTCGGAAGTCGGTTAGAAGAAATGAATTTGGAGATTTAGAATACGCACGGAGATAAAGGGCAAGGGTGTGCGTAAGTACGGTGCATATGATGTAAAGTTGTTGAGCATCATAAATATCAATGTCATGTCTTTAATGATTATCTAAACAATAGGACCAAGCCCACTAATGACACGACAAGGTCGGGCGGGATACCTTTAGTATGGTGTGTGATACTGCGTACGTATTACGGTCTACATACGATAGATTTATGTCCGGGGTTGGAAAATATATGCACGAGCTAGTAGTTGTTTTGTAGATTATGTTAGTCATTAGGACATGATGAACAACAACTTTGTCGAACACCGGCATGATGTTGGACAAAGCTAAAATATTCGTGCAGGCGTGGGGGATTTCGAACGGAAAGAGGAAGAAGGGACGCGGATACGGTACGAGTGGGGAAGGGCGGGTCATTTTCTATAACTACGGAGATGTTGGTCACTATGTGTGTGACTTTCCAAATCCAACGTGACAATCATTCATGTATTGTTGATAGTTTGACCATGTAATAGAATATTGTCTTGTTTTGTTGCTAAGATGTAGGAGAAAAATACGCAAACTGCGACGTTGAATCTTCGGATGGTTCGAGAAGAAAACCGCGAGGAATATTGTAGCATGAATGTGGTCACTAGGAGTTTTGCAACCACTAATGAGGATGAGGAAAAATCTAGATAATGACCTTTGGATTCATAAGGCACCTAGGAACAAGGATGGTTTGATTTACAACATGCAAAGGAGACTTTTTTGAAGCGTGAAAGGGCTTTGCGAAGGAAGCACATCAACATTGGGTAAACCCATGGAGGTAGGAGTAGATGATGAAATCAAGCCATTTTTACAAGCTTGCATTAAGTTGCTTCTGAACAAAAAAGTGGTGGATAACCTTCAAGAATTGATGAAAAGCGCACCGAAAAGGGCAACCTACGATAGAACATAAATATGTCAAAAAAATCTGTAATAATAAGAAAATAATGGAGGCGAAGATGTGTGTGAGCGCTCGGACGGTGCTTATGAGATGGATCAAGTTATTCTAGATATAGGGTCTAACAAATTTATTACCTAAGAAAACTTGGCCGGTGCATGGAGGGCAAGATGGAGTGGTATACCACATTCAACTACATGGAAAATTAATATAAAATCATTCCATTAGGAGAGAGCTATCCTGGGTAGTAGTCGGTGTTGAAGGTGTTAAGGTAGTTGTGATTTTGAAGTTATACAAATTGTGGATGATATTTGTATCCTTATCCTACATTGTTAGGATTGGATTGGGCTATTAGTATGTAGGTATCATAAAACCGAAGAGAAGAAGGATGGAGTTTAAAAACAATGGAACCGGAAGTCATAATTCACATAGATCTTGCGGAGAAGAATACACCAGTTTTTACACATGTTGATGATGATATTGACCATATACATAAGTTGACTTTGCGTGAAAAAGATTGGATCGACCCAATGGCTGATGGAAGGCTTAATTTTGAAAAGGACAACTCTTTCTTCTCATATTCTGACGGAAAAATTGAAGGCTTGGTAGAAGACCAATTACATGAAGTATACGCTGCTGTTTTGAAATCAAGTGACTATATCTCTTCGGTGCATAACATCGGAGGTAATTGAATTAACTCATTGTTATGATGGTTTAACTAATGTAAATAAGTTTTTGGGGAGAACTTGAAATAACTATCCTTGAAGGACAAAGATTCCATGCCTTGGATCTCGGACTACGCTACTCTGACACGATGGTGGGAGACTCATAAAGAAAAAATGGGAACACCGGGATGATTGAGCGTGAATGATGAGATTACGCTTTCGGTGTCAACTATCGAGAATGGAAGAAGTCTACTGCGGAAAGGATGATTCCACCTGGAGACATTTGGCTAAATGGAGTGAGGTATAGGGCATAGAATCGAGACTTGAATGGGTCCACATGTTAATTCATACGTGGGGAAGGTACCTACTAATTGGTATCTAGAGATAGAGTTGCCAGAAATTGCTAGTGAATGTTCTACGTTGATGGAGAGTTTCATTCTAACCTTGAAATTTGAGAGTGGGTTTGTTAAGATTGGTAAAGCATTGCATGATATTCAAGAAGTTATCTTTGACACAAAAAATCCAATAGTGAAGCTGACGCTTCGCCGACACAGGATGCACAAATAAAGGATATTGTTAATTGTGAAAATATGATGGTTGAAGAAAATGAAAAGATCCAAGGAATATCATAATTCTAAGTCTAAGGGATAATGCTGGAGTTTCTAGGCCCTCGATCACTTCACTAGATGTCCATGACGCTTAAATATTCGGAAAGTGAATATTGGATTTGAAAACTAAAGTTGGAAAAGATTTGAGATTGTTGGGATGATGACACGGTAGGAAAAGGTTGTTGAGGCTGTGATAGTGTGTCAATAATTATTCCCTATGAAGTTCTCGAGTTGAAAGGAATAATTGGAGAGCTTGGAGTCATGAATATCACTTTGAAACTTGATGTGCACCTAGTGAAGCAATACCCATATAGATTAAATACAAAATATAAGCGAGAAGGTGAAGAAGATTTTGATAAAATGGTTCTTGCGGGGCATCATAGAACAAGTGGAAAGAGTTTGATTGGGTGGTTCAATGGTGGTGCAAGATAAGAAGACAAAAGGAGAAATGTGATTTGACACTTGAACTTTGCGCAAGTTGAATGATGCTTATGTACATGATCCATTCCCAACTCCATTCTCTGATTATATGCTGGACAACATCGAGGGACAAGAATTTTATTCATTCACGGATAGTTTCTCGAAGGTATCATCGAATCGAGTTGCGCCGGAGGATCACAATAAGAGTACCTTTACAACAAAATGGGGATCTTTATAGTATACAACATGCCCTTTGGCTTGAAGAATGCACTGCCATCTTCTCGCATGTAGTAGTAGTTGTATTCAAGGAGTATATCCATAAGTTCCTAGAAGTATACTTTGATGATTGGACTATTTTGAGCTGTTAATGCATATCTCAAATACGCTTAATGCTAGATACTTGTAGAAAGTATCAAATCTCACCTAAAAATTGAATGTATGTATATTCTGTGTGCCATTTAGGATATCAATTGGTCACATTTTTGTCGACGAGGTTGATGGTAAGTCTGCTTAATCATAGTGATTGTTAATTTGGAGAATACTTGCGAATGTCAAACAATTGCGCTCAATATTGAGGCACAACGGCTGTTATTGAAAGTTCATTCGGGGTTGTACCCTTATAAGCAGAAATAGCAGAGGAAATTTCTCAAGAAGGATGCAACGTTAACGGGATGAGTAATGTCGGAAGAGTTTGAATTGTCGAAGAGAAATATGGCCACGATGCCCATTCTAATCTTTCCAAATTGTTAAAAGGTATTTCATGTGCATGTTGATGCCTCTTTGTATCGCGCTCGAAGCTGTTTAGCACGGTGAAGAGATGGAGAGATTGATAATCTATTTCCTATGCCAATCGAAAGCTCTCAAGTGCAAAATGGAATTATTCAACCACGGAAAGAGAAGGATTAGCGATGGTGTATGCATTGTAGAAATTACACCACTACCTATTAGGAGGACATTTCAAGATGTTCTTGATCACTCTTATTTAGTACCTTGTCGATAAGCCTATGTTGGAGGTGAAGATCTCACAGGGTGGTTGTTACTATTCTAGGAGTATGAATTTGGAAATAATTGTGAAACCGGAAGGCTGAATACTATGCCAAACCATTTATTACGCATTGAGACTAGTGAAGAACATACTAGCTTGGAGGAAGGATTACCGGATACCGATTGTTTACAATCGAATGGTTGACGGCCATTTTCTTGATATTATTTAGTTCTTAACTATTCGGGCCAGTGCACAGGGAATATACATTACAAAATAAGAAGTATCTTGTGGCGTGCTGACAAACTTCACTATTATTGTTGGACGGGTTGTACGAAGAGGTGTGAACAAAATCCTACGAAAGATATGTTTTAGAGCATGAAAGGCATGACATCTTAGATGTGGCGCATGGAGGGGTTAACGACGGTCACTATGTAGAAGAAGCAGGCCACCAAAATATTTTGTGAGCTGGGTTGTGGTGTCCCATTGCCACAATGATGACTATGCACATTTTGCGCACATCAGAGTGTATGCCCGGAGGACAAAAAATCCATTGCGCGAGAGATGATATGCCCATGCATCCACAAGTGCTATGAGAATTTGAGAAATAGGCCATAGAATTTGTGGGAACTATTAACGCTCCCGGAAAGAAGAGTGGTGTGCATTACATAATCAAGTAGGATTATGTAACGAGATGGAAGCTTAGATAAGCTAGTAAAGGATTGTCTTTAACGGTTCTGTTCTACACTTCATATTTGATAATATTGTGACCCACTTTGGATGCCCTAAGATTCTAATAAGTGATCGAGGGCACACACTTTGTGAATGAAACCATTGAAGCATTGATAGATGACTTCGGATTCATCATCGAGAAGAGAACTCCATATCACCCATAGGAAAATGGTGCGATGGAAGCTTTCAACAATATATCGAGCGCATGAAATTATTTTCAATGCTAATGAGAATGATTGGGATGAGTGCATACCGTAGTTCAGGCATATAGAACCATATGTAAAGTTGTTAGAAGGACACCATTCTTGATGGTGTATGGGCAAGCATTTGTGTTTCTAATGGAGTACATTGTTCCCATTACGAGCATCGCAACATTCACAAATATGGTAGAAGCATATATTGTGGAGGAATGGTTGTCGCGATTTGGTCGCACTTGAAGAAAGATCGATTTATCACAAATTTCATCATCAAGTTCAATAGGCACGTGAATAGGCATGACACTTGATAGGCACATCTTAAAGGTATTTAAGGAATATGATTTGGTCTTGTTGTATGATAGCAAGTTTGCGCGTCACCCGAAGTTCAAGATGCATTGGCTAGGGCCATATATTGTTAAGGAGATCAACGATGGAAGTGTAGTGCACTTGACCATATTTGAGTGGAAATGTCTTCCCGAATGTGTCAGTAGAGCTAATTGAATCCATATGGGGATGACCCTCTCCCTGCGTGCACCAAATAACTATGTGGACGAAGTATTGGATCTTCACGAGAAGGGATGGTGGATGTGAAGACAGGTGCGACGTGCATGCGGTAGCTATTGGAGAGGTTGATTGGGTCATAGAGGTGCCAAAATCTGGGCGGAACGGTAAATCTAGAAAAAAGATAGTTTTATTACCATTTTAAGGGAGCATCTAGGTTGCATTCAATGTGGAATTTTACCATATTTGTAACCATTTTTTCATTTGTGGAGACACATTAATGCATAAGGGATCGTTGAAGACATGCAAAAACTATAAATATGACCTAAGGGGTCGCATTAGTTCCCTTTGCTTCTGTGTGTATTTTGCTTTTGTGAGCTCTCTAGTGTTGCAAGCTACTAATTTTCCATGTCTATTCTAGATACGAGATTTGAGGAGGGGTTGCATCATAGGGGTCTCGAGTGCGTTATCCCTCCCCTAGCATGACAACTACGCACCATAAAGAAGATCTTGCCAGCACGGTCGCCGAGACTCCTACACCGCTAAAACCAAGAAGAGTCGGACATCGGGGACTGTCGTCCCCTATAGATAAGACTCTAAGCGCACTCCCAATACGGTTGAGCACCAAAAGAGACCCATGGGCGGGCTTCCACCGAGACCATCATGGAGGAGGGGGATGTGATCAAAGTGGCCCCATTCTCGCCGATTTTCAACCTATGTCGTCTTTGCGCGCGAGCATTAGTCAAGATCACGAAGGATCTTGAAAAGTGTGGTCTTATATTAACATGCCTTTGTACGAGAGGGTAACACAATTGAAGCGTATGTTAGATAAATTATTGCAGTGAAGATGGAGGATTGAGACCTCGGTACTAAGAAATTTCTAGGCTAACTTTGAGCAATACCTATACCGCATACATTAATGTTGCACATTGGGTTCAACGCTGCGTATGTTTTGTGACATGGAATAACTGCCCTCTCATGGATCCTAACTACGCGTTGGCCAAAGAGACTAAAGCACCTTAGTTTTGGTCTAACAACAATCATGATTCCAACAAGTGGAATCGGAGCGACAAGTCTCGAGTTCCGCTCACCGGCTCGCGTTGGGCGGAGATTGTTGGACATTAGGTTCAATGCTCCACATGTGTTTCGCGACATGGAATAACCACCTCTCGTGGACCGGGGACTGCGGCGATTCTAGCAAAGACTAAAGCCTACAAGTTTTGATCTAATGGAAATCATGATTCAACACTTATGAGGGGGACTCGTGCATGGAGGCAAAGCAATGGGTGTTGGGCACCGCACGGGGGCAAGGCTTTAATTTATTGTTGACGGTCACATTTGGGTGCTGACGATAAATATATGTGTGTGAAAATTGCTCATGCTAGTGCATGATGATGCTTTGTAGCTGGAGATAACGCATACCCATTAATGTTGCATTGATCCATCGGATCAGCGACTTGCTTGATCAAGGCATGAATCCCATTGTTTGTTCGGAGGAAGGAACGAGGAAAAGAAAGGTGGCGGACAAAATCAAGGTGGTGACCAAGTGTCGCACCATAATAGAGGATTCATAGTCGGTGAAATCAATGTCCTAGTCGTCCAATTTGGGACGCTCATCTTTGCCTAGAAGATGATGCGAGAAGTGTGGGCCTAAGAAATTCCATGCACGAAGTAATTGGACTTGCGGGATAGTGTGAGAAAGAGTCGTCTATAAATAGGTGTAGTATTTGTGCAAGGAATTTTGGAGAACATGCGTGAGGCACAAGAGAAGGGAAAGAACTTCTATTATGCTTTGATCATGCGGTTGATAACCCTTATTGCAAAAGAACTAGAGGAAACGTAGTTTCCGACATAGAGTAGTAGATGTGAAGTCGCGTAGTATGCCACATTGTGGAGTTCCCTCTTTGTCCCCACACCGCATCATGGAAAAAAAAAAAATATTTTGGGTCTTGTTAAATGCCTCAATATTTCGAGGTGATTCAATCCAAACCGAGGTTGTCTCCAACTTTGAATGAGTACTACAAGTTGATTGCGTATTTTAAATCCACATTCCACAACATTCACATCCACAAAAGGCTTTGACGCAATTGAAGGAACTTGGTATGAATTTCTGTATCTCGTCACCGAGGACGATTTGTTGTGTGTCACTATAGAGTGGTCACCAGCTTGGTTGGAGTTTCCCACACCATGGAAGGTGCATATACCTCTTTTTGAAGACGCTCACCAAGCCTCGCAGGGTATAACCTGCGAGAAGACCATTGAAGCGAGCCGCAGTGACTACAACCGGCGGAAACAATTGACCTGAGAACCTTCATTGCACCTAAGAAGAACAATATTGGTCCTAAGGAGATAGGCGATGATGGAAGTACGGCCTTCAACGGGAAAAAAAGCGCGGTTCTCCGTCGCCCAGGAGGATCGAGGAAGAAACACAAGGTTCCCAAATCCTTTAGAAAGAAGAAATGACAACGACGGGGATGATTTCAATGAGATGACCGGCACGGTCATGAAAAAAATTGAGCATATGTGGACGGACCTAGAAGTTTAGTACATGGTTGCACTCTCGATGGGTGTAAGCGAAATCCAATAGCTGAAATGTCAAGCGGGCACAGTGTAGGCAAAAGCAGCACAAGTGAGCCAGTTACAAGCGAGCGTGTACCATTGCTTTAAACGCACGGCCCATAATTTTTTGCTTGGTTGGAGGGCCACTTGGTTCAAATTCTTTGAACAAGCCATTCGAGTTGAATCTGACTTAACACGCCTGTCAAAGCTACCGGAAATAAATGTTGATTTGACTATGTTTCATGTGGGAAAACTACATATGGTCCACAACATGATCGTGGATGAGCTACGGTTTCGAGAGCTCGCGCACAAGCATCATTGAATCGCGGTAGCACACGGTGAACTGTGGCGGAAGCAATGAGACCTTTGTAGAAGCATGTCAAGTGGTCGAAGGCTCTGACATGCGCCGAAGAAAATATCAACCAAGCTTGTGATGATGTGCTAGCGGTCCCCACCATCACCCCGATAGATAAATTAAAAGGTTTGGCCATTGCTAAGCCTCATCGAGAGGATTAAGCCATGCGGGTGGAATTCAAACACTGAATCGCCGATATTCGGTAATTTTGCAGCCGGAAACCCCACCAAAAGTTAGAGCTCGAGAGGGTTTACGAGGTCAAGCAGGATTCTGAGATAGCATATCTCCTAGTGATTTTATGGTGTGGCCGGTTATTCGTGGGCGATGGGTCTCTTGAATTCAGTTCATAATGACCCAATGGTCTAGCGGTACACAATAGAGTTGCACATCAAGGAGAAACAATTTTTTGATATTAGGATGGCAGCGCCACCCTCGTGATTGCACAATATCTCGCACAGCACTACATGAGGTCCGGAGTAATACAAACGAAGTAAAGGGACCTACATCGAAGAACAATTTATTGAAGCAAGGATGGAGTCATGGGCTGAGGGTCTCTACAACTATCACAAGCTTGTTGGATGGCGTGTTGAAAGACACTTCAACAAAGTCGAGAGAAGTATTGAACTTGCTACTAAGGGGCCAACTAAAAAATGGTAATTGAAGCACGGGGAGCTATTGCGTGAAGGTCTCGAGGGTGGTGTTGCCCGCTAAAAACACATTGCTACGTGCTAAGCAAAGATGAAGGAGTCGACCCCATAGTGACTTCGAACGAGTCATAGGTTTGTGTTAGGGGCCTATTGTGAGCGAGGTCACAGGAGGTGAATTTTAAGTAACTTTTTTTATGTAATTTGGATATGCACACTACGCCGGAAAGGTAAAGGGGCTGAGGAAATTCAAAGTCCTCTTTTATGTTAATGGGTTGTAAGGGTAAGTTGTGGGCCTCAAACCATGGTTTGAGATCATAGTATATCGCAACGGATGAATATTAATATGAATGAATCGATTCTAGTAAATGATCATGATGTTTTGGATCTAAGTAAGTGTTTATCGGTTAACATGATAAATTTTTAAAAAATTTGGGTTGGGTGAAAGGCTCTTTGTTGGTACGTGTGCGAGAGATGTAATCGTGGGCACATGTGCGGACTCCACTAGTTGTGTGTGCGAAGGAGTAATTATGAGAAAAGTTTCAACTTTTTTAATATACTAAAATATTTTGAATCCTAGTAAATATTGTTTTTTGGCGAAGCAAATGTGTTATGTCGAGATATCTGTATCTTTATTATTTCTTTGAGATGCTTTACTTCTATTATGATTGATTATATATACGAGTAAATATGTCCTTTTATGCATGAATGTCTGTTGATGGTTAAGTACATGAATAGATGCCTTAAAGTTATTTTTTGTTGTGTAACAGAAGCTCCAAAAAAGAGAAAAGAGAATGTCAACGCCTTGAAATGAGCCACTTAGAAACCTCAATAAGCCATAGATGAACAATTCTTGGATGATACAATTCACAAAACCTCCTTTCTATATATAGGAGTCCATGGGGCCATAATGTAATCTGAGAAGTGGGCCCCGATGTAATCCTAACCGACCTAACAATAATAATTTAAGGGCACGATAATAACAAAATGGGGGATTCTGAGGTACAATAATAATAATAAGGGGTTTACACTAACAATAATAAGGGGCTATACTAGTGATATAGGGACCTAACATGCCCCTCTCCTTCAAAAAAGTGTTGTCCTCAACTTACTTGGGTAACTCGAATTATTACCTTGTAAAATTCTCATCCTCCCATGTAGAATCTTCGATTGGGTAAGTTCTTCCACTTGATGAGATACTGCGAAATTGATCGATTAAAACAGATTTTCGAGTTGTTTTCCATGGGCTTCCTTCGAGTTCCAATATGATTTTCCTTCCCCATCAGGATTGAAATATTTTGTTTGAGCGGAAGATTTTCACCTATAACCTTCTTTAAGCATGAAACATGGAAAAGCTGGATGTACTCGCGAAGAGCGAGCTCCAATTTGTATGCCATAGTACCAATCTTTTGCAACACCTTGTAAGGACCATAGTACTTTGGCGATAATTTATTATCCTTCTTTGCTTGCTTGAGGGACATTTGTTTGTATGGTTGTGGCATTAAAAATACCGATCTTCTACATCAAAACTTCTCTCGCTACGATGTTGATGTTTTGTTGTTTCATTCGATTTTGTGCCAAATTAGGTTATCTAAGAGTTGAAACTTCTTGCTGATGCTCGATGTGATCTTCCTTTGCTTGAACCTTCGAATTTTCCCTTAAAGATGATGTGATGGATGGTGGATGATATCCATAAAGTGCCATAAATGGGGTCATTTTTTATTTTGCAGTGTGGAAGAAGTGTTATACCACCATTACGACAAGAGGTAACTCACTTGACCCATTGTGTTTGTTTATCGGATACAAAACAACGAAGATATCCTTCCAAACATTTATTTACTATCTCAGTTTGACCATCGGTTGAGGATGATAAGATGAGCTATGAGCTAATTGAGTACCCAAACAAGAAAATAACTAAAGTCAAGGAATTTCCGGTAAAAATGGGATCTACAGCAAGCTCACAGTAACCCTTGGGCTTCCGTATGACTTTTGAATTCTGTCCATAAATGTAGTAGCAGCGCTTACTTGCTTTAAATGGATGAGATAATGCACAAAAGTGTGCATACTTGGTAAGTCTATCAACTACCACCATGATGACACTCTTTCCTTCGGACTTAGGTAGGCCTGTGATAAAATCCATTGGAAATCTCCTCCCAACGTTGACTTGGAATGGATAAAGGTTAGAAGTCTGTAAGGGTCTTAATTGTTTCCACTTTATTCTGTTGGAAAACCAAACATTCCGCCACAAACTTTGGAATATCGATTTAAGGCCATCCCAAAAAAATTATTTCTTCACCACACAACAGTAATTTTTTAAAAATCCACAGTGTCCTCCTAAAGGAAGTGTACGGTCTGGAGAGAATCTTTGTTTTGGTTAAGAATTCTTACAAAGATATAAGCGATCTTTGTACCATAAGGAATCATTTTTCCAACTAAATGTATCTGGATATTATGAGATCTTGTTGTAACTTTTGAATGAGTATCCATACATCTTTGTCCTTCTTCCATTCATCTCTTGCTTCAATTATCCAGTACGGTTTGGATAATGAAAATGACACAAAGCAATGTTCCACCTCTTCATTCTTTCTTGAGAGTGCATACGCAACATTCGGCTTTCCTTTTTTGTAGATTGTTTCAAAGTCGTAACCCAACATCTTTGTGACCCATTTGTTCTTCGACGATAGTCTTTGTTCCAAAAAGTGTTCCAGGGCCATCATGATCAGTTTTTACCTTGAAGTGTCTTCCCATTAGGTAAGTTCGCCATTTCTTTAGTGCATGTAGTATTGCTAACATTTCCTTCTCATAAATAGGTTTCTGTAAATACTTTCCTTTGATTGGACGACTTTCAAAAGCAATGGGTCTTCCTTCCTGCATTAGCTGCACCAATTCCATTTTCAAGGCATCATTCCACAATAAAGTTTTTTGTGAAGTACGGTGTAGCTAAGACCGGTGCTAGGCACATTGCCTCTTTAAGACGTTCAAAGGCCCTTGAATTGCTTGAGAGTCCATGAAAAATGCTCTTTCTTCAATAATGTTGTTAAGTCTGCTATTCTCCCATAATTCTTAACAAACTTGCGATAATACTGTTAACCAGAAATCCTGTAACTACTTTATGGTTGTGGGAACTTTCCATTTCCTTAATGGCTTTAATTTTGTTAGAGTCCACTTTAACACCCTCGTGAGATACAATATGACCCATATATTCCACCTCTTGTACTCCAAAGAAACATTTGGACTTTTTTGCATATAATTGTTTCTCTGCAGTAGTTTGAGCACCTGTCAACATGTTCAACATGATCCTTCAAGACCCTGTTTTGTGGGTGTTATGTCATCAAAAAATACTGCTTTTAAATTTTCAGAGGTTTGAAAATGGAATTCATCAACCCTTGAAATGTAGAAAGGTGCATTAGTGAGCCAAAACGCAATAAAAATTCATAATGACCCTCATGAGTTCGAAATCTTTGTTTTTGGAATATCTTCGGTCTTCATTCTAATTTGATGATATCCTGACGAAGATCCAACTTGGTAAAATAAATTGCTCCATATAATTCATCCAATAATTCATCAAATCACGGAATGGGAAATTTATCTTTAATGGTGGCTTGTTGAACTCCTGTAATCACGGACACATTCGCACGCAGTCCATCCTTCTTGTGTACCAATACTACGGAAAGCGGAAGAAAGAACTTTGGTATGGATTTCGGTTCTGACCTCTAACATTCTTGAAATGTCCATTAATTTAAATAAAATGGAATGTCTATAGGCCTGACATGTTTGGAAGGACAGCTTCACGGAACAAATGAAATGGCATGATCACGATCACAGGCAGATGGACCTCATGAATTCAAAGCACACCTTGAAGATGATTGTCAAAGACTTGTTAGAGATAGAAATGAATGATTTTGATGTTGGGCATTTCTGTTGAGCATAATTGTGCAATTCTTTATATTCTTCATTGGCTGTCATGACAGCCAGAGCTTGTATCCTTCTTTATTCCCCACAATACCCGTGGTCATTTGCTTTATTAAGAAAAGTTTCAAGAAAGATTCTTGAAAATTAAAAATACCGTCTGGATTGTAACCATTTGTGCTCCTAGTACAACATCAGCACCCTCATAGAATAAGCAAACATTGAGACTGATCTCAATACCTGTTCCCCCATGGTGGTACGATATTATGGCATTTTTCCAAAGCAATTTATAGTTCCTCCATTTGTATCACTTGACGATGCAGTGCTGGTGCAAAGAAACAATTTGGTCCTTGGCTACATGCAATAGACCAGAAGTGTCGATTTTCTGAATCAATCAACACTATTACCCTTTTCTTCTTTATATGTCCTTCTATCTTGAGAGTTTGAGGAGTGGTAATTCCTGCCAGTGCATTACACGATATGGTCGGATTCATTTCTTCCTCTTCTAGGGTGGTTCCTGGTGTTATATCCTCTTCTTGTTCATTTTCTTCTTCTTCTTCTTTAATCTATGTAAAAATACGTTTGTTCTCGACACACTTATGACCTTTAGTGTATTTGCTGTCTGTTTGTAGCAAAGCCACTTTTGTCTTTTTTTCTTCCATTTTTTGTGGTGTCCTTCTTGTAGGTTGTGGAAATCTAAGCGTAGCAACACTTCCTTCTTTATAGAATTGAGTGGTAGGCTTCCTTGTCGCCATAATTTTACATTCAACTTTCTTGCAACCTGAATTTTTCTCCAATGAATCAGGTTCCAAAACGCGAACTTCATGTTGGATATTTATCCTTTAAAGTGCCCTAGGAAAGAGAGATAATCTGTGTTCCTCATCGGATACGATTACCCTTATATTCAATTTTTTTGGAAGTCCTCAATGTCTTGCCCCACTAAACCCTTTTGTTTGGTTATCAATTGGGTAAAGAAGGTGTTGCTCTTTGCAACATCACTCATAATGTGCTATCATTTCATAAAAGTAAAAATTGACCAAGTGACAATTTTTTTACGGGAGCAAAGCCATTGATACCATACAAATGTATTTTGTTCTAAATGTAAAGTTGCAATGCATACTTTTGTGTGTTTTACACGTTATGGAGATCAAGAAATATTGCTCCATGTTTGTAGTATCCGTATTCACAGGATCCTTTCCATCAAAACTTCCTCATATCCATTTTTTGGAATATGGTGGTTCTTCCGTAACATTCGAGTTTGCTAAATCATGATTAACATTTATTTTGTTCTCATCGGGGGTTCTTCTCCTATATTTCCGCCATTAGGAATCATTTCTGGTTTAAGCTTGTCATCAAGCCTTCCATGTATTCTTTTAGATCATTCTTCATATTTTAGAATCTATTACCTTGATCCATATAAAATTGTAAAAAATCTCTTTTGTTCTAATAATCACATATAATGGAAGACGTTGTCGCGCGTTTGAACCAACCGATGTGGTTCATCATCGGGAGTAGGTGAGAGATCGGATCAAATCAGCAAGCTTAAATAGATGTAGAGATGTTTAAATAGCCGTTTTTTAACGGCTAGTTTGACTTTTAATAATTTAAAATGTTTTTAATAAGTAGTGGATTTCGCTACTTTTAAACCAATTAATAAATTTATTCATTTAGTTAATAAATTATTAAACTTATTAGTTTTAATTATTTAGTAAACATATTAGTTATAAATTTTTATTTTAAGTGAGAGGTTAAAAAATAAGAAAAGAAAAAGAAAAAGAAATAAATAAATAAATAAATAAAAATAAATAAAAATTAAAAATAAAAATAAATAAATATAAATATAAATAAAAATAAAAAATAAAAATAAAAATAAATAAAAATAAAAATAATAAAATGTAAATGTAAATAAAATATAAATCGAAAAATGAATATAGCAAAATAAAAATAAAATAATAATAGAATAAAATAAAAATAAAGAAGAAAAATAAATAAATAAAATAAAATATCAAACTTTCAAAAAATAAACTAAATAAATAAAAATAAAATAAAATAAATAAAAATAACTAGCTAAATAAATAAATCAAATCAAAACAAAATCAAATCAAATAAAAATAAAAATATCTAATATCTAATAAAAGAAAAAATAAAAATAAAATAAATAAATAAACAAATGCAAAAAATTAAAAACAAATTTAAAAAAAAAAAAAAAAAAAAAAATTAAAAAAAAAAATAATAAAAAAATAAATAAATAAAATCAAGGACATAAGGCGGGGAATCCAACACCTGCTAATGTTCCAACCATCATCTCTCGGTGAGATTAAGGGGTCTTTTTCGATTCTAAGGCCTCTCTTAACTTACGATGATGGAAATGGTCCAATCCCTAGCAAGAACCTTCGCCTCTTCAATGCAAATATGATGGTTAGTCTTTCGCATGTTCAGCTCGAGCGGATGAGCGGGATCTTCCATGCTTAATGTCAGCGACATGTTCGAGAAATTCTTTGATTTATGAAACGACCGATTTCGCCAATGTAAGGTATCATAGGAACAAGGAATAGCGTAGACACCTTTCCCATCCCTAGGGTCAATCGGGTCTTTAACCGATTTGAGAGAGGCTGCGAATCGTGTTAAGGGGCTTGAAAAATGAAGACACCACAATAACTGCAAGACCCTCGCAATTTTATCGGTGGTTCCTTGGAATAGAAAGGAGAAGACGTCTGCTTTGCGGGACCATTGACTAGGGTCTTTATTCTTTTTAGATAGAGGACCTTTAACAGCTGCAGAAAAGCTTGAAGGCCTTGCGATCTACTATAACCATTTCTAAGAAAGACACTTAACAGATGAGACTTTTCCCCTTCAGGTGAGACTCATCGGGAGATCCTCAACGCCCTTGTGGCCCGAGGTGTTTAGGACACCCAATTTTTGAGCGAGGGAAATGGTGTGAACTGGCTTGAAGGAAGTCTTTGCTCGGTGTGAGTTTTCTTAGAAAAACTTGATGGGAGAAAAGCCATCATCTTTTTCGAAATAAGAACGTCAAGGAAGGGAATGCTTCCATCTGTTCCACATGTCCATGGTGAATTTTATGAGTGTGATTGATCATTAAGGTGGCGAAAGAAAATATCTAACTTATCTTCGCCCTTAAACACCGACACCAAGTATCATCTACAAACCTCTTCCAAATCTTTGGTTGGAAAAGGCTTCGAGGAAAGAGCTTTGAATTCAAAGTCTTCATAAAAAATTAGCAATAATCGGGGGAACCCACTTGTGCCTACAAGTTTGCTCATGATTAAACGCTAAGCGAAGAAAGTGGAGGTTAGCGGATCCCAACTAAATGGCGGTATCGGGATCGATGATACGTTAATGACATCAATAGCCTCTTTTATGGGGATATTGGTGTGAAACTTGTTATCAAAACTGACAAACTTTGTCCTCGAGGATCCAATTTAATGCCCTTTAACTCATTAACGAAAGGAAAACGGAATCTTTAACAAAGGAGTACGTACGACCTCGAGAAACTGGGTTTATGAGCTAAATGTGGCTAGAAAGGTAAGTTGGACCACCAATGGTATTAACAATGGGACGGATGGGGCACCATCCTTATATGGATTTTAGGAAGACCATAGATTCTTGAGTAAAGGATTGCTCTCAATCAACCTCTTAGCAAGAGGCACGGAGCTACGGACTTAATAGCATCATTGACAACTTTGGAGATCTTTTTCAAAGTTTTAGGAAGTTTCCTATAACTCCCACTATTCTCCAAATGATCTAACATCTTCATCCTGTAATCCTCCTTGTTAGGGATGATAACCGCACCACAGCACCTTGACTTTAAGAACAACAATATCCTTATTATGGTTTAAGGATTTTAGAGCTTCAAACTCGGAGGCTTGCTCAAGTTGCTCTTGGGTGGCTTGGCTTTTTCTTAAGATAACCGCACAATCTTGCCTAATAATGTCTTTGGACGAATCCGGCAAGTCTCTAATGCAGGAATTCAATGTCACAAATAATATCATGGATGGGTATTCTCACAGGGCGCTAAGGAAAAATTTAAGCCTTTCTCTAAGAGACTATGTGGTCAAAAGAGAATCTAGAAAGATTAACGACATTATTTTTAGGTTATTATTAATATTATTAATCTTACTAATGGTATTATTATTTTTATTAATAAACTTATCTTTATAATTATTACTATCATTCTTCTTGATAAAATCTTTATATTTTGCTATTATAATCTTGTTTAATAATAACATTATTATTCTTAACATTACAACCAATATTATCTTAACTATTATTATTAAGCCATATATATTCTTTGCTTTCAAAGTCTTTTTCAATACCCAAAATGAGATTGATTTATACTACCTAGGTTTCGATTTATATAATTAGAGCTATTCTTGTAAAGATTAATTAAATTTCTAAAGTTAGAGTGGACTATTTAAATTTCTTTCAAAATTGTTACATGAATCAGAAATAGCGCTTCACCGTTTTTAAATAATAAAATTACCCTCCAAAGGAGGACGCGAGTTGCGGTTCGAGAAGAATGTGAAGGTTAAAAATACTGAAATGCGAATTCAGTCGCCAATCGGATCAACATTCACGTCAGCACGAATCTTCATTTGTAGACATAGACATGGCAAACCGGAAACATATCCGTTGAAAACGGGCTTTGACGGCGGAATCCATCGAAGAATGATGCGAAATCGAAGGGGAGATCTTCATGTTTTCCATGTTGTCTTTCATGTCATTCTTCAAACCGTCCATCTTCACTTCCCGCCATCATTTTAGCTTCCATGCCTTTCTTCAAACCGTCCATCTTCACTTCCACGCCTTTCTTCAAAACTTCCATTTCATTTTTTGTTGCTTTTTGCGAGAGTGAAATTTGTTACACTTGCTCTTGTAATTTTGATAGATCATGTTGCAATTCTTCATCTTCATGAGTCATAGTAGAGCCTTGAAGGCTTAATGGGTGTTGAATTCTTTTTTGGGGCCATTTTAGAATCCAATATTGATATCTATTCTACAAGATGCCCTTGGAATCAATTCAACTTGATTCTTCAAACAAGACTTATGCATTTCGGAAAAAAATACACACCTTTTACTAGCTTTGAGGAGCTGCGATATTGAAATTGAATTATCTCTGTAATTGAAAATCTTCGATATCTGAAATTCAACCCTGTAGTATCCCTCTAAGCTTCTTTCAAATGCCACGGGTCTGACTGATTTGGGATTCTCAAGACAAAGTTGTGTCCAATCTCCCACAATGACCTAATTACGGAACTGGTTACGATGCAGAGCGAACTTGTGCGACTTGCCACGTGTAAGCTGTTTTGTCCTTTGTCTCTAAAATTGATGGCCAATAAACTACAGGCTGTACTTGCGACCAATTTTGACTGCACTCCAATCAATCTCCCGGAGAGATTTATTGAACTTTTTCACGATCACCTCTTTAAGATGGGGGTCGGGGGCACGAAAAAAGAACTGCCTTCCACGGATCATATCTCTACAAATATTGCGAACCAAGATATGGGCGTTTTTGATGAATTTCCTCAGGATTTCAGGTTCGTACCATATGAATTTCAGATTCTGAACCTTCTGAAAAAAAAATTTATAAGCAAATTCCACGATGACTGTTTAGGAGCTGAAAAAATACCTGACTTCCACAAGATGATATCTCAGGGTATTGCGAACCAAACTCTGGAAATTTTTACGGGCTTCCTCAAGATTTTTTTCTTCCGCACCTAAAAATTTCAGCTTCTGAAACTTCGTAGAAAGAAAGTCATAGCAAAAATTCACGATGACCTGTTTGGGCAGTAAACCTAGAATCCAAAGCTACGATGCAAATGTTGTGTAACACGGCTCCAAAAAAAAGAAAGAAAAAGAGATATCAACGCACCAAAGTGAGCCACTTCCAGAGGGCAACCTCCAATACAGCCCATAAATAGAAAAAATTCTTGGATGATACAATTCACAAAACCTCCTTTCTATATAGGGTCCAAAGCAGGGCCATAATAATGTAATCCTAGTGGACGATATAATCTGGCCGACCTAACAATAATAATTTAAGGGCACAATAATAACAAAATGGGGGTTAGAAATTTTTAATAATAACAATAAAGGTTTACTAACAATAATAAGGGGCTATACTAGTGATATAGGGACCTAACAATTTCACATTGCGAAGATGCGATTATGTGTTATATACTCAGTGACAAAGTTGATGCGATCCATCTGCAGTATATGCATTATCTTTATTTGCGACAAGATGACTTGATAAGTATTGATCTATGTTTGCACGGATTGGTTTCCAATTTACAATAAGTTCTGTTATAAACCGATTTAGGGCCACCACATTAATTTTTTTCCTCAAGGTGCGGAAACATGGTTCTAGTAGCCCCCCATCTTGTTTCGGTGAGACTTTGATCTACGCTAGCGGTCATTGCTGAAAGGGCCATTAGTTCGAGGGTTTTTTGGTTGCACGATAAACTCCGAACACGGGTCAAGACCCCTCAAGCCAACATAGCTTCTCATCACCTATTAGAATTAAATCATTGACATCTAATACTAGGATCAATAATTTGTTAACCACAATATTGTAAGGTTCCATATTGCTTCACTTTTGGTGAAGCCCAACCCGGTGAAATAGTTGTTTGATCCTGGTGTGCCAAGCACATGGTGCTTGTTTCAATTAATAAAATGCTCACTTGAGTTTTCACACATCGACCCTCTATCGAAGGTCTCAAATAATTCGTGTTTCTCTTATACCTCTTCCTCAATCACTCTCTTAAGAAAAGTTGTCTTCACATCCATCTTATGTATCTTCCATCCCATACGAATTGAAAGTGATAATGTAGATCTAATTGAAGAGTACCTTACTATTGGAGAAAGGGTCTCATTGTAATAAATTTCCTCCCGCAGAGAACCCCTTGGCCACAAATATGGCTTTGTGTTTCTTGATAATCCCATATGTTGCTTGCTTCCACCTTATAGGTCACTAGATCCTACAAGCGACTTGTCCTGCGGCCTTGGGACCACTTCCCATGCATTTTCTTGATAATGGGAATCATATTCCTCTACCATAGCATCAACCCATACTGGTTAATGCAAGCTTATTCAGATGAGATGGCTTAGTATCTACACTCTTACTCATAAGAGCCATAGCCAATGTGTCGATACGGTGACCTCCTCTTCCTTCATTGTGATGTGGGTGCTCCCACATTCTCTCTAACATCATACATCAATATTTCAACCTCTCTAGTATGCTTCCTTCGATCTTTAGATGTTACGCCTTATCTCTTATTTCACTAAGTTATATTATAAACACTCCCACTGCGATATCTTCTCCCACTCCCACTTAACAAATCGGTAGTTGTTCCTGGCTCTTGGGAAGGCCTAGAGTGCTGAGTACGACGAAAGTACTTGAGAGACTGTTAAGCAACACTCGATCTCAATACGACTTTGGGTGAACACAGTCAAGTACTTTGGTATTGTGTTGCCATTATCCATCTTGATCTTGCGAATATTTTCCTTCGAGTTCCAACTTCTTATGGTCCTATTGTTCTAAAAAAGTTTGTCAAAGGCCTTCCACATTGCATATGAAGTTTCCTTCTCATGGAAGTTAGAAAATGATGTCGAACTCTTCCCGATTTGGGATCCTTCTCTCCTTTCGCATTTCTTTGAGTTCGTGAATCTTGAGCATCGATTGCTGGAGAGCTTAGTAATATCATTGTCTATGGATTCACTCTAGCTCGTACCATATCTTCCAACACTTTCTCCATCTGTCCTTCCAAGCTATGTAATTTGAGCTTCCCTCAAGGGCATACTCAAGTATCAATCCATAGAACAAAATATTGTTGACCACAAAGAATAGTCTGGTCAATTCACCTACAAAGACAAACTCTTATTCTTCTATTCTTTAGTGATTTAAGATCCGATACCATGTATAAAATCCTTGTATATTCAAACTTCTAATTGTAATTTTCTAAAACAGACTTGAATCTACTCTACTAGTTTCGGAAACCAATTTAAATTGCAAAATCCTGAAAGCATACAAGAAGAAAAAAATTCAATCAACACATTACATAATGATTTCTTGAGAAGCCACAACTAAAAACCTTGCTATTTGTATGTTCATTAGTCATAAAATATAAGTAATATTACAACTCTTTTCTCATGCCAGAGTGATCTTGCTATCTCTATACGTCTCCTGCTTCCTAGACAAGTCTTGGCCAATACTTAACCAAATTTTGGCTTTCCAAAGTCCCTATTTCCTTGCATTGTTACCTTGGGAATTGTCCACCTATTAATTAGGTAAATACCCATCCAATACTACATGATCCATCATGGAACTTCCTACGGCATTTGCTGCACCACCCGGTACAATTTGGATGATTGTACCTTCAGCTCGCATCTTTCCCTGGCCACCAATTTGGATGATTATATAAGCGAAAGTACACTTCCCCTTCGAAATCCAATCTCCATTGGTCAATTCTTAGTTTACACACATGAATGAGTTATTTATGGATGATTTATCGATTATACGGTTGATCACTAAGTGTGATTCAAGACACTTTACGATCTTCCACTAGTTCCTCCAACGGTTGGAACTAGTTAAGCGGCTTCTTAGATAATTTGAATTGATGGTACAACTCAAAATAAACTCAATCGAGGATCCTAAAAAGTAGGAACCACTCTACATGACTCAATTTAAACCCTCAACTGAAATTAACTAAACAAACTAAGTCAAACTATCTTAGTTAACTCGTACAAGTTGTCGTGAGAAGTGGAATTACAATTTTCTTCTAATTTATTGAGGAAAATTAAATTAGAGTCTTTCTTATTGACATTTTTCCAACAAGGAAATGTGAAGAATGCATTACTAAATTACCTTGTGTATGCTCTCATTATAAATACTCAAATGATTGATGATTTCATTTGCATTATGTAGTGAAGTTATCAAATTTCCATCATGAAGAGAACAAAGTCCACATAACATTGAATTCTTTAATGTTGTGTATGCTTACCTGTACTAATGAATATGGTCACAGGTGTATGATTCCTCAAATATTGAGGAACCTCATGAATTTGGTGAGAAAGTTTGTAGTATCAATGCTTAAAATATAGATGAAATTGTTTTGAATTCATCAAAGGCTTCACATTCTTCTTAGACCATCCTAAGCTTTGTCTCAAATACGGATCTACAAAGCAAGAAGGGATAAAATCCCGATTCACTCTAAAAGATGTTTGAACCTCAAGATATTTTGATCCTCCTCGATTACTTGGTAGATTCGAATTCAATATGGATCTGGGTTGCTTTAATTAATTAAAAATATAATTATAATTAATTTGTTTTATTTATTTTTATTTTATTTTCATTTTTATGTAATTTTACGGAGTCAAAATTTTTTAATTAATAATTAGATTTATTATTTTATTTTATTTTATTTTACTTTATTTTTATGTAATTTGGCTGAGTAAAAATGTTTACCTGCCATCGCAAGGACAAAACGAGACAACATCTCTTCCATATCGGGCTGGAAATACACTTCTCGGCACAATTACTAAGAAATTTCTAATGGTACTAGTAGAAATTACATATAACTTAACCTATTTATTGCAATGAATTCATTTTTTTTCGGTGTTGCTTGTTTGAAAAAAATTAGTGGCACATTATTTATTGCAATCATTGGTGTGTAACATGAAACCTCAACAATTTTTGTGCCTATTTGCTATTAGAATATGTAGAGAAGTTATTTATTATAGTTCACGGTGTGGTGGAACCCTCTAAAATAAAAAATAATCCAATTTCCTTGAACATGGGAGAGAACTATGAGAAGTAAGGAAGGACTTGGTAATCATACTATCTAATGATTAGCACGAATACCGAGGTATAGATGCACTCAAAGAAAATATTATTAACATGGAAAACTATTTCATTGGGGTTCTATAGATAATTTTTATAAAAACTACTTTTACTTGAGTCTAACCAAAGAGAGGATAAAACATGTTGTCTTAAATATTTTAATATAGGTAGACTGGGTTCGGAAACGGAGGTGTTTAAAAATGATTTTGCCATAGTCTAGCAATTTGTTGGCACTTTCACCTCTCTTGATAAGAAAGCGTCTCACCCAAAATAATGACGAGACTTCACAAAAAATAAAGGGATCAGAATGATATCAATGAATGGTTCAAAAAATAATCCATCCATTACATACATACATCATATAATTTATCACAATTTCATATTTAATGTAATCATAAATAAAATAGGGAAAAAAAGAATAGCGAGGAGATAACATAAAGCATTGAATTATAATATATAAAACAGTTAAGATGCCCGAAAATCCATCGATTATTTGAACACAAACATTTTCTCATAACACCTCTTTCACGTGCCTTGATCGAACGGATCATTAAATTATAAGGCTCTTCATTAGATGTGAGATCTTGGACCACTGTGGATCATAATACAAAATAGACTTTGGAGATAGATCGTAAACATTTAGAATTTGTTCAATTATCACACAAAAAATTTCAACATATGCTCTTGAATCTCTTTCTTTCTGTCATATTTTCTTGAGCTTCTTATAGATTTCCTTTCCTTGATCATTCTCGCTTGATGCGGTCCATTTTAATGATTCTAGTTGTATTGGTCATTATTACCTTTGATTCATTCAAATTCCAGTGCACTTATCCTTCTTTTATGGCCTTTGCAAATTCCAATGTAATTGATTTTTTATTTTCACTCAGCACATTTTATTTCAATCATTCTCGTTTAAGGGTTATTTCAACTTCATTCACTTCCCATTTTGGAAATATCTTGCGCAACCATTTCGACCAAAAATGCGATAATTTTTTCCAAATTTGTTGTAAAAAAATGGAGCCAAGAAGTCCAGGCCACGGTTGTTGAATTGTCCTCGAGTCAATATTCACGGCATGACCTTCTGCTTGTTGTTGCAACATTTCTTCTTGCGCCTCCCCTTCTTGTTTTTTCAATTGTGTTATTGGATCACCTCCAAATGAAGGACCCAACTCATGCATTTCTTGTGGTAAATCGATTTTAAAAGCAAGGTAACCATCCATATAAAACTTCCAAGAATCCATAAGAATGCCAACTTGATCAATAAATTGAGTAGTTTTCTCAACAATATGGTGTTCTAGTTGGGAACTCATCACGAATTTCCATTGAAATCGGCTTCAAAGGATTGAGTTGACGCAATTTCATAAATTTTTTTGAGAGGCAATCGAAGGTCATATGCTTGCAGGTTATGTCGTAATATTCTTCCAGGCAGTGGATTTATTTCTCTAATGCATTAATGTGAGCGAATAATTTAAACTCTTTGAATAAGGTCATTAATAACCAATACTTGGTTGAATAACTTATTCGTTTGTTGACATAACTTATAAAAATATAATTCTTCTTGACGGAAAAAAAATTCCAATATTGAGATTTAGGAAGATACGCTTGTGCATCATCAATTAGTTGGCGAAAGGAGTCCTAAGAGAAGAACCATAAGCCAAATTCTACTCAATCTCAACATTATATTGAGTCGAGGGATCTAGGAGTTCTTTTTGAACGGTTTCAATAGTATGATGCAATTCTCAATTAGAAGTCTTGAGCTTTGTGCATGCGGCCACAATATGGTCACAAAATTCAGACGGAGGACACACGAGGAAATGTACGGGAGCATACGGGACACATTGGGCCACATTATTTGTAACAGTGTTGTTCTTCAACATGTCTCTCCAAATGTTCTTTTTCATTGTGCAACTTATCTCATTACACTATGAGAGCAAGAAGTTGGTGTTTTTGTTCATATTCAAAAGCTAAAGAATTATGATGATTCTTCACATGGTGAGAAATGACTTGAATAAAATTAAGAAACTAGGAAGAGGACCAATTTTGAAGATTATTAGATGACATTTTATTAGGAAAAGGAAACCAAGCCTATAAATATTGACAATTGACCACAAAATTCTTAGAGTGAGCATGCGGTGAAGTCTCTTGTTTGTGGGTTTGTTCTTTATAAAACTAGGCATAGATACGGATTGAGTTTGCAAGGGGTAATAAAGGAAAAATATGAATTTTTCACAATAAGGCATAAGCTTCATGAAAATGAGTAGGTGTTTTGGCTAAGCTACATATTTGGGTTGCTAAGAGTTCACCGACTGAATGTCGGAGGAAATTCATTAGGTGCGATAACGGAGACGGTAGTAACAAGAATGGTATGCACATCGTACACTTCAGGTTTTCTCTCTAAAATTAAGAAGGATACAGATCGATTTCATTTCAACCTCATCGGTAATAGGGTTTTCTGTGCAGAGTTTTAAGTAATATAAGAGAGGCATGTTTTATGTGGTGATTAATCATGGGGAATGGGGAGAATTGGTTTTCAAGAAAAAATGAGGCTCTTCAACCTTTTGAGCTTTGGCGACAAAGCCTCGAGCTCTTTGTCTGTGGTCTTGTTATCCACCATTTTGTTGGTGATATCCCTAGGAGGAAAAATTCTCCAAGATGGTCATCGGTCGGTAGCTAACATCTCCTTATAGCTGCCAACTAGCTCATTGTGCCATTTCTCCACCACCTACGTACATCCATGTAGTCCCTCATCCATCTATCATGATAATATGTTTGAAGGTGGGCCTCCCAAATCTAAAGGTATGCCTTTTAATTTGGTAATTGATTATTCTAGTTTACTTATCATGGAAACTTTTGGGCATGGATTAATGTGGGGATTCAACAAAAAAGAGTGGGCTAGGTTTGTGCTCTTGTCCCATAGACTTATTTTGGATGTTACCCTTTGATCCTCGTCCTATGGATCTATTTTATTGGCCTTTAGGATTTAGGGGTGGTACTAGATGGGAAACCTTAATTTTTGGTTGCTTGGTCGCTCCCTCATCCACATGTATCACTCCCTTCCATTCATTACAACCCCATTCATCATTTTTCCCACACTTGGGTCCACATTTTTTCTTTGGGTCCCCATAGGGTTAGCCTCCCCTTCCCACGGCCCACACCTTGGGTCGGGCACGAAATGATGCACAGGAGGTTGATGCGGCTAAAAATAAAATTAAAAAAATAATTGCAAACATCCAACGAGAAAAATGTACCACAAGAATTCAAAATATGGTTGGGACAAACACATTTAGCACGTGGGGAAAAATCCAATGAATGAGCTCTACCCCAATCCCATGGCCATCTCCTGGTTCTATATACCTAAATGAGCCTCCACATTATCATTCGAAAAGAACCATAAATGTCCCAACCCATAGTGGGAAATGAACCACCCTACCTTAAAGGGATATCCGGTGCTATACATTACGGATGTGATCTTATCCTTTAATCACGACCGGTTAATCAAAGTAAAATCATAAAAGGAAAAAGGCATATGAAGATGGAAAATGTTTCAATAGGGAATTGCGAGAGGGGAGTGAATCGGTAATTATGTGATTAATTTTATTTTTCTTTGAATATATTCTTACTTATTCCCTCTACCAATGTTACTTATGAGCATTCATTCATAAATAAAATGAAAGTAAACATGAACACTCATATATTCAAAAAATGTTCTCGTAGTCGAGACACACACACACACACACATTGACATAGTTATTTTTCATGTAGAAAACCAAAGGGTAAAAACCACCAATTTGTTGTTGTTTAGATGTAAATTAAGCACCCACTTAGTTACATCGGTTTTATGCCGTGAGCACCCGCAATGGGGGCATCTCCCCCTTGAGATAGCAAGCACCAACTTTTCCAGAGGCATCGACCTCTTTGAAAGAAAGTATACCAGGTTGTTCGCACCGTTCTGCACTTTTCATACAATTTTCAAACTGAAAGCAGAGAAATTTACAAATAAGATAAATACTGTTTCTATGTGTCACAAAATTTCCCTTCTTCTCTTGGTCCTCTTCTAATCCGCCGGCTCCTCCATTCTTACACAATAACCACCTCCTATACTCTGCTGACCCCCAACATGTGTTCCAACTCTTTACTTTCTCACAACACATTCTTAGTTGTATCATTCAACTCGGACTTTGTGTTATTTTTCCTAGCATAACACTGCCCTCTCCACACAACATATTCAACAATGCTCACGTACTCTACCTTGCTCGAGAGCTTTTGATGGTTTGTTCTATGCTGCATGCGCATAATGGTGTTTTACGCAAAGGTACCACACCAATCAAGTGTACCTATGTGTGACTTACCTTGCGCAATTCGTCTTCCATTAAATTCTGTCATGGAATTAATCGCAAGAATAGTCTTATGAAGTCTTCACATACCTTTCGTGTACACTTACATACTAATTTTTTAATTTGCGGTCTGTCTGAACACTCTACGAGCGACTACCCATGCACCCATGTATTTCTTGTCGAGAGATGGACGGTATAAGGGAAAATAAAATTTTCTTCCCCCTTTTCTTTAATTCAACAAGACGTGCGTGGGACATGAATCACGACTTATTTACCCCATAATTTATTTTTTGTGAGTCGATGTCTTTGGTACCTTGTTTTAGTGCTTCCTCCAAGAAAATACCGATTCCATGGTAATGCCATTTAAACCCCATATGTCGACTTGTTCTCTTTCAATTTGTCATCTTGTCTCATCAGAAGCTCACCATATCGGAACTCACACAAAAATAATGTTACAATATCCCACAACTCTGATGTGTATTTATCACTTTGAGCCTTTAGCTCTTGGTTTCTTTTTCTTCTCCACCTTACGATTTCCAATATCATATCGAAGTCGTTTCTATAAAGTTTCATTTCCATTGAGTTACGATATCTTCATGCTTCAATATCATCCTGCGATATGACGTCATGCCCACATCATTATTCCACATAGCGCCTCTTAGGTGATAACATGTGTCATCCATATTTTCCCCCATTAGGCCTCCTGAATATGCCATATCTAGCTCCCACGTGTCCCCTATCACTGCCATCATTTTGATGTCACTTGCAACTTTCTGTCTTTAATGACCAACTATGCTGCTACCACGTGTACGTTTGGTCAATTTGGTATGTCCTAAATTCTTGCATTTAATTTGTCAATCCGAGGTCGTAGTGAAGTGCGGTGCACTATGTGTGCAAGATAACCTATTTCTTAACTTTTTTGTCGTTTTTGGTTTCTAAGGTGAAATGGAAATTCTAAAATGAAAACAAGTATGGTTATATTTGTTCAAAGAAATGATATCCCCTATAATGATTTACCAACTTGAAACTTAAAAAGGAATTTGAAATTTTCAATGACAAAACTTGAAAGGAAATGAAAATGTACTGCTGAAATGAAAAGATGTTGTAAGTCTAATAAATCAAAAACAGTGAACTAGTGAGCATGAAACTAAACTATTCTTGTTGTTGTCTAAACAAAAAGAAACTATGCTTAAAGAAATTCAAAATTGCAACAAAGTAAATCTAAATCAGATTACATCAATTTATCTTTTGATCCTTCATCATTAGTCCAGCTATGATTTTCGGAAGTAACCATAAACAACTTGAGTAACTGATATCTAACTTGCAGAAAGTAAACTAATATCCAACCATACATTCATAATTCAATCCCTCACCATCAGTCCAGCTGTGGCTTTCGGAGGTAACTGAAGATGTCATGCACAATTTAACATTTCTAACTTGCAGAAAGGAAACTAATACTAAACTACACACTTCATAATACAATCCCTCACCATCAGTTCAGCTGTGGCTTTTGGAGGCAACTGAAGATGTTATGAGCAGTTTAATATATTTAAATTTGCAGAAGGAAAACTAATACTAAACTACACATTTCATAATACAATCCCTCACCATCAGTCCAGCTGTGGCTTTCGGAGGCAACTGAAGATGCTATGAGCAGTTTAATATATCTAATTTTGCAGAAAGGAAACTAATAATAAACTACACATTTCATAATACAATCCCTCACCATCAGTCCAGCTGTGGCTTTCGGAGGCAACTGAAGATGCTATGAGCAGTTTAATATATCTAAATTTAACTACTGAAACAATTAGGCAAAACTAAGTTAAACAAAGCAATACTGAAATGAAACAGAAACTAAGAAAAACACATTAGCAGTAGAACAATGTTAATTCCATGTCATTAGTCAAAAAGCTATGAAAATGCCCGGGCTGCCTATCTATAACCTGAAACAAGAACAATGATCAGTGATTAACAACATAAAACATGAAAGACGGAAGTGAAATGGAAAGCAGGAAAGTTTATAAACAGAAATGAAAAAAAATGAAATGTATAAACATGTGAATGGATTATGGCACAATGAGCTTTAAAGAAATGAAATAAGAACTATACACTAATGCACAAAACCTTAGCTGAGCAGAGGCCCTCTACACCAGCCTTGGCAACGATCTTCAAGTACGAATTAAGTTGGAAAACAGAGTCTTCTTATATTAAAAATGCAGTCATAACAGTATGGTAGTATTACGGCTCAAAGGCAGCGTAATTACATTACAGAGCAGACTTAATAAAATTAACAGAGACTAATCGGGACTAACTCCATATGCGTATGCAAACGTGTTATATATAACAAAAGAAATATAACTATCTCCTAAAGTTTATGCTGGTGTAGAACACGTAGACCATTACGTCCACGGATCTAGGATCATGGCCGTGTTGGAAAATAAATCTATGAGAAGTGGATGCTTGAATTCGACTATGGAGCCATGTACGGATGTCGACTTGTCCTCCGCAAGCTCAGAAACGACCATATGAACCTTTACGTGACACAAAACAGAGTCCTGTCACCGTAAGACTCTATGGTTGACTTCCATGTGGACGCCTTTTACCGCGGCTTCTTTAGATGAGTTTGCTCGAACCAATAGGACACGAACCATGTCCACATCATTCCTGACTTGCCCATGTGGCTCGTTTTCCCTGTAGACACCTGTAACATAGAGTTTCACAAAATAGTTGCGGAAAGTTGCAGTAGCTGCGGAAAGTGGCAAGATTCCGCAGCTGAATGAAAAAAATCTAAATCAAATAGAAAACACAAAAATATAATTAAAAACCATGTTAGATGCTCTTTTGCAAATGATATTGACAACTTGGGAGGTTCAGGTGAGTGAAAAAGGTATAGAAAAGTGTATGGAAAAGATGTAGAATTGAGACTCAACGGTGTCCTACTAGAGGAGAGAGAAAGGGATCGTCACATTCCTTGGTTTTCATCATAATTACTTTGTATTATTTCTTTTATGGAAATGCTTGAAAAATTCTACAGAGTTACGCGTTACTAGATTTATGCTATTCCAAGGTTCTCAAATGTGTTTCGACTATCGATAAGTCGATACGTTGATGCCCGATCTTACGATATGTTGATGCTCTAATATTATGACATGCGAAAGCCCTTATTATTCTTGCTCCCCAATATTATGACTACACCTGACCTCCACTTACAATGCTTCTACTCTCAGGTGTTGCGATACATCGACCTCACGATGTTCGATACACCGACCTACGGTGTTCAATGCTTCCTACAATGCAGTGTTCCTATACCTGAACGTACGGATGTTCCAATGCTTCCTACTCTTTGATGTTCTGATACTTCCTGCTCTCAGATGTTCTGATCCTTCCTGCTCTCTAATGTTCCAATACATTGACCTCTGATGCTCCGATATTTGGTCTCTTCAAAGGCCTCCAAGCCCCTTACTTTGGAAAATAATATCTATTGATTCTAGTGACTATTTTTTGGATTTCCAAGTGTCGTTGGAGAGCTTAATATCAATATTTTATGTTGTAGACAATCTGATGCACTATTTGAGTCTCTTCCAATATGAAATATGGCTCCCAAATTGAAGTATAGTATCAAGTATCTTGACCCACAATTCACTATAGTCATCTTTTTATGGTTTTTCAATAAGTCTGCTACTTTGGTGATTCTCTACCAAAAGCATACAACTTTCATTGGATTCCTCCTGGACACTTAAAGAAATATTTTATGGATTTTAAATAAGCCTGCTACTATGATGATTCTCTACAATAATCCTACAACTATTATTGATGACCATTGTCCTATGGTTGACATAAAATTCCAATACACTCATTAGTCAACTACCCAAAAATCTCCCCCTTTTATATTGATGGCAACACCATTAGCTTGCGCTGAGACTAAGAATGTACACATGGTATTCTTCATTTTCCCCCTTTTAATGATGCACAATAATTTTCTCCCCCTTTTAGATCAATGGAAAATAATACTTCTTGAATACTCCCCCTGAACCACTGCAACCTACTCATCCTCCAATCCTACATGTTGAGTAGCTGCCATCATACAAACCAAAGTGGAGTTATTCAAGAGGAGTCACAACTCCTATATAATCCTTGAGATATTAAAAGGGTTCTATTGCCAATGGCTTAGAAAAATATTGGTAAGTTGATCTTTAGTGGCCACATATTCAAGTCTGAAAACATTGGAAGCAACTTGTTCCCTTAAAATATGAAATTTGATAGGATTTTTCTTAGTATTTGAATGCATGATTGTATTTTTAGAGATACTGATGGCACTTGTATTATCACACATGATTGTAATAGGATCATTCAACTCTACCTCAATATCCTTCAAAGTCTGCTTCATTCCTAGAATTTGCATGTAACATGTGGAAGAAACAATATATTTTGCTTCAACGGTCGATAAATAAATGGAGGCTTGTTTCTTGTTGACCCATGACACCGAGCATTTCCCTAAGAAGTAAGTTGAACTTGAAGTTACTTTTCTGTCATCAAGAATTCCTGCCCAATCAGAATCAATGAAGGCCTTCAACTTAAATTCTTTTCTCTTAGCATACCACAACCCAAATTATTTTGTTTCTCGAAGATATTTGAAGATCCTTTTGACAACAACATGACTTTCATGAAGGAAAGCCTAAAATTTGGCCACAAGTCCTACAAGGCCTTGAAGTTGTAAGATACAACAAGCTTCCTATCATCGATCTATATTTGTAGAAATTATACCAATGGATTCAATCCGAGCTTGTGATGTAATAGAACAAGATACATAATACTTCTACAATATATGCGGAATATAAAACATGATCACTCAATCACATGAAAGTAATAGAAAGAATTAAATCAATCACACACCACAAGATATTATTGTGGAAATAAACTTCTCAAAACCCTGCTATCATATATTGTATAAAGTCAATGAATCATGAAATAATACAATTGATTCTTGCTCACAAGAATCTCCCGCACTCTACCAATTGTCTCACAATGATCTAGGCAAAATTGGAAAAACACATAGCCAATTCCTTGCCTTCCTTCAGCCTTCCTTGTTCAATAAATTCCTTGGGAAATAAGACCCCATTAAATAGGAAATTCAACCTTCCTTGATTGTGCAATCCATCATGGCCTTCTCATGACTTTATAATTTAACCTAGGAATTTTTTTAATAATACAACTGGTAGTTATGTTCCCTTTAACCTTTGTCCCAATTGGGTCTTCATCAAAATCTACATGCATGAAAATATTAATAGAAAATCATTAGTTATCTGATTGATCACTACTTGTGAATTAATTCTGATTTAATTCACTGGACCTCTCACTAATTCGTCACTCAGTTAGAACTAGTTAAATTGATTTTAACTCAATTAATTTGAGTTAACTGATTAAACTCACACCACAATAGTGCTGCAACTACAAATGGACCTAAAAAGTATTAGGATCACTCTACATGCCTCATCTTAGACTCCCAACTCGAATTTATTGAGCTAACTAAGTCATCATGACTTAGTTAATTGATGCAAGTTGTTATGAGATGAAATACAATTTATTGTCCAATTTATTTAAGGGAAAAATAAATCAGACGCCCACATTTCGCACTAATGTATAGCTGAATTTCTCACCAATGTGTGACTGAAATTCCACAATAGTATGTGGTTTCATTTTCTTGTTGAATTTCAACACCCCCTCTCAACAAGAAAGGGATTATCAACTACCCTGATCCTATCTCTGTTGTATTCGAATTTTCTCTTTGCCAGCGCCTTCGTCAAGATGCATGAATCTTGATCCTCTGTGGGAATGTAATTCAACAACATAATGTGCCTCTAAACAAAATATTTGATATGGTGATACTAGATATCAATATTCTTAGAACTATTATGGAATACCATGTTAACCGAGAGTTTTATGCAACTCTGGTGATTAAAATGTATCACCGTCAGATCCATCTGATGACCGAACAAACCAACAAGTATCTTCCTCATCTAGATGGCCTCGCATGTAGCCTGAATAGCTTCCATGTAATTTTCCTATGCTAAATTGAGTGCAACTGATATCTGTTTCCTGATGTACCAAGAAACTGTCATTGATCCTATGTTGAAGATGTCACCTGATGTGCTCTTCCTGTCTGATGGACTGCCTGCCCAATTTGCATCGGTGAAGCCTTGAAGCTTCACTTCCTCTGTCCATTTGTACCATAACCCATACTTTTTAGTTCCCTTGAGATATCTCAAAACATGATTCCCTAACTTCCAAAATATCTTGGTTGGCTTAGCCATAGCTTGAATAAGCTGGTTAACTGCGTAGCATATGTCTGGTTGTGTGTTCACCAAATACATAAGTGAACCCACAAGATGCATGTAAATAGTAGCATCCACTACCTCACCTGAAGTAGCATCCTCCTTCCTCCAGTTTCCTACAAGAGGAGTCTCCATGGATTTGCTGCCCTCCATGTGGAACTTCCTTAAAATATCCTTGGCATACTTTCCCTGAGATACAAATAGCTCCCCATCTCTTTTTCATATTTCCAAACCAAGGAAATAATGGAAGAGCCCCATGTAATTCATCTCAAATTCTCTTGCAAGATCCTCTTTGAAAGAAGTTATGAGCTGCTCATCACCTATCAGTCTCAGATCATCTACATAAAATACAATATTAAAAATCTTACCATCAACCATAATATGATATAGGTTTTCATCTGTTTCACTCTTTTTGAAGCCCAACCCTGTGAAATAGATGTCGATATTGGTGTACCAAACACGAGGTACTTTCTTCTACCCATACATTTCTCTCTTGAGTCTAGACACATGCAAGTCCCTGTCTAAGGTCTCAAAACCTTTTGGTTGCTCAATGTGCACTTATTCCTCAATAACTCCATTGAGAAAGGTTGTTTTTACATCCATCTGATGTATCTACCATCCCATCTGTGCTGAGAGTGCAATAATTGATCTAATAGATGAGTACGTTGAAATTGGTGCAAAATTCTCCTCATATTCAATCCCCTCTACTTGTGGGAATCTTCTGGCCACAAATATAGCCTTGTATTTCTCCATACTCCCATCGGCTACTTGCTTCATCTTATAGTTCCACCTGGATCCAATCACTGACATCCCCACTGGTCTTGGGACCACTTCCCATGAATTTTTTCCGATAATGGTGTCATACTCCTCAACCATGGCATCAACCCATACTGACTAATGAACTGCTTCCTCGAAAGAGGATGGTTTTGTCAAAATACATTCGCTCATAAGAACCATGTATCCAATATACCTGTTTGGGGACCTTCTCTTCTTGTGCTGTGATGTAGGTGCACCTACATTCTCTGTCACATATAGCATAAATCTGTCAGCCTCTCTAGTGCGCTTCTTACCACTTTTGGTGGATGGCTCTGCATGAGTCGTTTCTTCCACTCTCTGTTCCTCTGCTTGTGGCTGCTCCACATCTCAAGGTTCATCCTTTGGAACTAATATTTCCTCTGCTGCATGCAAGTCAAGCTCCCTCTCAAGGGACAATCTCATGGCTTTGTCCTCATAAAATTTCACATCTCTCTTGAAAATTGTCATCCTTTGTGCTGGAAAATACACCCAATAGTTGTGGGGAGTATCTGTGTACCCAAAAAATATCCTAACCTCTGTTGTTGGTTCTAGGTTCTTCATGGCATATTTGGTCACATGGAAATAGACATATGAGACAAAATTTTTAAAATATGAAACATCTGGTTTCTTACCTAAAAAATCCTTCTTTGGTGTACTCATGCCAAGTATCCAATGAGGACTACAATTCTGCACAAATACTATTATGTTGCATGCATCTACCCATAGATGCAACAATAGTCCTTGATCATGTAACATAGCTCGTTCTGCTCCCACAAATTTTCTATTATTTCTTTCGGCAACCCCATTTTGTTGTGGGTTATGAGGTGCAATATTTTCTATCTGAATTCCTTCTTTGGCGCAAAATTTATTGAATTGATTAGAGATATAATCATCACCATGTCGCTCCTTAGAGCCTTACCTTCTTCCCTGTATCTTTCTCTACCAGTTCTTTGAAATCACAAAACTTGGAGTTTGTATGATATTTCTTCTGCATGAAGAAAATACAACACTTTCTAGAAAAATCATAAAAAAAAATAACATAATACTTGTGATTTGTTGTGGAAGCTGTTGATAATGGTCCACACACATTTGAGTGAACTATCTCAAGGATTTTCCTTGCTTGGTTCTCCTTCTCATGAAAGGTGGCCTTTGTATACTTCCCCATAGTATAACCTTTTCATGTGTCTCTCTTCCCAAGTGTACCCTTTGGAATCCATGTAGAAATCTGTTGCATGATCCTCAAAGCACTATGGTGTAGATGACCCAACCTCCTATGCCATAACTCACCAGTATCCCGGCTCACTACCTCATCTAATTTACTGCTCAATGTTGTGCATCCATCTACATCAAGTTTGTAGAGGTTCTTCACATGAACCTCAATATTCTTTACCTTTCCTATGGCTTTGTGATGAAGGAACGAATTTCCTTCACTAGAAACTACATCATATCCAAGATCCTCCAACATAGCAACTGAAACTAAGTTCTTTTTCAAACTCGGTACATGCATGAAATATTTTAGTATGAAAGTTTTACGCAACTCTCTCTAGAAAGTAACTGTACCAATCCCAGTAGTTCTATACCTCCCGTCATCACCCTTCTTGTTATTCTTCTTCTTTTGTACTGGACAATTTGTGGTATAGTGTCCATCATCATGACAGCTGAAATTTTTTACCTTTGAGATGTCTCATTTCTTTCCTTCTTTGGTCGTATTGAATTTGGATTAGGACTTCTTCCCTTTCCCTTTTTTTGCCTTTCCATCTAAGGCACAAATTTCCTCATCATCAATCTTGGATGAGGATCCATTCCTGGTAATTCGTCGACACTCTTCTTGTACCAAATCCAACCATAGTCGCTCCCACTTTGGTAACTACTCCCTCCCATTCATAGAGTCTTGGTAACTATGCTAGCTCTTGGGAAGGCTTAGAAGTGCTACGCTCACCATTCATAATTAGCCACAATAATCCCAAAAATTCCAAGATCATTTCGACATTGAGTGAACTTGGTGAATAATTTCTAGATTATGTACGGTTGAATTCTTAGTTAGGCGGGAGGGGGGGTGGGGGGGGGGGGGGGGGGGGGGGGGGGGGGGGGGTGAATCAGTTTAACACCTTCATGAGCTTTACAAATTTTTCATCAGCTTATTTACAGCTTACTTTTATAATCAACTTTAGTATATGAACAATCTTAATATGTTGCAGCAAGAGTTAAATTAATGTGAAATCAAACTTATTATGAGATTAGCAAACATTAAGCAGATTTGGTAAATCATCTCAATACACAGACAACACAGATAGAGACAGCAGATATAAGTGGAAACCCATAAAGGGAGAAAACCACATCTTATTATTGTTGTGATGCAAAGGCAAGCTCCAACTCCTTCTCACCACTGTTTTTCTGCAGGCACCAACCTACAGGAGGCTCCAACCTCAATTCTGCAAGCTACAACTTGCAAGGAAGCTCCAACTCCCTTCAATTTTCTGCAGGCACCAACCTACAGGAGGCTCCAACCTCAATCAGCTACAACTGATAGCTATCAAGCTTCAACTTGATAGGGAAGCACCAACTTCCTCAATTTATGAAAAGAAATGTTTGTTGATTCACCTCAGACATCAGCTCTATTCTGTAGCATCTCTTTCTGCTCCTCTCTTCCTTATCTTCTCTGCCTTAATCTTCTATACTTTTCATTCTCTATCCTTACTCTCTCTAACCTCTCCTTGCATATCAGGTTGATATTATACATAGATTTCACCACATGACTGTTTGTATTCCACAAGGAATTTGGAATGAATAGCCATACCCTTCATTCTTCTGCCTTCTCATTTCTTTTCCAGCGCACTCAAAAATATAACAATATGCATTAATTTTAATATTACAGTGGGAGTTTTGTTTTCCTACCGGAGACTTGCCAATGCATCACAAACAATAAAAATTAATTACGACATTTACATTCACATTTTCAATTACACACTTCAATTTTACTTAGCTCCTTTTCTAGATTTTGGCTTTACTGGATTTGTCTTTTCTGCTGCTGTTGAGTGACTGTTCTATATACTTTGGTTCATCTCTGTGTCTATTCATTTGTTCATATATGAGCTTAAACTTAATGGTTGAAATTCACATTACAATTTCAATTCATCCTTTTCCCTGTACAATTTTTGCCGCTGTCTCTCTCTCTTTCGTTCTTGCAGGGTCTCTTCTTCATTGCAGTTGTATAACTGTTGTACATATAACTGTCTTTTAATATAACTGTTGTGCAATTTCAATACTTTTTAATTTCTGCACTGGCAATTTGAATCAATGTTGAAGCTGCTCCATCAGAGGTTACAATCATTGTTGTGACCCAATTAATTTTACATCTGGGCAGAATATTTTCAGTGCGGAAGCTCCTTGATGTTCGGGCTATCCTCACTCTTCTGTTATATTGCACCTTTAAAGCACTCATCAAAATTTTTCAGTGACTTTAAAAACCATTCAGCACATATATAGTGTTCACTATATAACTCTTCATATTATTTGTTGGTCTATATTACATATAAAAATCCAACAATAAATTCTCGCTATTCACATATGTTAACATATATGACACTTTCAACATTATAATGAACCCTTTGGTTTCGTATTTAAATCTCCAGAGAACGCTTATATAATGTCTTCGGGCCCCATAGCATTTCGCACTGTATTATTGAACCCTCTATTCAATTTTAACTGAATACATTCGAAAGTCAAAGGACTATAATGTTAACGCCTATTATCCTTTCGGCATAACCACTTAACCCACGCTGGCCCACACATTTATACAACAATCAAATGCTGGCCCATACCTTGTTTGTCACCTTGCAACTTCATTCATGATCTAATGGTGGATAATTCATCGCTATTTCAACCTCTGATCCTACGGAAATCGCACAGTTAACTTGCACGAGGGTTAATATTCAATAGTTGCATGATGGACTGGACCCCAACACTTAAACGGCCCTCCACATCCGATGGTGGAGAGCACGTCACCTTGCTCCATACGTTACGATGGATATCACTTGGCTTAGATGCACGAATGATAATGCGCGATGAGAGTGGTTTTCCAAAATCGCTTGAGGCCATGTGTCTGGTAGTCAATGGAATCGCTCCAAATTCTTAAATACCGCTTGCCCAACGAAGGCGGTGCGTTAAAAATCGGAAACTTGCCTTTACTGTTCACTCCAGTCATAGTTCCGTTGCTTTCTCCCTCAGGGTTCCGTCCGCCTTTATTATTTATGATTTTTTCTCTTCTTTCTCAAGGTTCCATCCCTTTGTTACGTCATCGCGACGTTTCATTTACATTTTAACACAGTGCTTCCATATGTTTAACGCCCAGCTCCATCAGGTTTTCACTGCACATTCATGGTTCCTCTCTAGGTTCCATTCCTTACCGTCGTTTACAATTCCACCTCTTTCACTACTGTTCTTCATGCGTGTGTTGTATTTATGCTTCCATTTTATTCAATGTTGCCTCTGCTACCCATTCATAGAACCGATCTGCTCAATAAGATCCTCTCCACTTTCTCCATTGCTTTGATGTCTAATACCTCTATGACTTGTAACCATTCTGACTGTCCACGGGTTCATGCTCCTTTCCACCTCGCATTTCATAGACTCTGCATCGAAATTTATCCTCGTTCCAATATTTAACCGAGGTTGTGCATTCGAATTGGATTGAGGATGACCGAGTCCTTCTACTGCTATAGTGCAAATAAACTCTCACTCTGTTCTTCTCATGCTCCAAACTGAGAGCCCTCTGTTTTCCTATAAATGTTACTACACCATTCACCAAAAACCTGTGCCCCTCTTCTCTACTTCAATTTGCTGCTCCTGTCTTCTCCTTTGCCTTGTTGTTGTTTTAGGTGCTACTCCTTTGCCATCTCCTTTGCCATCAATGACAAAATTTCCAATAGTCTCCCCCTTTGGCATTGATGGAAATATACTTCCTCTGTTTTCCTCCCCCTTTGACATAAATGGCAAGGGGTTGCACATTTCTTAGTGTAGATTCTATCCTTTGTTTTTATCCCTTTTTCAACATTTCTTGCATTTCCTCTCTCTAAGATCTTCTGACTTTGTACCGTGCTGCTCCAAACATTGGATTAAATCTAAAATACTGACCCTTTAGCCTTTTCATTGACTCTTTTATGATGGATGTATTCTTTCCATAGTCCTTTGATCCTAAGGACCTGTTTCATGCTTCCCTTGTTGGCTGATCTCCCCCTGGAATGATATTTTCATTTCTGTTCTCCCCTTGAAACTGTGCTTTCTCTTCATATCAGAGAGTAGCGTCTATAGATACTACCCCTAGTATATCTCTCAAATATTCATATGGTTCTCTAGCAAGCGGTTTGGTAAATATATCAGCTATCTGTTCTTTTGTTGGTACATATTCCAACTTTACTACCTTCTGAGCCACTTGTTCTCGGAGAAAATGATACTTGATTGGGATATGTTTAGTTTTTGAATGAAGCACAGGATTTTTTGATATACTTATAGCACTTGTATTATCACATTTGATTGAGATAGGTTCATCAATGCTTACCTTCATGTCTTGGAGGGTTTGCTTCATCCACATGACTTGTGTACAACATGTTGTTGCTGCTATGTATTCTGCTTCTGCTGTAGATAGAGAAATAGATGTTTGTTTCTTGCTTAGCCATGCCACCAGACTTTCTCCTAGATAGAATGCACCTCCACTTGTGCTTTTCCTGTCATCCATACATCTGGCCCAATCTGCATCTGTGTATGCTGTCAAAGTGAAGCTTTTGCCTTTAGGATACCAAATTCCATACTATGCAGTTCCTTGTAGATATCTGAATATTCTTTTGACTGCAAGAAGATGATTTTGTTTAGGTGTTGCTTGATATCTAGCCACTAGTCCTACTGCTAGCATGCTGTCTGGTATTGATGCTGTCAGATACATCAGACTTCCTATCATGTATCTGTAGAGTTTTTGATCTATATCAGCAGATCCATCATCAACACACAGCTTGCATCCCGTGATCATGGGAGTTGACACAGGTTTGTAGTCCTCCATTTTGAACTTTTTCAACATTTCTTTTAAGTATTTTTCCTGTGAGATGAATGTACATGTGTTCTTTTGCTGAATTTGAAGTCCTAAGTAGAAACTGAGTTCTCCAATCATGGAAATCTCAAACTCTGATTTCATCTCCTCAACAAACCCTTTTGCTAGTTCATCTCTTTTGCTTCCAAACATAATGTCATCAACATACACTACAAAAATCAGGAGTTCATTTTCATGGGCTTTTATGTATATATTGCTGTCTACTCCGCCTCTCTTAAAGCCTTGTTTTTGCAAATACTTATCCAGTCTTGAGTACCAAGCACGAGGAGCCTGTTTCAGTCCATATAGAGCCTTCTTCAGTCTGCACACATAGTCTTCTTTGTCTGTTAAAGAGAAACCTTCTAGTTGTTCCATGTAGACTTCTTCTTCTAGATCTCCATTCAGAAACGCAGATTTTACATCCATTTGATATACCTTGAAGTCTTGGTAGCATGCAAAGGCCAGAAACATTCTGATGGCTTCCATTCTGGCTACAGGGGCAAATGTTTCATCGAAATCAAGTCCTTCGATTTGTGAATATCCTTTGCAGACAAGTCTAGCTTTATTCTTGATTACCTGTCCTTCCTCATTCATTTTATTTTTGAATACCCATTTTGAGCCTATGACATTTTTCCCAGTGGGTCTAGGAACTAGTTCCCAGGTATCGTTCTTCTCAATTTGGTCCAATTCTTCATTCATAGCATTCACCCAATACTTGTCCTTTCTGGCTTCTTCAAATCTCTTTGGCTCTATTTGTGATAACATGGCTATGTATACCTCTTATGTCTGTTCAGTTCGCTGCCTTCTTGTCTGGACCCCTACTTTCTTGTCTCCTATGATCTGATCTTTAGGATGATTCTTCTGAGTGTATCTTGAGGGGGCTTTCGAGCTCAGCTCTGCATCTTCTGTTGTCTTGCTTGTTTCATCATCATTTTGGTTTTCTTCTTCATGGTTGTCTGATGGACTGCAGCAGTCTGTATCTCTTGTATTGTTTGGAAGTTCTTCATCAAATCTCACATCAATACTTTCTACTATTTTTTGAAGAGTCTTGTTGTAGCACCTGTACCCTTTAATTTTGGAAGCATATCCTAGAAAAATCCCTTCATCTGCTCTTGCATCAAATTTCCCAAGATTTTCATCATTATTCTTTATATAACACTTGCTTCCAAAAATTCTAAAATGTTTAATTGAAGCTGGCTTTCCATGCCATAGTTCATAGGGAGTCTTGTCACTGCTTGGCCTTAAGTGAGCTTTATTAAGGATATGCACCGCTGTGTGTACTGCTTCTGCCCAGAAGGTTTGAGGAATATTACTCTCTTGCGTCATGGCTCTGGAAATTTGTTGTACAAATCTGTTTTGTCTCTCTGCTACTCCATTCTGCTGAGGTGTCCCTGCAATAGTAAATTGTTGCTTTATGCCATGATCATTGCATAGGTCTGCAAAGTCATAATCAATGAATTCACCTCCTTTTTCTGATCTGATGCATTTTAGCTTGCATCCTGTTTGATTTTCTGCTAATGCTTTGAATGTCTTAAATTTTTCCAGAGCTTCCGATTTATTCTTGAGAAATGCAACCCATGTCATTCTGGAGAAGTCGTCTATTATCAACATGAAGTAGGATTCTCCACTTGGAGTTTTAGTTCTTGCAGGTCCACACAGGTCCATGTGCACAAGCTGGAGTGGTCTTCTTGTTGATAACTCATCTTTGGCCTTAAATGATGTGCGGGTCTGTTTGCCCAATTGACAAGATTTGCATATGGTATTAGAAGGCCTGTTTATTTCTGGCATGTCTTTGACAACTTTCTTCTTGCTTAGTCTGATGATGTGATCGAAGCTGAGATGTCCCAACCTTTTATGCCATAACCATGACTCCTCAAGTTTGCTAAGATGACATGCTTCCTCTTCCTCTTTCACACTGTAAACATTACTCTCTGTTCAAACTCCTTTGAGTAGAGTCTTACCTATGGTGCTTGATCTGACTTCACAATCTTGTGCTCTAAAAAGAACTTCACAACCTTTATCACACATTTGACTGACACTCAGCAAATTTTCTTTCAGCACATCTACAAATAGCACATCTTGGGCCTTTCCTCTGCCATTGTCTAGGCTGACTGACCCTTTTCCTTTTATTTTTCCCGATTTATCATTGCCAAAAGTAACATTGCCATATTTCTTTTCATCAAGAGCTATAAACTTACTTCTATCTCCAGTTATGTGTTTTGAGCAGCCACTGTCCAAATACCACTAGCTTTTCAGGTCTTGAGCAGTTAGAGCCAAGTCACATTTATTCACCTTCTTTATCCACTGGAAGCATCCTTTTGTTTGGTATCTTTTGTGAGATGATGAACTACTTCTTCTGAGAGGACATTTGGAAGGCATATGTCCAACTTGATTGCATACACAACATTTGATCATAATTTTTGCAGAATTGTGAGTATGAACAAAATTTCTTTCATTCATAAACCTCCTTGAGGTGTTGAACATCAATCTTTGTCCATACTTTCTACACTCAATGATCTTATGGCCAAATTCCTTACAATAAAAACAGTAACCATAGAAACTATTTGCATACCTGATGTAAGGTTGTCTTCTCCATTTTTTTGTTTGAGACAGTCTCCTCACTGTTTGCATCTTTTGCTGGTTTGAATTACTCCTCCTTTCCTGACAATATGCAGCAATGTGTCCCAGCTTGTGGCAGACATAACAGGTGGCATTCTTCATAGGAGGGAAGAATCTCCTTTGATGATTTCCAAATTTGACATACTTAGGGGCATATGATCCTTTTTCTGTTGTCTTAGTATTTATTGCCTTCTTTGTTACTAGAGGTTTCTTCTGATCTTTGTCTTCCTCATTACATGTTTCTTCTTTTGTAGGAATTGTTTGAGCTGCTTCATCATTCTTCTTAGCTTTTACAAAAACAATCTCTCTATTTTCCTTTTCTTTGCTTTTACTTGATTCTCCTTCATAGCCTATTCCCGTTTTTATCATAGGAGATCTTTGAGCATCCAGAATTTCGTTCAACTTACTAGAGCTTGTTGTTTGAGAGGAATTTGTAGATATTTTCCTCTGAGCATTTTCTAATTTCTTCCTTAGACATACAACTTCTTCTTCCAGCTTCTCTTGTTCTCGAGTTTTATCCTTGATTTGCTGAAGTAACATGTCTTCTATCTTCTTGGCTTCTTCAAGCTCTACCTTCAGCTGCATGAGGGCTTCTGAATTCTTCTCTTCTCTTACATACTTGAGGAGAATGTCTTTTTGTTTTCTGCACTTCAGTTTGAGTCTGTCAATCTCCTCCAGAGCACTTCTTAGCTCCCCCTCAAGGTCGACTTCACCTTCTTCTTCTTCATCTTTTTCAAGTTCTTCTATGGCCATCAATAAAAATTCAGAGGTTCCTTCTTCACTTGAGGGTTCATCTGAGTCTTCAGATGTACTGCTGTCTTGTTGATCATAGAAGGATTTTCTGCTGAACTTCTTTCCTTTCTGTCAGTTCTTTGATGTATTTTTCTCTGATTCTTGGGCCTGATTCCTTACTTTCTTGTGAGGACACTTAGCTGCATAGTGTCCAACTCTTCCACAGTTAAAGCATTTGAAAGGAAGTTTACCTTTGTATTTACCTGAGCCTCTATCCAGTTTCTTGACGAATTTTGCTTCTTCTTCATCCAAGCAAGAACATATGTCTTCCTCTTCTTCTTTCTTCTTTTCTATTTTAAAGGTTGCCTCCCTCGTACTTGGCTTCTTCTATGGGAGCCTCATTTCATATGTTGTTAGATTTCCAAGTAACTGGTTTATGGTCAAGGTCTCACAATCTGTTGTTTCTTCTATTGCAGACACCTTGGGATTAAACCTGGGTGGAAGAGATCTTAGAATCTTTTGAACAATTACAACTTCTTTTATGGTTTCACCTAGAGCCTTCATGTTATTTACTGTTTCTGCAACCCTTAGAAAGAAGCTAGCAATGTCTTCATCATCATCCATTTTTAAGTTCTCAAACTGGGCTCTATAGACTTGAAGTTTGGCAGTCTTTACTTTCTTGTCTCCCTCATGGATGTTCTCCAGAGTATCCCACATTTCTTTGGCAGTGTCTTTGTGCATTACTTTGATAAACTCTGCTTCACACAGTCCATTTAAGATGGCATTCATGGCTTTTGCGTTAGCTACAAAATCTTGTTTGGTTTCTTTCTCTGAGTCAGTTGCCTTTGGGGCATATCCTAATTCCACAGCACCCCAAACTTCTATTCCTAGAGACATTATGTATGCTCTCATCCTGATTTTCTAGAAGGCATAATTTGCACCTGTAAAGAAAGGGGCTTTATTGGTTGAGCATCCTTCTTTACTAGCCATCCTGAGAACCTAGAATCTCCTTTCAGTTGTTAAATTGGTACAAAGGAACCCGCTCTGATACCAATTGTTGAATTCTTAGTTGAACTGAGAGGGGGGGGTGAATCAGTTCAATACATACATGAGCTTTTTAAATTTTCATCGGCTTATTTACAACTTACTTTTGTATTCAACCTTAGTATATGAATAGTCTTAATATGTTGCAACAAGTATTAAATTAATGGGACATTAAACTTATTATGAGAGTATGTGATAGCGAGATTGGTAATCATCTCTAGGTACATTAGAAGCTTGTATAGAGACTCCATGTAAGTACAAACCCATAGGGAAAACCACATCTTATTAGTGTTGTGATGCAAAGGCAACCTCCAACTCCCTTTCTGTGTTTTCTGCGAGGCACCAACCTACGGGGAGGCTCCAACCTCAATTATGCAAGCTGCAACTTGCAAGGAAGCTCCAACTCCCTTCCAAATTTTCCATGGAACACCAGCTTTCTGAAGCCAACACCAGTCGGCTGAGCGGCGGCTATCAAGCTTCAACTTGATAGGGAAGCTCCAAATTCCTCAATTTGTCAAAAGAAATTTTTGCTGATTTACCTCAGATATCAGATCTGTTCTGTAGCATCTCTTTCTGCTCCTCTCTTCCTTATCTTCTCTGCCTTAATCTTCTATAATTTTCATTCTCTATCCTTACTCCCTCTAACCTTTCCTTGCATATCAGGTTGATATATTATATATAGAGTTCATCACATGACTGTCTGTATTCCACAAGGAATTTGGAGTGAATAGCCATACCCTTTAGTCTTACACTTTCTCATTTCTTTTCCGGCCACTCAAAAGCCCTTAACAATATTCATTAATTTTAATATTGGGTGGGGATTTTATTCCTACTGGAGACTTGCCAATGCATCACAAACAATAAAAAATTAATTACAACATTTACATTCACATTTTTAGTTACACACTTCAATTTTACTCAACTCCTTTTCTAGATTTTGGCTTTACTGGATTTGTCTTTTCTGCTACTGTTGAGTGACTGTTTTTTATACTTTGGTTCATCTCTGTGTCTATTCATCTGTTCATATATGAGCTTAAACTTAATGGTTGAAATTCACATTACAATTTCAATTCATCCTTTTCCCTGTACAATTTTTTGCCGCTGTCTCTCTCTCTTTCGTTCTTCATGCATGCTCTCTTATTCATTGCAGTTGTATAACTGCTGTACATATAATTGTATTTTAATATAACTGTTGTGCAATTTCAATACTTTTTAATTTCTGCACTAGCAATTTGAATCAATGTTGAAGCTACTCCATCAGAGGTTACAATCATTGTTGTGACCCAATTAATTTTACCTCTGGGCAGAATATTTTCAGTGCAGAAGCTCCTTGATTTTCGAGCTATCCTCACTCTTCTATTATATTGCACCTTTAAAGCACTCATCCAAATTTTTCAATGACTTTAAAAACCATTCAGCACATATACAGTGTTCACTATATAACTCTTCATATTATTTGTTGGTCTATATTACATATAACAATCCAAAAATAAATTCTCGCTATTCACATATGTTAACATATACGACGCTTTCAAAATTATAATGAACCCTTTGGTTTCGTATTTAAATCCCTAGAGAACTCTTATATAATGTCTTCGGTCCCCATAGCATTTCGCACTATATTATTGAGCCCTTTATTCAATTTTAAACTGAATACATTCGCAAGTCAAAAGACTGTAATGTTAACGCCTATTCTTCTTTCGACATAACCACTTAACCCACGTTGGCCCACACATTTATACAACAATCAAACGTTGGCCCATACCTTGTTTGTCACCTTGCAACTTCGTTCATGATCCAATGGTGGATAATTCATCGCTCTTTCAACCTCTGATCCTACAGAAATCGCACGGTTAACTTGCATGAGGGTTAATATTCAATAGTTGCGCGATGCACTGGACCCCAGTGCTTAAACGGCCCTCCACATCCGAAGGCGGAGAGCACGTCACCTTGCTCCATACGATCCAACGGATATCACTTGGCTTAGATGCACGAACGATAATGCGCAATGAGAGTGGTTTTCCAAAATCGCTTGAGGCCACGTGTCAGGCAGTCAATGGAATCACTCCAAATTCTTAAATATAGCTTGCCCGACGAAGGCGGTGCGATAAAAACTGGAAACCTGCCTTTACTGTTCACTCCAGTCACGGTTCCGCTACTTTCTCCCTCAGGGTTTCGTCTGCCTTTATTATTTATGAATTCCGCTCTTCTTTCTCAAGGTTCCATCCCTTTGTTCCGTCATCACTACATTTCATTTACATTTTAAGACGGCGCTTCCATATGTTTAATTCCCAGCTCCATCAGGTTTTTCACTACGCATTCACGGTTCCTCTCTAGGTTCCATTCCTTACCATCTTTTACAATTCCGCCTCTTTCACTACTGTTCTTCATGCGTGTGTTATATTTATGCTTCCATTTTATTCAATGTTGCCTCTACTACCCATCCATAGAACTGATCTGCTTAATAAGATCCTCTCCACTTTCTCCATTGCTTTGATGTCTAATACCTCTACGACTTGTAAACATTCTGACTGTCCATGGGTTCATGCTCCTTTCCGCCTCTTATTGCACAGACTCTACGTCCAAATGTATCCTCGTTCTAATATTTAACTGAGGTCATGTATTTGAATTTCATTGAACTAATACCAGTCCTTCTGTTGCTATAGTGAAAATAAACTCTCACTCTGTTCTTCTCATGCTCCAAACTGAGAGCCCTCTATTCTCCTGTAAATGTTACTACACCATTCACCAAAAACTTGTGCCCCTCTTCTCTACTTCAATTTTCTGCTCCTGTCTTCTCATTTGCCTTGTTGCTGTTTCAGGTGCTACTCCTTTGCCATATCCTTTGCCATCAATGAAAACATTTCCAACAGTGTCACCCTTCTCCATTTTGATTTTCCTAAGCTTGTCCTTGAGTGCCAATTTCTTGTGGTCACTGTTTCTTTGAAATAAATCTATTAAGGCCTTCCACATAGCATATGGAGTTGCCTTTCCATTGAGAATCGATACAATATGATCTTAAAGTCCCTCTAATAATATCCTCCTCACCTTTTCAAAATTCTTCTTTCATGCTTCATGTTGCGCATCATCTGTTGGGGTGGGCTTAGGAATATCAATGTCAATAAATTCCTTTAGTCCATTATCCTGCAATACTGCCTCCATCCTGCCCTTCCATGCAATATAGTTTGAATTTCCCTTGAGTGCATATTCAAGTCTTAAGCTAGTGAAAGACATCATGGTCAGTTGTTAGGTGCCAAAGAATGAATCTACAAATTTGAATCATGTTCAACACAAAATCAATTTCTTCTCTTCTATTGTGATTCCTGGCGCTTTGATACCATGTAGAAATTATACCAATGGATTCAATCCTATCTTGTTATGTACTAAAACAATATACTAAATCCTTCTAAAATATTTTTGGAATATAAAACACGATCTCTCAATCACATGCAAGTAAGAGAAAGAAGTAAATCAATCGCATAAGACAAGATATTCTTAGGGAAATAAACTGCTCAAAACCCAACTATCATATATTGTATAAAGTCAAGGAGTCATGAAACAATACAATGCATTCTTACTTACAAGATTCTCTCGCTCTCTACCAATTGTCTCACACTAATCTAGGCAAAATTGGACAAACACATAGCCAATTCCTTGTCTTCCTTCATCATGCCTTGCTCACACAATTACTAGGGAAATAAGCCCCTATTAAATAGGAAATTTATCCTTCCTTGTTTTCACAATCCATCATGGTCTTCTCATGACTTTATAATTGGACCCGAGGAGTTTTCTGATAATACAACTAATAGTTATGTTCCCTTTAACCTTTGTCTCAATTGGGTCTTCTTCAAAATTTCCATGCATGCAACTATTAATAGAAAATCATCAGTTATCTAATTGATCACTACTTGTGAATTAAATCTGATTTAATTCACTGGACCTCTCATTCATTCATCACTCAGTTAGAACTAGTTAAAATTATTTTAACTCAATTAATTTGAGTTAACTAATTACACTCACACCACACTAGTGCTACAACTGCATCTGGACCCCCAAAATATTAGGATTACTCTACATGCCTCATCTTATACCCTCAACTCGAATTTCTTAAGCTAAATCAGTCATCAGGACTTAGTTAAATGATACAAGTTGTTATGAGATTAAATTACAATTTGTTGTCCTATTTATTCAAGGGAAAAATAAATTATACACCCACATTTCGCAATAATGTGTAATTGAATTTCTCACCAATGTGTGACTAAAATTCCACACTAGTATATGGTTGCATTTTCTTGTTGAATTTCAACAATATTCAGTCTGATTTATAAGAGGTGTATCATCTTATTTGCACAATTTTCAACCTATAACCATGGGCGTGCTTACTGATTTGCAATATTCCATCCCAAACTTCTTCAGAGTTTCTTAGAGATATTTGGATTGGGAGATAAACACTCCTTTCTGAGACTAAGAGATTTGCAGTCCTGGGAAGAAGGAAAAATCTCTTATCATGGAGATTTCAAACTCTATCTGCATACATTCTGCAAATTGATGCCCCAGTTGTTCCATGTCACTGCCAAAGATGATGTCATCCACATATACTACTACAATTAGTAGATGGTAACCTTCATATTTTATGTACAAATTTCTATCAGCAGTACCCTTTTTAAAACCTTGTTGCTGAAGGTATGTATCCAGCCTCCCATACCAAGCTCTAGGAGCTTGTTTGAGTCCATATAGGGCTTTTTTTAGTTTGCAAACAAATCCTTCCTTTGTGGTGAGCATAAATGCTTTTGGTTTCTCAAAGTAAACTTATTCCTCTAGATCTCCATTTAGAAACACATACTTCACATCCATTTGATACACTTTGATGTTTTTGTGACTAGCAAAGGAAAGAAAAATTTTGATCGTTTCTAGTCTAGCCACTAGTGCAAAGGTTTCCTCAAAATATATTCCCTCTATCTAGGCATACCCTTTGCAAAAAAAACAAGCCTTGTTCTTGATTACATGACCATGTTCATTCAATTTGTTTTTGAAAACCCATTTGGTCCCAATGAAATTTTTCTCTCTAGGTCTTGGAACCAGCTCCCAAGTGTCATTCTTTTCAATTTCGTTAAATTCTTCCTTCATTGCTTTCACCTAGAACTTGTCCTCACATTCTTGACTGAGATTCTTCAATTCAATCTATGATAGTAGAGCTAGATTTATGCAGCTTGAACTGCCAATAAGTTTCCTCCCAGTCTGAACACCATGTCTATGGTGTTGAGATTGCAACAAGATGATGAGCTTAGTGGAAAGAAGTTTCCTTCACTAAGTGGGCCCGCAGACTATTTTTCGTGCAAAGTCTATTTTTAGACATATGGATCATGTTCTATGAGTTGCAGGATGCTATTTGTGGATGATTGGTCAAGTTGGAAAAATAGATGGACTTCTATTTTTAGACATATTGGGCGGAATCTATTTTTAGATTTCCAGTCTAAAAATAGATATGTCGAATATTATTAGCTCTTAATAATATTTGGACTCTAAACATTATCTTATTCTCTTGGGGCACTTCATTTAAGTGCACAGATGTGGCACAATAGATGACATAAGAAATTACGCTATTCTTGAGGGTTTGCTGGAGCTAATACATGAGGAATTCAATTAGAACTCATGTGACAGAGTTTGGTGGAGTTATAGAGGTAGTTGGTGGAGTTGTATTCAGTTTAACTCAGTTAGACTCAGTTGAGCTAGTTGTATCTAGTCCTAGCTTGATTAATACACTAGTGAAGAGTGAATTAATGAATTAATTATTAATTAATTCACTAATTATAAACTCATTATCCAACTAAAGAACTTACATGGGTTGGGACGAGTGCATGGACGGTTTCGGTGGAGACCAGTCTGCGAGAGATAGGTGAAAGAGCGGAGTTAATTCTCGGTTAATGACTATCTTTGATGCATATTTGCAACAACCCGGTGATTAGGCTTAATGAGGATTACGAACAATCAGTGGTTAAAATTATTTAATGAGCCATCCTAAAACATTGATTACGCAATAGAGGCTGGCTATCAGGTGGCAGAGATTGGAGCATGTGTTTTGCTAGATCTAGCTTGATTAGTGTGTAGCAATTGGAGGTTGTGCTGAGAGCTTGTGAGGAGATTTGTACAATGATTGTTACATGATCTCTATGACATATAATATACAGATAGTTGGGGTTTTCAGATTTAAGCTTTCCCATGAAATATTGTGTTCATATGTGTGATTTTTTATGGTTTTAATGTGTGCATGCAATTGATTTTATTTCCGCATGTAATGATCAATGGTAGAAGAGGTTCTGTATTGTGCATGAAGATAAAATATGGTATTGTGATAAAGAGAATATCGATGAATATATCGGTTATTCAAATTTCTACATGGTATCGAGCGATATTGATCAGGGGAGCAATTGCGAAAACATTTCAGCGGTTGAGTTTTGTCTTGGTGGAATTCGAATTTGCAGTAGTGTTTTCTTGGTGTCGAAGTTGAGATGTCTTTCAACGGATTGCAATTGGAGTATGCCCTTGAGGGCAGCTCAAATTATATTGCATGGAAGGACAGGATGGAGGAGGTGTTGGATGAAAATGGGTTGAAGAAGTTCATAGATGTAGAAATTCCAAAACCTACTTCTAGCGATGCTGCCGTACTTGACGCATGGCAAAATAAGACAGAAAAGTGTCGAAGGATTCTATTGGAAGGTGTGAAGGATCGCATAGTGTCCAGCCTTCATGGTAAGGCTTCTCCATTCTTGATGTGGAAAGCATTGACAGACTTATTCCAAAGTAAGAGCAACCAGAGGAAGTTGGCGCTCAACGATAGACTCAGAAACATAAAGATGGAGAAAGGCAATAGTACACCCAAGTACCTCACGAAGTTCATCCAATGCAGGGATGAGTTGGGAAGTGTGGGGATTACTGTTGATGATGAGGACTTGGTGAGCTTGGCTCTCCTTGGGATTTCGAAGAGTTGGCATTCCTATGAGGACTCTGTCAATGGTTGGGAGAAATTGCCAGGATGGGAGCGACTTTGGTTGGATCTTGTCACGAGAAGGAGATAAGGCGAAGTACCAGGGATGGATCTTCATCAAAGAACTCTGATGAAGAAAATTGCGCTTTGGCTGCCAAAGCAAAAAAGGGGAAGAGAAAGAAGCATGCTTCTCAATCCGGTGCGAAAGGCAAGAAGCAGTACATGTCCAAGGTGAAGTGCTTTCACTGTCACCAACACGGACATTATGCCACTAGTTGTCCACAAAAGAAGAAAAATATGTAGGCTGCTGGATCTGCAGCTGGAGAGGCCTTAGCCTCGTAGTTTGAGCTAGATTTTTTGCTGATCGCATTCTTGGTCTCAAGTGTGATGGGTTCAGTGTGGTTTCTTGACAGTGGTGCGTCTTTTCATATGACTGGATACAAAGATTTGTTTACTGATCTGGATGAGAAGGATCCTGGAGTGCACATCGAGATGGGCGATGATGGTAGATACAGTGCGACTGGTATCGGGACCATTTCCTTTGAGAGGGAGTCTGGTAAACCTTTCATATTGAAGGATGTCATGCATGTTCCAGGATTGAAGAAGAATCTGATCTCTGTGGCGATGTTAGAAGACAAGGGGTACGATGTTGTCTTTAGCGAAGGAAAGGCTTTCCTGCACAGTAAGACAACTGGAGAAACCCAGAAGATAGGGTTTCGAGTCAAGAACCTTTATCAGTTGCAAGTAGATGGCTGCGCAGTAATGGCATGCAAGGCAGAAGGAGTGGTGAGCCGGGATGATGGCGAGCTGTGGCACCGGAGATTGGGCCACCTTCACCATGAAGCTTTGAAGATACTGCAGCAGATTTCTACTGGGCTTCCTAAGGGCACTCTTGCGCAGTCAGATCAGTGCAAGGGGTGTACCTTGGGAAAATTTGTGAAAGCCACCTTTCACGAGAAGGATAGTCGTGCCACAACAATCCTTGAGAGAATTCACACAGACATGTGTGGACCTTTCTCAGTAGCTTCGACAGCAAAGCACAAGTACTATGTGATCTTTGTTGATGATTTTCTCGTAATTGCTGGATCTTCTTCATGCAGAAGAAGAGAGAGACATACTCAAAGTTATGTGAGTTCAAGGCACTGGTTGAGAAAGAATCGGGGAAGCAGGTGAAGGCTCTTAGGAGCGACAATGGTGGTGAATTCATCTCTGGCGAATTCAAGGAATTTTTCAGCGCAGAAGGAATTCGAAGAGAGCTCATAGCACCTCATAACCCACAGCAGAATGGGGTTGCTGAGCGGAAGAACAAAACGATCGTGGGTGCTGCACGGGCGATGTTGCATGATCAGGGCCTACCCATTCACTTGTGGGCGGAGGCATGCAATACTGCAGTATATGTGCAGAACCGTTGTCCTCACAGGATACTTGGCATGAGTACACCCGAGGAGGCGTTTTCTGGTAAGAAGCCTGATATTTCCCATTTGAGGATTTTGGTTCACCTGTTTACATTCATGTGACGAAGGATGCCAGGAAGAAGCTGGAGCCGACTGCAGAGGTTGGGATATTTGTGGGGTACACTGATACGCCCCACAAATATCGTGTGTATTTTCCAGACAGTCGCAAGACTGTTGTGCGACGGGATATCAAATTTTAGGAGGAGAAAGCCATGAAGTGTTCGCTTGAGAGGGAGCCACACTTGCATGCAGATGAGGAGCTATTAGTTCCTAAGGATGAGCCTCGGGATGTGGATCAGCCACAAGAGGAGGTTCATGGAGTGGAAGAGACCACTCATGCAGTGCCAACCATCAGAGGGCGAGCTTTCAGAAGTACAGAGTGTTGGCTCAAAGTTCGAGAAGGTTGTTGTTCCCCATCACGACGCCAGAGGCAGAACGGTCACACGACGCGTTACTAGATACATGGCTCTTATGAGCAAGCTGTGTGTGTGAGCATCTTCTGAAATTCTTGTAGGATCCATGGGTATATGCCATGGTGGAAGAGTATGATTCGATTGTCGGAAACAGTGCATGGGGGGTTGTCCCGAGACCAGAGGGGAAATCAATGGTGGGTTTGAGATGGATCTACAAAGTGAAGCAAGCAGCTGACGGGAGTGCGGAGAAGTACAAGGCAATATTTGTTGCACGAGGCTTTTCACAAATTGAGGGGATCGATTATGAGGAGACCTTTGCACCTGTCGCAAGGTATTCTTCCATACGGACGATTCTTGCTCTCTCAGCGCAGATGGGGTGGCACATTCATCGGATGGATGTGAAGACTGCGTTCCTCAACGGAGTCATTTAGGAGGAGGTGTACATAGAGCAGCCCAAAGGCTTCAAGATCTTCAGTAGCAAGTCGCATGTGTGCGGGCTCAAAAGAGCACTATATGGGTTGAAACAAGCACCTTGTGATTGGTACACATGGATAGACAGTTGTTTCACCGGACTTGGATTCTCCAAGAGTGAGGTGGATCCGAACCTATACCATATTGTGGTGGAAGGTAAGTTGCTTATCATTGTACTTTATGTAGATGATTTTATTTTGACGATTGATGAAATTTTGATACACTCATGCAAGGCTGATATTGCAAAGGAGTTTGAGATGAAGGACTTGGGCCTCCTTCATTATTTCCTGGGATTGGAAATTTGGCAGCGCAGTGATGGATTGTTTGTGTCTCAAGGCAAGTATGCCCAGGAGATACTGGAGAAGTTCAGCATGCATGGCTACAAGCTTGTTGATACTCCTCTTCCTGGTGGTTGGAGGAAGGAAGATGCTACATCGGTGGATGTAGTGGATGCCACTGTTTATCGACAGTATGTGGGGTCGCTCATGTATCTAGTCAATACACGACTCGACATATGCTACGTTGTTAACTAGCTTTCACAAGCTATGGTTAAGCCTACCAAGCTCTTTTGGAAGGCAGGCAAGCATGTATTGAGATATCTCAAAGGCACATCAGGATATGGATGCTTGGAGAGTATAGAATGGGAGGAGATGGTTGAGTAGCATAGCTTCACGGATCCCAGGTATCTGTCAGGTCAGATATTGTGTCGACGAGAGGATGTATTACTTTCATACATTCCCACGGAGGATCAGGATGCTGATATCTTGACGAAGGCGCTCACCAGGAAAAAATTTGAATACCACAGAGGCAGGATAGGGGTGGAAAATAATCCTTATATTTTTGAGAGGGAGTGTTGAGATTGCAACAAGATGATGAGCTTAGTGGAAAGAAGTCGCCTTCACTAAGTGGGCCCGCAGGCTAATTTTGGCGCAAAGTCTATTTTTAGACTATGTCTATTTTTAGACATATGGATCATGTTCTATGAGTTGCAGGATGCTATTTGTGGATGGTTGGTCGAGTTGGAAAAAACAGATGGACTTCTATTTTTAGACATATTGGGCGGAATCTATTTTTAGATTGCCAGTCTAAAAATAGATATGTCGAATATTATTAGCTCTTAATAATATTTGGACTCTAAACATTATCTTATTCTCTTGGAGCACTTCAGTTAAGTGCACAGATGTGGCACAGGAGTTGATAGAAGGAATTACGCTATTCCTGAGGGTTATGTGGAGCTATTGCATGGATACTTCAGTTAGAACTCATGTGACAGAGTTTGGTGGAGTTGATTGAGAAGTTAATGGAGTTGTGTTCAGTTTAACTAATCTAAACATAGTTGAGCTAGTTGTATTTAGTCTAACTGATTAATACACTAGTGAAGAGTGGTGTGAATTAATTATTAATTAATTCATTAATTATAAACTCATTAATCAACTAAATAATACATCATTTAACTTCAGTGCATGGATAGTTTCAGTGGAGACCAGTGCAAAGATAGGTGAAAGAGAAGGTTAACTATCAGTTGTGACTATACTGTTGCATATTTGAAACAATCAGTGATTGGAGAAGCCAATGAGGATTTCACAGTACAAGCCAGGTGGTTCAAGTTATTTAATGAGCCATCCTACAACATTGATTACACAATAGAGGTTGGCTATCAGGTGGCAGAGAATGGAGCATGTGTTTTGCTAGATCTAGCTTGATTAGTGTGTAGCAATTGGAGGTTGTGTTGAGAGCTTGTGAGGAGCTTTGTACAATGATTGTTACATGATATCTATGACATATAATATACAGATAGTTGGGGTTTTCATATTTAATCTTTCCCATGAAATACTGTGTTCATATGTGTGATTTTTATGGTTTTAATGTGCGCATGCAATTTATTTTATTTCCGCATGTAATGATCAATGGTAGAAGAGATTCTGTATTGTGAATGAAGCTAAAATAGTGTGTGATCAGGAGAATCTCGGTGAATAATATATCAATTATTCAAATTTCTACATATGGTCTCCCAATATTTGACTCTCAAGATCATGCTCTTTTTGTACATACCTAGAAGGTTTCTTTGGCTTTGAAGTTATGCTTGACTCCTCGACTTCACAATCTGATCGTGTTTCCTCTTGATTTGAAAACCCCATCTCTAGATTTATTTCATCCGCAAATTTTATATCTGCTTTAAAGGATTTGGGTTATGCATCTATCTCATCTACTATTATATCGATGCAATCCTCAATCTTCTTTTTCCGCTTGTTGTAACACTTGAATCCTTTGCTTAAAATAGAGTACCAAAGTAATATTCTTTCATCAACACGAGAGTCAAAATTTCCAAGATTCTTATCATTCCTTTTCATAAAAAATTGATCCCAAACACTTTGATGTGTTTAACTGATGCAGGTCTCCCCTTCCATAACTCATAGGGAGTTTTATTACTATTGGGCCTAAGATGAGTTCTATTAGAAAAATATATTGTTGCTTGTGCTTCCTCTCCCCAGAATATCTGGGATACATCATCTTCATCCAACATGGCTCTGGAAATCTCTTGGATAGTTTTATTCTTCCTTTTCACCACTCCATTTGGTTGTGGATTTCTAGCCACTTAATACTATCTTTTTATGCCGTGATCTTCATATAATTCTTCAAACTCTTTTGAGGTGTATTCTCCTTCTATGTCTGATCTTAAGCACTTGATCTTTAGATATTTCTCATTTTCAACTTGAGCTTTGATTTTTTTAAATGTTTAAATGCTTCTGATTTTTCTTTTAAGAGTACGATCAAAGTGGCCCTGGTAAAATCATCGATGAGAAACATGAAGTACCTTTCTCCTCTTAGGATTTTTTCTCTGATTGGGCCACATATATCTGTATGAATCATCTCTAGTAGTCTAGTTGATGCAAACTATTTTGTCTTGAAGTGAGTTCGGGTATTCTTACCAATTTGACATGGCCTACAAATTGAGTTCTCAGGTTTTGATAGTCTCGAAAAACTTCTCACAGCTCCAAGCTTGTTGACTCTTATCAAGCAGTAAAAATTTATATGACCAAGTATCTTATGCCATATTCGTGCTTCAATTTTCTTGCTTAAATAACAACTTACACTGGAGTCATCAAACAAATATACATTGTTTTGAGTCTTGATTTCTTTTCCTACTAGCTTTCCATTCCTCATATTGCGGATCTCATAATCCTTGGATCAAAAGGTCACATTATAGGCATTATCAGACATCTTCCTCACAATAATTAAGTTATGTTTGAGACCCTCCACATACAAAACATTTTTTTCATTCGTGTTTTGATCAAGGATGAATACTCCTTTACCCTTTATTTTTCCTAGAGCATTGTTCTTGAAGTTGACATTTCTTCCTCTATCTTTTTCTTTAAATGAAAAAAAATTACTTTTATCCCCTTTCACATGCTTGGAACAACCTCTATCTCATGCCATTGTTTTTCTTGATTATGAGCAGATAGAGCAAGTCCACGCTGCATGCTCTTTTCATTATTTCGTTTCCACCTCCCCTTATCCATTTGAGTGGATGAGTTCCTAGTATTTTGGGATTTTGATAGGTATTCAATTCTACTTCTGAACTCACTTGATTTGTGCCCAAAATTATTTCATTTGAAACACTATACTTAATTTATCAGAGGAGAAAATACATTTTGATCTATGAGAGGTGGATTTTGAGATCTAAAATTATGATACTTATTATATCTAGAATTTTCATCTCTTTCAACTTTGATATTTCTACCAACATCAAATTTATGTCCAAAAATATGAAATTTATAACAATGAACATAATATAAATAGGCATCCCTTTTGTTGAGAGTCTTATGATTTTTTTCATGAAAGTACCTTGGATGCATGGTTAATCGATTCATTATCCATTTATTTCTTCTCCTTGTCCTACTACCATTTTTTTTTCATTGACTCTCTCATGATTCTTATTTTCATAACTCTTTGGTTCTTCAAATCCTGCATACCTGAAGTTTATCTTCCCCATGGAATATTATTGTGTCTTTGAGAATCCTAGAGATGTTTTGATTCCTGAGGGCCTTTGGCTATTTAGAATATGTACTATTTTTCTTGTGCCTTCTGAAAATTTCTCATTTATGTCTCTCTCGGTCTTTATTCCCTCTAATTAGTACTTAGAGAGATAAACCCTGACTCTAGAGGCTTTGATAGTTTTCTTCCCATTCATGGATTAGATCTTGAAGTACTTATTCCTTTCGTTTTACTTATTATAGTTTAAATTTTAAGGACGCAATCTCATCCCTGCATGTTCTTGAGATTGTTTCCTTTCTTATCTCGAGCAACTCATTTTTTAACTGCTTGTTCTATTCTTAGGATTTCTCACATTCTCCTTCTTTTTCTTCTAAAATAAGGACTAGACTATATTTTCTCTTAATAGAATCTTCATGATTTTATTTTTGATAAAAAAAATCCTCATTATCCGATTTATAGATACCTTCTTCAGGATGTTGTAGTTGTTCTTTAACAACATATGCTTCTTCCTTGCTTTCTTTAACTCATCAAGGGAACTGATGAGTTCACCTTCAAGGTCAACTAATCATTCTTCTTCTTATTCCTCTTTAGAGTCAACAATACTTTGTTTCTTGGAGTCTATTCCTAAGGCCATAAGCTGATACTTATCTAAATCATCCTCTGAAAATTTTTTGCTATCTGATTCTGGTGTTGACCTATCTTCTTTGGAGTAGAATCCATTTTTATTATAGAACCTTTTCTTTTGTTGTTTCTGAGATTTTTTCCCAGGTTTCTGATCGTCTTTCTTTTTAGTACTTTATTTGTAGGGGAATTTGGATGAAAAATTTCCAACTCTTCCATAATCAAATAATTGAAAGGGAAGCTTCCCTTTATATTAACTTGATCCACGCTTCAGTTTCATGGACAACTACGCCAACTCCTGATTAGATTCGTGGCTGGAGCACTCTTGATGTTGTTTGAGATCCTTGCCCTTTTGGATATTTTGAATGTTGCTTCCTTTGGTTCTGACTTATCTTTTTAAATGCTCATCTCATAGCCTATGAGAGTTCCAAGCAGCTGGTCCATATTGAGATATTTCAAATTAGCCATTTCTTCAATAGCTGAAACTTTGGCATTAAATATCATGGGAAGAGATATTAGGATTTTATGTATAATCAATTCTTCCTTAACCTCTTCACCCAAATCTCTAATCATATTGGTTACTTCATCATCCTTGAGTAAGTATTATTCTATAATTTTATCTTCATTCATTATTAGGCTCTCAAACCTCAATCTAAAGGTCTAGATTTTGGCGTGCTTTACCTTGTCATCCCCTTCATGATTTTGAGTACGATTTACCCACACATCCTTATAAGATTTACAGTGAATAACCTATATAAGTTCTAATTGACTAAGACCAAAGAGAATGGAATTCTTGGCTTTAGCATTATTTCCATATGTTTTTTTACCATCTGCATCAGTGGAAGGAATATCAGAGACATTATACTCTACCAGTATTGAGGTCCATACATCCACTCTTAGATACATGAGATACACTTCCATCCTTACTTTCCAGAAGGCATAGTTTGTCCCATCGAATACTGGTATCCTGCTTGAATAAGCCTCTTGGATCTCTTGCCTTGACATAATTCATTATAGATCTACCTTCTAATGGTTATAATATTTTTCAAGGAACTTGGCTCTGATACCAATTGTTGCAATAAGGAATTACTAAGAGGGGGGTGAATAATTAATTGTGTGATTAATTTTTATTTTTGTTTGAATATATTCTTATTTCTTCCACCTACAGTATACTACTTATGAGACCATTCATTCATAAATAAAATGAAGAGTAAACATGAGCATTAATATGTTCAACAATTTTTCTCATGATCAACACACACACACATTGACACAAGTATTTTTCACGTGGAAACCCAAAGGGTAAAAACCAACAATTTGTTGTTTTTTAAGATTTAAATTAACCTCACACTTAATTACATCATTTTTTTTTTCATAACCCACTCACTAGAGGAAACTACCTCCTTAAGATAGAAAGCACCAACTTTCCAAGAGGCACCAACCTATTTGAGTGCAGTCCACCACCTATTGTTTCCATTGTTCTACTTTTCATACAATTTTCAAACTGAAAATAAAGGCATTTACAAATAAGATAAATACCATTTCAATGTGTCACAAAATTTATTTCTACTCTCGGTGTTGGCATTTCTGGTATCCTAGTATATTGAATTGATTGTCCTTGATGGAAACTCTCTGACAAAGGATGCAGACTGTATAAAGAACTCAGAAAACCATCAGCAGTTCTATACAAGTAGAATATACGACTGAATGTGAATTGAACGAAGCTCTGTATTTAATGGGAAATTCGATGTAAATAAGGACGAGTTAAATCATGTGTGAAGCGTTTCTTGAATAAGTTCGGTGTATGTATGCATCCTGATGGTGGATAAAGGAAATCCTATGTATGATTGAGTTCTGGTGATACTCTGATGGGTGGAGAATACCGAGAGTATTTGGGTATTGATTCGTTCAATTCTCATACGGAATGCCCTGAAACTCTGTGTGAAGTCCTGTTGGGAGAGTGAGCTACGGACGTGCTTTGTGTGTGCAGGGCACATAAGCTCTATCGGTCAAAGTAATAGTGTGTTCCGCATGTGTTAGACAATGCAAAGAAAGGTGTCCTTGCTGAATGCAAAAGAACTGAGTCGAATAGTCCATAAGGGTTTCATCGGAGCTGTATAACAGTTTTATGGTTATATAAACTGATAATGCGAAGGAAGAACAATTAAAACAAAGTTATGCTTTCGTGGAGAAATGTAGCAATGACGGAATAAAGACGGACGGAACCTTGAGCGAAGGAGAGGAACCACGAGCGGAATAAACAGTGAAGGGGGTTTCTAGTTTTCATCGCACCGCTCTCGACGGGCAAGCGGTATTCAAGAGGTTGGGAGCGATTCCATAGAATGAGCGGCACGTGTCCTTGAGCATATTTACAAAACCGCCATCACTACGCGCCATCGCATGTTAACGTTCGACCAAGGATGCCGCGTGATATTGTTGAGCACCGTCGATCTGGAGGGAAGCCATCGGACGGTGGTCATATGAGGAAGATGCGCGAAGGTTAACCAAAGTACGGTGGCCATCGCGCATCTTCACTGAGTGATATCCATCTGATCAAATGAGGCGGCACGACGCAATAACAACCGTCGAATGGAGACGACTATTAACGTTGGGGCCCATACGCATGTATTGAGGTTTGCGGGTTTAACCCAAAGTATTATGTCGTGTATTAAGGGTGTGGGACCCGATTTTCCTTCACATTATTGGTTCAATATACGTTGTTGTGTTATGCCGAGATATTCAACCGACGTGGAAGACAGCTGTGACCAACTCAGCGTCTTCTGTCACTGCGGGGGCTCTCGAGGTATGGATGAAAATTTTGGCTGGTGCCCCCACACTCAATCTCTGCCATTCATCTCTGTTGTCCCCACAGTCAACTCGGTCAACTGCGGAGGCACTTGTCTCGATATCCGGTGCGCTAGTTGTGTCCGCAGGTTGGGTCTTTTGATAGGAACTTTAATTATCAGCGCAGATCCCCAAGTCAAATATTAAATATTATTGAAGGGCCCGAAAGGTTATATGGATATATATTACTGCTGGGTTTTTATATAAGTTAGCGAAACGTTAATTTTTGTAACAAATAAAGGGGGAATTGGATTAATATCTCAATCTCAGATTGAGATATTAAAAAGCCTTAGATTAATTAATTGCCAGATCAAGAAAATAAAACAGTGAAAAGTTGTTTGGGGCTTGGGTAGACCCCGCTGGATTACCTATTTTGATCCCGTCCAGGAATACCATTAGCGGTTGAGTGGTTTTGACTCATGGTATTGATAAAGGCTAAACTATATAAGGAGAAGATGATCATAATACAGGGTGTGCATGTGGAAGGGTTGTTAAAAAAAAAAATCTCTTTAAGAGATATCTGCATATATGATGCACCTATGGATATGATCTAGAAATGATGAAGACCTGACGGAATTCTGATGAAGAAATTGAAGAAATCTGGTGGATCTGAGGGTTGAAGCCTTCTGTATGAAAGTGGAAGTATTCTGCCAATAGAAGCTGGTGTTAAAATCAGGGGGTTGGAGCTCCCTTCTAGTAGTGGCTAGAGAATGAGAGAAGGTTGTAGCCTTTCTGTAGGTGGGTGCATGCATGCTGGTATGAGTCTGCACCAGTGCAAAATTGTAAGAAGTTTTCTTTATAATAAATATTGAAGACAGAGACGACAACAGCAGTGGTTTTCTCCCGAATTGGGTTTCCACCTTAAATACTGGTGTTCATGTGTGTTGCTTATGTGTGATGGTTTATTCTGTTATTACTGCACATGCTTACTGTTTACTAAACATTTGATGAATGAATGATGCAATGATCTAAGTAAAGAATTAAATGTATAATAAGATCTCTGGACATATGCAAGTTTTCTTAAGGATATCCACATTTATATGCGAGTTGGGTTCAGTAAAGTAACGTATGGGTTTAATAAAAACAAAAAGTGAAAAGTTTTCAGTTAGCTCTAAATACTGATTCACCCCCCCCTCTCAGTATTTTTCCCAACAATTGGTATCAGAGTAGGTCCTTCTGAAAAAGCTTAGCCGCTAGAAGGAAGATCAATCAAGATGAGAAATCAAGATGGAACAACATCTATCAGGCCTCCGCTCTTCAACGGAAACAATTTAATCTTCTGGAAAACAAGGATGAGATCCTATCTTCAGTCTCTGGGAGCAGATGTATGGGCTATTTTTGAAGGAGGATATCAATATCCAGTCACAGTACCAACAGATCCAACGGAAAGAAAGAATTACGAAACAAATGCAAAAGTGGTCAATGCTCTATTGGCAAGTCTAACTGAATCAGAATTTGTCAAAGTCATGCAGCTGAATACAGCAAAGGCCATATGGGAAAAAATCATTCTAAGTTATGAAGGTGATGCAAAGGTAAAAAGTTCTAAACTCCAAACTCTCAGAATTCAATATGAGAATCTAAAAATGCATAATGAGGAGAACATTGCCATTTTCTTTTTACGTCTTGATGATATTGTAAATCGTATGAGAAATCTTGGAGAAACAATAACCGAATCTACTTTGGTTGAGAAAGTTTTAAGATCACTAATGACAAAATTT